>OX941087.1:56665000-57865000 GCA_954870635.1 Arctium minus
AAAGAGCGCGATAGTTATAACAACTAATCTAGTGCAACACTCAAAGACAAAACATATTGATGTGAGATATCATTTCATCAAGGATCATGTGGAGAAGGGTGATATAGAGATGCACTTCGTGCAGACTGACTACCCAGTTAGCTGACCTGTTCACCAAGCCGTTGGATGAAAAAAGGTTTAACTTTCTCGTCAGCAAACTAGGAATGTTAAATGCCACTACATGATTCAAGGGGGAGTATATCTTGTTTTGTGCTTTAATTGTTTATGTATTGGAAATTATTAACACTGTCTATTGTTTATTATTCATCTTTACTGACAAAGGCGGAATCATTTTTTCAAATGATTACCAAAATCTTTTATCTTGTAGGTTATAATTCTTGTGACATTGGCTTCTGATTACATCAGATCAGAACCCGTGCTTTATTGGTAACACTGATCATTACTATTCTCACCGGAGAATAAGTAATCATGGTTTTTGAATACTTATGTGTTAGTGTATTATTGTATTTAAGATTTAATAGGAAAAGTCAAGTCAAGATAAATCAACAAAGTCAAAGTGTGTTTAGTCAATATGAGGTTACTTAGTCATTAAGCTTGTTGTTTTAGTCCTTGGTATAAATACCATGTTGCTTTATAAATCATGTAACTAGAACTATTGTATCACATTGTCAGACATATGAATGAAGAACTTTCTCTCACTACTCTCTCTCTAGAATATACATTGTTAGATCTTGTTTTAGATTGAGATTGCTTCTTTGTGATCGGGATTACAATTTCAATTGGTATCAGAGCAAACCAATCCAATCAGAAGGATCATTACATCAAAATTTGATTCAATTTTTCGAAATCTTGATTTTCAAAAATTCGTTTTCTTGACACTGTTTGATCCACGTTTTTCATGTTTTTGTACAATTAAATCAAGAAATTGATTTGATTGTGAACGTTTTATCATAAGGATCAACTTTCGTTCTGATCATATTGTCAAATTCAAACATTAGATTGATCAATTTGATCAAATTGTATTTTTCGAAAAAGTTGAACACGAGCACTGTTTCTTGAATTAATTTGTTGATTTTTGAGGTTTTAATGGAAATCTTGTGGTAGATTTGTGTTCTAATTGATAATTAGATCATATTGGTGCAAGTTCATGTTTAAATTTGCAGGTTTAAGTCGATTTGGACTGATTTTGTGAACGAACTGTCAAAACGCGCTAGATTCAGAAAACGCGCAAGTTCATCCTGAGAACGCGCAAGTTTCAAGCTGAAGAACGCGCAAGCAAAGCCTGCGAGTTCACCATCGAACGCACAAGTCAAAGGATTTGATGTTTGGCTAGAACGCGCAAGTGTCTGAAGAACGCGCAAGCAACACGTGCGAGTTTGGGTAAAACGCGCAGATAGAGACAAGCGAGTTTGATAAACACGCATGTCAAAGCCTGCGAGTTTGATCGAAACGCGCTAAGAGGCTTGCGAGTTTAAGCTCAGCGAAAAATTTTCTAAGTGTTAAAACGCGCACGTAGTGACAAGCAAGTTTCAGTGTGAATAGTGATTAGCGGAACCCCCGTGCTAAGTCTGCGGAGGGGGACATATTTTGTTAGTGGTCATAATTTTCTGATTTTTGACGATCATTTTTTTTAAGTTAATCTGTCAAGATGCCTACTACAGACGAGAGAGGGAACACTGTTTTATCTGCAAGAGATATGGCTGTTTTGTACATGCCGGAAATACCAAAGATGGAAGCTGAATTAGACAAGCTGAAAAATCAGAATTCAAAGCTTCTTAAACAGATTCAGGAGTTGAAGTCAAATTTGTCAAATTTTGATAAAACTCCTGTTTGTGCAAAATGTACTGATAATGCTAAATCTGATTTTGCAGGTATCATCAGAGCAAGTGAGAATGAAATTGAAATAAAAGAAAAAATCATAGGGGTAAAAGAGAAAATAATTTTACAAAAAGAGAGAAAGATAAGCAATCTTCAAAGCCAACTGAAGACAACTGAACAAACGTCATCTGCACTACAAGCTGAATCAGTTGAGCTTCAACTCAAGTTTAAGGCTTTTGAAGATAAGATATCTACCTTGGAAATACAGAATGTTGAACTGTCAAAAAGCATCCAAGCAGAGAAAGAAAAATCAAAACTGGAGACATCTTCAACTCAAAAGATATCTGACTTTTCAAAGAAAACACTCCAAGAGAAAAAGGATTTGGAGCTTAGATGCATAAAACTTTCCAAGCAAGTGTCTGATTTTGAAAAGATAATCATTACTGAAAGAGACACATTTGCTAAGGAAAGAAAAGTTCTTGAAGATAAAAACACTGAATTTCCCAAGCAAATTTCTACTTTACAAGACTTGCTAGAAAAGGAAAGAAATATTTTCAAAGAAAAGAAGCAGTCTTTTGAGCAAGAAAAGAAATTATTTGAAAAGAAAAATGCTGGGATTTTCAAAGATATTTCTGAGAAAAATAAGAACTTGGAAACAGATTTTGAACAAGAACGTTCATATTTTGAATCTGAAATATCTAAGCTCACATCCAAATTATCTGTTCTATCATCAGATATTCTTAAAGAACAGATGGCTAGATCTGATTTGAAACAGAAGTTTGACACACTTATTTCTGAAAGAAATATTTTATCTGAAAAGATAAAGAACTTAGAAGCAGCAAATGTCAATTTATTAGAAAAGATTTCAGCTGATGTGATAAATCAATCACCTGTTGATCTTTCAACAGAATCAGTCTGTTCTTTCAAAACAGCTTCGAGTTCTATTCATGATAAAAATGTTTTGAAAAGCAAAAGTGTCAAACCAATCATTGTCAAATCAAATCAGATCAGACCATCTAATCTATTCTATGACAAATATGTTGATGGTTCAACAAATTTTTATACCAAATCTCTTGGAAAGTCTTCTAAGAAAAATCAGATGGTCTGGAGAGTAAAAGAATCTGATGAAGAGAAGAAGAATGACAGATCATTCAATTCCACAACCAAAGCCAAAAAGAACAGAACACATAAAGGTAAATCTTTTGTTCATCCTGATATGTTTTACTCAACTAATCATTTGATCAGGATTGCTCAAAAGAAAATCTGTTGTTCTTACTGTGGAGAGAATGATTTTGTCCAACAAGAATCTGCTCATAACTGGTACGGTTCTTACAGAATAACTTCTCAGAATTATGGATTTAAAAGATATACATCTAATGAGAAATGGATTCTTAAATCTAACATACCAGGACCCAAATACCAGTGGGTACCAAAGCTTGTTAAATCTGTTTCGCAGGTACCATAGGTATAGGGGGAGCAAGATGTTTTGACTTCTGATCATGTTCAGATCAGGACTCGTATTTCAAAGTACAAAACTTTGACTTCTAAGTACTACAACTTAGAACTCGGACTTCAATGTCAAAGACATTGGCTTCTAAACACTTCAGTTTACAACCCGAACTTTAATGTAAAGAATTGTGGCTTCTGATCACATGACAGATCAGGACCCGTTCTTCAATGTTCAGATAAGGATATTATGCAAAATATCCAGGGGGAGCTTAATAGACCTAAATCATTCTATAATGATTTGAGGGGGAGCTTAAAGGTAAATATCTTCTAATCCTAGATCTCTGATTGTTTGAAAGAAGAACAACTTTCAAGCATGAAAAACAATTTCTTAAATGTTCAAACCACTTCTCTATTCTCAAAAGATTCTATGAATTTAGAAGTGTGATTTTAAATGTTTTTCATAATTGAGATTCAATGTTTAACTGATCATGTGTTTCCAAAGATTAATACTCGTGTATTATCTTGTCCATATACTGTAAAGTATTCACACACACAGGTTCAGCACTTCATTTGAAATTGTTATTACCATGTCTCATAACGAACAAATTTTTTGATGGTAATACTCCCGTTTGCTTTCAAATGTTGTTGAGCATCAATCATCATTTCTAATCTTGTGCGTTCATTGCAAAATTGTTTATATTCGTTCCTATAAACAAAATATCCAATTCTTTGATACCCTAAACCATCTTATTTGATCTGATTGATACATTGTCAGATTCTCAAAACAATTCTCTTGATTTAATTTCATTCATTCAATATTCTTATTTTGAGAGATCTTCATTGTTCAAATGCTCAAATTTCATTCTTAATTTTAAATGAGCATACATTCTGACAATATTATCATTTTGATTGTAACTGTTCAAGTTAAACTGTTGAGCAACCATTCTTTTTAGGACAACTTACATGGGATTCGTGTGAGAACTTATAAGAACTTCCATGGATTCACGTTAACCAGTGTTTCCTACCCAGGAAGTTATCCTCGAGTGATTGAGGGGTGAGGGGTCAAAATCAAAGAGTGGGGGAGATAACTCATCCGGTTGAGTTTTTCTCATTGTGCTGAGCGGTAAAATGTAAATGAGAGTTTGGTTAGAAGTGAGCATAAATTTAAAAAGAAAGAGGGTGTGAGAACATAGTTAAAAGAATATCAAAACTCTGCACCAACCACTTTTTTAGTCGGGCAGCCACAAAATCTGATTGGTTCACATTCTTTGGTGACCGTCATTGAAAAAGGCAGTGAGCCCATGCCAACTCTTGCAATTAACCCCACCAACCACTCGTTTCTTTCTTGACAAAAAAATGTTTCATTTTCTTTGGGGACGCAACATATCTGCTATCTGATCTTCACTCGGAAGATTAAGATATTGAAAAACAAGGAAAGTTGCCCCACCTTCGCATCTTTTTCATGCACATTGAGTCTGTGTAATATCTGTTGCTGTCTCAACAGTTTACATAATTTGAGCTTTATGAAACACAATCATTGTGCTAAATTCTTTCATACACAAGCACAAGCACACAGAAAATTTGTTTTTCTGTCAGAACATTCATAGATAAACCTTGTGTTTTTCAATGATTGAATGGAAGTCCTGAGGAGTCATCATCAAACCAACTCCTTATATTGTACATTCGTTGTACACAGTAACTCCGTGTTACTGACAGGCACTTCTAACTGTTTCATTTGTTGAATCAGGGTTAACAAGTTCATTATATCTGGATTTGAAAAGATTCGGGTATATACAGTTCATGATTCAGCTATTCAGATCAAAGGGCAGAGAATGTCAGATGTATCTCAAAGGGGGAGAATATTTGTAAAAGGGGGAGATTCAAAGAAAGTGCTGAAATTGAGGATGTTTTGATGATTATGGTGCTCACAATCATCAAAAAGGGGGAGAAATCTACAAAGATCAATTTCAGAGATGAGATGTCAAAAAGTGGAAGAAAATTCTGAAAAATTCAAATTTCAAAGCTGATTTGAAGAAAATAGACTTTCTAAAGAAGATTCTGAAAGTTCAAATCAAATGAAAAGAAATCATTCTCAAAAGATTCTGAAGACAAGCCCAAATTAAGATGATTCGAAAAAGTTTGTTATTCCAAATATGGTCAAGAGATCAAAGAGCTGAAGATATAAAGTTCAAAGATTCCTCGAAGTTTCAAGTTTCAAAGATTTCAAAAGATTCCTGAAGATTTCAAAGTTTTCAAGACTTGTTGACTTTCCAAAGCTGTAAAGTGTTAAAGACTTTTCAAGATTCTTCAACAACTTCAGAAAGAGCTTCAAAGTTCAAAGTTGTCAGAGACAAAAGATTGAAGAATCAAGTGCTGAAGACTTATGTCAAATTTTTATTAAATCTTGAATACAAAGGGGGAGAATGTTAGTGTATTATTGTATCCAAGATTTAATAGGAAAAGTCAAGTCATGATAAGTCAACAAAGTCAAATTGTGTTTAGTCAATATGAGGTTACTTAGTCATTAAGCTTGTTGTTTTAGTCCTTGGTATAAATACCATGTTGCTTTATAAATCATGTAACTAGAACTATTGTATCATATTGTCAGACATATGAATGAAGAACTTTCTCTCACTACTCTCTCTCTCTAGAATATACGTTGTTAGATCTTGTTTTAGATTGAGATTGCTTGTTTGTGATTGGGATTACAATTTCATTATGTTCAAAACCCGTACTCAAATGTTTTCTTCTGATAGGATACTTAAATGATAATATTTTTCTAGAAGTTTTAATTTGAGGGGGAGTTAGAGAAATTAATTGCTATATCTTTTAGGGGGAGGAGATATATAATTGCTTTATACTATCATTGTTATATTTTTCTGATTAATTGACTTTTTACAGGTATCAAGGGGAAGGATATCTGAATTTTTGTCAAGGATACTTCAACGAAAATATTCATTTTAGGGGGTGTACAGGATTCTGATTTATAGGTATATATTTCTAATCCTTATACTCTATCACTTGTTGAAAGATGAACAACTTTCGCTTGTGAAAAATGTTTTTTTTAAATGTTCAAACCACTTCCTATTCTTTAAATGTTTTCATGAATTGCGAAGTGAGATTTTAAAATGATTTTTAGTTGGATACTTAAATGCTTATCTGACCGTGTGTTTCTAATGACAAATACTTGTGTAATTGTCATGTCTATATACTGTCAAGTATTCATATACACATCGGTTCAGTACATTTTTCTTGAACTTTTTATTACCACGTATCAAATGATAAATCTTTCTATGGTAATACTTCCGGTTGTATTTACTGTTGTTTGAATCAAACGTCATTTCTTTTATACATGTGCTTTCATTGATAAAATGTTTATATATTGTTCATATAAACAACATTCGTCTTTGTTTTCCCAAAATTTTATTCTTCATGAATTTTGATCTGATATTAATCATTGTCAGATTCTCAAAACATTTCTATTCTTTCATGATTATTCATTCATACAAAGTTTTGAGAAATCTTAAATGCTTAAAATGCTCAAATTTCATTCTTATCTTTATGAGCATACATATACTGACATATAATTTCTTGCGCTTAACTGTCAAGAAAAACATTGAGATACATGCTTTTAGGAAAAATACATGGGATTCAGTGTGAGAGCTTAACAGGACTTCCATGGATTCACGATAACCAGTGTTTCCTACCCAGGAAGTATTCCCTGAGTGATTGAGGGGAGAGGGGTCAAAAGATTTGAGTGTTGGTGTGTGAAGAAGTAAAATGGATATGATACATTGGTTAGAAGTGAGATTTAATGATTAAAAGAAAGAGTGTGTGAGAACAGAGTAAAAGAATATCAGACTCTACACCAAACTTCTTTCTGAGTCGGGCAGCCACATAAACTATTGGTTCACATTTCTTCGTAACCTTCATTGAAACAGGCAACTAGCCCATGCCATCTCTTGTATATAACCCCACCAAGCTACTCATTCTTTTCTTAAGAAGAGAATGATTCACATTTTCTGGGGACGCAGCACATACGCTATTGGTTCTTCATTCGGAAGATACTGATATTGAAAAAGAAGGACAATTGCCCCACCTTCGACCCTTCCTCATGCACATTTGAGTCTATGTATAATCATTGTTGTCTCAATGGTTTACATACTTTGAGCCTTATGAAATATAATCATTGTGCTAATTCTTTCAAAACACATGCACGAGCACACAGAAAATATGTTTTTCTATCAGAACATTCATAGAAAATACCTTGTGTTTTTCGATGATTGGATGGAAGTCCTGGGGAGTCAACATCAAATAAGCTTCTTATATTGTACATTCGTTGTACATAGTGGCTTTGTGCTACTGACAGGCATTCCTAACTGTTTCATGTGTTGATTCAGGGTTACCATTCCTAATTTGTCTGAATTTGAAAAGATTCAGATGAATACATTCATGATTCAACAGCTCATTCAGATCAGATCTATCAAAGGGAGAGATCATGAAGACTATGCTTACTTGTTTATTTGGGGGAGATGTTCTAAAGACAGATCTAAACTTGAAGAGTTTTAATGATTTTGATTCTCGCAAATCATTAAAAGGGGGAGATAAGTCAAAGTTCAAGTTCAGATGAAAAGTTTATATCAGAATTGGGGAGATAAATCAGTGTTCAAGATCAGATGATTAAAATTTGTATCAAGAAAAAGTGATAGATGATTTACAAAGTCAGATTGAAAGTTGAAGAAATGATTGATTGTAAAGGGAGATTAAAGTCAATGGTTGTTTGAATCAAGTGGTTTCAAAATCAAAATTAGTTAAAGTTTGAATACTTGTTTGATTAAGAAGATGAGTGTCAAAGATTTGAAGATTGTCAAAGCTAAAAGATGTTAAAGCTGAAAGAGATCAAAAGTTGAAGATTTTTCTGAAGATAAGAAGACCTGAAGATTATTGTCAAAAAAAAAATTAATCTTGAATCCAAAGGGGGAGATTGTTAGACTAATATTGTATTCAAGATTAAAAGTGAAGGTCTGTGATAATCCCAAAATCTACCAAATCATAGAGAGAGAAAGTATAGACGTGAAAAGCTCTCAATCTATTGAATATTCGATCAAAGTGTTCTCAAAGTTACATGATTACAAGAGCCATATCCCTATTTATACCACAGGAAACATGAACACAGAAAAGATAAACAGAATACAGACTAACCATATACAGACCTTGTTGACTTTACATGTTTGACTTTCTACATTAAATCTTGGATACAATATTTAGACTTAACAATCTCCCCCTTTGTATCAAGATTTAATAAAAAAAAATTGACACTAGTCTTCACCACTTGATTCTTCAGCTTATGTTTCTGACAGCTTTGAACATTGAAACTCTTTCAGCCTTTGAAGAACCTTGAAAAGTCTTTTTCACTTTGAAGCTTTGAAAGTCAACAAGTCATGAGCACGAAACTTGAAATCTTTGAAACTTTAACATTGAAATAGCTTTGAGGGAATCTCTGATTTTGTATCTTCATCTCTTGTGAACTCTGGATCATCTTTGGAAAAACAAACTTTCTTGAAACTTGATTTAACTTTGAAGAATCTTTCATCAGAATCTTTTGACTTTGAAACAGCGGAAGCATTTTGAATCAGCCAAAGAATTTCTTTCACAAGTCTTTCTTCACTTTGATATCTTCTTGACGGCTTTGAAATTGAATCTTTGTAAATTCTCCCCCTTTTTGATGATTGTGAGCATCAAGATCATCAAAACGTCTTTAATTTCAACACAGTCTTTCAACACAGTCTTTGTTCAACACAGTTTTTGAATCAGCCAAAGAATTACTTTCAACACAGTCTTTGTTCACCCCTTTTGAATGGACATATCAATCTCCCCATTATCTGAAAATTTGACTGTCTCCGCCCTTTGATCTGAACATCTGAATCAAGAACTGTATATAACCGAATCTTTTCAAATTCAGACATAATGAACGTGGTAACCCTGATTCAAGACAATGAAACAGTTAGAAATGCCTGTCAGTAACACAAAGTCACTGTGTACAACGAATGTACAATTGAAGGAGTTGGTTTGATGAAGACTCCCCAGGACTTCCATTCAATCATTGAAAAACACAAGGTTTATCTATGAATGTTCTGACAGAAAAACAAATTTTCTGTGTGCTCGTGCTTGTGTAAGAAAGAATTAGCACAATGATTGTGTTTCATAAGGCTCGAAGTATGTAAATCACTGAGACAGCAATGATTGTACACGGACTCAATGTGCATGAGAAAGGGTCGAAGGTGGGGTAACTTTCCTTCTTTTTCAATATCGATATCTTCCAAGAGAAGAACCAATAGATTATGTGTTGCTTCCCCAGAAAATGTGAAACATTATCTTTTTAAGAAAAGAATGAGTAGCTGGTGGAGTTAATGCAGGAGATGGCATGGGCTATTTGCCTATTTTAATGATGGTCACCAAAGAAATGTGAACCAATCAGTAATGTGGCTGTCCGGCTCAGAAAGATGTTTGGTGCAGAGTTCTGATATTCTTTTAACTCTGATCTCACACCCTCTTTCTTTTAAACATATAAGCTCACATCTAACCAATCTCTAATTTCCATTTTACCTCAATTCACTCCCACACTCAATTCTTTTAAACCCCTCTCCCCTCAATCACTCAAAGGATTTCTTCCGGGGTAGGAAACACTGGTTATCGTGAATCCATGGAAGATCTATTAAGCACTCACACTGAATCCCATGTTCCTAAAAGTACATGCTGGTCAATGATTTTCTTGATATGTAAAGCACAAGAAATCATATGTCAGTGTATGTATGCTCATCAAAAATCAGAAATGAAATTTGAGCAATTTTAAACATTTAAGATTTCTCAAAACTTTATATGAATGAATAATCAAGAAAGAATAGAAATGTTTTGAGAATCTGACAATGATTAAGATCAGATCAAATGAAATGGTTAGGGTATCAAAGAATTGGAAATTTGTTTATATGAACGAATATAAACAATTTATCAATGAAAGCACAAATATGAAAAGATGATTGATGCTGAACAACTTTGAAATTCAAACGGGGGTATTACCATCAAAAAATTGGTTCGTTTAGAGACATGGTAATAACAATTTCAAATGAAATATTGAACCGGTGTGTGAGAATACTTGACAGTATATGGACAAGATAATACACAAGTATTGATCTTTGGAAACACACGGTCAATTAAACATTAAAGCTCAAAATTTGAAAAACATTTAAAAGCACACTTCTAAAATCATAAAATCTTTTGAGAATAAGAAGTGGTTTGAACATTTAAGAAACGGTTTTTCATGTTCGAAAGTTGTTCTTCTTTCAAACAATCATAGATCTAGGATCAGAAGATATTTACCTTTTCAGCTCCCCCTCAAATCATGATATAATGATTTAGGTCTTTTGAGCTCCCCCTGGATATTAGCAGAATATCCTTCTCTGATCATTGAAAAACGGGTCCTGATCTGTCATGTAATCAGAAGCCATCACCTTTACTCCCCCTATAATTTATGCATTAGTAGATATATCAATTAAAACAAGATAGAGATCCACAACTCCTTCTGGAATGCGGTCCGTCATATCAGGAAAATCTATCAATGAAAAGTCTAGGATAGAGATCCACAATTCCTTCTGGAATGTAGTCCATCATATCTTCATATTATCATGGGAGTAGAGGGCTTTGATCCTTTGAAGTATGGGTCCTAAGTTGAGTTACTTAGAAGCCATAGTCTTGACAAAGAAGTCAAGATTATAATTTATTAGAAGAAGCCATAGTTTTGTAATTAGTTCATAGTTCAAAGGGTTTGTTGTAAAGTCAACTAAAGTTGACTTAGTATAAATAGGTTTTGGTTCTTGTAATCTTGTAGACACGCTCATTGTACAAAACACAAGTCTTGCACATTAGAGAGAACACAGTGAGATCTGTGACACTTAGACTTGTGACTGTTTTGTAACCATATGATTTGATCAATAAATTTTTCTGTGATAATTTGTGATTGTTTGTATGCTAGAATCTGGGATCACAGAACTTTCTCACCATTTCTAAAATGCCCGAAAAATCAAGGTAAGTGTTTATTAATCGTAATTTATTCCTTACTCTAAAACTCTATCTTTGAGACCTATGTGTGTGTTTTAGAATCCTTGGATTTAATTGTTTATAGAAAACCTTATGGGAAACCAAGACCAAGCAGTCGTTTGAGAAATTGTTGGAAAAATTCGGGTCTTGGGAGTGTGGGGCGACTGTGACGCGCGATAGTGCCCATGGGCACAGTCGCTTGTCACAATCGTCGGGGGTGTACCGTAACCCACATGACCCACGCGACCTTGAAACCGCGATAGTGACATGGGCAATATCGCTGGTCACTATCGCATGAAATATACTGTAAGTGGGTGGTGGTCTGCGACTATGCCTCGCGACAGTGCCCTTGGCAAGGTCGTCGGGAACTGTCGCCGTCGAGTGCTGAGGGTATAAAAACCCCCCCTTAAACCAATTTTACTTCAAATCACCACCTCCATTTCTAGGGTTCTCACACTTCTAGGGTTTTTACTTTACAAACCTACTAGGTGAGTTCTACACTTATGTTCTTCTATAAATATGGTTGATTTAAGAATATTTGACGAATGTGATGACATCATGAGGTTTTAACCAAAAATGGAAAGTTAGGGTTTTGGGACATGTTTGACCTATAAAGTTGACTAAGAGTTTTTGGGGAAATATTTGACTTACAATAGTTTAAACTTGAGCTTGTTGATTGATTACTTGGTTTTATGATAATTTCTGGTAAATCTCTAAAATGATAGTAACTGAATGTGATGAGTTATTTTGCTATCCAACTTGAGAGTTCTTGAGTATCATCTATATGCATACTATGTAAAATGAAATATCTTGTGTTTTAATATTAGAAGGTGTTTTATCTATATGGGTTTGAGTTCATGGGTTATGGAGCCCAAAATCCTTATGTAAGAGGAATTGAGAGAATCCCATATTTGAGTATGTCCAATGTTGGACTCTAGAAAGTAGACACTAAAGGACCATGGATCTTTGAGGTGAAACTTATCTAGCTTGGGTAGGTACTAAGGTTCAATGAGTCCTTGAGGTGTAACCCTTTGGAGTAGACACTAAAGGTATATGAAGGTTTGAGGTGATGCCGAAGAGGTATGTGCACTAAAACCAGAAACCTGAGGTGTAGTGTCGATAACGTTATTAGGTGACTCCACTCGCGTGTTCTTGTCACCTTGATGAAAACGGTCTTCCCTGTATTCTAGATTTGAATGTTATTTATATGTTCAAGTGTGGAACATCGTGTGCAAATGAGACTTATGGTAATGTGCTACTATTAAGGGACGGGTAACGTTAAATTCTTTATTGATGCCATTCTCATATAATTCTACTTGTGTACGATCTCACTAGGCTTCTAGCCTAACACTTGTTTTTGCGTAAATGGTTTTCAGGTCCCATTAGTGGCGGATCTAGGGTCTTTTGATATGCCTATTGGTGCCGATTAGGAACATATACGACGTGAATCTTTAGGGATACTTTTGTGTAGAGTGATTTTTTTGGAGTCATAGTGACACCCGTTCTAATCTAGTCGTTAATTAACTAGATTAAGTAGGTTGTTATTTATATGTCTCGTTTTGATGATGTTGATGATTATACAAACTTCCCCTCTTTTGGGTTAGAGTTGTTTATAACATTTGAAGTTTCATGTTATTTACTTTATAATTACTCTACTTTTGATGTTTAAATTTTAGGGTGTTACAAGTTGGTATCAGAGCTCTAGTTTAAGTGAACTACGTATGAAAGCAACATATCTAGACTTAAACTGAGACGTTAAATTATGATTTGTGAGGATTGAGTAGAAGCTTTAAGCAAGGGAAGTTTAGAGTTAACGGAAAATACGCTAATTGAAAGTTGTGATGATGATATAAGAATTCTTATGTATAATATGTTCATAATCTCACCTAGCTAATGCTATTATGAATCTGTCAATATGTGAACATGATTGACTTCAATATTATTGCAATGATTAATGATTGTAGTAGTAAGATCCCTATATTATTATATAATAGTGTGATCTCTTATTCCGTTCTCGTGTGTGTGGCAGTCTGGGATGGTTATCATGCGTGGTAGACCGCATACAAGGATGGATGGTCACGAGGCTAGTGTGTCAATGCTGGATCAGACCGAGAGGGTAAATGATACCATTGGCTCGCTCCAACCGCCATTGTTGGGTGGAGAACCTGAGCACGTCCCAAGGGTCAGCTTGACCTCCCCAAACCCGGTTATTCAAAAGGTAAAAACCCAAACCGAAATGTTGTCCAACATAATGAAAATGGTCAACTCGGACATGGAGAAACAACAAGAAGCGTTCATGAAAATGTTGGATGATCGGGATGCCAATAACAGAAGACATGAGATAGTGGCGGAGAATGTGGTAGTAGGATATGGGGGTACCGAAAACGTCGTCAGGACCGAAGACCAAGCCATCACTGATGGGAAGCACGGTGGAAGGGTTTGCTCTTATAAGACTTTTATTTGTAGCAATCCACCAAAATTCTCAAGTTCGGATAATCCGGTCAATTGCAGGAACAAGATACAAGAGACAGAACAAGCCTTTAAATCAAGTAAGTTTGGATAAGATCTGAAGGTGAGGTTCGCCTCTCAATGCTGAGGGGCCCAACTCTTTAATGGTGGAACGTCACCACCTCTACCCTTGAAGAATCAGTGTTATCCCGATTGTCTTGGGCATCTTTCAAGAAGAAGATCTTGAAAGAGTACTTGAATGATCAAGAACTAGATCAGATTGAAGAAGAGTTTCGAAAACTCAAGAAAGGAAATTTGTCGGTAAGGGAATATACCCGGATCTTTATGGAAAAGTTGAATTTGGCGGGGGCACGTGGCCCTAATGGAGAAAGAGAAAGTGAAGGCATACCTCAAGGGCCTACTGGTGGATTTGATGGTCATGGTCCGAAATGCTAAGGCCTCTACACTTTGAGAGGAAATTGAAGAGGCCAAAGTCATGGAGGATGTTTATGCTCGGGGTAAGGAAGAGAAAGTGAGCGTTGGGGAAAAGAGGGTGGGAAAGTCTACAAGGTTCATTCAAGAGACCAAAGTTCAGTCCTAGCGAAAAAGGGACAAACACATGAAGAAAAGAAAGGTTGTGACCCAAATGCAAGAGCAAGCATTTTAAACCCTGCAACCCTAACCCAATTGTATGTTTCAAGTGTGGAAAGCCGGGACATACAAGCCAAGCTTGCTCTATCAAAAGAACGGTTTGTTACGAATGTAAGAAGATAGGACACATGAGGAACGAATGTCCTAAGTTGAGGGACAAGTCGAAAGGGTCAAGTGTAGGGAGTCAAGTGAGGAAGGAAGCTACTCCAAGAGTGCAAGGGAGGGCTTTTCAGATGACAACGGAAGAGGCAAAGGAAACCACCGATATGGTGTCGGGTACGTTCTTACTCAACTCCATACCCGCTAGAGTACTTTTTGATTCAGGTGTAAACTGTTCATTTGTGTCATCCGTGTTTTTGAAGTTATTGAATGTGCCTCCTAGTACCCTTAGTGATTCGTTAGTGAAAGAAGTAGTGAATGGTGATCAAGTAGTGTTGCGTGAAAGACTAGAAAAACGTCGTTTGGAAATTGGAGGCGAATGCTTTGAGGAAGATTTACTCCTGATAGCCATAGAAGAATTCGATGTCGTAATAAGAATGGATTGGTTAGTGAAGAACCAAGCCAATATCCTATGCTCAAGGAAACTTATTACGATACCCAGAGCGAATAGGGACTTCGTTCTTGCCTACAGGGAGAAGAGAAAGGGTGAAGTGGTGATCATTTCTTCCATTAAGGCACGTAAGTACCTATCGAGGAAGTGTCCCTCATTCCTTACATTTGTGATTGCTGCTATAGCGGAGAATAAGGAAGTAGGATATGTGACAAATGACGATCGTCAATGAGTTCCCAGACGTCTTTCCTGATTACCTGTCAGGCTTACCACCCGATCGTCAAGTAGAATTCATAATCGGTTTAGTTCCGAGAGCGGAGCCTATAACTCGTGCACCATACCGTCTTGCACCGACGGAAATGCAATAAATGATGAAGCAATTATAAGAGTTAATTGGATAAAGGTTTTGTGAGACCAAATTCATCACCTTGGGGAGTTCTGGTGCTATTCGTTAAAAAGAAGGATGGCACAATGCGCATGTGCATCAACTACCGTGAGTTGAATAAGGTGTCAGTGAAGGATAAGTACCTTCTTTCCCGTATTGACGATCTCTTTGACCAATTGCAAGGGGCGGGACGTTTCTCCAAGTTTGACCTTCGCTTGGGGTATCATCTAGGCATGATGATTTGCCCCAACCCGTTGGGGAACCCGGTTCATTCGCCTCATTCGAGGTCGGGGATCCCCGAGATGTTGAAAACGGGGCCGGGGCCGGGTAAAGTACTCCCCAACCCACCTTGTCCCCATATGTATATATATATATATATATCAATTAAAATTATATTTTTTTAAATGATTTATATAATCTATTATATTTTACAACTAATTTTGAACAATTGTTAGTTGAATCGGGGACTGATTGGGGATAAACCGAAGATGGACCGGGGATAGGTCTAACAAAAACCGGGGAGGGGATTCGATTCCCCGTACCCACCAGGGCCAGGCCGGGGGCCAGGGATAGGGTAGTGAAACCGGGGTCGGGGATTGCATTCCCTGCCCCATCCTCGTCTCTTTACCATGCCTAGTATCATCAGGTGAAAGTGAGAGAAGAGGACTTCTCGAGACGACGTTTAGGACTCGGTATTGGTACTAAGAGTTCTTAGTCAAGCCATGTGGCTTGACCAATGCGTCGGGCCGTATTTATGGACTTGATGAATCGAGTTTGTTGACCCTTCTTAGACAAATCCGTCATAGTATTCATCGACGACATTTGGTCTATTCTAAGAACAGGAAGGAGCATGAGCAACACCTTAGACAAGTATTGGAAGTACTGAGAAAAGAGCAATTGTACACCAAGTTCTCTAAGTGTGAATTTTGGTTGCATGAAGTCCAATTCTTAGGGCACGTGGTGACACGAGAAAGAGTGAAAAGTAGACCCGTCAAAAGATTGAGGCAATAATGAACTGGGATCTGCCGAAGAGCCCAACAGATATCTAGAGTTTCTTAGGATTGGTCGGTTATTACCGAAGGTTCATCCAAGAATTTTCCAAGATCGTCTTTCCATTGACTTTGTTGACTAGGAAGAACGTGAATTCCTTTGGACTGATTCTCAAGATAAAGCATTCAAGACTCTACAGAAGAAGTTGTGTGAAGTTCCATTCCTAACCCTACCTAAGGGAACGGAGGATTTGTAGTCTATATTGACGTATCAAAGATGGGTTTGGGATGTGTCTTGATGCAAAGGGGGAAGGTGATAGCCTATGCCTCAAGACAACTTAAATATCACGAGAAGAATTACTTGACTCATGACCTCAAATTGGCAGCGGTAGTGTTTGCATTGAAGTTGTGGCAACACTACTTGTACGGGACAAGATGTACGCTTTACACCGACCATAAAATCTTGAAGTATGTCTTTGACCAAAAAGAAGTTTAATATGTGTCAACGACGGTGGTTAGAGTTACTTAAGGACTATAATTGTGAGTTACTATACCATTCCAGTAAGGCTAATGTTGTGGCGGACGCCTTGAGCTGGAAGGAGTATAGTGGAAACGTTCGAGCAACGTTCGCACGAACTAAAGTGGTCTCAAGACTACTTGAGAAGATCAAGACCTCACAAGTCAAGGCACATTTAACCCTATAATTTTGGTGGTTTCACAATATATCATACCTCCAAAAGTTAGGTCCTTCCCTAATTATTTTAACACCCTTGAGATTTGGACCTAAATGGTAATGAATTTGTTTAAGACAAAGACCAATGTTGTAAAGTAAGCAAAAGGACTTCTAGAATTCCATGTAAAAAGAGGGTTTACATTTATCTATACTACATTAATAAGCATTAATGTCAAAACTCTTAATTACAACTTATAAAGCACAAAGTACCACTATTTTATGCATCAAACTTGAAAAACTATTAAGTACAAGTAATAAAACATGATGTACAAATCCTCAATACAACTATTATAACCTTCCCTTTTTTATGTTTATGACTTTTTTGCTTTCTCCCCCCTTGAGACTAAATCGTGATTTTTGAATCTGATTTCACAGGCAAGCTTGAAACTTACTTTTCTTTCTCCCTGTTTACAGCCTTCTTCCTCACATTTAGTAACTTCAAACCCTTCTTTTTACCTCCCAGCTTTCTTCCTCCCTATTTACGGCTCTCACCTGAAATCGATCAGAGGTCTCTGCATTTTAAGGAGATTTTGGAATGCTTTCTTCCTGCTCCAGTCTCTTCAGACCCATCTTCACGATTTCTCCTCCCCAAATAGATCTGATGTATCACAACCTCATTGGTACATATAACTCCCTCCTCCCTCCCTCCTCCCTCCCTCCCTCCATATATATATATATATATATATTTATATATATATATATATATTTATATATATATGTGTGTGTGTGTGTGTATTCATTGAAGGTCCAACTCACACCAAACGCAATCCATACCCTTACACATTTGGTATTTTTCTTTCCTTTTATGTTTTTTTAGTCTTTCTGATGCCGATTCACAAACACCCTTTACAAATTTGGTATTTTTGCTGCATAAATCTATTTGATGCAGATCATATTCTTTGAGTTAATCAATCTTTGGTGGGTTTATAAAATAATCTGCAAAGGTATGGTTGTTTGATCCAAGTCTTTATTAATGCATATTATTTGTTGGATTGGTGGTTGATCACGTGATGATTTTGTTCTTTCCATAGTTCATATAAATCAAACGTGATTTTTTCTTTCTTGATGACGTAATTTGAAACCAATTTAAACACGTCAAACTACTCCTTCTTAGCTCCATGGGAGCCAGATTTGAGGACCTACAGAGGCATATGAAACTAATTGGGGTTTGATTTCTTTCAAGTTCTATATTCAGATGAGATTCCCTGGTGAAACCAATTATTTCTTTTAAAAACAGCTAAAAGGGCTAGATGCGGTAAATGAAATGGAGGACTGGTGCGTTTTCTGTGAAACTGGTGGTAGGATCTATTTGATCGTAATAGTTACTAGATTGATATTTTCAGTGACTACTAGATTTGCAATTTGAACTAACATCGGTGGAAACATAAGCAGAGTGGTTTAAAGCTGAAATGACTCGAGCTTATTGATTTAGATGGCTAAGCAAGTCAAGGGAAGACTATTTAGCAGAAAACCAACATTCAGCACTTCTTAAACTGTTGTGTTGGATTAAAAACCTCATCTGTGACTAATAGTTTATTGATTCTCAACTGTTGTTATTGTTGAGAGTGTTTTATACATTTTAGATTTATGATATTTGATTTAATTCAACACAAGAAAATCAAAAGACAAAAAGTTTGTGTGCAACTTTTATGCCTTTCTACAATTGTTGTGAGATTGTCAGTGGATCATCTCAAAATTTGTAATCTCTTTTATTAAATTTTCATAATGGAAGAAGTTTTTCCTGTTAGCATTGCATTAATTTTACGTGAAGAAAAGTGTTCACGATGGTATTTGTATTCAAAGTTGTGTTCTTCATTTGATTTGATCCTTGTAATGTTGGATTAAACTATTTCAGGAGATTGATGTGGTTAGTTTATTTTGTCTAAAATGTATCTGAATTAACCAAAGTTTGGTTTAGTTTTCAGGCCCGTTTCTGACATTTTGTAGGCCCTGGGCGAGATGTAAAACAGGGCCCTCCAAAAGTACGAAAAAAAAATCTTTAATATATCGATTTTTATCATAAGAAATAACACTGAATTCAAAAAAATACTAAAACCATTTTTCCGAGTATTCCTAGACGCAAAATGAATCAATAATTATTTCCAAATCAATATTATCTACTATATCATTTTTACATAGCATCTTTAATTTGTTCCACCGTCAAAAGCATCCTTATAATATATATTTAATATATAGATTGAAATCATTTAGGGTCACAATGTTAATGCTCGGAGTACCAATTTATGTAAATCAATATAAATCAGTTGAGTTCCGATCCTCTCAAGTTAATGTTTTTCATCGTCATTTTAAACTTTAAGGGTTAAAACAATCTTTTCATAATCATTAGTCTTAGAATCAAAAACTCATATTGGTCATAGTTTGAAATATCATTATTGTTTTTGAGATAGGAGAGTACTTAATATTCATGCACTTAATATTAGGTAATAAAGAGTCAATAATGTTTAGAAAAACAAGGGTATAGATATAAGTTGGACCGTCTCATATGGTTGGTAATTTTATTCAAGATGTAAGAGTTCTCTTAGTTAATAAAAAGAAATCTATTATATTCTTATAGAAATATAGAATTCATGTGCATGAAACAATCAAATGGGTTAGTGGGAGATGAATGATGGATAATATATCAACGTTTTCAAGGTAAGTAGTTTTAGACTTTGATACTGATAAAAAAATCTTGGAGAAACAATAATCAATGTTGTAAAATGAACGACCAATTAAACTTTTACATATTTGTTTTTCCAATATAGTTAACGAATACATGTTTGGGCCCTTAATATATTACGAAATTCTTTGGGTCTTATTAGATGCTAAAAGAATTTGTGTCTCTTGTATTTGCTAATTTTTTTACTACTACTATATAGTAAAAAAAATGGGCCCTGTTTCTCGTGGGCCCTGAGCATACGCCCGGCCCGTCCTCCCCCAGGAACGGCAATAGTTTTTACCTTGTGTAACAATTATTTTTTCCCCAATAGATGTAACAAATGGAGGAGGATATAATTTTGGGGGTTAATAAGATGGAGTTAATTTAGATTTGTGGGCTAATGGCAGAGGATATATTTTTTGGGGAAATAAGATGCAACCTCTATTGTTTCAAGTTTGGGATTGGGTGTATATGTTGGACTTATTATATGTTAATTCTAGGAGCTTTGATTAGAGAATGGATTCTGGCCTATTGAATTTAAGATCTTAAGTGTTTATGTCCAAGGTATGCCTAGACTAATCTATTGGCAAATTATGACGGTAAGACATCAGCCCTGATTAAACCTCAGTGGCCACAATTTTTGTGTACGTCTAGATTCGAACCGTGGACAGATGGGATATTCCACCATATCCCCCAGGGCCTTAACCAGTACGCCACATCCCTTGTGGTTGATGGGTTTTTATAATAGAAGAAATGTGATGGATAAAATTTGGACTTCATGCTGAAAATCAGAAAAGAGGCTTATGGAGTGGAGGTTTGAGAATGTTATCTGGTGAAAATCTATGGTTTCTTTTTATCTGGTGTATAGATGCAATCAAATGGGGATTTTTGAGTTTATAGATGCAATAAGTTCATTTTTTCTTAGACATGCATTTAAGTCTTAAATTATATTGATTTGTACAATCTAATTTTTGTTTGTTCAAATATAAATTATGAATTTTTTAACAGGTAGTTGCTTTAATCAATTTATTATTTGATTGCAGCTGAAAAGTGAACACTGAAAACCATCAACTTCTAGCAATCTATCAAGTTTTTCTTTAACTGTTAACATCAGTTTTACAAAACTAACAGGTCAAATTCCCTAAAACCTTCCAAAAAATTTCACCCACCTACCTCATTCTTACTCGTCCACATCCAGTTTTGTCCAATTGTATCCTGTCAAATTTGGTCCACAAGTTTTGAACTTGTTGTGTAATTGAGCAAAGTCGTTTTGCCGTTTTGCACACCTAAGGACTTTTTAATTTCTATCTACAATAAAATCACACCATGCTTCACCCGGTGCATCGCACGGGCACACTACTAGTATAATTACATACATGAATTTCACGAAAGAAATGTATAACTTAATATATAACAAATAACCATAACGTAGTTTATACAAAGTATTCTTGCTTAGTTCAATTATCCTCAATGGTGTTGTGGGTTTTTTCTACCAACTGTGTACCTAGGGCTTTGACTGCATGTCTATCGAAGAATGAACCGACGACTTATAGACAGTGGCTTGTTATTTGATGGGGAAAATCTCAAAGATGAAACCATGGCGAAACAACACCTTCAGTTGACGGAAGATGGTAGATGTTTGAAACTCTTTCAAAGGCGAATATGGGTGCCCAAGATTGGAGGGTGTCGGGAATTACTGTTGCAGAACGCACATAAATCAAAATACTCTATTCATCCCGAGAGCACGAAGATGCATCAGGATTTGAAGTTGAACTATTCGTGGCCAGTGATGAAGCTGGATGTGGCCGGTTATGTAGATAAATATATAATTTGCTTGTAAGTAAAGGTTGAACATCAATGACCTTATGGTAGCTTGCAGTCTCTTGTGATTCCAGAGTGAAAATGGGAGCATATCACTATGGACTTTGTGACAAAGCTACCAAAGACCTTGAGGGGTCACGACACCATATGGGTAGTGATAGACCGATTAACCAAGAGCACGAATTTCTTAGCAATGCGGGAGACCTTGCTGATGGATAAGCTGGCCAAATTATATATCGATGAAGTGGTCTCGAGGCAAGGATGTGTCATTATCTATTGTGTTCGATCGTGATAGTCGTTTTACGTCGCATTTTTTGGGATGGGTTGCAAAAAGAGTTAGGCACAAAGATAAAAATGAGTACCGCATATCATCCCCAAACAGATGGCTAGAGCGAAAGAACCATCCAAACCTTGGAGGATATGTTGAGGTCGTGTGTTATCGACTTTGGAGGGAATTGGGACTCTCATCTTCAATTGGTGGAATTTGCCTATATTAACATTTATCGCTCGAGCATTCTCATGGCACCATTTGAAGCCTTGTATGACTGAAAATGTAAGACGCCCGATGTTGGTTAGAAGCGGGAGAGAAACAATTTGTCGGCCTGAAGATTGTGCAAGAGATGGCCGACAAGGTGAAAGGTATTCGAGCACGTTTGAAGGTGGCTCAAGACCGTCAGAAGAGCTATGCAGATAAGAAGAGGAGACCTATAGAGTTCTAATTGGGTGATAAAGGTATATGTTGGTGCACAAATATGTTGGATACAAGATCATGATTGTCAAAGTTAAAAGCTCAAGTCAAAGTCTTTTGTAATAAGTCTTAGTTAAAAGTCAAAGTGTTGTTTTGTCTTGTAATTAGTGTTAGAGTATAAATAGTTTTTTTTTTTTTGTAGACTCATATGAGACTAAGAGAGCGTACCTGTTTAGAGAGAGAAATATTGAGAGCCTGTTGTTTTCAAATTGAATTGAAATGGAGATTGATTGAATTCATATTTTTGTCATCTTGATTGATTTGCACGTATTGTGGGACACACAATTGGCATCAGAGCCTACAAGAATTCAGAATTTTAATCATAAATCTGTGAATTTTTGTGATCGAATTCAAGAACACGAATACCTACTGTTCCAAAATTGATTTTCTTATTTTGTATTGTTCTTGGAGTTGTAATCATTGTATGATAATCGGTTTGTTGTCTAGAACAGGTTTGATTTGAATTTTTTTGTCCAATTCACTACAGATTGTATGAATTTGGACTTTTGTTTGAGTTTTGGTTCGTATTGTAAACGTATTTTGTGTAGATCAAAAGTGTAATTTCTTGTTGATTTTAGTGAAATTGCTTGTTTGTAATATGTTCAAATTGTAGTCAAGAGCAAATCTGCAAAGTTTCAGAGTCAATTTCAAAGTATTGAATTGAATTCAGGCTGAAAATTGAATTTTTGAGTCGACATCTGAAGAACACGCAAGATCCATTTTTCACGCAAATTGAAGAACATGCAGGCGGAAGGATTTATGTGTTTTCATGTTATCTGCCAGTTCTTATCAAGAACACGCAAACTTTGACCAAGTTTGACTTTACAGGTCGAGTTTATTTCTGAATTTTTGGACGATCATTTCAAATCAGTGTAATGTTCAAGATGACTTCAAGGGATGCACTTGCTATCGGTACAGATGTCAAACCACCAGTTCTTTTCAAAGGCGAATACGAACAGTGGAAAGACAGATTTTTAGACTTCATAGACAGACATTGAAATGGTGATAACATCAAGATGTCTATTGAAGAAGGTCCGATGATTCCAATTACTATGGAAATTCTAGATGACGAATCCTCTGATAGTGAAGATGGAAATGTGGAAAGAGAACAAAAGATAAAGACGGTACCTAAGGATATTTCTCAATATAATGAAGAATAGAAAAACAGATACAAGGCTGACAAACAAGCTAGATCTCTACTCCTTCAGAGCATACCAAATGAGATCTACATCAAAATAGACAGCTACAAGGAAACGACTAAGAAGATGTGGGATCAATTAGAGAAAATGATGTTGGGTTCCAAAGTTGGCAACCAGATGAAAGTTGCAAACTGCATAAACAGTTATGAGGAGTTTAAAGCCAAAGCTGGATAAAGTCTTGAGGACACTTATGATAGGTTTGTTTCTTTGATAAATGAGCTGACAAAGAACAAGGTTAAGAAGAAACAAATAGAGAAAAATGTAAAGTTTCTAAGTGTTCTGCAACCTGAGTGGAAAAAGCACATACGGAGGATGAAACCAATGAAAGATCTAAGTGAAATTCCTCTACATGAAGTGTATGAAACACTTAGGCGGAATGAAGAAGAAGTTGTAGAGGATAGAGAAGAGAAGAAGAAAAATGAGAAGCCAGTATCGGATCCTATTGCCTTGGTTGTTGCAAAGAAAGAAAAAGAGAAGAAGGACAAGAAAAAGAAAAAGAAAGTTGTCATATCAAGTTCTGATGATTATGATGGTGATGATTCTGATTCTGACGATGGTGAAAATTTAAAGCAAGCTATGTTACTGCTAACCAGAGCCTTTCAGAAGAAATTCTACAAGAAACCTGGTTCTAACAGTCAGAGATACTCATCAGGATCTATGAATTATGATCACAAGGAGAATATTTGATGATAAGAGATCTGAAGGGAAGAAGCCAGAGGAGAAAAGAAGGTATTTTAATGATTATGCAGAGAAGAAAACTGAGGAGCCAGTTAAGTGCTATAATTGTGGCAAGATTGGTCACTTTGCCAAGGACTGTCGGAAGCCGATTGTGAGGAATTCAGAATATTAAAAGAATAAGATGCTTCTGGCAAAGCAAAAAGAGGTAGGAAAAGCATTGATGGCTGAAGATGACTATTGGTTGGATCATTCAGATAATGAGGCAGATAATGAAGAGAATGCTCACATGTGCCTAATGGGGAAGGAAGTGAAATATGATGAATCTGATGAAGAAACTTCCGAAGAGGTACACCATTATTCTGAATTTGATTTTCTAAAACATATGAAAACCATGATGGTCGAGCTTCAAGACTTACAAGCTAAGCTTAAAAAGGAGAAAAGTAGAGTTGCAAAGAAGCGTCAAACAATTTTTGATCTTAACAAGGAAATTGTTAGGAACAAAAACTTGCTTGATTCTTTAAACAAATTTACTGTTGTTTTTGAAAAACAAAAAGCTTGTCTTGTAACTCAAATTTCTGAAACAGTTTCCAAATTGAATACAGCTGAACGTGAGAAACAAGAGTTTGTTCTAAAAGTTCACAGCTTGCATAATGATAATAAAAACTTGCAAAAAAAGATTAATGGTTTGGAAGCAAAACTTTATTCTAGAGGTCAAACGGATCAAACCATCTTTCTAAACACACCAAATGAAGATTATGATTTTAAAGAAAAGTGGGGTCTCGGTTACGATAACCCACATTATTTGAAGAAAGCAGTTAGAAAGCAGCCAACTTTATATAATTTTGATTTCTTACAAGTGGCTGACAAACAACTTCATTTGAAACCCAAATGTGTTACTAAATCTTCTGATGAGGTTGAGGCCAAGGAAGACGAGAACAGAAAGAACACAACCAAAATGCAACTACCATTATGCTATAAAAAGTTGAATGCTAGTTATCTTTCTGAACAACCAAAGTTTTTGTCAAATGATTATTTTGAAAGTTATTCTACTAAGGAGTTGGAGGCAAAACCTGTTAAAGCCAAAATTTATGTTCCTCCACTCGTTTTAGAAAGCAAAATTTCTGAGCTTGAGAACACTTTAATGGATGAAAGAATTTTAATTGATCTTGAGAATCTTGTGTTTTCTACTGTTATGAAGAACACTGTTTTTAAATCTAATGCTACATATGACAATTCTGACTCAGAAAGATGTTGTGCAAACAATTCTACTGATTCAGATGCGTCATCGTGTAAAATTTTCATGGGAAATGTTTTCGCAAATCCTAAAACTTCAGATTGTGCTAAAACTTCAAATTCTTTCAAGGCACCTCAAGTTTCTGATGATGATGTTGATGATTTATTTGAGGATGCAAATGATTTTTTAAATTCTGATGGTCGTGTTGATAAAAGTGTTGATATGTTTGATTTCAATGCAAAACATCCAAATCATTCTGATTTTATTATCAATTATGATGCTTTACCTAGTGTGTTTGAGAAAGGTGAATCGTCAACTAAGGTTGATGAATCGGTTCCTGTGAGTACTTATTATTCTAAAGGTAAAAATCAAAAGAAAAGTCGCTCACAGAAACAGACTAACACTGGTAAGCAAAAGAAATCACAAACTCAGAATTCTCATGTTTCTAACAAATCTAAATCTTTTGTTTCAGAATTGAGATGGAAAAAGTCTGAAGTAAAGCTTGAATGGCGACCTAAGAAGGATGTTGAAGAGTTGACAAAATCATTGTCTGATTTGCAATGTAATAGGACTGATGATAGTTTTACTGATGTAGTTGGTAATATTGCTTTTAATAAATCAAAACTTGTAACTTCTTACAAGACTTACTCAATAAAGCAATTGCTCCAATTATCACCGGTTACTATTCTGTTATCTACGTATGATCGAAATAATTTTGTTACTCGACAATATTCTGATTGTTGGTTTGTTACTTATCATGTTTATTCTTCAAGTATTTTTAAAAAGAAAAGCGGATCCAAATTCAAATGGATGCCAAAATCTTGTGCTAACATGAAGGGACCCAGATATAAATGGGTACCTAAACCGGTTGTTGTCTGATTTCTCTTGTACAGACCCGTCATATATGGTACTTGGATTCTGGTTGCTCCAAGCATATGACTGGGAAGAAAGATATTTTATCTAATTATACAGAGAAATTCTGCGGCAATGTGCGGCTTGGGAATGACCAGTTTTCACCGATTCTTGGATATGGAGACGTCGTGCATAAGAATGTAATGATAACGAAGGTGAGCTACGTTGAAGGTTTAGGACACAATCTGTTCAGCATTGGAAGTTCTGTGACAAAGACTTAGAGGTGAATTTTAAGGCCAAGCGATGTTGTGTTAGAACTGATGACGGAAAAGAACTCTTGGTCGGAAAGTGGAAGTCAAACCTCTACACGATTAATCTGTCTAAAGTCAAAACTGATAATGTTGTGTGTCTACTTACTAAAGCTTCTATCAGAGTTGGTTATGGCATAGACGGATATCTAATTTCAATTTCAGATACATCAACAAACTAGTGACTGGTAACTTGGTGAAAGGACTTCTAGAGCAGAAATATGAACGAGAACATCTGTGTGCAGCGTGTGAGAAAGGTAAGATGAAAAGAGCTTCTCATAAGCCTAAGCCTGAACCGAGTACAAGTACTTCTTTGGAACTGCTGCATATGGATCTCTGTGGTCCAATGCATACTCAAAGCATCAACGGTAAGAAATACATTTTGGTGATTGTGGACGATTATTCAAGATACACTTGGGTCAAATTTCTTAGATCGAAAGATGAGACACCCGATGTCATCATCTCATTTTTAAAAACCGTTCAAGTGAATCTGCAGAAGACATTTAAGCTTCTCAGAACAGACAATGGCACAGAATTCAAGAACAAGACTGTAGATGATTATCTCGAATCGGTCGGGATAACGCACCAATTTTCTGCTACCAGAACACCAAAACAGAATGGAGTAGTAGAAAGGAGAAACAGAACTCTCGTTGAGGTTGCTCGCACCATGCTTAGTCATTCTGATCTACCTCTATTTATGTGGGCTGAAGCTGTTTCAACTGCATGTTATACGCAAAATCGCTCCAATATTCATCGTTGATTTGGTAAAACACCAAATGCCTTGATTAATAATAGAATACCTATCATTAAACATTTTCACATCTTTGGATGCAGGTGTTTTGTGTTGAATGACATGGAGAACTTGAACAAGTTCAGTCCTAAGGCTGATGAAGGAATTTTCATCGGATATTCTCAGACGTCTGCAGCATACAGAGTTTATTTGAAGAAGTCGAAGATTGTGGTGGAGAGCGTAAACGTAACATTTGATGAAGATATGGCTTCTGTTCAAAGCAGTTCAAAACCCGTTATTACCGGAGTATTTGCTTCTGGACAGATCAGTCCAGAACCTGCGGTTAACGTTTCTAATTCTAATAAAGCGTCAACTTCTACATCACATTTATCAGATTTAGATTTATTGTTTGAACATTTTTATGATGAGTTTCTTGGTACTAAAATGACTAAACCTATTGTGATTGATAGATCAGAAGAATCAAGTGACAATCAACCAATCACATCAGAGGTATCTAGTGAATCAGAAAACACCGATTCAAGAAGAATCTCAAGTTCAAACGCCTACTCAATCAGTTGAAGTTGTACATGATAATGAAGAGTCAGAGGTTGGAACATCAGTTGGATGCACTGTCATGCCTACTCAACAGACAGCAAATGTCTAATCAACTGAAACCTCTGTACCTGTTACTTCAACTGAACCCCAACCAGAAGATGATAGTGGATACTTAGATGATCAACATGATCAGTCTACTTCTAATCCACTCCCTCATGAACATAAGTGGACCAAAGAGCAACCTATACATCAAATCATTGGAGATCCATCCAAGCCAATGCCAACTAGGTCTGCAACATTAAACCAGTGCATGCATGATTCATTTCTGAGTAAGATAGAGCCTACCAGAGTATCTGAAGCTCTAGCTGATTCAGATTGGATAACTGCAATGCAAGAAAAGCTTAATCAATTCGAAGCGCTTAAAGTCTAGAGACTCGTGCCCCGACCTGAAAGAAAAACTTTCATTGGCACGAAATAGGTATTCAAAAACAAGAAAGATGAGAATGGTATCGTGGTAAGGATCAAAGCAAGACTTGTTGCTAAAGGATATAGGCAAGAGGAAGGTATAGATTACGACGAGACTTATGCTCCAGTTGCGTATATAGAGGCAATCAGAATGTTTTTAGCTTACGCCGCACACAAGAACTTCACAATCTATCAAATGGATGTGAAGACTGCCTTTTTGAATGACATTCTAAAGGAGGAAGTCTATGTCTCGCAGCCTGAAGGTTTTATCAATCCAGATAAACCAGATCATGTCTACATTCTGGACAAGGCTCTTTATGGTTTGAAACAAGCCCCTCGCGCCTGGTATGATGTTCTATCCAAATTTTTAGTCAAGTCTAGATTTTCTAAAGGTAAAATCGATACTACTCTCTTCATTAAAAAGGAGAAAGTTTATATCATTTTAATTCAGATATATATGGACGAGACCATATTTGGTTCAACTAATCCAAAGTATTGTAAGAATTTTTCAAACCTCATGGTGTTACGTTTTTAGATGAGTATGATGGGAGAGATGAACTTCTTTCTCGGATTACAAGTCAGACAATTTTCTACGGGGATTTTCCTTAATCAAGCGAAGTACATTTCTGATATTCTTAGAAAATTTAAAATGGAAAATTGTACTCCGATTGGTACCCCGATGGCACCTGGAACTAAGATCGGGGCTGATCTTTTGGGAAAAGTTGTCGATGTTAGAACCTATAGAGGAATGATTGGTTCTTTAATGTACTTGACGGCTAGTCGGCCAAATATTATGTTCTCTACGTGCTTATGTGCTAGATATCAGGCTTCGCCTAAAGAATCCCATCTTTTAGTGGTTAAGCGTGTATTTAGGTATTTGAAAGGTGTTATCCCAGTTTAATCTAGTTGATAATTAACACACAAACACAATAATATCAAGAGATATAAAGATCAGAATAACATACCAATCCATTGAATAAACAGTTAAACCTTATGTGTTCTTGATACCCTTGAATACAGAGAAAACTTGCTACCACACTATATGATTATGAGGATTAACCCTAAAACTAAATAACTAAAACTTTAAATACCTAGGCCATATAGGCTTTAAGCTTAATGGGCTTTCTAACAGGCTTTAGGCCCATTTACAAAAAACTATTAACATATTACACTTTAAACCCTCTAATTTTAACTATCAAACAAATACGGTTTAATCTTGAATACAATTATGATCCAACAATCTCCCCCTTTGGATTCAAGATTAAAAAAAATTTTGCAATTGTCTTCGGGTCTTCACTTTTCTTCAGATATGTCGTTGATAGCTTCAAAACTTCAGCAGTCTTCAGATTATATTCTCCTTCTTTGATAATTCTCCCTTTTTGTATTTTCTCCCCCTTTTTGATGAGTGGTGAGAATCATCATCATCAAAACTTTGCAAAAAAATCTCCCATTTTATGGAAAAATCTCCCCCTTTGTCTTTATAGACTTCAATTTTGCACTTTCTTCATGTAATGAGCCTTGTAAGAAATAAGAGCAGTCTCTCCAAATCGAAAGAGTGATTATTTCAATCTTTTCAGATCAAAAATAGTAACCATTCGAATATTTTCAAATTCAAACAGGAAATAAATGTAACCCTGAATCAACAAATGACTCAGTTAGAATGTCTGTCAATGACACAAAGTCACTGAGTAACACAAAGTTACTATATAAGGAGCTGATTTTGATGTAGACTCCCCAGGTCTTCCGTTCAATCATCGAATAACACATGGTTATCTATGAACGTTCTGACAGAAAACAAATTTCTGTGTGTTCGTGCATGTGTATGAAAAAAATAAGCATAGATGATTGCTTTTTAATATAGGCTCAAAATATGTAAACTTGTTGAGACAACAACAAATTATACAAAGACTCAATGTGCATGAGAAAGGGTTCGAAGGTGGGGCAACTTTCCTTCTTTTTCAATATTAGTATCTTCCAAATGAAGAACCAATAGCGTATGTGTTGCGTCCCCAGAAAATGTGAAACATTCTCTTTTTGAGAAAAGAATGAGTAGCTGGTGAGGTTGTATGTAAGAGATGGCATGGGCTAGGTGCCTTTTTCAATGATGGTCACCAAAAAAATGTGAACCAATCAGATTATGTGGCTGCCCGGCTTAGAAAGAAGTTTGGTGCAGAGTTTAATATTCTTTTACTCTGTTCTCTCACCCTCTTTCTTTTAATCCTCACTTCTAACCAATCTCTCTTTTCCATTTTACCTCTTCACACACCATCACTCAATTCTTTTGACCCTTCTCCCCTCAATCACTCAGGCAATACTTCCTGGGAAGGAAACACTGGTTATCGTGAATCCATGGAAGTTCTGTTAAGTACTCACACTGAATCCCATGTATTTTTCTAAAAGAACATGCTGTTCAACAGGCTTTTTGTACATGTAAGCACAAATACCACTTGTTACATGAAGCATAAAAATTTTGGAGAAGTCAAAACAGTTGTGTTTGACGATGCAATTCTCCCCCTCAACCTAAAAGTGGTTGGCAATAAGCTTATATCAATTTGTCATGAAGAATAATATGCTGGAGAATCAAAAACGAATTTTGTTTATATGAACAATATATAAACATATTTTCAATGAAAGCACATGAAATGACGTTTGATTCAATCAACAGTGAATACAAATAACGTGAGTATTACCATAGAAAGATTTAACTTTTGATACATGGTAATAACAAAGTCAAATAGAATGTTCTGAACCGTTATGTGTATGAATACTTGACAAAGTATATTGACAAGATAAAACGTAAGTATTTATCTTTAAGAGCACACGGTCAGATAATCTTGTTAGCATCACAAAAATAAATAAAGCAGAAAAAAAAATAAAACACTGAAGTGCGGGTTCTAATCTGATGTAATTAGAAGCCATACTCCGTTGATGTACGGGTTCTAAGCTTGATTTACCTAGAAGCCTTTGTTCTTTCTCCCCCTTAATCCTTGGGTGCCTGCAACACAGATTTAGCTTTTGGTACCCACTGGTATTTGGGTCCTAATGGGTTAGTTGCAGTTCTAGTGGGAGATATGAAATAAGAACCATACCAGTTATTCACATAATCTTTTCTTACAAAATCATTTGAGCCACAGTAGGAACAACTGATTTTCTTTTGTGCTAACCTGATCAATTGATGGATTGTGTAAACTAGATCAGGTTTGCCAAAAGTTTCACCTTTTGTAGCATAGTTCCATTTAGCATTTGATGTATGCACAAATGATTCTTCTTTCTTATTCTCCTCCGAGGATCCTTTAACTCTCCAGATCCAGTTTCCTCTTTCTTTCTCATCATCCCTTCTCCAAAAGCTTTTCTTTTGAGACTTAGTCTTCTTGAAGTTACCTGAACCATCAACATTTTTGTCATAGAAAAGGTTAGAAGGACGAATCTGATCAGTAGATTTAGAAGTAAGACAATCATCTAAATCATAGAAAGGATTATAGAAAACATTTGAAAAATGTGAACTTGAAGCTGTTTTTAATGAACTATCTAAATCAGCTAGATCATCTTTTGGTGATTGAGCTATTGACTCTGGCGTCTTGTGCTCAGTCAGATTCACCTTGAATACGATCTCTTCAAGTTCCTTTATCTTTGAAGACAAACCGTTTCTTTCCTTTTCAATCAGATCAAACTTCTTATGCAACTCAGATTTTGCATTCTTCTCCTTCATGATGTTTGTTGACAATTCAGATAGCTTTCCTGTCAGCTTGGCTATCTCAGTTTCAAATATTTTCTTTTCTTCAGAAAAGTCTATATTTGCTTCCTTCAGCTCAGCTTTCTTCTTCTCATTATCAGCCTTTTCTCTCTCTAGAATGATAACCTTCTCAAAGTCTGAAACTTGTTGAGAAAGCTTAACACATCTAAGCTCTAATGATTTCTTCTCTTCAAAGGCTTTTCTGGAGAAATCAGAGAATTTCTTAGCAAATTCTTTTCTCTCTTTCTCAATCTTCAACATTTCATCTTGAGCTATTGTATTGTCTCTGTTTTGGGTTGCCTTTCCTTTCAGCTCATTGATCTCAACCTCAAGACTGAGAACTTTATCTTTCAGTTTGTCTCTTTCAGCAAAGACTTGAGAATTTATCAGTCTTAGTCCTATACTAGTATCCTTTGCAACACTTGTACTCCTTCTAAGTTCCTCAAGCTCTCTTTGCATTGCATCCTTCTTTGACCATGTTGAGCTAGATTCAGATCTTTTTAGCTTTGCTTGAAGGTCTAAGATCTCTTTTTCTTTAGACGCAATTATTCCTGCAAGATCAATTATAGAATCAGAATCTTTTGAATTTTCTTTTAAAGCATTGATCTGAATAAGAAAAGATGAGTTCTGAAACTTTAGATTTTCAATCTCAGCTTCAAGAGGTAACATCTCGGATTTGAGCTTTGTAATCTCCCTTTCACAATCATCAGCCCTGTCTCTATTTCTTGACAACTGTCTAGCAAGATATTTAGCCTTTTCTTTTACTTCAGAAAGAGGCATGTTGTTAAAATCAAGGCTGAAACCTTCAGACATATTTAGCTGATTTGACATCCTAGTTGTATGGTTAGTAAGCAAACTTTTCTGTACTAAGACAACCAACTAGATGAGATCGTTAGAATCAAGATAAAAACCACACTCAAAAATTTTCAGAAAAATAAATTTCCAAAAAATAATTAAGTGCAGAATTTGCACAGTATAAAACACAAAGAAATAATACAGAAAATAAGAAAATTTTTGATTCCGAACAGAACTTTGTCCCCCTTTGCAGACTTAGCACGGGGGTCCCGCTAAGTGAACAGTGAATAGTGAATAGTGAACAGTGAACAGTGAATAGTGCAGTGAACAGTACTTGCGCAAAGTGAGGTTTGCGCAAGCAGTGGGTCGCGCAAAGAAGAGGTTCGCGTGTCACTTGGGTTGCGCAAAGTGGAGGTTTGTGTGTCACTTGGGTTGCGCAAAGTGGAGGTTTGCGCATCACTTGGGTTGCGCAAAGTGGACGTTTGCGCGTCACTTAGGTTGCACAAAGCAGAAATAGACCGGAACTTGCTTCGACCGGGAACTTGTAAAGATCGGTATAATATTCGACCGGGAACTTGCAAAGACCGGTAGAGAGTTCGACCGGGAACTTGCTTGGACCGGTACCTTGTTTGACCGGTAAGATGTAACAACCAGTATTATGCTCGACCGGTAAACGACTGAGACCGGTATAGAGAGTTCGACCGATAAGTTGCACGACCGGTAGAGTGAAATGACCGGTATAGGCTTTGACCGATAGGATGTGGACCGATATACTATGGACCGATATAATATGTTCGACCGATAAACTGTGTTCGACCGATATATTGATATGGACCGATATAGGGTATTCGACCGGTATATTCTTAAACAACCCAGAATGTCGATGAACAACTCAGATAATCAACACAAAAATCGCACAAAACACATAAATTTAATGCAAAAACCAGACTTTTGTACTCAGAAACATGTATCGAACACAACCCAATCAATAACAAAGATTAAAATCAACTTTCATGCATTCAATTTAAAGAACACAGTGTTGACTCCTCTTTGAACCCAGAAAACTCAAAATCACAAATTCAATCACTTGATACTTTCTAATGCAATTAATCAATCAGATAGCATTCAGAAGCATGAACCTCAACTAATCAGATCAACTTTAAACCAATAAACACATTAATTCATGTAATCAGATGAACAAAAAAAAATCGATGAACAGTACTCGATGAACAGTAACTTCGATGAATAGTAACATCAAAAAAAATTTTGATTCTTTTGGCTCTGATACCACTTGTTATCCCAGTTTAATCTAGTTGATAATTAACACACAAACACAATAATATCAATAGATATAAAGATCAGAATAACATACCAATCCCTTGAATAAACAGTTAAACCTTGTGTGTTCTTGATACCCTTGAATACAGAGAAAACTTGCTACCACACTATATGATTATGAAAGTGATTGTGAGGATTAACCCTAAAACTAAATAACTAAAACTTTAAATACCTAGGCCATATGGGCTTTAAGCTTAATGGGCTTTCTAACAGGCTTTAGGCCCATTTACAAATAACTATTAACATATTACACTTTAAACCCTCTAACTTTAACTATCAAACAAATACGGTTTAGACCCTTTAATCTTAAATACAATTATGATCCAACAAAAGGAACTGTAGATCTTGGTTTGTGGTATCCTAAAGATACTGGTTTTGAGCTCACAACGTATTTAGACGCAGATCATGCAGATTGTATGCTTGACAGGAAGAGTACTTCGGGACACATACAATTCTTGGGAGATAAGATCGTGAGTTGGGCTTCGAAGAAACAACTGTGTGTATCTACTTCAACAGCTGAGGCAGAGTACATAGCTGCGGCTAGCTGCTGTTCTCAAGTGATGTGGATGCGAACACAACTCCAAGATTATGGCTTCAAGTACAACAATATCCCGATTTACTATGATTCAAGAGCGCTATTGCTATATCTGCAAACCCTGTTCAACATACGAAAACCAAGCATATTGACGTGCGATATCACTTTATCAAAGATAATGTTGAAAAATGAACAATCGAACTTTACTTTGTAAACACAGATTATCAACTTGCTGATTTATTCACCAAGCCATTAGATGAAAGAGATTTCATTTTCTCATTTCAAAACTTGGTATGTTAAATCTCAAGACTTAATCTGTAGTTACCTGGTACAGTTTATTTTTGTTATTTTTCTTCATTTCTTTATATTTTTAATCTGAAAGATATCTGCACTAAAGGTTGTTCATGATTTCAAGAGGAGTGTGAGACAAAGATAAGATGATCTACATTTTAGGGGGAGTTAGAGAATTTTGCATATATTCTGTTACTGACATATCTTATGATGCATATGTTTAGGGGAGTAAGGACAATGACTTCTGATTACATCTGATCAGAACTCGTTCTTAACAAGTTTTATTGCTTTCATGTCTTTATTTTTCAATAAAGTTTGTGAATAAGACTTTGTACTTTGATGACTTTTTGACTAAATGCAGATTTTGAGGGGGAGCTTACATGATCATATTAATCATGACTTGGAGTTGACTTTATGAGATTAAAGTTGAGCGTAAGGATTATTCTAACCTTAATCTCATACATGTTTGAAAGAAGGACAACTTTCAGATATGAAAACATGTTCTTAAATGTTCAAACCACTTCTCGATTCTTAAACATATTTCATGAATACAGAGGTGTGATTTTAAATGTTTTCTTTTATAAGCTTCAAATGTTTAACTAACCGTGTGTTTCCAAAGATAAATACTTGTGTATTATCTTTTCTATTTACTGTCAAGTATTCACACACACCGGTTTAGTACTTTTATTGTCTACGTTCTTACCATGTCTCAAAATTGAACATAATTTACGATGGTAAGACACCCCGTTTGCAATTCATTGATATTAGAGCGTTGATTCATTCAAAGCATTTCTTTCAAAAATTTCTATATTTGATTCGTATAGATAACATCCAATTTAGAAGGAACTAATGGTTATATTTTAAATATGAGATGAATTTATTGTATTAAGAAATTTATGTACTTCAAAAAGATAATTATTTATTCTGCTATGCACTGTCCAGGTGATATCACTTGGTCAACTTTGATGGTAAATTTCTCATGTTAATATTCCAGTACCAGTCAGACTACCCAACATCAATGAAATGAGTTGTGTTTATTGATTTGATATTAGATACAAGCTTATGGCAGAATAGATATTAGAAAGACAAATACATTCCGTTAAACATAATTTGATGGCAGAATTACATATGATTGTATCCTTCTTCAGCTTTTATCGACTCTTCAACCATTGTCAGTGGTTCGAGGTAAGCTTCTCTTCCGAAATCGATTGCTTCTCCTGGTTTTTGATCTCTTGTTTCACTTTCCCTCGACCTCTTCAGTGTTTTTCCTTCAACGTTTAACCTAATGGGTTTCGATCCTAATGGTTGTTTAAATGGTTGATTTAACGTTCAAATGGTTGTTTAGAGATTGATTCAAGATTTATAGGTTTCGATCCTAATTGGTTCTATTTAAACCCTAACAAAAATGATGGCCAAGTGTTCGATTTAATGCTCAAATGGTTGTTTAGATATCCATTGTTATTTTTGTTGTTAGAGTTTGATTCCATTTGTAGGATTTTTTATATGACCCAAGCCAAAATGAGCTAAGGTATGGACGAATCCAAACGATTATCCGAACTCTACCAATCTAGAGAATCGAGTGAAGAACAATTCTCGAAATTAATAGAGATGACTAAAAAAAGTGAATAAGAGAATTGTAGAGGAAGAATGCAAAAACATTTATTGATGTCCAAAGAATTAAAAGAGATGGGTATTTAAACTACTAAAAAGAAGACTCCTAAAATAAGGAAACTAAAATAAAAGGAATGCATAATTAAATAAGGAAACTCTCCTAATTAAAATAAGGAAACTCTCCATAATTAAAATAAGGAAACTCAAAGACTCCTAATTCATATCATCGCCCTCCCCATAAGATGATCCTTGTCCCCAAGGATCAAATGTAGGATACAACCTTTCCATTTCCGCAGCCTTCTCCCAAGTCGCATCTTCAGCCGCCTGATTCCTCCATTTGACAAGCCACTCAATCACCGGCCTGTTCTGTCTCTTAATCTCTCTTTTATCAATAACACACTCAAGTACCTTCTCGGTTAAATTGCATGTTGTTGTTAGGGGTCTAACAGAAGTAGGAGCCGGACCAAAGTGTTGTTTAAGTAAGGAGACGTGAAAAGTAGGATGAATGCTTGCTTCTAGAGGCACTTAAGAGTGTAGGCCACCTTTCCAACTTTAGCAAAGATCTGATAAGGGCCAAAGTATTTAGAGGCTAGCTTCTGGTTGGGTCTGTAAGCAACAGATGTTTGCCTACATGGTTGAAATCTTAGATATACCTAAGTTTCCACCTCGAATTCTCTCTCCGAATGATGCTTGTTTACCTTTTGTTCCATTCTTTTTTGAGCTTTATGCATATTATGATTTAACATCTTAATAGTTTCCTCTCTAGCGGTCAAACTCCTATCCACCGACTCAACTTTACTTTCTCCTAGAAAGTAAGGCAGCTGTAAAGAAGGTGCCCTCCCATAAACTACTTCAAAAGGGGTACTTCAAAAGGCAACTGAAAGTTGGTGTTGTACCAAAATTCGGCTAAAGGCAACCATTTAGCCCACTCCTTGGGTGATTCATGACACATACACCTTAGATAACCCTCCAAACATCTATTCAACACCTTAGATTGACCATCGGTTTGTGGGTCATAACTGGTCGATAAATTCTGATCAGTACCCTGTAGTATTAGCATCTCCTGCCAAAAAGTGCTAATGAAAATTTTATCCCTATCCGATACTATGGATTTAGAGAACCCATGCAACTTGTAGATGTTATCCAAGAATATTTTAGATACATCTATGGCGGAAAAGGGATGGCTCAGAGAGAGAAAGTGAGCATACTTACTTAAACGGTCAATAACCACTAGAATTACATCCTTACCATATGACTTCGGCAACCCTTCAATAAAGTCCATAGCAATATCCTCCCATATGCCTTCGGAGATCGGAAGAGGTTGTAATAATCCCGGTTGGGCCACCGTTTCTACCTTGCATTTTTGACATCTAGCGCAATTTCGAATATGGTTTATGACATCTTGCCTCATCTTCGGCCAGAAAAAGAGAGTGGTTACTCTTTTAAGAGTGGTCGCCACACCCGAATGACCCCCTTGAGGAGAATTGTGCATCCAAGCTAGAATATTTGTTTTTAAATCTTCATAACTCCCAACCACTAGTCTACCCTTCCTCCTTTATTCTTGATTATCCCAACGATATTGAGGATGTCGGTTGTTGTCCTCCTGTATTTCTTGAATGATAGTCTTCAAATTAACATCATATTCCCAACTTGCTTTAATAACTCCTTGATCGAGAAGTTCTTGAGTGAGTTGTTCAATAACATCTTTCTGCAGCAAGGGGTAACGATAAGGTATTATATTTATGGGGTGAGAGCCCTCCTTTAATGGTATTATATGGTCAAATCCCGGCCTAAAAGGGGGTAACTCCACTGGTTCTTTGAAAACATCGTAATAGGAGTCGATGAGGGTTTTTAATTTTGGAAAAGTAAGTTTAGGTGTTGTTCAGCCTGTATTTGGAAGTTGGGTAGAGGATTATCAGGGTAGATAGCTAGTATTTGCATCATGGAAAGTTGCCTTTTTTGTTGTAACATTTTTCCCATCCTTGAATTACTCACCATTTTAACTGTCCGACCGGTGGCACCCCGTACGGTCACCTTTGATCCATTGACTAGGAATTCAATTGTATGGTTCAAAAAGTCAAAATGAACCTTACCAAGCGAAGTAAACCATTGAACTCCCAAGACCACGTCACATCCTCCCAGGGGTATTAAATACAGATCTGTTGTGAATGTAATGGACTGCATCTTCCACTGGAACCCTTCAATCATCGTATCGCACACTACCTTTCCCCCATTTGCCACTCTAACCATCATAGAAGGTTTTTGTACTAGCTTGTAACCAAGTTTTTTAGCTAATGCAGCATCAATAAAATTATGAGTGCTTCTCATATCCAACAACATTTGTAAAGCTTTTTTACCATAATGGTCGGTCACTCTCATCGTTTGGTAATCCATGATACTTGCTAATGCATTGAAAAATATTTGTGAGAATTCTTTGTCTTCTTTGTTTCCATCCTCCTCATCGTACTCTTCCTCCAAATCTTCCCATTCCAGATGATACAACTGAGGTCGTTTGCCCTTATACTTGTGCCCTGAATTCGTATTTCTCATCACAGAAAAAACATAAACCCTTCGATCTCCTTTCTTCAAACTCTGCTGGTGATAAGGTTTTTCGAGCTGGATTTGGTTTGAAGGGAACTACAACTGGCTTTTTCAAATTATTCATAGTTTTGTAAGTAGAATTTTGGCTCCTTGTAGGGTTGGGTAACAAACCAGGCTTGTTAAGTGGGTTTGAAGGTGGTGTGGTCATGAGTGGTGGTTTGGTGGTCGGTCTAACCCGGGTTTTACTCAAGTTAGCCTCTTGAATTTTTGCTAGAGCATAGGCTTGTGAACTGGTTGTGGGGTTAAACATTCTTACCAAGCTTCTGATTTCTTCACCCAAGCCTGTTATAAAACAACTCAGTGTATTAGCGGGTGATAGTTGTAGCCTACTAATGATGCTGTCAAATTCGTCATGATATTCCTTCACTGTGGCAATTTGTTTTAACTCCATCAGTTCAGCCATCGGATCATCAAATGGTTCCCTGAATCGTCCGGTGATGTCCGCGACATACTCTTCCCAGGAAGGATTGACTTGATTTCTACCCCTCATATAACCTTGATGCCATTGTAGGGCTCTTCCTTCTAAATGAATTAAAGCCAAAGGGACCTTCGTGTTCTCATTCACCTGATCTAGTTAGAAGAACTGCTCTACTTTGTACAACCATGACTTCAATTCCTCCCCAGCAAAACGAGGAAATTCGATCTTTGTCAATAAAGAAGAGTATTGATGCGGATTGCCTACCAACTCTCCTAATTTTGGTATCGATGGGTTTTTTGGGTTTTCTTCAACCGGTATGTTAAGGACATTATTCTCGTTCTTAACTCGGTCAGCCATCAATTGATTGAGTTGTATCGAAACACCTGATAAGAGATCACTGATTTCTGAAATTGCTCTAGAATTTTCAGCCACCCTATGCTTTGTTGTTGGTTGTTATTCTCGATACAAGCCCCAAAGTCTTCTAAACGGTTTTGAACATTACCTCGAATCCCGCTTCGGGCCATGATTCTGGTTGGTCGGGTTGGTTGTTGATTGATGAAGCATCTCCGGAATTGGTCGTCTCTCCCCCCTTGTTTGTCCCTTTCGCCATACTCCTTGTGATTGCAATGATCACCTACCGACAATCGAATGGCTCTTATACCAATGATACGACCCAAGCCAAAATCAGTTGAGGTATGGACGAATCTAAACGTTTAGCCGAACTCTACCAATCTAGAGAATCGAGTGAAGAACGATTCTCGAAATTAACATAGATGATTAAAAAAGTGAATAAGAGAATTGTAGAGGAAGACTGCAAAAACGTTTATTGATGTCCAAAGAATTAAAAGAGACAAGTATTTAAACTACTAAAACACTACAAAACAAACAACTTTTTCCGACGGAAAAATCCGACGGAAATCCGTCGGAAACGAGTGTTTTCGGCGGACGAAAATCAAGGCGTCGCAAACTCAAATTTTCGACGGATTTTCGGCAGACAGAACATTTTCGACGGATTATTCCGCCAAAACTGTACCCGAAAAGTTTTTAATTAATTAAACGATTTAATCGATTTTTTAATTAAGGAGATAATTATTTTAATATTTTCGGCGGATTATTCCGCCGAAAATAATTAATTTATTTATTAAATTCTTTTTTTTATTTCTTAAAGAAAAAATTTGTGTTTTCGGCGAAAGTTTTTGGCTGATTTTCGGCAGATTAATCTGCCGAAAATAATTAATTTATTAAATTAAATAATTTATTTTTTTAATTATTCAATTATTTTCGGCGGATTATTCCGCCGCAAATTTTAAAAATAAAAACCAGGAAAAAAACTTGTTTTTTCATTAAAAATTATGCTACAAAACATGATACCTACTAAAAATGTAAAAAACTGCTGAAAGCCGTAAAAAAATGCTAAAAACTGTAAAAAAACAATAAATACAACTAACATAAAACATAAAATACATTGTTCAAGTGTTGTTCCAAAATACATTCTTCCAATGTTCAAATATTGTTCAAGTCTCATCACATGGGTGGCGGTGGCGGACATAAACGCTTTATCATTTCACACATATGGTAGTACTGGGCATCACGTTCCTGCTGACGTGTCTCTTCCTCTGCCTGACGTGTCACTTCCTCCGCCGCACGTCTCTCTTCCCGATCCTTCAACTCCTGAAGTTGGGTCCTTAGATCCTCAATTTCCTATAAAATAAAAAAAGACGTTAGAACAAGTTTAACATGATTTATAAAATAAATTAATAAAGATCATATAATGAAATATGGTACGCACCCGTCGAGGAGAAGAAGAAGAAGCATCAACCTGTGAGGTGTCCCAGTCAAGATCGCGTTGGGATCTGTGTGGTACTGGTACCCGAACCCAAACGTACGACCTTTCTTCACTCCCCCAGCAACCTCCTTCCACAACTCAATATCAAAAGTCGGATGTCGGTTGGGGTCATCATCGTACCTCTGGGTGACACTTGTCGAATACCCACCCTGTGGTTTTTACAAAATAAATACAAGTCAATTTCGACAACATAATGACTGTAAATGGGACACACCTATTGGGATATTTGAAACCCAAACCATGCAAATAGAACATATAAGGTTGGTCTTGTGCGCATAAAGACCCTAAATGAACCTATTAGGCTATTTGAAACCCAAACCATGCATATAGAACATATAAGGTTGGGTTTGTGCGCATAAAGGCCCTAAGTACACATATTGGGCTATTTGAAACTCAAATCATGCATATAAAACATATAAGGTTGGGTTTGTGCGCATAAAGGCCCTAAGTACACATATTGGGCTATTTGAAACTCAAACCATGCATATAGAACATATAAGTTTGGGTTTGTGTGCATAAAGGCCCTAAATGCACATATTGGGCTATTTGAAACTCAAACCATTCATATATAACATATAAGGTTGGGTTTGTGCGCATAAAGGCCCTAAATGCACATATTGGGCTATTTGAAACCCAAATCATGCATATAGAACATATAAGGTTGGGTTTGTGCGCATAAGGGGCCTATGTGCACATATTGGGCTATTTGAAACCCAAACCATGCAAATAGAACATATAAGGTTGGATTTGTGCGCATAAAGGCCCAACATGTTAAACAATCATAATGTTTGCCTAACAAATGGCAACCCAAACTAGATAGATATATACATATATACACTAAAAGATAAAGTCTTACGGTATAAAAATCCTAATGTTTGCCCAACAAATGGCAACCCCAACTTGATATATAAAGTTTAAAGTTAAACACGAAATATATATAGATATTCTAAAATATTGTGCCAAATACTTACCGCAACCCGGCTACACCTCGTAGTCACATAATACCCGGATGAAGATGAGGTATTTGAACCCGACCACTTCTTTTGTCTAGTGTTGTGAGTCACATCGAAGAGCTCCAAAACCGTCGGTGGCGCACCCTTTTGTCTAGTCTACAAAGGGCAAATAATACAAACATGTGTTAATTATAACATATTAAATAACAAGCAATGGTTACATATAACATTTTAAGGTCCTACCAAACGAGCCGATGTCTCTCCGAACGTGATCGATCCATTGCAATGCTGGATCCGTTAAAGCCCAACGGGATCCATTAAAGCCAACTGGATCCATTAAAGCCTAATCGGATCCATTAAAGACCAACTAGATCCGTTAAAGCCCAACTGTGTACGCTAAAGCCTAACTAGATCCGTTAAAGCCCAACGGGATCCATTAAAGCCAATCGGATCCATTAAAGACCAAACGGATCCGTTAAAGCCCAACTGGATCCGTTAAAGCCCAACTAGGTATGTTAAAGCCCAACTGGGTACGTTAAAGCCCAACTGGATCCATTAAAGCCCAAATGGATCTATTAAATCCCAATTGTATCCATTAAATCCCAACTGGGTACGTTAAAGACCAACTGGATCTGTTAAAGCCCAACTAGGTACGTTAAAGCCCAACTTGATCCGTTAAAGCCGAACTAGGTACGTTAAAGCCCAACTGGGTACGTTAAAGCCCAACTAGATCCATTAAAGCCCAACTGGATCTGTTAAAGCCCAATTGAATCCATTAAAGCCCAACTGGGTACATTAAAGACCAAATGGATCCGTTAAAGCCCAACTAGGTACGTTAAAGCCCAACTAAGTCCATTAAAGCCCAACTGGGTACGTTAAAGCACAATAGGATCCATTAAATACCAACTGGATCTGTTAAAGCCCGACTAGGTACGTTAAAGCCCAACTAGATCCATTAAAGTCCAACTGGATCTGTTAAAGCCCAACTGGATCCATTAAATCCCAACTGTATCCATTAAAGCCCAATTGGATCCGTTAAAGCCCAACTAGGTACGTTAATGTAACACCCCGAATTTCGTTTGGTCTTTTGCGAAGAAGAAATGAAGGTTAAAGGGGCTGCCTGCGTCTGACGCACGGGTCGTGCGCCTTAGGCAGTGGCGGATTTGATTTCTGCATAAATATCTTTTTGTGAGATATTTTCTAAAATATCTCAAATCTCTCTCTATCTCTGGTTTTCTCTCTCTTCCGTTCTTCAACCTTTGGAGTTACGTTTGGATTGCTAGATTATGTGTTTATAGCAAGGGGTCGGTATTAAAAGCTTCACCTCCTCGTCGTGATCGATATCTGGTTATTCGGGTTTTATTCTAAAACCTACTAGTGAGTTCCTACTACCATTTTACAAACTTTATACATGTCAAAACTCTTATTTGCGAAATCTGAAGTATTTCTACGGTATGATTTCATGTTCTTTACATTTTGATATAAATGAAGTTTTTGGTGATTTTCGGGGTTCCCGATCAGTTTTGACTAAAATGACGGGTTCCGCCTTATTAGAAGTAAAATGATATTTTACTTGCCCATGTTTGTGGCTTATTGAAAGAATGTATATAAACTGGTTTTAGATTATCTTTCTTACCAGCAGTTGCTCTGGAAAATGGCATTTTGAAATATAAATGTGTGGAAAGTTGTTTATCTAGCTTTAAAATGGTCACATAAAATATTGTGACAAGTCATGACTATATTAGTGGATCCCTAGGTATCGAGTCGGCTTATTGTTGGGATGTTTGTACCCCTTCTGTTGTAGTTAGATACATTTGATCTTCGGGGACACTTAGTACGGTTATGTGAGACCGGTTACTAGCCATGGGTCAAATGTAGTCTAACGAAAGAGTATGACTGGTTCCTTGGGGGCCTCCCTCACATCGTAGTACGGACCGAAGCGTTCGTGGCCATGGTTCCATGTATTTAGCTCATAACTCGGATTTGTGGCTTACTTTGTGTTCCACTATAATCCTTGGTAAATCGGGTAATCCCCGTCATTGGAAGATGTGTTTTGGACCGGTTGTCCGTATATTATCAAAGAACTGTATTTTGCATAACTAAACCTTTGGAAGGATTTACTTTGATGCATTTGATTGTATCTCTTGAGATTTATGAACTGTATGTTCTCACTAGGCTTTAAGCCTAACACTTTTTTCTCAAATGATGTGTATAACAGGTTTCCCTTAGCGGTGGGTTGCCAGAGTTTTGAGAGACGGGTTTGGTCTCGAGGCATTTTGAGATGACTAGTATTGTAACTGGGCATTTGTTAAGTCCCATTCTTTTGGTGAATTATGGATTGTCATCTGATGAAATCTTGATAGAGGTGTCTAGATTAGTTTGTTGATGAATCCTATATATGTGCAAGTTTTGTAAAGTCTTAAGGACTGATCCCTTTTATGGGAGGTTTATATCAATACGAATGTCATGTTGCCAGGTTTCCAGGTTTTAAATTTACTCTGATTTTTAGGGTGTTACAAGTTGGTATCAGAGCTCTAGTTTAAGTGAACTAGGCATGAATGTAAGATGTCTAGACTTAGACTGAGTTGATAGGCAATGATTGTGAGATTGGGTAGAACTTCTAAGATGGGTTAGTCTTAGAGTCGACGGAAGTTATGTTAACCAAGCGTCGTGATGATGGTAACAAGAATCCTTATGTGTTATATGTTCATAATCTCAAGTAGCTAATGTTGTTATGAGGATATTTTACGTGAGTGTACTTGGTTTGCTAATGTTACGACAATTGGTAGACGTGATGGTACGTTTCTTTCGTGCTTGTTTCAGTTAATCTCTTTCTTACCCTTTCTCGTGCTTGTGTAGCAGCCATTACTCCTTTATGGTGAACCTACATGCTTAATGTGTTTACCTGCTCTACCTTGGTATGTTGACCGTTGGAGTAGTGCGAAAGTTTCCAAGCTAGTAAGCCAAAGTATGATTGTTGTTTATAGCAATGTCTCTTTGGGATGATAGTAAGTGCGAGGAACGCATTAAGCTAATCATCTTGAGTCAGATTCATTGGTGGAATTAGAACTATAAGCTTGTTAGATCGATTCTATTTCGAGGAAATTTGTAAGTTAATTTATGGGATTGTTGCCCTATGATGCTTGAGGCATCCGGATGATTATAGTACGTCGGGAAGTTGGGAAGCGTAGTATTAAGATGTGAGTGCCGACCGAATTCATGCATTAAATTTATTTCTAAAATAAGGTTGCATAAATTGCTTTTCATGATCGCCAAACATAAAGTGATTTACCTTGTAACGCTTTGGCAAAAACATTTAGCACCCATCAGATTTTAAACTGTGAGCATAAGCATGCTTAAAATGGTTTTGTTGCACCTGATTACAAATTGTTATCAAAACTCTCTTTATTCACGTCTTGTGTTTAACGCTATTTGCGGATGTTGTAATATCCGTGTTTTAAATGCTTTTGAGTTAAGTGGACAAGTAGCTGTGGAATTTTTAACCCTGACATTGGACCTCTTCCACGTATGTCAATGGTTTTAAAGGAAAAGTTATTCCCATGCTTTGAGTCGGAGTTTCTTGGAAATTTTAGTTTGTGTGAGTTTTGTTGAATTGCATGGAGTAATGTTTTACGTATTCTTTTAACGTGTGCGTATATTTTGAGATGCGTAAGTTTAGTTTTAAATTGTGTCCAACTTATGAGTTCTTTGGGAGTCGTGTCTCATCAGAATCTTGTCTAAATGGTCACCTTACCTTATGTTGAAAAATAGAAATTTTGACACCACTTGATTTTTAGCGTTAATGAGTTTTATGAAAATCCAGTTGGATTATGGTGTCTCATCTTACGACTTTTGTGTCGCGTAAATAATTTCGGGAGGGCATGTGCATGTGCATCATTGTGTGCGTTAATTTCGGGGTTTTGTTATCAAAGGTCAACTGTCGTGTGCTATGTGCATTGGATTTAAGTATAACGTTGGTGTGAATGATTGCATAAACGATTTATGTTATTTTTAAGACAGGACTTTCGTTCCGATTGTATTTCCATCATTAACTCTTACTGTTAAAATTTCCGCAAAGCATTTAGCGAGTTAACGGTATTTTGTCGTTGTAGTTTTTATTTTGGTCAAATGTGTTTATCTTTACAACGTGAAGCTTTAAACTCGATTTGAAATTTTATTTGCATCCCCGTTATTTTACCTCCCTTTGGGGAATGAATTGTTGCATATGGGGTGAGTTGAAAATTCTTTTGCTGCAACGTCTCTTGGTTATAGAGGAGGAATTTTAAAGATAAAATTGTAATTTTTCCCTTTGGAGTTGTACAAACAATTGTTGCACATGTTGAAGTGCAAGAACCTATTTTCACGTTTATAGTGTAAACTATTGTGTATGTTTTACTCGGTATTTCTCAAGGTGCGAGTATTTTGTTAAGTTTTCGTATTCGGTAACTTGGATTGTTTTAACATCATAAATTGCTCATGTAGAGCTTGAATATTTCAACAAGTAAATAGCGTGATTTACATATTCTGGGTGATTTTGTACACGTAAAATCTACATTATGATTTATGCATCTTTGATGATTTTGTGCAAACAAAGTCTATTTCATGACATATACATCTTAGTATATTTGCATTCATAAAACCTTTGGAAAATCTTTGGTCCCAATACGTGTTGAGTTTTGAGAAAGCATGTCTTTGTGGTGTGGGTTTTCATAAGCATTGTTTAAAGACATTTCATTATTTGGGGAAACGTTAAATGTCGGTTAAATGTGTTTTAAGGTTTACGAGGCTTTCGTTGGAAATTTACGTGAAGTGTTGGGCCTTTGGCTCGGGTTTTGACTAAATGAGTCGTGTGGACATTTGTCCGGATTTATAACCGTAATGTAAGATTTGAGTATGATGGTGTTTATTCGTGTCATTTGAGAGTTACATGCTTTGAGTGCGTTGGTCATTCATTTGGAGTCATGTAGCATTTTAGACTGTAATGCTGTAGATCCAAAGACAGTCTGTCTGTTTTGTAAAGCCTGGGGTTTTGGGTTACACTTAGTGACCGCTCGGGTTGGCTAGCGAGTAGACAATAGGTGGCACAAGCTGCTGAGTTGGAACTCGTCTGGATTAGATAGGCACCTGTGTCCGTAAGCCCTTGAGGTGGAACTCGACGGAGTAGCAATAAACGGTTTGAAGTTGTGATGTCTGGTATGGCATGGAAACTAAGATCGGGATACGTGGTGAAATCCAATAACATCACGGGTGGCCCCATTCATTTGTTCTCGCCACCCAAGATGAAAACGTTTAGAGGTCATGCGAGGAAGTTGTATGGCGGCCTACTTGTGTGTCCTTCTATTCTCTTTGTGTACGGGTCTCTCCGTCGTAGACATGGGGTATTTTAAACACTAATGTCATATTTTTACCAACTTTGGTTATGTGGAGTCGACGGTAAATGATGGCTTTAAAATTGGGTTCTCCCCACGTATATTAAGGTTTGAATGAAATGTGTTATTCCTGCATGTTGGTATTTAGTGTTCTTTCGTTTTTGGTCGTGTGAGTATTGGGCCTAGTGTCCATGTTTTCGGACGTACGATGTGGATGATGTTACTAATATTTCATACTTCGAGTTATACAAGTTGTGTCAATTTATAAAACATATTTGAAATGAAGTATCCGTCTTTGAAAGTGCATGACTTTGAAAAGGAGTTGTTTCCATATTTTAAAGTTCATTATTTGAAAGGTTCTGATTTAAAGGGAAGTTCATCTATTTAAATGCTTTTACTTATGTAAAACTCTTGAACTCTCTAGGCGTTAAGCTTAACCCTTTTTATTTATCTACATGTGCATCATTTCCTGTTGGGGGTTCGGTTCTAGCAGTGCTTTGAGGAGTCGGGCCTTAGCCTTGAGCTAGAGTAAGTTGTTGGTGAAGTCTTCCACAGGTTGGAGATAGTGACTACGCATGAGTTTTAGTAGCGCCCGTCCTTTATAGTCCGAAATGTATAGATTGGTTGTTCGTATTGAGGTTAATCATTTTATTGTGGTTGTAGACGAAGTAATTTTGATGTATTTAGAAAATTTTAAAAAATTTGCTATTTCCAGATTTGGGGTCGGATCGGAGTTGAGTGATAGCAGAATCTGTGTGAACTGATTGCCAGAAAGATGCATTGGTGCGCATTGTAAGTTTATCTGTAATCGATTTTAGGAGTGGATCAGTGAAATCTGAGGATTTTGGAAGATTAGCATCGACCGTTGGCTTTGGGTTCAGAAACGTCGAGTTTAGAAATAAATTGTTCGGAGGGAAATTGAGGTCACTAATTTCCTGGAGGTAGTAATTGTTACCCAAGGTTGGGAGACAACCGTAACCTTGAGTAAAGGTTACTTTGGAGAATTGAGTATTCGTGTGGTTAGGAGTGAAATGTGCCCAAGAAGGGTAGCTATACGGATGTCGGTATTAGGATCACGTTAATGATTCTGGCTCTTGAGTTAAGGGCAATCCTCTCTGCGAACAGTGTTCCGTTGAGAAGAGTAGATTTCGAGGACGAAATCGTTCTAAGGTTGGGAGATTTGTAACACCCCGAATTTCATTTGGTCTTTTGCGAAGAAGAAATGAAGGTTAAGGGGGCTGCCTGCGTCTGTCTACAGCCGTGCGCCCTCCTTCAGACAAAACGCACGGGTCGTGCGCCTTAGGCAGTGGCGGATTTGATTTCTGCATAAATATCTTTTTGTGAGATATTTTCTAAAATATCTCAAATCTCTCTCTATCTCTGGTTTTCTCTCTCTTCCGTTCTTCAACCTTTGGAGTTACGTTTGGATTGCTAGATTTAGTGTTTCTAGCAAGGGGCCGGTATTAAAAGTTTCACCTCCTCGTCGTGATCGATATCTGGTTATTCGGGTTTTATTCTAAAACCTACTAGTGAGTTCCTACTACCATTTTACAAACTTTATACATGTCAAAACTCTTATTTGCGAAATCCGAAGTATTTCTACGGTATGATTTCATGTTCTCTACATTTTGATATAAATGAAGTTTTTGGTGATTTTCGGGGTTTCCGATCAGTTTTGACTAAAATGACGGGTTCCGCCTTATTAGAAGTAAAATGATGTTTTACTTGCCCATGTTTGTGGCTTATTTAAAGAATGTATATAAACTGGTTTTATGATTATCTTTCTTACCAGCAGTTGGTCTGGAAAATGGCATTTTGAAATATAAATGTGTGGAAAGCTGTTTATGTAGCTTTAAAATGGTCACATGAAATATTGTGACAAGTCATGACTATACTAGTGGATCCCTAGGTATCAAGTCGGCTTATTGTTGGGATGTTTGTACCCCTTCTGTTGTAGTTAGATACATTTGATCTTCGGGGGCACTTAGTACGGTTATGTGAGACCGGTTACTAGCCATGGGTCAAATGTAGTCTAACGAAAGAGTATGACTGGTTCCTTGGGGGCCTCCCTCACATCGTAGTACGGACCGAAGCGTTCGTGGCCATGGTTCCATGTATTTAACCCATAACTCGGATTTGTGGCTTACTTTGTGTTTCACTATAATCCTTGGTAAATCGGGTAATCCCCGTCATCGGAAGATGTGTTTTGGACCGGTTGTCCGTATATTATCAAAGAACTGTATTTTTGCATAACTAAACCTTTGGAAGGATTTACTTTGATGCATTTGATTGTATCTCTTGAGATTTATGAACTGTATGTTCTCACTAGGCTTTAAGCCTAACACTTTTTTCTCAAATGATGTGTATAATAGGTTTCCCTTAGCGGTGGGTTGCCAGGGTTTTGAGAGACGGGTTTGGTCTCGAGGCATTTTGAGATGACTAGTATTGTAACTGGACATTTGTTAAGTCCCATTCTTTTGGTGAATTATGGATTGTCATCTGATGAAATCTTGATAGAGGTGTCTAGATTAGTTTGTTGATGAATCTTATATATGTGCAAGTTTTGTAAAGTCTTAAGGACTGGTCCCCTTTATGGGAGGTTTATATCAATACGAATGTCATGTTGCCAGGTTTCCAGGTTTTAAATTTACTCTGATTTTTAGGGTGTTACAGTTAAAGCCCAATTGGGTACGTTAAAGCCAACTGGATCCATTAAAGCCCAACTAGATCTGTTAAAGCCCAATTGTATCCATTAAAGCCCAACTGGGTACGTTAAAGACCAACTGCATCCGTTAAAGCCCAAATAGGTACGTTAAAGCCCAACTGGATCCGTTAAAGCCCAACTAGGCACGTTAAAGCCCAACTGGATCCATTAAAGCACAATTGGATTTTTTAAAGCCCAATTGTATCCATTAAAGCCCAACTAGGTACGTTAAAGACCAACTAGATCCGTTAAAGCCCAACTAGGTATGTTAAAGCCCAATTGGATCCGTTAAAGCCCAACTAGGTACGTTAAAGCCCAACTGGATCTGTTAAAGCCCAAATGGATCTGTTAAAGCCCAATTATATCCATTAAAGCCCAACTGGGTACGTTAAAGACCAACTGGATCCGTTAAAGCCTAACTAGGTACGTTAAAGCCCAACTGGATCCGTTAAAGCGCAACTAGGTACGTTAAAGCCCAACTGGGTACGTTAAAGTCCAACTAGATCCGTTAAAGCCTAACAGGATCCATTAAAGCCCAATAGGATCCATTAAAGACCAACTGGATCTGTTAAAGCCCAACTAGGTACGTTAAAGCCCCACTGGGTACGTTAAAGCCCAACTAGATCCGTTAAAGCCCAACTAGATCCATTAAACCCAACTGTGTATGTTAAATCCCAACTGGATCCGATAAAGCTCAACCGGGTACGTTAAAGCCCAATTGTGTATGTTAAAGCCCAACTTGATCCATTAGAGCCCAACTGGGTATGTTAAAGCCCAACTTGATCCATTAAAGCCCAAATGGGACCGTTAAAGCCATACTGGATACATTAAAGCCCAACCGGATCCATTAAAGCCCAACTGTGTACGTTAAAGCCCAACTTGATACGTTAAAGCCCCAACTGGATCCGTTAAAGCCCAATTGCATCCATTAAAGCCCCACCGGATCCATTAAAGCTCAACTAGATCCGTTAAAGCCCAACTGGATTCGTTAAAGCCCAACTGGATCCATTAAACCCAACCAGATCCCTTAAAGCCTAACTGGATCCGTTAAAACCCAACTACATCCATTAAAGCCAACCGGATCCATTAAATCCCAACGGTATACGTTAAAGTCCAACTGGATATGTTAAAGCCATACTGATCCGTTAAAGCCATAATGGATCCGTTAAAGCCCAACTGCATCCATTAAAGCCAACTGGATCCATTAAAGCCCAACTATATAGGTACGTTAAAGTCCAACCGGATCCATTAAAGCCCAATGGGATCCATTAAAACCCAACTGGATCCGTTAAAGCCCAACTAGATCTATTAAATCCAACTAGGTACGTTAAAGCAAACCGGATCCATTTTTTTTCAATTTTTTTTAATTTTTTTAATTCATTTCATAATAATATTTACTTAATAATAATATTTATTTTTAATTATTTAATTATTTTTTTAAAATTTTAATTTTTTTATTTTTTTAAATTCCTTTAAGAAAAATAAACATTTAATTATTTTTTGTATTTTCGGCAGCATTATATTTTTTTATTTTTTTAAATTTCTTGAAGTTTCGGCGGATTTTCGGCGGCCATTTATTTTTTTATTTATTAAATTCTTTTAAGAAAAATAAATATTTAATTATTTTTGTAGTTTTGGCGGATTTTCGGCGGCATTTTAATTTTTTTTAATTCTTAGAAGTTTCGGATTTTTTAAATTCTTTTAAAAAAATAAATATTTAATTATTTTTTGTATTTTCGGCGGATTTTTGGCGGCCTTTTAATTTTTTTTTAAAACTTTTTTAAGAAAAATAACTAATTATTAATTTTCGACGGATTTTCGGCAGAAAATAATTAATTAATTAATTAAATTGATTAAATTCTATCGAAAATCCGCCGGAAATTATTAATTAATTATAATTAATATGAAAAAATAAAAAATAAATAAACATCGTCGGAAATCCGCCGAAAAGTTGTGTTTAAAAAAATAAAAATAAAAATAAAAATAAAAAAATATTTCGGCGGATTTCCGGCGAAAGTCAACAAACTTTGACCAAATTGGCTTTCGCAGGAAATCCGCCGGAAAGCCGCCGAAAATTTCCGACGGAATAATTCCGCCGAAAATGGCCGCCGGAAAAAGTTGTTTGTTTAGTAGTGAAAAGAAGACTCCTAAAATAAGGAAACTAAAATAAAAGGTGTGAATGCAAAATCCCAATCAATCAAGCATAATCTCTTCAAGATCTAACATTCAAGAACTAGAGAGAGAGAGTAGAGAGAGAAAAACTTAGTCTGATATATCACACGTCTATGTATTACAATGAAGATCCTTACTACAATTCTTACAAAGCATAAGGCACAAGGCCTATTTATACCCCAAGCTATACACCAAGACTTACTAGCTAAGGAAACTAAACAATATTGACTTATCTTGACTTTGACTTTGTTGACTTTACATCTTTGACTTTTCATATTAAATCTTGGATACAATATTATGACCTAACAATCTCCCCCTTTGTATTCAAGATTTAATAAAAATTTGACACTAGTCTTCAGCTCTTGATTCTTCAGCTTTTGTCTCTGACAACTTTGAACATTGAAGCTTTAACAATCTTCAGTCTTTCAGCCTTTGATGAATCTTGAAAAGTCATTTACACTTTGTATCTTTAAAAGTCAACATGTCTTGAACACGAAACATAATACTTGAAACTCCTTTGAAACTTCAACTTTGAAACAACTTTGAAAACTTCATCTTTGAACTTTGAAACAGCTTTGATTGAGGAATCTTTGAAAAACTTGTATCTTCATCACTCTGATCTCTTGACTGTCTTCATAAAAACAAACTTTCTCGAATCATCTATCTTCAGAATCTTTTAAAATCTTTGACAGAACTTTCAGAATTTCTTTCCAAGTCTATCCTCACTTTGATATCTTCTTGATGGCTTTGAAATTTATCTTTCAGAATTTCCTCCCCAATTTTGACATCTCGGCTTTGAAATTGATCTCGGCTTTGAAATTGAACTTTGTAAAATTTCTCCCCCTTTTTGATGATTGTGAGCATCATGATCATCAAAACTCCTTCAATTTCAGCACTTTCTTTGATTTCCCCCTTTGTAATGAACGAACAATCTCCCCTTTATGATAATATGACATTCTCGGCCCTTTGATCTGATTATCCGTCAATTCATGAAAAATGTATATATTCGAATCTTTGCAAATTCAAACATAATGAACATGGTAACCCTGAATCAACAAATGATACAATTAGTATGCCTGTAAGTAGCACGGAGCCACTTTGTACAACGGATGTACATTGGAAAGGAGCTTTTGTAATGATCACTCCCCCAGGGCTTCCATTCAATCATCGAAAAACCACAAAGGAATTTTCTATGAATGTTATGACAAGAAAACTTATTCCTTGTGTGTACGTGCAAGTGTAGAAATGATTGAAGCTACTTAGCTTTATCAGGCTCAAATTGTGTAAACTGTTGAGACAACAACAGATATTACACGGACTCAATGTGCATGAAAGAGGTGCGAAGGTGGGGAAACTTTTCTTCTTTTTCAATATCTAAATCTTCCGAGTGAAGATCAGATAGCATATGTGTTGCGTCCCCAAAGAAAATGAAACATTTCTTTGTTAAGAAAGAAATGAGTGGCTGGTGGGGTAATTGCAAGAGTTGGCATGGGCTCACTGCCTTTTTCAATGATGGTCACCAAAGAATGTGAACCAATCAGAAGATGTGGTTGCCCGGCTCAGAAAGTGGTTGGTGCAGAGTTCTGATATCCTTTTAACTCTGTTCTCACACCCTCTTTCCTTTAACATTTAGGCTCACGTCTAACCAAACTCTCATTTCCATTTTTATGCTCAGCACAATGAGATAAACTCAACCGGATGAGTTATCTCTCCCACTCTTTGATTTTGACCCCTCACCCCTTAATCACTCAAGGATAACTTCCTGGGTAGGAAACACAGGTTTATGTGAATCCATGGAAGTTCTGTTTAAGCTCACACATGAATCCCATGTAAATCCTAAAAAGAATAGTTGTTCAACAGTTTAACTTGAACAGTTTAGCACAAAGTGTATGATAACACTGTCAAAATGTATGCTCATGATATTTGAGCAATTGAACAACGAAGATCTCTCAAAACAAAGATATTGAATGAATGAAATGAAATCAAGAGAATTGTTTTGAGAATCTGACAATGTGTCAATCAGATCAAATGAAATGGTTAGGGTATCAAAGAATTGGAAATTTTGTTTATATGAACGAATATAAACAATTTTGCAATGAAAGCACAAGATTAGAAATGATGATTGAAGCTCAACAACATTGAATTTCAAACGAGGGTATTACCATCGAAAAATTGTTCGTTATAAGACATGGTAATAACAAATTCAAATGAAGTACTGAACCGGTGTGTATGAATACTTTACAGTATAAAGACAAGATAATACGCAAGTATTGATCTTTGGAAACACACGTTCAGTTAAACATTAAAGCTCAAAATTGAAAAGCATTTAAAATCACACTTCTAAATTCATAAAATCTTTTGAGAACCAGAAGTGGTTTGAACATTTCAGAAAACGTTTTTCATGCTTGAAAGTTGTTCTTCTTTCAAACAATCAGAGATCTAGGATTAGAAGATACTTACTTTTAAGCTCCCCCTCAAATCATGATAGAATTATTTAGGTCTATTTAGCTCCCCCTGGATATTAGCAAAATATCCTTATCTGAACATTGAAGAACGGGTTCTGATCAGTTGTAATCAGAAGCCATCACCTTTACTCCCCCTATAAATTATGCATCTAAAATATGTTTGTGAAAAAGCACAAGATAGAGATCAATACAACTCCATTTTGAATTGTAGACCGTCATGTCTTCTAAATATATTGTCAATGAAAAAGCACATGATAGAGATCAGATACAATTCCCTTGTGAATTGTAGATCGTCATATCTTATCAGATGCAAATGAAAAGAATGTACTCCCCCTTGATGGTTGATTTCCTCATTCAAGTATTTGAGTACAATCTCTTATCGGGACAGGAGTAAGGTCTTTTGATCACTGAAGTACGAGTCCTAAACTGTTGTGTTTAGAAGTCAAACTCCGTTGAAGTACGGGTCCTAAGCTGATGTACTTAGAAGCCTTGGTTCTCTTACTCCCCCTTGACTTGAGATGCCTGCAACACAAAATCAGTTTTCGGCTTTGGTACCCACTGGTATTTGGGTCCATGAATGTTAGTTGCAGTTCAAATGGGAGTAATTGAGTAAGAACCATACCAGAAATGATCATTGGTCTTGTGAATAGGATCATGTGTACGGAAATAAGAACAATAGAATATTTTACCTGACAACCTGATTAATTGATCTCTCGAGTAGATATGATCAGGTTTACCTTTACGTGCATTGTTCTTCTTGGCTTTGTGTGTATGTACACATGATTTCTTTCCTTTCAGCTCATCTTTCTTCCCATCTTTCTTCTCATCTTCAACTGATTTCTTTCTCCAGACCAATTCTTCTTCTTTGTATCTCCTTCTTCTTTGATGTGTACCTGAACCATCTATATTTCTATCATAGAAAAGGTTAGTACTACGAATTTGATCAGAAGATTTAACTGACCTCTTGGAAGAAACAGTTTTCTGATTTGAACTTGATACAGTCTTTTCAAGCTCTTTAATCTTTGAAGCAAAGTTGTCTCTTTCTTTGACAAGCAAGTCAATCTTCGTCTTGCATTCAGACTTTGCTTTCTGATCTTTCAGTGCATTTTCAGATAGTTCAGATAGCTTGACAGTCAGCTTTCTAATCTCAACCTCAAACATGCTTCTTTCTTCTTCAAATCCTTTCTCAGCATCCTTTCTCTGGTCGGATATTTCCTTAAAGAATCCCACATTCTTTTGCTCAATGGCTTTCTTCTCTTTGGCAAACTTTTCCCTTTTCAGAATAATTACTTTCTCAAAATCAGAAACTTGCTGAGAAAGTTTTATACAATTAAGCTCAACAGTCTTCTTTTCTTCAAAACTCTTCTTGGAAAACTCTGAAAATTTCTTAGCAAACTCTTTCTTTTTACTCTCAAAATCATATTTGTCTTTAGCAAACTTTTTCTCCAAATCAGATATTCTCTTTTGAAGATCAGCATTAGCATCTTTCATATCAGAAATCTTTTTCTCATAGCTTTCAACAGAAACTGCTTGTTGAGTTTTAGCTTCCAACTCAGAAATCTTTCCTTTTAGCTCAGACAAAACCTTTGGCCCTTTGATCAACCATTCCATACAATCCCACAACTCTTTTCCTGTCTTATTGTAGATATTTATTTTATCAGTAATTTCACGAGAAATGGAAAGAGAAAATTCACGCATCATAAAATGTCGACAATTATTATCAGCTCTCTGTCTTTTCTCTTGTTCCTCAGTACAATTTTCCATTGGAATTTGAGGTTTCATCTCTCCTTCAGTCAAAGATAATCTGATATAGTAACCCAACTCATGTTTATCTACAGAGTTTAAAAATTTATCTTTCCACTTTTCGTATTCTCCTTTGTACAGCTGTGGTGTGTTTAACCTGTTCCAAAAAGAACCTGTAATCATCATCTTGAATGAACTATCAGTTTGATATGAATGATCGTTCTCAAACAATTCAGAAGAATTTGACTGAAAGTCAAACTTGGATTAGCACAAAAAAATAATCTGAAATTCTCAAATCAAGTGAACTTGAACTTGCAGATTAAATGGACTGGCACCACTTAGAACTCGCAGATGGTTGTCTGCGAGTTTTGTAGAACTCACAAATCAAATGACCTAAAACACGCAGATCAATGATTTTGAAACTTGCAAATTTAGTCTGGCAGCAGAAGAAAGTTTTGCGCTATAATTGGGTGGCGCAAAAATAAGTTTTGCGCTACTCGTGGATGACGCAAACTTGGAATTGTGCTAAAGTTGGTAGCGCAAATGATTATGTTGTTGGTGCAAACTTGATAATGCTAGCGAAAACTTGAATGATGTTGGCACAAGTTTGATGATGTCGCAAATCAATTGATTTAGAACGATTGGCGCAAAACAAATGATGTTGGCTCAAAAAAAATGTTTTTGCGTGAAAAACTTATGGTGAAAACAATCGACCGGTGTCCTGTGAAGCCGGTGTGTATGGACCGGTGTCCTGACCGGTGTATGTTTCGCGGACGGTGTGAATGTGGAATTCGACCGGGGTTCTTCCTTCGACCGGGGTCTGCGCAAAAATAATCTGCAAATCAATTTAAGGTGGTGCAAAGAAGGATGAAATTTAGAGCAAATGTGAAGATGTGGCTAGTTTTGAACCAGCAACATTTAGCGCAAAACTTGATGCTGTCACCAATCGTGTTCTTCACGAACAATCTGCAAATTCACAGATTCGATTAAAATCTCTTCAAACCTTCAAATTGATTTTCAAAATCATACCAATACAATCAAAAATCAATACAAAACCCTTATCTAAGAAACAAAATTATCTAAAAACTTGAAATCACAGCGCAATCTACAGAAACAGAGATCGACATTTTTCTCATCAAAATCCAAGAATTCTAAAATTGAATATGATTTTGTGATTAATCTGTGAAATTTTGTGGATGAATTGTGTTTCTAAACAGAAATCGATCACACAATTGTCATTTATGCACTCATCCAACAATTATCAATCACTAATTTTGATTCAATCAGAGAATAACCAAAAGTCGACTGCGTTCTTGATATTTCCAACAATTAATCCAAAATCTACAATTTGATTTCAAGGAATGAACAAGAAAATAATCAAATAACATATTTGAACACCTTTCTATCAACAAATTTGTCTAAAACAGTTCAATCAATGAAATCACAGTGTTCTGTGTTTATATTTTTCAAGAAATCGCCAAAAACCAAAATTCCAGATTTCAATCTAATTTTCTGTTCAAATCTTTTCTGAAAATGTTTGGTACTGCTCTGATACCAATTGTGAATGCAAAATCCCAATCAATCAAGCATAATCTCTTCAAGATCTAACATTCAAGAACTAGAGAGAGAGTAGAGAGAGAAAAACTTAGTCTGATATATCACACGTCTATGTATTACAATGAAGATTCTTACTACAATTCTTACAAAGCATAAGGCACAAGGCCTATTTATACCCCAAGTTATACACCAAGACTTACTAGCTAAGGAAACTAAACAATATTGACTTATCTTGACTTTGACCTTGTTGAGTTTACATCTTTGACTTTTCATATTAAATCTTGGATACAATATTATGACCTAACAAAAGGAATGCATAATTAAATAAGGAAACTCTGCCTAATTAAAATAAGGAAACTCTCCATAATTAAAATAAGGAAACTCAAAGACTTCTAATTTGTATCAATTTTGTGTGTTTGTTAGATTCCATTTTGGTGCTATAGTTACTTTGTCTGATCTTGAAAGTCGATTATATGAACTTTGTAGGGCTTTTGATTGTTTGTATTCATTTGTGTTAGTGCACAAATATATGTTAGATACAAGATCATAGAGATTGAAGATGAAAGTCAAGTCAAAAGCTCAAGTCAAGTCTCAAGATAAAAGTCAAAGTCTTTGTAATAAGGTCAAAGTCAAAGTGTCTTATATTTTAAGTGTTTGTATTGTTTTGTCTTGTAATATGTAGCTAGTATAAATAGTCTTATTTTTGTTTGTAGACTCATATGACTAGAAGACTAGAAGAGGTTATGTGTGTATCATAGTGTAGTGAGAGAAAATATCAAGAGCTTCTGTGTAATCGAATTGGAAAATTAATAGAATTGAAATTGATTGAATTTGTTGTCATCTTGTTTGATTTGCACTGATTGTGGGACACACAATTTGGTATATACAATATCCAAGATTATTTTCCCAATCTATTACCACCGAACTTCATTTGATATATTCAATATATTGTATCAATATATCATGTGGCATGACATAGGTAATATAAGCACTTTATCAAATGATGAAGACTACAATGGAATAGTCTATACAAGTGCTTGAACTGTGGAATCTATTCCTAAATCCTAATGAACTCGACACCACCAAAGTGATTAAATATATGGCAGTACGTATTACAAAGCAATTAGGAAAAAGATCATAAATATATGTTCTCTATAAAACATTAAAGCCATTCTCAGGTTTCTATATGTTCGTTATTGGTGTATATTTTACTTTATTTCTTCTTTATAAGACTTCTATAGGTTTATGTAATTTCTATTGACTTCAACTTCTAAAAGTGTTTTGGAGTTTATAGGTTGGTCTAATGACGTCTTATATGAAATTAATTTCTTGATACAGAACCTGGAGCTTCCTAATTTTCCCATCTCTCTACCAACCATGGTGATCTTGAATGAGGATTATTGGCATATTGCTAGACCGAAGCATAACGTCGACCTTGAATAAGGATTACTTGTCCATATGCTTACAGGTTTGAATGCGAGGAAGCGAGACTGCAAAATATTGTAGACCTCTTGCTTAGGTGAGTTTCGTAGCTACTAGAATATGTTTTGTAGAACTCGAAATATGTTTTGGGTAGACACATCATTTATTTAGAATCAGAATATGTTTCTTTGTAATTTTTCATTTGTATTGAAAAAGAAATTTTACCATTCAAGGGGACCATTTGGTCTCTCTAAATCTTGTTTCTTTGCATCCATAATAACAATAATAAAGGTGATTGTTTCTTTCATATGTTTCCTGTAAACTATTTGTATTTGTTATGGATGGTTGCATAAGCCGCTAACATAGTAACATCAATCTAACATAAGCACAAAGGTAGCATGCATTATGACATGTTGAAAGAATCTGATATTTCAAAATTAAATAAATCTTGAATAAACTTTTACATCATGCCGTTTTGCGCGGGTACTCAACTAGTTAGATACTAAAAAAATTGTCTCTTTTGTTAACTAATTTTTTACCGCTATTATATAGTTAAAAAAATTGGGTTCCTATTTCTCGTTGACCCTGGGTGTATGCCCGACCCGCCTCCTCCAGAGGCGGCCCTGTTTATTGGTATAGTCTTTTAGACAACTCAAAAGAAAGGAAAAAAAACTTGACTAGTCGTTACGATAATTATGGTTATCATGTCATTTTTTTTCTTTATTTGTATAGTTTTCTAGACAACTCAAAATAAAAAGAATATATAAAACTTTTTTTTTTTTGGTAAATGAGTATCCCAGACCACTTTGGGTCCGGACTAACCTCCTGGAAAACAGGCCTATGGCCCGCGGGCATTCATCCCGTGGCCACAATGCTGCGAGTGGGGCTCGAACCCGGGCAACAGCTATGAAGTCCCCAGACTCTTACCACCACGCCACAACCTTGTGGTTTATAAAACGTTTTGTTATTATTAGGATACATGGAATTCTTATGTGTCATTCATTTATTTGATTTTTCCTTCTTTATTTTTGAATATTATCGTTACATAAAGTAAATGAGATTTATAATTTTATCTTTCTACCTTTTATCTTTCTATCTTTTATCTCCAACATTTTATTGTTTAACATCTTTATACAATTGTAGCATTTCATGTTCCTCACTCCGATCCCGGTTTAAGCCCTTGGTCCCTTTGGGATACATAAAAAAAACATTACATTTTAAAATAAAAATTACATTGAATCATCAGTGGATTACTTAACAATATTGAAAGTCAAATCTACTTCTTATATAATTATAAAGATATATAAATGTATACAAAAATATATATATATATATATTTAAAAAAAAATTCAAAAAAAACTCAATAAACTTTCTCATTTTGAATGATTAAGTTATTGGACTATTTTTTTGAATGAAAAACCATTAAACTTTCTCATTTTGAATGATTAAGTCTCTGGACTATTTTTTTTGAATGAAAAAACTATTAAACTTTCTCATTTTGAATGATTAAGTCCCTAAATGTTTTTTTTGAATAAATAAACTATCGAACTTCTAAAAATTGATTGTCTCCATCTTTTTTTTAATTAAAAAAAGCAACCTATTACTGACTAGGAAGGTTTTAAAGTAAAAAAGAAAACTTAAATCAATTTTACCGTTCTCAAACCCTACGTCATTAAAACCACTCACACAATGATATCGCTATCCCTCGCCACTCCTCATTGCCCGAACGTTGTTTGTTCACCATTTTATCTAACACGTTGTTGGCCCCTACTATCGATCTCCCTATTTTTGATCTATTTTTTATCTACCAAAAGATCGACAATCAAAAGATAACATGTTACAGGTAGCTGTTTTGGGTTAAAAAGATATAAGTAACCAATTTTTAATAGTTCGATTATTTAATTTAATGAAAAAAATCACGGAATTAATCATTCAAAATGAGAAAGTTTAATGGTTTTTTCATTCAAAAAAAGAAAGTTTAATGGTTTTTGCATTCAAAAAATTAGTTTAGGGACTTAGGGGTCGTTTACTAAACACTTATCCGGTAAGCGTTTACCGGGGCATTTACCTTACCGGATAAACATGGCAAGAGCAGAGAATCTTACCCGGTAAGAGCGATGATAAGGATGGAGAGTCATATTTGGTAAGTAAGAGTGACAACTCTTGCCCGGGTAAGAGCTTACCGGGTAAATTGTTGTATACGATACCATTGTGATGATTACAATATTACCCGGTAAAGTGAGTTAGTGTTCGTGTTTTATTGGTAAGCGCTTACTGGGTAAGCATTTGGGTAAACGACCTCTTGAGGGGTTGTTTGGCAGTTGTTGAGTGGTTTGGTGCAGAATGATTAAGTGGTCAGAATGATTAAGAGGCTCTTATGATATAGTATAAAATGAAATACGATTGTTTTTTAATTGTTCATAATGAAATTAGGGCTCTGAATGGTTAAGGGAGGGTCATGATACAAAATCATTCAGAGGGTTTTAGAACCATTAAGAGACAAATCTTTTTTTTTACCAAACAAGATTTACCTCTTAGCGATACAGAGGTTGCCTCTTAATGGAACCATTAAGAGGTAAACAAACAACCCCTTAGTCATTTAAAATGAAATAGTTTGTTAGGTTTTTAAGAACTTTTTCCTATATTTAACAAAACAAAGGTTTAATTGAGGTTGGATTAGAGGCGGCTGGTAGTGTCATCCCCGGCATGACCCCACTTTGAATATGAAAATAAATCGTCTTATGTCACCCGCCCAAAGCGGGAAATCCTCACCCATATTTCCATCTCTAATCAAAATCACTTATTTATCGTTGTTATAGTTACAAATGAAACACGTGGAATTGATTTTGATTGTTAATGCCAAAAATTACCCAAAGAATAATTTAAGGTCGATGTGGAGCTTTATCCAACTAAAGAAAGTAGCCGATCGGCAATATGCGCGATAAACAGTAAAATAAAGAGACAAGAGATTTGGTGACGCGGAAAAACCTCAACAAGGAAAAAACCGCGGAGGACAGGAAGATGTCGTCGTGCACTATGATCACCAATCAGGGGTGATATCCTTTGATGTACAATATATTACATGATCGATACAAGGAATGTGTGTGTAAACAAAGAACAAGTGTCTGTCGTGTGTGAAAATACTATCGTCGTGTGACTATCGCGACTATCGTGTGAAAATCAGGTTGCAGATGTTCTTCAGAGAGATTTTTCAATTATACGCTTCGAGTAACAGACTTCAGTCGTCCGAATGAGGTGTAGATCTTCAGTATTTATAGGCTTGATCTCTCATAAATGTGTCTTTCGTAACGGTTGTCCTTCATAAATGACCATGATGATGTTGAGCCGTTATGACCGTTGGCATTTATGAGCATTGAACCAGTATTAAATGAACAAGAAAGGAACGTTGGGTTATACGTTAGTATGGTCGAGGTCGAGTGTAAGTCTCGACGACGGTCGTGCAACGTTTGACTAACCTTCAAGTTAGTCTCGATGGAGGTCAGAGTTATGCTCGGTCAACAGGACCTTATCTTAATACAAGATAAGTCGTATGATATATGCATTAAATGTTCCTTCGTCGTGATCGTGTATTTTTTACCCAAGCAGTTTGCCCCCAAAATTTAAAATTTTTCTTTAGCGGGAATTTTAAAATTTTCATTTTGTCGAGTGCCAGGTGTTGCTTAGGGAAATGTCTTCGTCACTTCAGAACCGTAACGGTTCGTTTCTAACTTGAGTCCCTAACACGCGTGATGTCATGGAGACATGAGGAACATGTGTGACAGCTACATGTGACAGGTGTCGATTATCCAGGCGTGCTCCTAAAGAGTCGATCGACACGTGTCGACCATTGAGCGAACATGCTCAATTCAATCTTTGTGTACAAATAGAATATATCCGGGGATAACTTCCTTTTACGTTTGTTTTTAGAGAGAGATTTTCTTAGAGAATCCTTGCCGAAATTCAAAAATTCTTTGTTTAGCTTAGTTTTCGATCGAGGTTTAGAGCGCTATATAAGGTACAATCTTCCCTTACTCTTTTATATGTGATTCAAAACTCAAGCTCGTAAGCCTAGGAAGGGTTGGGACGCTTTTGGTTTTTACGTAGCGACCATTCAGGATCCTGATTTCGTAATGTCGTTAGATCCTATTAGCGTTATCTGCGAGGATGAGGACATTGAGTCTTTTAGACAGTTGGCTAAGATTCCAGGGGATGTAACTATTTGCCCCCCTAGGTTATTGCGCCCAAAGCAATGTCCAAACGGATATTTCGTGTTATACGAGTATCCGTTCAAAATAGGGTTCTCATGGACCTATTCTCCATTAGCGAGGTCGTTTCTTACGATCTTCGATTTATCTCCGGGGCAGATGATGCCCCAGTTCTAGAGGATCATTCAAGTGATTGAACTTGTGACGAGTGATTGGGAATCATCTTTCACCGTTTATGATCTTCTCTCCTCTTATTCAGTCAAGGCAGAGCCGAACCATCGATATAGCCTATTTTATAAGTTTAGAGGGGTTCGTACGTTGGTTCACGGGACTGCAGTTAACGATCGTAACTGGAAGACTAGGTATGTCTTCGGTCTTTTATCTTCGGTCGTTGATGGCATCCTGTGGCTTACCACGGGATGGAACACTGAAGGTAAGACTGTAGGTTTTTATTTCTCTTGTTTCATTCGTCGTTTGATTGTACTGACATTTTCATTTTTCTTGTTAGTGATCGATTTTACTGTTGTTGAACCTTCTGCCAATTCAGCTGCCAAAGTTGAGCGGTTTCTCGAGTTTAGTGTCGAGGAACGCTCGTTCTTTACGATCCGCCCTACTGCCGACTGGGACGAAGGGGATCGCGACGTGCAGTATGTCGGGTTATTAGTCGCTTCTCCCGTAGAGGAGAGGAAAGAAGAGAAATAAGAGAAAGAGAAGGAAGAGGAGAGGGCATGTAGCGTACTCGTTCCTATTTTCTATTTTGCTCGTCATATAGTTTTAACATTTTGTTCTCCTTTCAGGTGTTTCTCCTTTAAAATCGTCCAACATACCTGACCAAAAAAAGGCTCACCTGGATTTAGCCCGAAAGGGAAAGGAGAAGAGGAAGGCGGCCAAGACTGCGGGGTCGAGCCTTCTGAAGCGCACACGGTCGTCGGTTCCGAGGGAACCGTTGTCGATGGGTGGTGACGCGTCGAGCGTCGCCAATCCTGAGATGACGAAGGTGGGTGATGTCGTACAAGCGGACCCCATTAATGTTGCGCTTCTGGTGGTAGGGGTTCCTAAGGATCCTCACGTCGAACGATCTGCTCAGGCGACGGCGGCCTCTGGTCCCACTCCCCAATCTGGCGATAAAGGGAAGGGTCCTGCAGAGATACAGACTGTCAATTTTACATTACTGTCGGACTTTATAGGGGATAACTCCTTTGATCAGGCGAAGCTGTTCCCTTATCTGGAGAAGTATTTGCTCCCATCTTTCAGGGAGAAGTTCGAGGAAATGTTTGTCGAAGACATGGAGTCGAATGTCGCAGGTTTATCCTTCCTGGTAAGGATTAGTTTTTTCTTACTTTTTTCGATGCATTAACATTATGTACTGATCATCGCATGTCGTATGTTGCAGGCTTTCCAAACCTCTCTCGGTCTTTATAACGAGATTGAGAGGATTAGGCGTCTGGTGCCTAAAGCTCTGGAGAGGGAGAAGGTTGTGTCAGATAGGGAGCAGGCGGCTCTGGCTAGGGATAAAGCTGCTAAGGCCGATGTGGAATCCCTGACCATTCATCTTGAGGAGGCCCAGAAAATTCTGGAGGTCATCAATTCGCAAAGATCCGACCTACAAATTCGTCTAGACGTGTCGTGCGACACGTTGAGAGGAACGAGGGAGGAGTTGGATTGGGCTTTGGCGTCCTTGGTCGTGAATTAAAAAGAGACCGAGGACCTCAAGGCGAAGGTGGTCGAGCAAAAGGTCAGGATGGAGGAGCTGGAGGAAGAATTGAAAGTTGTCGAGGCTTTCACTCGATGGACGACTAAAGCGGTTATCATGAGACATCATTTGGCCGGAAAGAATCCTCTAGACAATGCTGCTGAATACCTCAAGTTCTATCTTGCGGATATCGGGAATGAGCAGGACCTGGACTCCGAAGATGATAAGGAAGTCGATGTGGTTGAGAAGGTTAAAGTGGACGAGTCCCAGGCTGGTGATGTCTCTTCGTCGCAGCCAGCAGAAGATTCTCCTCCATCTTGAGTTTTTTCCGTTTTTATCTTTATTTGTTTCTAAGTGGTCGACCGCTAGTAGTCGAGCCTCCCAATTGTAACCACTAACTTCTGAATATAAATGGTTCTTTTTGTTATACTGTCGAATGTTTTACATATTACAATAATATTCACATCATCGAACAAAATAAGCTAAAAATGTACTTAGAACTTTTTCGAACTTAAAGATCATACGACCAAACAAGTAATACGTAAGACATTCAATCCTTAGAAACACGAATAATACTAAGGATACTTGCGACTGAGGCATATCACACGACTTCACTCAAATATACTTGCGACTAAGGCATTCATTCATAATGAAAATATTTCTAAGTTGAGAACTTAGATTATACACCCTTTGGTGTTTTGTGAGGTTAAGTCGTGCGAAAGACTTATAATCTTATGTTGTGCGATCCTGCGAGAAAACAATGTCAGAGGTTGGTCGTTGGCTAACCAACGACCCTCTGATGCTTAAGTCAGTATTTGATTGAGTAAGATAATTGTATCGAAATAGTTTAGGGTTTAGAAGAAATACCACTTTAGATGCGTTGCATTCCAACTACGTGGGATTTCCTGGTCGTCGAGAGTTTGGAGCCTATAGGAACCTTTTTCGACGACCTTAGATATACGATAAGGACCTTTCCATGTAATGGAAATATTACCTGCGTTTGGTTCTTGAGTGTTCTGAAACACTCGACGTAAGACGTGGTCGCCTTCTTGGAAGACCTTAGCCTTTACGTTTTTGTTGAAGTGACGTTCGATTGTTTGCCTTTGGGATGCCATTCGAATCAATGTTGATTCTCTTAGTTCTTCAAGAGCATCGAGATCGTAGCTCACCTCGACCAGGTTATGATCGACTGACGTGTGTCTCAATGTTGGTAACTGAACCTCGACGGGTAGGACTGCTTCACAACCATAGACTAGGGAAAAGGGAGTTTGTTCGGTGGACGTACGCGGAATCGTACGATTTGCCCATAGGACCGAAGGAAGTTCTTCGACCCACCTTCCTTTTGCTGCTTTCAAACGTTTCTTGATCGAGTTTACGATTGTCTTGTTACTCAACTCAGCAAGTCCGTTCGACTGAGGGTATCGCGGTGTCGATGTCGTGAGTTTTATGTTGTAATCCTCGCAAAACTGTTGAGTTCTTTCACTTATATATTGAGATCCATTGTCACAGACGATCTCAGATGGTATTCCAAACCTGCATATAATGTTAGTATAGATAAAGGATATCACCTCTTTGTCCCAAACTTGGGGAAAAGCGGCTGCCTCTACCCATTTAGAAAAATAATTTGTAAGGACGAGTAGAAATACCTTTTGCCCAGGGGCAGGTGGTAACTTACCGACGATATCCATCCCACCTCATGAAAGGCTAGGGAACTAAGGTCAAGTGTAAAGGTTCAAAGGGTTTATGCATCGTATCTGAGTGTCATTGACATGCATCACAGTTTTGCACATACCTGATAGCGTCATGTCGTAGCGTTGGCCAGTAGTAGCCTTGTCGATATACTCGATTGGCTAAGCTATGACCGCCTTAGTGATTACCACATTCACCGTCGTGCATTTCCTGCAAAATATTCTGGACTTGTATCTTGTCCGTGACACGTAGTAGATTAATCCCAGTAGACGATCGCCGATAGAGTCTGTCCTGTATCACGACATATCGTGATGCTTTGAATCTTATTTTTCGAGCCTCTGCTCTATATTCTGGGAGTTGGTCGCGTGTTAGACAGTTCATAATGTCAGTCGACCAATCTCCTTCTCCGTTGTCAATTTGACCAACGTCGTCGTGATCAATAGACGACGTCGTCAGATGTACCATAGGAATCGTGTTGAATAATGGTTTGCTTAGTGTCGGTCCAAGATTGACTAAAGCATCTGCTTGAGTGTTCAAATCTCACGGGATTTGTTCGATCGAAAAAGGCTTGAATTTTGCAGATTTTGCCTTGGCTACTTTGAGATATGATGTCATCTTTGAATCTTTAGCTGCAAATTCGCTATTCATTTGGTTTACGACGAGGAGAGAGTCACTCTTGACGTGTAACCCTTTTGCCCCCAAGTCGTGTGCCATGTTCATTCCTACGATCAAGGCTTCATACTCTTCTTCATTGTTGGTTTCCTTGAAATCGTATCGCATGGAGTACACCATCTTGCCCCCCTGTGGCGACTTTAAGACGACGCCATGTCCTGTACCTCTAGTGTTGGACAATTCGTCGACATGTAGAGTCCAGGGATTGTCGTCGTGAGTCGCCACAGAACAAACTTCGCTTTGTGTTTCTTTCTCTAGTTCAAGACTAAAGTTAGCGAAAAAGTCTGCTAGGACTTGCGATTTAATCGCGGTCCTGGATTTAAAGTCGATGTCATAGCTGCTGAGGTATCTGCTCCATTTCTCCAAATGACCTGTCAACTCAGGTTTTCTCAAGACAGAATAATAGATAGGCAATTGTTGTTTGTCGTCTTCTCTTACCAGGACTGCACTTACCACGTTAGGACTGACGGCTAAGTAGAGTTGCAAAACCTCATTGTCTTATGGTTTTGATAACAGTGGAGGCGATGGCATGTATTCTTTCAATTTTTACAATGTTTGATCATGGTAGTTTGTCTAATGGAAACCCTTGTTTTTTCGCAGGACGATGTAGAACAAGTGACACTTGTCTGACGATCGAGATATGAATATGTTCAGAGCTGCTACTCGACCTGTCAAACGTTACACTTCTTTGAAAGTTCTGGGTGATTTGATTTCGACGATTGCTTTAATCTGGTCGGGGTTAGACTCAATGCCGCGTCGAGTCACCAGGTATCCTAGAAATTTCCCAGCACTGACTCCGAAGGAACATTTCGTAGGATTGAGCTTCATGTGGTATTGTCGGAGTATGTCGAACGATTGTTGTAGGTGTTCGACGTGATCGACGTCTTGTCAAGATTTGACTAGTATGTCGTCAATGTATACTTCCATGGTGTCACCCAGTCGATCCTTGTACATTTTATTGACTAATCGCTGGTACGTGGAACCTGCATTTTTCAAACCAAAAGGCATAACCTTATAGCAATAAATACCTCGGTCTGTCATAAAGGTTGTCTTTTCTTGGTCGTCGACATGCATAAGTATTTGATTGTAGCCCGAGTATGCGTTCATGAACGTCAAGAGTTCGTGTCCAGCAGTCGTGTCGACTAGTGCGTTAATGTGTGGTGAAGGAAATGGATCCTTTGGACACACCTTGTTTAGATCTGTGAAGTCTATAAAAACTCTCCATTTGCCATTTTTCTTCTGTACGACCACAACATTGGCTAACCAGTCGAGGTACTTCACTTCTCGTATCTTCCCGGTTTTGAGGAGGTTGTCGACTTCATTGTTAATTACCTTATTCTGCTCTGCTCTGGAGAGCATTTTCGACGTTTTTGTTTTATTGGTTTAAACGATGGATCCACGTTTAACTTAAGTGAAATGACGTCAGGGTCTATGTCGACCATGTCTTCGTCCGTCCAAGCGAAACATTCAGCGTGATCCTGCAAAAAAGAAATCAGTTCTTTTTTAATAGAAGGGTCGAGCGTCGAACCTACAAAGACGACTTACTCTGGCTTGTTCTGGTCCAGGATAACTTCCTCCAAACGATAGTCATCGACAATATCGGGAGCATCTTGGTTCTGTAATTGCTAGATGGATTGCTTTCTGGGTTTCATCGTTGTCTTATAGCAATCCCGAGCGACTTTCGGTTCACTTTTGATCTCCTGGATCCCCCATGGTGTTGGAAACTTCATCGTCTGATGGTACGTCGAGGGGAATGCCTTCATGTTGTGGATCCATGGTCGACCAAGAATGACATTGTATGCTGATGAACAGTCAATGACGCTGAATCTGGTCTGCTTGTTGATCCCATTAAATCCTTAGAAGTACCATTAAATCCGTAGGAGGAAATTTTTGGGTATTGAGGGAATTTGGTTGTGGTCGAGACCTTCTTGTTAGATCAGGTTTAATCAAGTTGTAATAGTTAGTCCCTTGTTATCTTTTGTTATGTATTTTGTTAAGTTTGACTTGTGTAGATGTCAAGTTAATTGACCTTATATATAGTCCCTTGTTATTTCCCTTTTAGTTCAAGTTTTCCTTGTCATCTCATTAATAGTATTGTAGCCAGCCTCCTTTTGTGAGATATATGAATACAGTATTTTCCCAATCAATGATCTTCTTCCTTTGATTCTTATTTGTTAATACTCTGATTATTATTGTGTGTGCTTGAATTTGGAACAACAATTGGTATCAGAGCTACCTCAGAAACTCAGATTCAATCAATTTGTGCATAAATCAGTTCCGGTTTTTCATTTTTCGAAAACTTCACTATTCCATTGGTGATTTTGTGATTCAGTGGTCATTTTAATTCAATCTTAGGTTCAATAGATGCGTATGATGAATATGAACATGTTTCATGTTGGTTAGAAATAGATTTGATCAAGTTTGATTAGTCTATTTGATCAATCTTTGGGTTTTTGGAAATACTCATCTGCGACCTGTCAAGAATCATAGAGTCAGATTTGTTCAAGTTTTTGGAAATAAAGTGTTTAGGGTTTGCTCACGATCAGTAATAGAGCATACTGTCAAAATTTGGTACAAATTGAACAAGTTTTGCTATAGATTTGGTGAAAAGTTGAAGCAAAGGCTCGAAACATAAAGTTTTCACAGATACAGTGAAGAACTCGCAAAACTCCTAGAACTCGCAGGACAAAGGCTAGAACTCGCAGGATTAAGAATTCTCAAGATTAAAGTTGAAAATACTCTAAGTGCAAGATTCACAGAAGTGTTCCCTGCGAAAGTTAAAGAACTCGCAGACTGCTTGCTTACAAATTCTTAAAAATTCGTAGAGTATAGCTTACGAAAGTTTCAGAACTCGCAGACTTCTATCTTGCGAATTTCACAACTTTCTCAACCTTCTTGCTTGCGAATCTTGGTTCAAATCCTTTGGTTTGCGAAAGTTATATCCTTTGAGTATCCTTTGCTTGTTGTTTGCGAATTCTTGCCTTATTATTCACATTTTTGCATACTTTTTGATTTTCTGTACTTCAATATATGATTTTCTGACCAAAGATCACTTCAAGCACACATTACAGATACACATGAAAGATGCCATACACAGATGAGATGGGAATTACTGTACTCACTCCAAGAGACTGTGCATTATCCTACATGCCAGAGATACCCAAAATGGAAGTTGAACTTGAAACTCTCAGATGTCAAAACAAGAAATTGAGAGATGATATGGATGTTTTAAATGTCAAAGTGACAAAGGTTGAAGTTCAAGTGAAGCTATATCAAGACAAAGGTCATGACTGGCTTAAGAGAGTGGATGAGAGAAAGAACAAGGAAATAGCTGAACTAGAAAAGACTTTTAACCAGAAACTGTCTGATATTTCCAAGAAGTCTGAGTCTGAGAAGAAATAATTAGAGATTAAAGTCTCAAATCTTTTAAAACAAGTTTCTGACTTTGAACAACTCATTATATCTGAAAGGAAATCCTTTGATGATGAGAGAAAAGGTTTTAAAAGCAAAAATATAAATTTGTTCAAAGAAATTTCAGACAAAAATCAGATTTTAGAAAAAGATTTTGAGGAAGAGAGAAGGATTTTTGAAAAAGAAATCTCAAAGTTAAACAGTAAATTGGCAAACTTTTCTACTAAGATAATGAAAGAGAAAAAGAGTAACTCTGGAATTCAGAGCAAAGTTGATAAACTTTGCAATGAGAAATCCAAGTTGTATGATAAAATTCAACAACTTGAGACTGATAATACTGACTTGTCTAACAAGTTAACAACTGATACATCTATTTCATCTTCCTATGATGATTCTGCTGAATCGGTGTGTTCTTTTTCAATCAGTATCAAGCATGTTTCAGAAAATGGTTTTTAGAAAACAAACTGTGAAATCTAATGTCTCTAAACCAGATCAGATTAAAACTCCAAAGTCCTTTTATGTGAAAGCAGTTGATAAGAGTGCTAATCATTTTCAAAAATCTCTAACTCAGTCTCTAAGGAAAGATCAAATGGTCTGGGTTGTAAAGGGTTCTCTAGAAGCAGCAAAGCTTCACAGAGCTAACAAGAAGAAGAACAGAGATTCAAGAGGTAAGTCTTTTGCACCTGACTTTGTCAAATCAGCAAATCATTTGATCAGGATGGCAAAAAGAAAATTATGTTGCTCTTATTGTTACTCTGATAAGTCCACTCACAAAGCACAAGCATATAATAGATCTTATCATCACAGTGCTTATCACAGGTATGAGAATCACTCAAAGAAATTCTCAAATACTGACCAATCTGGACCCAAGTTCATCTGGGTACCAAAACATAAACATGTGTTGCAAGCAGAAGAAAAAGGAAAAGAGAAGATATATGATGTCCCAGTCAAGAAGGACTGAAGGAACAATGACTTCTGATTACTACAGATCAGGACTCTTGCATCAATGTCAAAATAATGACTTCTAAGTACAACAACTTAGAACTCATACTCAACTATCAAAAGTTGGTGAACTTCTAGAATACAGGGAGTTTCTCTTACTCTCAATCTCTATCTCACACTGTTTGGTGTTTTCCTCTATACCTTCAACATAGAAGAAAATGAGCTTAATTGTTATATTTTACATGCAGATATGATGGGGGAGCATGTCTACACAAAACTTAACAAAGATCCACAATATGTTAAGGGGGGGGGGGGGGGGCTGCAAGAAGCAATTACAAACATCAATGAATATCAGATATTTGACAACAACAAATAGTGTCAAACAAGATCAACCAGATATCAGATCAAGGGGGAGTATCTGATAAACTCCAGGGAGTACTACCCTGCTACATCAAGGGGGAGTAAAGATGTGTTGTAAGTCGTGTGCATGTAAAATCTTTTCTGAATTAAAATTGGTCAAAATGCCATTTTTAGAAAGTTTCTTTAAATAGAAAGTTTCTATGTCTGGCAAATTCTTTGAAAAGTTTCTAAAATAGCAAATTTCCCAATTTTGAATATTTTTTTTTGAAAAATGGAAATTGTGCTAAGTCTATAATTCGTAGACTATTAGTTTGAGGAAGCTTCAGGTAGAATGATGTTAAGTAAAGACTATTAGTGGCTTAGTCATGAAAATTCGTAGACTATTAGTCTATAATTCGTAAAGACTATTAGTCTATAATTCGTAAAGACTATTAGTGGCTTAGTCATGAAAATGATGTTAAAGGAGACTTAGAACGTGAGTGAGTTAGAAATCGCAAACATGAGAAGTCACACATGGCAAAACATGTGCAATTTGGTACAAGTGACTTGCCCAATGTTGCATTTAGTTCGGAAAGGTTGAAAGAATCGATGAAGTTAGCTAGCGAAGTCATTTAAGTTCCTTGTTGAGAGCTATGACAAGAATATCGGTTATGATTGCAAGTTAAGTCGGGGTTAGCGCTCAATAGTTTGCATATACACTTTGAACGTATGATATGACATGTGTAAGTAGCATTGCAAGTTGGTAAAATAAGCCACACTACGAGGCAAGTTTTCATCTGCCTTCAAAACTGATATAGATAAACATTAAAATCGTGATGTATTAAGATGTACTATTATTTAATGTCAATCTACTTAAAATCTCTTAAAAACAATTAATAAAGCAATATGTACTACTTTTAAATGCTTTTAACCCTAATTAATAAATTTCATCCTTATCCCCCAAAATCCTTATCTCTAATCCCCAAATCCTAAAATTATGAAATTTTAATTCTGATAAACATAATCAAAACAGGATAAACATCTCAATTTAAATATAAAAAATTTAAAATATATAAGATAATTAATGAATTTTAACAAACTACTTAATTTTTTTTATATAAAAAACATTATATTGTTAAGCCTAAATTAAACAAATTTATATATAAAAAAACCATTATCACTCAATAAAAACCATCCAAAATCGTACTGTAAATCAATAAAAAACAAAAAATAAAAATAAACATTAAAATCGTGATGTATCTCGCTGCATTGCGCGAGTACGCTTCTAGTATATATATATATATATATATATATATATAATACTCGAGTATCTCACGAGCTTATCGAGTCGAGTATCAGGTCGTTCGACTCGACTCGTTAGTATGTCGAGTCGAGTTTGAGTTCGAGTCGAGCCTATTCGAGTCGAGTGTTGAACAAGTTTTGACCGAGTCGATCTCGAGTAGCTCACGAGTTGTCTCGTCTCATTTACACCCCTAATCACAATGCCATCGATAAATCATTGTATCACCGTCGTGAGGGAACCATCGGGGACGCTCACATGCTTGTCTGGGAACCATGGGCCTGCCAGACAAAAGCCCAATCAATTTGGCCCAAAAAAAAACGCGGTGTTTGGCTGTTTCCATTTGGCAGCATGCATACGCCTCTATATCATTTGTTCTCCACGTGGCACCACCTCCTTAATTTACTTGATTCCTCTTTAAAAAAAAAAAAACTTTAGTCGTTTTCAACTTTCAAGCATGTTATTTTAACGTTAAAAAAACCATACTATTTAAATGGGAAACAAAATTCTATTAAATCTCCATAACGTTAACCATATTTTCAAATACTGCCCTTTAGTTTCATTAATCATTGTTTTGCCACTTTCAGTACAAAAAATATACGATGAAAATAAATTCACATATGAATAAACTCAAAATAATTAAATTTATCAAGCACTACGTACATAACCGTTAAAGTGGATAATTTCTCGTGATGAATTCATATATAAATAAACTCAAAATCAAACATTGGATAACTGTTATTATGTCTTTTATTATTATTACATGCTTATGAAAGTATAATTATTTTGATCATAAAAAATAGGAAACTGAAAATGAAAATTGAATTTATCAAATACAAGATAATTAATTAATACTTGCAACTTTAAAAATCACAAACTTGAATAATTTTACTTGGGGGTGTTCATTGGTTTAGACGGTCTAACCCTAAACCACAAACCGAATTGTAAGGGTTGTTTGAGAAATTTTCATATCATGCAATTTAGCAATAAGTGACCAGATTGGTTAAACCAGACCATTAAATGAGGGGTTTGGTCCGACTGATTTAGGTAGTTTGGGATTATAATGAGCCACTAGATAAATATGTATCAAAACTACAAACATATACTACTCCCAACAAAAAGCTATTGATATAATTAGCAGTATTTCAACACAAAGTCATATTGCCATCATAGTAGATAGTTCAACAAAAAAACAACGAGAGGTGAGAGAAGTCTAATAACAAAAATGAGAAGACAATCGACAATCGACAATTGACAAGAGTGTAAAGAACAAGAGCTGAGAAAAGCTAGATAATATAAATTGTTAAATAGGTACTTTAAGCCAGACTATCAAACTATGTAAACCACCAAAATGGTCTGGTTTGGTTTGATCAAAGTCACAAGGTTCTTCTATCTAAACACCCCTAGTTTTACTTTAAGATTAAAAATTGATTGTAACAAATCTCAGGGATCAATACTAACAGTTTGGATAAATTTGAGGGGCACTTTCTGTAACTTTTCTTTGTATAAATAATACTTTGACGAACAAAAGAGTCAACCATTAACGCGGAACCTCTCTCTGCCGATGTACGGAGCGAATTCTCGACGGAGAAACCAAGGAAGAAGAACATGTACACGAAGCAAAAGCGGTTAGGGCGGAGGCTTGACCGAATAAATGCTTTCAAGAATGCCGATTACGACGCTTCTACATCATCTTCTTCTTCGTCGTTGTTTGATATGCCATCAGCTCATGGAACTCAATCACGTGATGTTTCTTTGTTTTCTGATCGAATTAATTATCGGATTGAAGGAACTGACGGCGAGTTCGACTTGATTTGCCGGTCTCTAGGGCTTTCTGGACCGGATGATTTCGCAATTCCGGCGGCTGATTGGGAAGCTCATAAAGCTTGCTCACTTACGCATAGTAATTATTTGCTTGGTTCCAGGTTTCGTTGTTCTACTCCGGATTCAACTAAAGAATCGCCAGGGAGTGATTTCTCGGAGAGTTCTGATTCTCCGGCTAGGGTTAATAATGACGAGGTCAAGCGTGATTCTGGATGTAGGAGGTTAGCCAAGGCTGAAGAAGCTAGGGTTTTGGTGAGTAATGAGGGTAGAAAGCCTGGCGATGACGTCAGCGGATTTGGACTTGGTGAGATCACGCGTGTAAACCAGTGGCCGGAATTTATTAATGGTGATAAATTGGTTGATGTTAAAAAATCTAGGGTTTTGCAGGATGGTGATGACGACACCCGTAAAGCTCCTGAGAAAGGTTATATGGAGAGTAAGAGTATAATTAAGGGTGTTCGGCCGCCGTTACTTGCTCGTCCTCCTGCTAGGTCCCGAGTGATTGTGGATAATCATGGTTCGACTTGGGATTTAATTCGTGGTTTTTCTCCTAGGACTGATGACGACTCGACATCAGTTGAACCAGTTAGGGTGATCGGCTCGTTAACAGAAGATGCGGTTGCGCTTGGTGGACCTACAATTGTTGAAGATGAAGAACCGATTGGGACGATGACATCAAGAACCATTGTTCCACAATCTATTTTGGATACATCCGATGACAAGGACAATGTTTACTCTATGGCAGCATCTGGACTCGAGTATTTTGTTTCACCTAATGGATCGGTCAGGTGCAATATCAAAAACTGGCAGAAGGGCGATTTTCTTGGAAGTGGGTCGTTTGGAACTGTTTACGAAGGCTTCAATGAGTAAGTAACATTTAGATTTTGCTATAGCAATGGCAGAACTTTTATAATCATCATATTGGCTTCCACCCATTTATACACTCTGCAGATGCCACCTGTTCTTTTGTTGTTAGCAACAGATTAACTTTTTTGCATCTTCTGCCAAAACACTGTCTAATTTCGTTTGCATCTGGTATCTGAGTCACAGCAATATGCCTTTTGTGTTAATTTAGTTGGGGTAGGCTAAAAAAGGACTAGCTAGGAGTTATGAAGAAACAAAACCACTCTTTTAGGGGTTATGGATGGGAGACTCTTATGTGGATCAACTTTTGAATCTTTAATTATAGAATGATGATAAAATATCTGAATTCTTATTGTTTTGTAACTCAACAGAGTTCAGTATCATTAGAAGCATGCATTGCTATTTTCACACATGGGAGGCTTCTCTCATCTGATGTAGCTTTAGTATAGCAGATGGGATAGCTGTCAAAACGGACTAGTAAGGTCATGGTTTTTGTTTGTGGGTTAATTAGCTTTAATCACCAAGAGAATAAATTGAAGAGATAATAATAGATCTTACTTGACTCACCCAACAGAAAACAGACACGTCATGTCGACATGCTATCACTGATATTTAATTGATCACAAAGCAGTCTAATTTAACCAAAGTCATAGGAGAAGTAGCTGGTTGAGACACCTTATCTCTCAGCATGTACACAATAAACTTCACAACCTCGTTTTTGGTGGAAGCCTTGTCCTTGGAATGTATAGTTTAGTTGGAGCAAACTGTTGAAGAGCTTAATCACTGACATTTCTGAGGTGTGTGTTTTATTTCTTCTGTAACACAGTTTTCTCAATCTGCTACTGTATTATTTCTTTCTTCTGTAAAACAATTTTGTACTTTCATAGCATTGTGCAAGTGCTGTGGCACTGTCAGTATGTACCACTTGCCTTTGAGCAATTAGAATGCAACCCTCTACTCCATCTTCATTTTCCAGTAAAGTATGAGAAGGTTTGAAACCCTTATCTGATTTAGTTGGAGTCCAATGCTAGGTTACCAACTATCTCTTTCTTTGGGGATTGTCAAAGATTAATGGGGTTTTTGTGTATATGAAAATGGTAACCGAAAGTTCTTTCTTCATGCTGCATTGCAAAAAAATGCTGAAAATGACAAAGCTGAGACCCTTTAAGCAGAGTCCTCTCTGCAGAAGGTGGTGTTAGCCATTTACTGCAAAACCCTGTTCATCTGAGCAGGCAAGGGAAAATAAATGAAGTGTTAAACTAGATCTTACATAACTCGTAGGGAGCTTCAAATCTATTCACCGTGCAAAAGTGACACATACAAATTGGATTTAACTACTATATCATAGGGATGAATGCAGTCCTCACAAGATGTCCTGAAACCACCTTTTTTTTTCTTTTTGAAAAGACTCCAAATGAGGATGTGATCCGGTCTCAACAAGGTGCAAAGATTCTTAGTTAAGCTGTACAAAGACTGGCTTCAATTTTATCATTATAAAGTGAACAAGTGATGCTGTTTGATGTATACAACAGTTACATTGAAAAGGATTTATCTTTCAAGCAACTGAGCAAGTACTAGTATCAAATACTTTAAATGCCAGACTACATAAATGATACAGTAGCAGATGCGCTATTCTGCCGATTAGAGTAGTAGGATAGGTGAGCCAATATGACTTACTGATTATTTTATTGAAGGAGAGGTTTCTAGCCTAATGATTGGTTTTATTGCTATAATTATGTATATATCCTTTATACTCATGTCAACACGACCACATAGCAATTTTGCCATTTAGCCTTTACATGCATACTTTTGATTGCCATCCCAATTTTGTGGGTTCCATTTTTTTTTTTTCTGGAAGGGTGTCCTAGGCTAAGCCTAGACTATTTGTGGGTTACATTTGTTGGCCAAGGAAACACAAAGATGACATTGTTCCTTCAAACAATACCTTTGTTCCTGGTTCTGTCTCAAAGTAGCGGTGCCTTTCCCTATCGCCTTCTTTTTGATAGTCATAAGCTAGAGCCCTTCCCACCTTAGATCGAGCTGGCATGGCAGCCGGGGCTTTTCCCCCGGAAATCATTCCCATCCAGCCGGACTTTCAGAGATTATTTTGAAATATATTCAAATGTGCTAGATGCTGCTTGTTATGATATGTCGTGCGTTTCTTTAAGTAATGCCAAACAATATCCTAGTCTTTACTTGTGATGATTCAACATGCGTTTTCGAGTAACACCAACCATAGTTCCTAATCATGTCTTGTAATGATCTGACTGAAATGCGTTTTGAGTAGTCACTATCAAAGTCTAAAATACCTTTTCTCTAATGGCAATCAAAGGGCCGGTTCTACTTTTCAGTAAATTTGACTTGGATATTGAGTTATGTTAATTGTCTTTGGTCTTCTCTGGTTAAGTTTAGAGGTCCTGTAATGCTATGCTTTTTCCTTGGTCTGTTGTTTACTTGAAGAGCGTATCCATGTAAATGTCATCTTGTTGCCTCTTGCAATGTGGAAGGACTATTTCTTGTTATTCTGGAAGGTTATAAAACGGGCCCCTAGGGAGTGGGGTGGGTGCTCGCTGTTAGTCCTCATTCTTGGCGCTAGGTAACTAGCTTATAGAAAATGATGATCCTTGCTGAAAGTGTGCTGCTAGAGCAACTTTTCAAGCATAATGCTCTTTGGTGATTAGAACTTTTTGGATCACCACATGGATCTGTTGGGAGTTAAGTGTACTGATACCGATTGTGGACCATAATGCAGAAAGCTTCTTATTAGATCATGCGATATCGTTGATCAAAAAAGAAGCTCATGTGATATCAGGCTTTCAGAGGTTTAATATTGGGGATTGGAGATCAGAGGGCGGTTGATCCTTCCTTTTCTTTCTCATCTAATGTGGTGCATCTTTTCCCATTAAGATATTAGTCTAGCGAAGTTCCTTTTAATATATTATCTTTCCGTGTTCTGGCTTGTTCTATTTTTCATCATGCCATTCTTGCAGTTATGTTAGAAGGAGAGCAAACCTTCTGCACAGTCACTCTTGCTTTCCCTCTTAAGTTGTTCTCATTTCATGATCTTAGAGGATCTATATGTTTGTTTGCAGATATGGGTTCTTTTTTGCTGTGAAGGAGGTTTCTTTGCTTGATCAAGGAAGCCAAGGAAAGCAGAGCATTGTTCAACTTGAACAGGTGATTTATAGTTTCTTTTTTCTTTCTTTCTAGTTATGCATGGGTACATAGCCAACGAGTCCTGATTTTCTGAACATTGAGTTGTTTTAATATTTCTCATTGTTTCAGGAGATATTTTTATTAAGTCAAATCCAACACGAAAACATTGTTCGGTATCTTGGAACAGATAAGGTATGCATTTTTTTTTCTTATCAAGGTTCTTATTTTGGGTGTGAGCCTTAGCTGATAATTCTAGGAGAGATGCTATTTACTTCCTAAAAACATCATCATTTGAATAAGAGGGCAAATGCTCCAAGAAGCTGCTAGTTTCAGGAAATGTGACGCATAAAATGATATCAGAGTTGCTAACCATGTAAAGGCGTCTTAGCTTTTCTTATCCATCAAACTGGTCTTATTCCTATTTTGGTATTTTTCATTTCGGGAGTTTTAGCTCCGAGTAGCAAAGGACCGGAGAAACTTTCTAGTTATGAATCGGGTATAGAACCAATAGGCGACGCTTGGTTACAATTTAGAATCCGCTATTGTTATCTTACCTGGGACCCACATATATTTCGACAAACATTATGGTCAAAATACTATTTCAACTCTCCAATTTTCATGATCAAACCTCTTAGAGAGGCAGAAATTTTTGTTACAGGTTTTCCTGTTTATGAAATAATGAAGTTCGAGGCACAAGAAAAGGCCTGATGTTCCTTTATGTGGGCTTTTTTCCTCTTTGTAATAACATTTTTCCACCTGCTGGAGTACCGAAATGATATGAATCAAACATAAAGGCATTGTTTGGCAAAAAAAAGCTAGCTTATAAGCTAGCTTTTTTTTTCTGGTACATGTTTGGATGACCATAAACTAGCTTATAAGCTAGCTTATTGAAAAGTTACTCATAGTAGCGTTTTGAAAAGCTAGCTTATCAGCTACCCGCTAGCTTATCAGCTAGTTTGCCAAACATAGCCAAAATATATTGATAACCGAAAATGAAGCAAACTAACAATGAACAAACTTAATAAACAAGTAAATGGCCTATATTCGAGAATAGGCCAACTCTTCCAGATATCAGTCTACCTTGAAGACGTAGACCAACTCTTCTAACAATTTATTACTCATTCAATTTTCACTTCAGTAATGATGACAAGTATTCTTAAGACATTCCCCACCCCATCTATTTGTAGACTAGTTAAATGAAAATACCAAAAACTACCATTCACTAATTAATTTAGTGTAACACCCTAAAAATAGGGATAACAAAAACTTTCCATAAATGGAGAAGTGGTAGTAAGTTTGCCATAGCAAGAGCCTCCCAAAAAGGGGAAATATACAAACAACCTGTTTAATCACGAATCTGTAATTTAACGGATAAATAAACAACAACCAACTAATCTAATTTCTACATCTAGAAAAGAGATTACAAAAGGGGTATCATCTATAAACCCGAATCTTCCCAAAACTAGTTCAAGTGCCAAAATCCCCAAACTCTTGCCCAAGCATCTAAACTTGTCTAGGAGCCGCGCCGCTAACACCTGAGATACACATCGACACCAAACAAGTGTTAGGCCAAAAAGCCTAGTGAGTTGGACAATAATAAGCATGCATGAACAGTCACAATTTCTTATCAGCAGTTAACCAGTGTCCAAATATATGTGGAGTCATTAGGGGAGACCCAAAGCACCAATCAATTCCACTCCAAAGAGTCGATGCACCTTGATGCCCTTAACAAGGAACACCCCAAAGGCCCGGCACACTCGGAGATCAGACCGTACAGGAAACTTTCCGAGTGGCGGGGGTCTAGTCACATACCATTCCGGTGGCGCCCCAAGACTACATCCTCCTAGTGAACTTGCCTTGATTCGTCCAACATAATGCGTATAGGAGGTCCTTAGGTATATTTCAACCCAACATATTTCCATACCGACTACGGGTACGATGTTACCATCCTATCCTCATGAAGTCCAACAAAATCCCACATGACAATTATATTCATAATTCATATGACTATGTCACCAAAGTGATATTCCAACTAAAATCATCATAACACACACATATATATATATATATATATATATATATATATATATATATATATGCATACATTTAACCTATCGAGGTACCCATTTTACATATCCATGAGAAAAGCCCCACATAATGGTACACATAACATAAAATATAGCATATCACCAATGTCCATATTTCTAACCATTTTTCATCAAGAAATCCCAAATATTTAAATACATAGAGAATGAAATAACATATAGAAGATTTTGATGTGTATCTAGTTTTAACAAAGGTTTAGTAAACTCACAATCTAGGTTTTTGACCAAAACCTAGAAAAGATGAAACCCTAGTTTGAAGAGATGAGACTTGAAGATGAAGCTTGTAGTTTTGAGAAACCCTAGAAGCTTCCTTGAAAGTAATAAATGCTAGAAATCAAGCTCCAACCACCAAAGATGTTGTATTTATGAGGGTTAGGGTTTGGTGAGAGAGGATACTGATTTCCTTGGGAGTAAAATCGCCAAAATGAGAGAGAGATATGAGAATTATGAAAGAAATTCGGATGAAAAGGGTTTTGGGGACTGCAGGTCGATCGCGACTTGTGCCGCGACTTGGACCCGCGGCATAAGTCGCCCGCTATCCCAACCAATTCGAACACAGTGAATCACGCAGCTAGTGCCGCGACTATAACTCGCACCTAAGTCACGAGGTTCCTCAAACCCGAAATATCCCAGTGGACTACGCGGCTTGCGCCGCGACTTCCACTCGCGACTAAGTCGCGAAACTCCCTGTTTACCACACAAATATAAAACTCCCAATTCGATATTGAGCAATTAATCACAGACTAAAATGGCAATTAAACACATACGTTCTACTTTGATAAACACATAAACGTAAGATTAACAAAACCTCAACTTACCTGAATTTACGGGTGTTACATTTAGGCCTAACACAAAATGAATCACGCCCACGATTTCGGCAGTCTTCAGTTTTTATATATTCTACAAGAAATTAGTTACAATTCTCAGTTCTCAAAATGAATACTGACAATCCATATGCATGTCTCTTATTTTGACTTGGGAGTCTCCATCTAAGTGTTACACTCAATAAAACTTCACAGCTTTTGTGCCTTCAATCTATGTGATTTGAGGAATGTATGTGTTGAAGTATTGATGATTCTATTTCTTCCATGGTGGTAATTGAAGTAGGCTAGCTCTTGGGATTTCGCTTCATATTTTTGGTTTTTCACCGTGGTTAAAGGGATAGAAACTTCCCACTTTTAATTGATTACTTTTTACAGGAAAAATAAGTACATATGCATAATTGATCTCCAATAAGCCAATAAAAATGATGAAATGATGTTTCAGGATGATGGCAAACTATATATCTTCCTTGAGCTTGTACCAAAAGGTTCGCTGGCAAATCTCTATGGAAAGTATCACCTGCGGGATTCCCAAGTTTCTACCTACACAAGGCAAATTTTGAGTGGTTTGAATTATCTGCATGACCGAAATGTGGTTCATAGGTAAAAGTTCATGCTTCTTGGAAAAGATTTGGTTTAAAATTTCAACATTCCCTCCCTTTCTGCCCTTCTCCTTCCTGGTTCGTAGGTAAAAGTTCATGCTTATTGGAAAAGATTTGGTTTAAAATTTCAACATCTCCTCCCTTTTCTGCCCTTCTATTTCCTTGTTGTGTCTATGTGTCCTGAAGGTCTGGGTTTCTGTCATAAGTTCATAGATATTCCTAAAAAACTACTCTATCTTTGTATTGGCTTTTCATCACTTGTGTAGTTGTATTTACTGTGCCAAAATGTAAATTTCTGGTGTTATAAAAATTCTATATTTTAATACTTTACCCTCAGAAGGTGCATATGTCACCAGACCGAAGCTACTTGATGTTATTTTGTGTTCCCCCCTCCCCCAAATATATCTAGTTTCTTTTTGTTCTTTTCTATTCTTCCTCGTCTTATTTTTCTTTTTCTTGAGCTAGTATATTTATTTAGAATCAATTGAAATGACAACTTCAAACATCATGCAGGCTTAATGTGAAGCTGAATAGTTTGCATGAGCCGCTTGTTTAGATTTTCTTTTCTTTTCATTTCAGTTTGGTAGTTTGTAAAAGTTGTAGTGGTTGTACTACCGATCATCTCCTGAATTATTCATATTCATCTTTCAGAGATATCAAATGTGCTAATATATTGGTCGATGTGAGTGGGTCTGTGAAGCTTGCAGATTTTGGGTTGGCAAAGGTAGCTGGCACATGGTTTCATTTCTTTCTCTGTTCTTCTATTTTCTCCATTGTATGACTTCCTTTTTACAACCTAGAAAATGTAACACTGTTTGTATATGTAGGCAACCAAACTGAATGACATCAAATCTTGCAAGGGGACTCCATATTGGATGGCACCAGAGGTTATTTCTATTCTCTTAATCTGTAGTTGGGAAGGACAGTAAATCATATGGTGTCCACCAAATATTGATACACCATTATCTTTTATGATTTGAACCGCACTAGATCCTTTCCATTTTGTTCTTCATGTCACAGGTTCTTATGATTCTATTTGTTACTTTAAGCTGATTGAGATTATGTTTCACTTTTTCTCTGGGCTACAAGTGATACAGGGTGGTGTTTGTTTGTTATATCCTTATTTCAACGTATGGATATTGGTGGTGGTTAGTGAAAGCCATATGAGGGCAGCCACTTCAAAATTTGATATCAAATTCTACCCTTGGGGTGTGAATATCCTAGTGAGAGGAAGAAGTAGATTCCTAATTGTTATGTTGACAATCCAGAAGTCTTTTATGCTTAACCAGAAATCTGGTCTTTGAATCGCAGTAACAGGAAATATTACATTAGTACAAAGGAATAACATGAGATTCATCTGAAATCCACATCATCCTTGGGAATTATGTGTTATACCCCAAATATTAGTTGTACATATGAGGTGTGAGTAATACAGGGTCATTCTAGAAGGTTTCAGAGGTAGCAAGGGGGGAAGGGTTAGTTTGGGCGGGAGATTCTGTTTAGCTTATGTGAAGGAGTATAAATAAGAAAGGGGAAGGCCTAACAAGGGATGTTTGATTTCTTGGTTATTCTGTGGGCTAAAGCCTGGGAGAGCGTCTGGCCTCTCGAAAGCCGGTTTACCCTAGTGTTTTACATTATGTCTTTTGTTATTCAGTTCAATCATCCGACTAGAGAGTACATTTGTGAAATTCTAGCCAATTTGTATCGGTATGCCACCTCCATATGTGTCTCCCTTAGTCTAGTGTACGGACTGCTAAAAATCTCATGTTGTAATTTTCATAACTTGGTTAAAGATGAAATGGTAACAGAGTTTACTCTTTCTTCTTTTATCTTTGTTCTTGTGTGGAAAAGTGACAAAAGCCCGTTGCTTATATGTACTCTTTGTGAACATGTTACTCATACGATTCATAATAACAGCAAGCTGGACCTGAATGTTGGAAGGTTGCCTGCTACCAATTCGATGGTATCATGTGATAAAACTGTTTTTATCACCATCCAAGCTTAGTTGGGTGGTAGAAGCAATTGAACCTAAGGTGGCGCTTAATGCACAAAATGCTTTTGAAATGAATTGTAAGAAGAATTGCAATACGAGGGATTTAGATTGAAATTGAATTCGGTTTGGCCACACTTTTGGTTGGCAGGGAATGAAATGGAATCCAATTCAGTTCCTTTGAACATTCTATTTGGTTTCCAGAATGTAGATTTGGATTTGGAATGTAAATAATGATAAATGGCATACTTACCCAATGATATTTTTCTAATTTCTTGTTTGGTTTATAAATACATATTTGAAATGGATTATAATATAAATACTAGAAAGTTATTTAAATTACTATTTATTATTTAAAACAACAATGGTAATAATAATATTATTACTAATTATTATTTAATAGCAATAATGGACGAGGTATTAATTAAATGGGGTTTATCCATGTGTAGTTTTGTCCTTTAACAAAATTATGTGGGAATGTAATTGTATTTCATTAGATATGTGAAGGAATGATAAATTCCCACGCCTAAAGGAATTTGCTAATTCTGGCGGAATTCAACCCCCCCTGTTTTGCGAACCAAACATGCTAACGGAATTGATAAATGGAATCTGTCATTCGGATTCGTCGGATTCTGCCGAACCAACCGCCACCAAAAACTTCTGGGGATATGAAAGTTTAATTTATATCCTGCCGAAAATTTGTCAGTCTGGTTGCTTTTAGATGGTGATTGTTATTGGATGCTTTCTGATAGATTCAATTTGCTCATGCATCCTCAGGTGGTTAATAATCGGAAGAACAAGGGCTATGGACTTGCAGCTGATATTTGGAGCCTTGGTTGCACTGTGTTGGAGATGCTAACAGGTCGAGTTCCGTACTCCCACTTGGAAGGGGTATGCATAACACTTACCTCAATATTTCCTGTTTTTTTTCCGTACTACCCTTTCAAAATAATTGATTTTAGAGTAAATTACGTTTTTAGCCCCTGTGGTTTGTAAAAAATTGCGAATTGCGTCCGTGTGGTTTTGAAATTTCAGTTTTCGTACCTAAGGTTTGCATTTCATTTCTATTTTCGTCCCTGAGGCCAAAACACTACTTTTAGGTATGAGGACTAAAATAGAAATGAATTGTAAACCATAGGGATGAAAAAAGTAATAAAAATTAAACCATAAGGATGAAAAAGGTAATGAATTATAAACCATAGGGATGAATATCGTAATTTTAAAATTATAGGGACAAAAATAGAATTTTTTAACAAACCCCAGGGACTAAAAACGTAATTTACTCTTGATTTTATGAAGATGTCCTGTGCAAAGTTGACGATCATAAGTTGCAACTCAGACCTGGGGTTAACAAAGTTGACACATCACTTGTTTCTGTAATAACCTTGGGATAATCTTATAACTTTACTGTAAACATGGTGTCAGCGATGTCTGCTCTTGATTAAATTGACAAATTGCATTAACATATAAAATACAACATCACTCGGTTTAGTAAAATAACCTTCCGACCGATTCTCTTAGTTGCATGACCTTCTGACAGATTTAAGAACGCTTCTGCCTCACAGAAGAATGCCTCATCCAGTCATCCTAACAAAAGAATGCATCAAAATTTTTAAAAAATATGTCAGAAGGTTATTCTCTTAAATAAACCACATAACTCCCCCAAAAATCAAGGATAACCGATATGCACAATTGAGTGCGGAATCCGTGGAGTGCATCCAAATATCTGTAAATGCTCTACTTCACACAACTAAAACCTGGAACAACTGAACTCTCTGAAACCTCTATTGGCAACTAGATACCTTCTTGTCTTGCATAAAAATTCCAACCTACGAAACACAACCAGGAGCTTCACATTTTTCCTGGAGAATAGCAGCTACTTGCAAGTTGCAACTCTTTAGTCTTCTAAACGAACTAAATAACTATAACTGACTTTGGCTAAAGCTTGAGCTATTGATGAGCTGAACCCGGGCTTGAAACAATCTCAAGCTTGAGGTTTTGAGGTTGAGCCCAGCATTCTACAAACTAATCCCGAGCTTACCTATTTTTGGCGAACAAGCCAAAACCGTACCGCACATGCACATGTGCTCTTTGCTTTTTTTTTCTTTGCTTCATTGATAGTGCTGTTATTTCTACCAAATTTTTATGTTTTTAATAATTTTGGATACCAAGTTATTCTAATGAGAACCTACCTGCCTTTTGCTTTCATAGATGCAAGCATTGTTCAGAATTGGCAGAGGTGAACCTCCTGCTATTCCTAAAACATTGTCTGGAGATGCCCGGAGTTTCATACTTAAATGCTTACAAGTTAACCCGAATGATCGGCCAACTGCTTCCCAACTATTGGAGCACCCCTTTGTGAAGACACCAGTCTCCATGAACCTAAGCCCTGTTTCTCCACTGTGCGGTGGCATACGGTCGCAGATTCCAATGAGCCCCCAACGATGATAATGTGAGATCACTCGCCTTTAACATATCTTGCAATTGACTCTAAAAAATTAACCAAGTGCAGAAGACATTGTGAAAATATCATGTTTAATGAACATCAATGGTGAATAAGCTAGTTTGTTGGGGTAGTTAGAAGATAGAATTGGGTTCCGTTAAGAGAGAATTTAAATTCTAAAAGGTTTATTGTGGGCGAGTTCTTTCTGTTTACAATATAGAATCGGGATCCATTAGAAGATTGAGTACCAAGGATGAATTCTTTATGCGAACAATAGTACTTTCTGTTGCATGAATAAAAGTATGAGTGAGGTAGGCAGATAAAAGAGTTGTGGAAGGTTTTAGGGTTTTAATTTGACATGGGTGGTTTAGTAATTTACCAATCTTGTCCTGATTTCTTGTTCCACCCAACCAAAAAAAAATGCATTTTGTTCCATTCAGTAGTCATGTCTTGTCTCAGTCTAATGTCAGGCCAAATGTGGGACAAGCTTTTGTTCTGTCTTGTTTTGTACTGCCCTTAACATTCCCGTAGAGGGTATTCTTATACAATTACTAACACAATAATTTGGTGCAGCAGCTGGTACGAGTATCAACTCTGGTTGGATGTTTCCCTGCTCAACTTGTGAAAATATGTATGGCCATTGCCATTGCCATTGCCACACAACTCATCCTCACCTTCGCTGCTGCATCTTTCTTTCGTGGTCAGAGGTAGGTCATATGTTGTAACGAACAACTGTAAATAGCCGCATTTGTGGAGTGATGTAAGTTGGTTAAATGAAAAAGAAAAACAAGGCCGCTTATGTTTAGTGTGTTGTTTAGGATTTTGGTAGCTCGTCTTCAATACGTGTGGTGATAGCACTTGTAAATATCGATTGTGCTTCACAGTTTTGTTATGTCATAGAAGTCCATTTATTTATTTACGTCAGTCGCCTAGAGTTTTAGGTTCTATTCGTTTATACCATTTATTATTTTATTCGTTTATACCATGTTTTAGCCTTATTTTGAAGGTTTAGATTGTACGTCCATATATGCATTATGGTCGCTAAGCGTGGCAAGTTGAGCATTTGGTATCATCTTTTGCAATATGTTTTTAGCGTAAATTACATTTTTGGTCCTTGTGGTTGTCACTTATTATCAACTTTGGTCTATCTTTCAAACTAATTACACTTTTGGTCACTGTGGTTACCATTTTGTTTCATTTTTGGTCCCTCTAATTAACTTTAATTAAAATAGTTAGTTATCTTAAGGGTATTTTAGTCAATTTACCTTTTCTTTGTCTTTTTTATATTTTTTTTTAATAGATTATATAGTAAATTACAATTTTAGTCCTTGTGGTTTGTTTTTTTTCCTACTTTTTTCATTTTATACCCTTATTATATTAATTAACTAATGATATTTTTTACTAACAATACATTGAAAATATATATTTCATTTTGTAAATTACACCATTAGAAAAGTCTTGTCGACATTTTTAAAACGGTTAATTATTAATATTTTTAAAATTTTACCCAATTTATTCAATATATATATATATATATGTGTGTATGTGTGTACGCACGCACGCGTGTGCGGACGGGCGCCCAAACCAGTCTACACTAAACCAAAAAAAAATCTAGAGTAAACTACACTTTTGGTCCCTGTGGCTTGGTGTTTATAACACATTTGGTCCCTACAGTTTAAAAATTACACTTTAGCCACTACAATATGCTATTTGGTCTGGATTTGGTCTCTTGTCGTTAACTCCGTTAAAAAACTCAGTTAAGTGAGGGGTAATTTAGTCTTTTTATATTTTTATTATCTTTGTCTTTAATGAGTAAGTAAATATTACCAAAAATGTTATTTGCTCATATATATATATATATATATATATATATATATATAGAGAGAGAGAGAGAGAGAGAGAGAGAGAGGATCATTTGTTAACCACTTCATTGTTGTTAACTTTATGAACTTTGCTCAACCAATAGAAATGAATCTTTGGTTGTGGTTTTCATGTTTTGTATCTTTAATACAAAAGGATAGAAATGTCATTTCATAATTACATAACATTTCATTTTTTTTGCTTGGGGGTTACAAGTTTGAAATCTCCTTGATTATAGCGTAGGTTATGAAGTAACGATTTTTTCCATTTTCAAAATAATTGTTAAAATCATATGAATATTATTGAAGTCTTCAATTTCATAAGTTTGTCAAAATAGCGTTAGTGGTTGTCTTCATTTTAATTCATAGAATCTCATGAACATCACGACAATGAACGCAACAACGTCATCCGACATTTTGACTTCCATCCTCCATTTCGACGTCGATGGAAGTGCGATTGATGAAACTTTGTCGAATCCAGGAACACATAATATGGATGAAGGAATTCAAAACCAAATTCTAAACCGTGAACTCGAAAATGAGAACAACGGTATATGCACCGTTGATATATTCGAATCAACCAACAAAAATTATATTGGTAAGTATTTTTTAATGTTTTCGAGTTTACATTATTTAGTTCATCACCAAATTCCTAAAAACCAAAAATTCATATATTTAAATAGGGGTGTTCAAAAAAACCGCTCAAACCGGTCAAACCAAGTCAAACCGGACCGTTTTTGGCGGTTTAGGCGGTCTGACGGTCTGGTTTGAAAAATTACCAAACCGGGCGGTCTGGTCCAGTCTGCGGTTTGGAGTTTTTTTTGGGCGGTTTGGACCAAACCGACCGCTAAATATATCTATATATATATATTTTTTTTTTTCATATACATCTTTATATCATCTATTATTTAGCCCAAATATCCAATTTATCTTTAGACTTAAATATATACAAAAATGCCCAAACATAATTTTAAATCGCTGTGAATTTTATTTGGACTTTGCATATTACTTTTTTTTAGTGTTTTTTCTTGGGATATTTTGTTAACTTTTGTAGACTTTGTTAACATTGTTGTGGACTTTCTTTATTCAAATGAACTCAAACTAATGAACCTTTAAAATTCAAAATTTTATATGTTTTTTATGTTTAAACTTTAAAGCCCACTAAAAGGCCCAAACCGCCTAAATCGCGGTCCGACTTGACCGGTCTGGGCACTTGATGTCAAACCGCTCGGTTTGAAAATTTAATAAACCGCCACTAGCGGTTTGGTTTGTGGTTTGAGGGGTTAAACCGTCCAAACCGGACCGCGAACACCCCTATACTTAAATTCAATCATTACGAGATGAGGACCAAAGTGGTATGAGAGGAGGGCCAAAGTATTTTTTAATTATTTTTGGTTCTAGATCAAAGTGTTACAATATTTTTGGTTTTAGTTCAAAAATTCAATTATGTTGGACGCTTTCATATAGATGAATAGGAATGGCAACGGGCCGGGTTCGGGCCTGGGATTGGTATCCCCATCCCCGAAACCGATAAGCAAAATGGTCCCCGAAACCGTCCCGATCCCCGTCGGGGATCTTATCGGGGATCCCCATCGGGTCCCCGCGGTTTCCCCGATCCCCATTGGGGAACCCGTTAAGGCTAAAAAATCACCGTTACCCGTTGGTAATACCCGAAACCCGAAACCGAAACCGAAAAATTAATATTTCTTAAACATAATATTAAAGCAACAACTAAGGAGGAATAAAACATACATTGATACATAATTAACTAGGATCAAATACGAATTCACAAAAACATGGTCAAAATAGTTCATTTGACCATATGCACATAACCAAACATAATCAAACAAAAGCCGATTAAAATTGTCTAAAACATCAACCACCCAATTACGAACAAAAGTTTAGACATAATCCGACTACCATCATGATTCACAAGGCAAACAAACCAAATTACCAACTCGAAACTCCCCAAACGGCCAAACTCGTCAACCCAACACTTCACTTTCATTAGTTTCCTACAAAATAAAATGTATGATATATAAGACTAAACAGATAAATATATCATAATAGTTCTCATAGTGATATAGTTACCTCTCCCACGTCATAATCATATTCAATGGTACGGCAATATGCTTCGGTCTCATCAGAACACGTGTCTATATGAACAAAATAATTATTATCAATCAAAATAAAATAATTAAAATACATAACTAAAATAATAATTTATAATTTAAAACAAATATACGATTACCTCGTATTTCATTCAATAGCCAACTTTGAGCACACATTAAAGCCTCCAATGTTTTTGGGTGAAGTCGACTACGGTGTGGAGTTACCAATCTTCCACCAGTACTGAACGCAGATTCTAAGGCAACGGTAGAAATAGGAACGACTAATATGTCTCTAGCTATCCTCTGAAGTGTTGGGTATTTAAACCCGTTTGTCTTCCACCAAATTAGCAAATCAAGCTCCAAGTCTTTTGGCAAAAGTTTCTCTTTCAAGTAATTGTCCAACTCAGTCGTAACACCTAAATCATCGTGCTGATTGGCAATTGAAGCAATGTTGGATAAAAGTTTCTTAAATTCAACACGATGACTTGCTGAAGATCCTGAACTGGAAAAAGACGAACCACCAACACTTTCAGTATTGTTTCTTGCACCGGGATCACTAGACTCATATTCTTGAAACAAAACGTAGATCAATTCTTTGAGCTTCTCAATTTCACTCGCCGATTTGTCTTGTCCGTACAACACAGGAAAAAGTAACTCCACAAACTTAAGCTTATATCGAGGATCTAAAATTGCTGCCATTCCCATAATCCCATGTATAACAGACCAATACTTGTCAAACTTGATAAGCATTTTGGAAGCCATGAGCTTAATGACTTCATTAGGAGAACATACCCAATCAACCAAAGAATATCTAATTTCACATATTGATGGAAAAAAGACATTTGCCGTAGGATACTTTGAACCAGAAAACATTATCGTTACCTAAGTATTGCCAAAGAAACAAAAAACCAAAAAACTAAAGTTACCTCATATCAACAACACAAAAATAGAGTTTAATAAAATAGAGAGTTACCTCATAAAATAATTGCAATCTATCACAAATCTCCTTCGCGAATTCCCAATCCCGCTCACTTGGCAAACTTTTATACTAAGACTCACGTTGCTTTAAGCGTCGGAAGACGTCCTTGTAAACTATAGCAACACTGACCATCAAATAAGTAGAGTTCCACCGAGTCTTACAATCAAGTGTCAGTTTCTTAGTAGATGATATTTCCAATTGACGGGCTGCTTCCTCAAACCTTTCAATCCTTTTTGGCGATGCAGTCCAAAAGGAAACACTGTCTCTAATCCTTTCAATCCCCTCCCCAATAATAACTAGTCCATCCTGAACTATCAAATTAAGAATGTGTGCGCAACATCGCATGTGAAACAACCTCCCACCCATCATAAGTGAACTCAAAGGAAGCTTGTCCAACAACATGTTGATTATTGCATCATTTGTGGTGCAATTATCAACTGTTAGTGTGGACATTTCCTATCAAGATTCCAATCAAGCAAACACTCATAAAGTACATCAGCAAGAACTTCAGAAGTATGTGGACAAGGCACATAAATAAACCTAATTCAACATTTGATGTGTTAATAAAACAGAAAATAATCTATATAAATTAACATTACATATTTTAAATAAATAGAAAAGATATACCTCATAATCCGGCTTTGCATATTCCAATTTTGATCAATAAAATGAGTTGTGACCGCCATAAATCCTTTTTTTTTATTGCTAGCCGTCTACATATCGGTGGTAATTGCTACCCTACTGTTGTTCTTTTCTAACAACTTCAATGTTCTTTGTCTTTCATAATCATAGATCTTCAATATGTCACTCTTAATGGTATTTCAAGACGGAACCTTAAATAAAGGTTGAAGACCTCCCACAAATTTGCGAAACCCATGATGCTCTACTATGGAAAGCGGATACTCGTGCATGATTATCATCTCCGCTAGATTTTTCCTTGATTGATCCGCATTAAAAGTGTAATTAGAAACATATGACGAGGTACCATTGGCTTTCTTTTGCTCCCCTACTAAGATGTGTTGGCGTATATCTCGCATGGGTCGGCTTGCACAAGATTTGAAATGATCATGTAGATGTCTTGTACCGTTTTTAGAACTCCCTCCTAGTTTCTTTTTGCAATAATTAAACTGCGCCTTATGGATACCATCCACTTTCATCTTCTTAAAGTGGTTCCATACTACTGACCGTTCTTTCCTTTTTTTTAGACCCCGACTCAACTTCATATTGAGTTTCATCTTGAGTCACTGAATTAATCGCAGGTGATGACCCAATTGGTTGACTATTGTTGTTAGACTCGTTCATTGAATTAATCACGGGTGACGATCCAATTGGTTGATTATGAGATTGAGTGTTTGTATTAGAATCATTACATTGCCTTTCCATTTCACCTATGCAAAGACAATTAGAGTAAATATTTAATCATTATATTGCCTAAATATTTAACCTATGTATTATATGTCATATAAGTTTGTTCCCAAATTTGGCAGTTAAAAGCAACCCCAACCCAACAATGGCAGTAAGCAATGTGACATCTTCATGATCCACATTCAAAGTCACCAACAAACAACTGCCCCTTTGCTGTCAAGATATATGGTTTTTCATATATAGTCCTAAAAAACATCTTTGAACAACATGATTCAAGGCGTTAATGCTACATGATTCAGCAAAACTAATCAAACTTATTTTAAGGAAACAAATCAATGAACATGTATATTTATAAACAGAAACTTTCTCAGCATTTCACAACCAAAGATTATATATATATATATATATATATATATATTTACCTCAAGATATCGAGAGGGAGACTGCACTGCCTTGTCGCCGGAGATATCGAGAGGGACTGAGGGAGACTGGAGTTGTCGAGAGTGGAGTTTTCTGGAGTAGTGGAGTTGGAGTCTGGAGTTCGAAAGGTCGAGAGGGAGTCTGGAGATGGAACTTGGAAGTCGATGTGGAGAGTGAATTGTGAAGTCGATGGAAGTCTGGAGAAGGAAGTCGATGGGGAGAGTGAACGTCGATGGGGACCGGAGAGTGGAGACTTGAGCGTCGAATCGTCGATGGGATTGGGGAGCGACCGAGGCGTGGGCGGTGGACCGGTGGTGGGAGGGAGACGGTCGTCTGTCGATAGATTAGGAAATAGGAATTTAGGATTTTAGGGATTTGGGTTTGGGCTGAAAATGGTATGAGGATTGAGGTGGGCCGTGGGCTTTTATATGATATATATAATTATTATATACATATATATTATATTTCGGTCCGGGCCGGGGCGGTGAGTACCGTCCCCGTCCCCGTTAATATCCCCGATAGTATCCCCGATCCCCGCCCCGTCCCCGATAAGAAGTCCCCGAACCCGACCCGAAATGTTCGGTTTTCGGTTTTCACCGTCGGGTTCGGTTTTTTTTGCCATCCCTATAGATGAACATAATCATAAAGATGAACATAAGATAAAATGGGACCCAGGTTAAAGCTTCTTTATACAATCTTACAAAGAACTTTACATCTTAGTTATGAACATTTTGAGTTTTACACTTTTCATTCATTTTCACTATATAAATGAACATTGATGAACATAAAACATTTGAACGTTGATGTCCTTTCGTTATGAACACATCAAAATTAACAAATGATCAAACATTGTATATAATATCTACGATTTTTAAATTACTTTTTGTAAACATTGACGATTTGTAAATGAATCGAACAAATACGAACAGAGGTTTGTTCATATTCGTTTGTTTAAATTAATCAAACAAACGAACAAACACGAAGAGTAAACGGACAAACTTTTTTTTGTTTATGTTCGTTCATTAAAGGATGTGTTTGCATGTTCATTCATGTTCTTTCTTCAAAATGTTAAACGAATGAACATAAACGAACGTAGATAGGCATAAACGAACAAATGTTGCATGTAAGTGTGAACACACAGATGTTCATATGTTGGGTTCTTGAAAGGCAGATGTATGAAGATACGTGTTCATGTAGTAAGAATTAAATTCCTTTAAAAATCTTCGGTTACATTTTTTGTTTTAGGGAACATTAATGAGACAATTAATGTGATGTAAAAGAATGGGGAGATTAATTTCCCAAATTACCCTTAACCACATATGTTCACATGACCGGTAATGAAATAAACCCTCATTTATTAATTAAAAATTTAGTTTTAATCTCAACCATCCAATCTCAAGATGAATGGTTTTTAGATTAGTTCACAAAGTTAATAACAAAACTAGGTTTAACAAAAGAACTAGACCCTATATATATATATGTGTGTGTGTGTGTGCGTGTGTGTGTGTAAGGAAGTTGCAGGGAGGAAAATCTCCGGCCAACTTTCCCAACCTCCGGCCACCTCCCATCTTTGGCCTTCTTTCCCAACCTCCCTCCCCCACCTCCCATCTCTGGCCTTCTTTCCCAACCTCCCTCCCCCACTGCCACCACCATCTCCGGTGAGCCATCCCCTCCCCCACCGCCACCCACCATCTTCGATGAGCGATCCCCTCCCCCACCCCCAACCACCATCTTGTCTCCCCTTCTGATTGTCTTCTCTAATCGTCTTATCTGGTAAATGCTTAAATCTCACACACACACACTAAAAGAACTCAAAATTAAACCAAATATCCTAATCTGATCGTGAAAAAGAAGTGGGTCTTTGTATTTCTTGTTTTTAATCGATCTAATCGTGTCTAAGCTCTTCCTTTGATGATTTAGAACACGTAGCTACTTTCAGAATCAAATTTGGTCGAGCTTTGAGCGAGTTACAGTCTTTTGAAGATTCGCCGGAGTTTCGACGGAAAATCGGGATTGTTGAAAAGAGAAGTTTATTGTCGAATTTCTGCCTCAAATACATCACATATAAATTAATTTGGTGGATTCGATCACAAAGTAGCTTTTAAACTTGAATTCCATCGTCAAATAAAGTTAGAAGTGGATCGCCGGAAAATCGTATCTCGCCGGATTTTACACTTCAGTGCATAATCGAAACATTTTAGTAGGGATTGATTGGGTTTGCTTCAAGGACCATTTAGCAAAAAACCTCAATTTGCTTGAGAAACGAAAGAGATTTCAGCGTGAGAAGTATGTTGTTCAAATGAAGAAGATGAACAGTGACTTAAGTTTTCTGATGAAGAAGATAAACAGTGACATATATATATATATATATATATATATATATAATACACACATATACACACACACACACACACACACACACATATATATATATATATATATAATACACACACCTGCAGAGCTCTTCCTTTCTCTTTCTAAAACCCCCCAAACCCCTTTTCTTCCTTCTATCATCTTCTAAAAAATGAGAGGGGTTGGGTTTGTGTATTATATATATATATATATATATATATATAGGGGCGTAATCAAATGAGAACTGACTATTTTGTGGTAACCGTGAGATCCAATGTGAACCACTCATTTAAAAAAAATAATTTTATTATTAATTAAATATGAAAGGGTAACTTGGTAATTTATATGTTTGACAACTCATAAATCTCTCTATATCTTTCCATATCTTTCCGTATCTCAATCATCCCTAAAAAAGCGTATCTCTTTCCTTTTCCCTCAATCGTAGGCTCCAGATCTGTAACCACCTTGACCATCACCGCTACCTCCTCCGCTCGCCGCTACCTCCTCCGCTCCTCTGCCGCTACCAAACCCCATTCTACTTTCGGAGATCCGTGCTGGGACGCTGTTCATGGTTCCAGATCTTAATCAGGCGGTAACATCGGCTACATATACCTCGACTACGCCGTTCATGGTTCCCTCGTCGGCATCTGCTTCCTCCACCGTCTAGGTGCCGGAGACATCGGCTACGCATACCTCGCAAAGTGGTCGTGTCTATTGACGGAGTTCTATCCCGACGGAGACCTACACGTCATCCAGCAACGTGCCGATGAGAATAAAGTGGGATATGGAGTTTCATCGACGAGAATAGAATGGGATTTGTTGTTTCGACATAGATGGGTCTAGTCTCAACATTCAAAATCCTTATTATTTTGAGTGTATCACAGTGGTAATCACAATGTAACACAATGGTAATCACACTGTAATACAATGATAATCACAGTGTATCACAATGGTAATCAACGGTGGTGTCTGTATTATACAATTTCTTCGATTCAAGTTCCTTCATCTGTCAAAAACAAATTTCTTTTGGGTATCACAGAGGTATCATAATAGGTATCACAGTGGTATCATAGTGGGTATCACATTAGGTTTTGTATTTATTTTGGGTATCACATTGTATTTTATATCACAACTGGCCTGGTCTTTATGTATTGCATTTTGTATCATGTGGATATCATAGTATATTTTTATCACAGTGGGTATCACAATGTATTTTGTATCACAATGTGTACCCTAGTGTATTTCACCGGAATAACGCTCACCGGACTGAAGAGGAGAGAGAGGAGAGAGAAGATTTTTTAAATACCTAAAATACCCTTTAATTAAAATTTTAAATCAAAAATTACCAAATTACCAAAATTAATAATTTCCTAATTTTTCATTTGATTTGTGGTTGAGATTGGATCTCACAGTTATCACAAATAACTCAGTTCTCCCATGAAGGACCCCCTATATATATATATATATATATATATATATATATATATATATATATATATATATATATATATATATGCAGGTATATATATAAATGTGTGTGTGAGTATTATATATGTTTATATATATATATGGGGGCCTTTCATGGAGACCCTAGTATTTTGTGGTAACCATGAGATCCAATCTCATCCATTCATTTAATTAATCAATGGTCTAAAATAACTAATATAAATAATAATTAAAAAACGGATTTAATGCAACTAAATTAGGAAAAAAGGGTAAAATTGTCAAAAAAAAAACATTATAAATCAGTGTGATCTAATTTAGGCGTGTTCCGATAATTTTGGGTGTGATAGCGCTTACCGGATTTAATGCAACTAAATTAGGAAAAATGAGTGTGATACACTGTGATCATCTTGCAAAACCTTATATCCTTCATGATAGAATGATGGGATTATTGTTGCTAATTCCGTAGGTGGTGATACACTGTGATTAGTGTCTCATGGTACATATGAGATTCAGATGTTAGATTATCAGATATATGCCAAATCACAATGTAACACATCAATCACAATGTAACACATGTATCAGATATATGTCAAATCACAATGTAACACATACATCAGATATATGCCAAATCACGTGGCACATGAGATTCAGATGATGTTATATTATCACACTGTAACACAATGTCACATGGTTCATATGGATATTATCCCAAAATCAATTTGTTGAGATAATAAAGGAAACGTAATATTTGATTGATGAGACTTTGATTTTTTCAATTACAAAAAAAAATGTTATATTAATTAATTTATCAAATTACTAATATATCCTCCCCTATTAATTAATTAAAAAAATAAATTAATTTAAATGATTGAATGAGATTGGATCTCATAGTTACCACAATCTAATAGAGTCTCATTTGATTAGGCCCCTATATATATGTGTATTATATATAATATATATGTATATAGGGGTGGTTTCAATTGGAAACCAAATTTCATTGAAAACTTTGGAAACCAAATTTCAACCATTGATCTTTTTAATCAATGGTCAAGATTCATTTGAATTATATATGGTAATAAATTAATTAATTTATTAATAAAAGATAATAATAATATGTCAAAAGGGTAAATGTGACTTTTTCTTTTGTGTTTCAAATTTGGCAACAAAGATGAAATATGCTTAAATATAGAAAAATGTATATTTCTTTAAAAAAAAAAAGAGCATATCAAGACTACATTTTTATTACATGTTCATCAATATGCAGTATGTAAAAACCCAAATAAGTTTCATTACCATTATTATTTCATTACCTTTCCATTATGTTTCACTATATCAAATCTGTTTCATCAAGTTTCACTATATTAATATTTTGTTTCACTATATTAATATTTTGTTTCATTACCTTTCCATTATGTTTCACTATATCAAAGTTGTTTCATCAGGTTTCACTATATTAACATTTTATGTTTCATCAGGTTCACTATATAAATATTTTGTTTCACTATATCAAATCCATTATGTTTCACTATATTAATATTTTGTACCTGAAGGTAATATTGAAGATTTCATATGAAAACAAATATTTGATTTTTTAAATATAATTAAAATTTTAAATTTTCTATAAAAATAACACTCTTCTAAAATAAAAAGTTTACCTTATTAATTGCATTATAAAACTGAAGATAGGAAAATTGAGTATTTTAATTTTGTAACCTGTGTAGGAATCTTCTAATTTAATATGAATATTTAATTATATATATATATATATTTAAAGATTTAAAGATTTCATATGAATATTTTATTTTCATTGGATGAATCAATAATTGATTCCTAAGAATCACAAAATATATAATTTGGGATGTAACCTGACGTATGAATTAATTTGCATTTACTTAGAAAATGTTTCATGCTTAAAATAATATGAATCAATATGTGAATACTTTCAATTAATAAAGGATCGATAATACCATATATAAAATATATTAAAATTAAATAATTAATATTATAATAATAAAAACAATTACCATATATATTATGGAATTAGGTAAAAGACTAAAATAACCTTATCAATTAAAAATAAAAATAAAAAAAGGAAATTCAATGATTGGTCAATTTTGGTTTCCAAAGTTTCCAATGTAATATTGGTTTCCAATTGATCCCTCCCCTAAATATATATATATATATATATATATATATATATATATATATATATAGGGTCAGGTTCAGGGAAAAACCTCAAAAAAATGGAAACCTAAGGAACACCCTGATAGCCTTTCATCTGAACGGTATACACTAGTGCATACAAGTAATTAATTAGTTTTTTGGTTTTTATGCACTTGTGCATATGCACGTGTGTATGTTATAAATTACTTGTATGCACAAGTGAATACCGTCCAGATGAATGACTACTAGAGTGTTCTTCAGTTTTCAATTTTTTGAGGTTTTCCCTTGAACCTCCCTCTCTCTCTCTCTCAATATATATATATATATATATATATATATATATATATATATATATATATATATATATGCAGGTAGAGGAAAGTTCAAATGAAAACTCATTTTTCATTGTGCACATGTGGACAAATCTCAGTCACTCGATCTCTTTTGATCCAACAACTCATATTAAATAGAGTTTTTAATTTTAAAATGCTTAGGGGTAAAAATGGAATAAAATGTAAACACACGTCTACCATATTTGACTTTTTATTTTCTTTTTTAATTATAAACTTTTTACCCAATTAAAGTTTAAAATAAATTATTTTAAAAATTACTAATATTTTAATCAAACAAATTATATCAAAAAAACGAGAATTTCGTGCTCTTCGATATGACATCCATCTCGATATAGTTTTTTTGTCGTTTTAACCGGTTTTTACGTGAAATGCTATATATGTGTTATATTTATTATAAATATTTATGTACGTTCAAGTTTGTACAACGCCTCGACACCGTAAGTATGTAACTCGACATCACCTTTTTCAACACTTTCTTCAACGTCGTAAGGCATCACATTTCTTCAGCACCGTAACCCAACACCCATCAAGACGAATCAAGAACCTATCGAGTAATTCTATTGTGAATCGGGGAACAAAAGAGAGTGCGTCACGTCTCCACATCTTCACAGGTCATTCATGTGTTATTCATCATGAATAATGTATCATTCAGGATGAATAATACAACATTCAGGGTGAATAATTCACGATTCATGAATTAGTGTATTATTCGTCATGAATGTTGTGTAATTCATCCTGAATACTATATTATTCATCATGAATAATGAATGAACGTTCACATTTATTATTCATACTGAATGTGGGATATCTGGGGATGCGCATACATATTTGTTGGTCCCAAATAACAGTAAATAAACAAGAAAAGTATTGTAGAAGGGGGGGGGGGGTTTGAATACAATACACACAACTTTTCACTTAATTTAATTCTTATTGATTTGAAATCAAGAATTACACATAGAAAACTTTTGATTGTTGCGGAAGAGAACAGATGAATCTGCTCAAACAATCTAATACTAAGAGAAATGAATAACAATTGTAAAACACTTAGAAAACAATAAAAACTTCGTAGAGAGAAAAAGCCAGTGCACTAAGAGAGCTTGAAGGTTGTAGAACTGGTGATCTTGCATGTTGAACCATCCCCCATATTTATAGTGCCTCATGTATTAAATGCATGGGACACCTGTTGAGCAAGGGATTGACACAGGTCTTCAGCATGGTACAGGATGTACCTTTTGTCTTGAGGTGACTTTGTCTTGAAGTGTTGACCTGCATGATGGTGTAGACCTTTCCTTAAAATGGTGTAAAATACAAAACATACTTTTTCTGATCTTCGGATGATCTCCACGTCAATGCAAGATATCACAAATATACTTTGTCAAAAAAGTACAATGTGTTTGAGAAGTCTTCGGCTCCTGAAGATTGAGAAATCTTCGGCTTCCGAAGAGGTCTTCGGCTTCCGAAGAGGTCTTCGGCTCCTGAAGGCTGAGAGGTCTTCGGGCTCCAGAAGACTGAGAGGTCTTCGTCTCCTGAAGACTTGAGATCGGCACCATCCTGGCCAATGGTGTTGATCAAGTAGGCATACTTGGCTTTAAGCTGAGGAGTCTATCTTCAATCCGCTTTGAGAGATATGCTCCTTCTTTGTCTTCTTCGGCTGATCTTCGACTTCACCGAACATTTGTATAGAAACCAAGCTGCTAAAAGAACCTCAAAATATTCTAAGTATGATGATATAAAATGAAAGATCGAGAGGTCATCTTCAAATCTTCAGATGACCCAACAATCTCCCCCTATTTGAGGATGACGTCCATACTAAAGAATAAAATTAAGAGTATACTGAATAATTCAATTTGACCCATTTTTACTCTTTTTGGGTTCTTTTCACATAGTTTTTTTTTTGTATAAGGATTTATAAGTATATCCGACATTTACAAAAGAATAAAAGAATGAAGTATATATGTACAAACTAAGTAAAAGAAATACACTTGTATTAAATATGACTTAACAAAGCAAAAGTTACAAGTACATAGGTAAGATAGAGCATTGCTTCATTCCTTATTCTGTCTTTTATGAAGTTCACCCATAATGTCATGTCGAAGAAATGCAACTTGAGAATTAATTGGGATAAGAGAGAGAATGGCTACCAGAAACTTGGTGTCAGCAATAGATATTTCTTCATGTCTGAAGAATCTCCGAGTTTCCGTCTCATCTAGGAAATAAACTCCTTTGTATGGACGCCCTATTGCGGTGCCTGGGGGAAAGGGCGGACCACCTGGTACCTTCAGATTCAGATTTTGAGTATTGGGAGTTATACCTTTGGCAGCCAGATCCTTGAAGATGTGTTGTTTGTCAGAATGAGAGATTTGTGGAGGGGAGGAGAGACACATCTTCTTTAGAACCTCAACTTGGACTTCTTCATCATGTGAATGCTTGTACTTCTTGCCAATGTTCTTCATTTTCTCTAGAAGGTTGTTCAGAGACTTCTTGACCGAATGCTTATGCCGACTAAGGGACTTAGATAAAAGTTCAGAGATTTCATACCATTCAGAAAGTCCGTAGTCGTCCAAGTCACAGAATCTGGTAGCCTGCTGAGAGTCGTCTTCTCTGCGGATGACCATTCTGACATCTATCTCTGATCGTTTGGAGGTGCCAAACTTTACTTCAACAGTTTTAGATTTCAGCTTTCGTTCCATCAAAGATTTTCGGTACCATAGAATGTCATCAGAATCAAGCTCAGCTGCCTGCTAGATTTCAACTTCAGGAAGGACAAAGTCAGAAGTGACTTTGTTAGGAGGTTGAAGCTTTAGCCCATCAGCTTCAGAAACAAAGGCTTTTAGAGCAGCAGACTTTTGTTGTTGGGAAAGCAAGACCTCTTCATCAGCAGATAGCTTTTTCTTTCCTTTGTCTATCCCTTGTCTTGGAAGCAGCTCCCCCTCAGTTGGAGCATCAGTAGAAACAACAGGAGTGGGACCCTGATGGCCACTGTCTGAAGAGACTTGAACCAGCTGTTTCTCCCCCTCAGCGGCAGTCGAGGGAGCAACCAACACAGAATCCATCTTCTGATGAAGAGACAGAAGAGATTGAAGAATTTGAGAGGTAATGGCGCTGTGAGACTCCGAAGCCGCCTGAAGACGTCGGACCTCCTCATCACGAGCATCAGAGGCTGCTTGAAGGGCAGCGACTGAGGCAGTGAGATGATGATGGGAGGTCTCAAGAGATAACAGCTTGTCGCAAGTGACCTTGACGAGAGAGCCCAGAATTGTCTGATGTTCGCGAAACTGAGCACCAATTAGACGATGCTGTTTGTTGGCTTCCTGAATATCTGCTAGAATTTCTAGGGGAATGACAGGAACAGAAGTAGGAGTGTCTCGCGCTGCAACTGAGGCCTGAAATCGTGTAGGAGTTGACGGATGATGGGGAAGACCCTAGATGGTTCTTCGTAGGATGCATGGCTCTGGAAGAGAGCATCAGTGGCAGGCGATCGCGGTGAGGAAGGTGAGTCATCAGAGGAGCTACCCTCAGTGGGGGTAGCCATAAGAGAAGAAGAGCTCTCTGGAGAATGTGGAGGAGAGCGGTAGGCGGAGGTAGAAGTGCCTGCTTGATTTGTCACCTTTTCTTGACCCTGTGTCAAATAAGCCAAATACCGTGAAATACCCTCAACACTGGCTTTGGGTAAGACCAGTGTCTCACCGAGCGGTGCAAAAGTGTTGACCATGAATTGGTCGGGTGATAGGTCGTGCAGTGAGAAGTCAGAGCCTTGGTCCGGGGAGAAGACCAAGTCATCCTCATCCCCTAAGGAGGAGAGGGAGGAAGGAAGGTGAGGGTCCCCTAAAATCTCACATGCATCCTTTGGAGAGGATACAGAGGAGGTGGCAGTAGGTTTAGTAGATTCCCCGGCCCTGGATGGGACAATTTCAACACCGGCCGATTGTGAAGAATCGGTAGGTGGAGTATGTGGGGTGGCCCTAGAAACCTTCCTCTTTATTTTGGGAGAAGAGGGAGGGGAAGAGGTAGAGTGTGGCCGCTTTGAGGTGTGGGGTGTTACATGGGTAACCACCGAAGGTCCTTTCGGTGGTATGGCCATTTGGGCAAGTGCGGCGGTGCCTGTAGCCTTTGAGGAATGAGTGCTAGCAGGCGTCACTAGGGAGAGGGAAGAAGGGTCCACTACAGAGGAGGGACCTTTGGACACTGGAGTGTCCTTGGCATCTCCCCACTGTAGATCGGGAGAATTGATGAAGGAGATCATACCTGGAAGGATAGGATTGTCAGTCTCCAGGGGACCCCGTTTGAGAAGGGGTCTTGCCACAAGCGGGGCATGATAGTCATATATGACCCGATGGTCCGCCTCAATGGCATCAGCAAGTAAATTGTTGATTATAATCCAGATGAATCACGGGTAAGCAACATGCGGTCGCTTAGGCGGTGTGATGACAGAAATCAACTCATGAAAAAAATACTGAGCATAATCGATTTTACGCTGGAACATGATAGCATGGGCTAGTTGAGAAAGGTAGGATGGACATTGATCATGTCCACCAGTTTTCTTACTCAGGCAGAAAATAACATGAGAGAAAAAGAAGTTCCAGATACCTCCCATATGTCGGCGTAGAAGTGTGCCACGACCCCGATCATTTTCGCCATGAATATAGTTCAAGGCCGCAACCACCTCATTAAGCTCGGTGCCAAGAGGAAATGCATCATAAGAATCGTAGGATGGAAGATCAAGGGTCCGCCTAACATCTTCGACACCGAAAGTGATGTACGGTAATGTCGGGTCCTATAGAATAGAAGCGGAGACTTTGTTGGATTTTGCATCGTAAATACATGTGATCCAAAAATTACCAATGAGCATTTTGCTCATTTTTGGCGGGTTTTTTTGTCAACGCAAACCGAAGAGGTGATTTTTGAAGAAAGGAATAAATGGGATTGAACTCCTTATGATTGGGATCACACTCCAATCGTGCAACATGGTTGCATGGATTGAAGACGAGATCCGTTAGAGAAGTGGGAGGAGGAGGGGCATATTTTTCTTGGGAGCCTTGGAAGAAGGAGAGGTAGAAGATGCCATGAGAAAATATAGAGGAGAAAAGAATGTGTTGGTGAAGAAAAAATAAGGAGAAGGAGTATATTTATAGGGAGATGAAAGAGGTTTGAATTTTGAAAAAATGGAGGTAATTATGGAAGATATTATAGGGATAGGAAGAAAAGAGAAGATTTGATGGGATATATGGAGAAAGTATGGGAAATAGAGAAGATATGGAAGAAATTGGGTAAGATAGGGTAGGAGGTGTAAGAAAAAGAAGGGATGGAATGGATGATAACTCTAGGAAAAATAAAAAGGGAAGGGAAAGTTGGTATGGAAGGAAAAGGACCAAAAAAATGGAGGGGGGAGGCGGCCGAATGAAGGGTGAGAGGGGGTAGTTTTCGGTTTTTGGTTGAAATGGGGATGGTGATGTAGTTCCTGTCGAAAAAAAAATTAATGGGGGTTTGGCCAATTAAAAAAATGTGGAAGGGTGGAGTGGAGTGGGGTTCGACTAGTAGGGGTATAGGAGGGGAGATGGAAGTTTAGATGGGATAAGGGGTGGGGTCGGCATAGGGGTGTTTAGAAGCCGAAGAAGAAAAATAGGAAAGGGGAGGGTAGGTCAGGCTTGGTGGAGTGAAGGCCGAAAGGGGAGTAAGCAAGAGGGGGGTTCGGCTTGGGAGAGGGGGGAAGGGGTTTCGGCCGAGGGAGGTATAAGGGGGTGTTGTGGGATTTTCGGGGGGTGATAAGGGGGGTGGTGGGGGTTCGGTGGTCAAGGGGAGAGGGAGAGAGATAGGGAGTTCGGTGGTGGTGGGTGAGAGAGGAGAGAGAGAGCCGAAGGTGAGAGAGAGAGGAGAGGTATTCGGTGGGGAGGGAGAGAGAGAGCCGAAAGGGAGAGTAGAGAGAGAGAGATACCGAAAAAAAAGAGAAGAGAGAGAGGGACCGAAAGAGAGAGGGAGAAAGACCAAAAAAACATTTTTTTAATGTCTATTTTCTTTTCTCTTTTTTTTTATTTTCTATTTTCTTTTCTCTTTTTTTTTTGATTTTCTATTTTCTTTTCTCTCTTTTTTTTAATAAAAAAAATTAAATGTATGAATTTAACATACCGAGTTCTCCGATTAGGAACTTGAACCGAGCTTCGTCAAGAGGCTTGGTGAAGAGATCCGCCAGTTGGAGGTCGGTAGGAATGAAATGTAATTCGATATCACCTTTGGAGATGTGATCCCGAATGAAGTGATACCGGATGTCGATGTGCTTGGAACGAGAGTGCAGCATCGGATTGTTTGCGATTGCGATCGCACTTGAGTTGTCACACATAATCGGGATATGAGAATACAGCTGATTGTAGTCTCTCAGTTGGTTCTTCATCCAAAAGATTTGAGCACAGCAACTTCCAGCAGCTACATACTCAACCTCAACAGTAGAAATGGAGACTGAGTTCTGCTTCTTGCTGGACCAGCTAACAAGCTTGCCACCAAGGAGTTGACATCTGCCAGTGGTGCTCTTCCTATCAATCTTAGATCCTGCAAAGTCAGAATCTGAATACCTCATTAGATCAAAACCTGAGTCTTTGGGATACCAAAGACCCAGATTCATGGTACCTTTCAGATATTGAAAAATGCGTTTAACCGCAGCCAAATGAGATTCTTTCGGATTGTCTTGGTAATGCGCACACAGGAAAGTAGCAAACATAATGTCTGGTATACTTGCAGTAAGATAGAGAAGGGAGCCGATCATGCCTCGGTAGCTAGTGATATCCACAGATACACCATCCGGATCAGCATGGAGTTTCAAAGGTGGTGCCATAGGAGTTTTCATGGGGGAGGAGTTTTCAAAATTGAACTTTTTCAGAAGGTCACGAATGTATTTACTTTGATTTATTTAAATTACTTCCGAAGATTGTTTAACTTGAAGTCCTAAGAAAAAGGTGAGCTCCCCCATCATACTCATCTCATATTGACTTTTCATGAGAGAGGCAAAATCATCATAGTGACTCATCAGTGGCACAAAAAATGATATCATCCACATAAATTTGAACAAGAATAAGATTACCTGAGGTTTGTTTGATGAACAAAGTGTTGTCAATTTTACCTCTTGAATACTTGTTCTTCAGGAGAAAGTCAGCAAGAGTGTCATACCAAGCACGAAGAGCCTGCTTTAGACCATAGAGAGCTTTGTCTAACCTGTACACATAGTCATGATGGATTGGATCTTCAAAGCCAGGGGGTTGTTTCACATAGACTTCTTCAGCTAGCTCCCCATTCAGAAAGGCACTCTTGACATCCATCTGGAAGACTCTGAAGTTCTTGTAGGCAGCATGAGCAAGGAAGATTCTGATGGCTTCAAGTCTTGCAACTGGAGCAAATGTTTCATCATAGTCAATTCCTTCCTCTTGCCTATAGCCTTGTGCAACCAGTCTAGCCTTGATTCTGATCACCATGCCTTCTTCATCCATTTTGTTCTGAAAGACCCACTTGGTTCCTATGATGGTTTTTCTAGAAGGGCGAGGAACCAATCTCCAGAATTTGTTCCTTTCGAACTGAGAAAGTTCTTCTTGCATGGCAGTGATCCAACATGGATCAGCTAGAGTTTCGTCAAATTTCTTTGGTTCAATGAGGGAAATGAAGTTCACATAGAGACAGATGTTTCCAATACCTCTTTTGGTCTGAACACCAGCTTGTTGATCACCAATGATTTGATCAATGGGGTGATCTTTTGTCCATTTTAGGGCAGGAGGTAAAGGAGGAGGGTATGAAATTTGTAGAGGAGAGTTGGAAGGGATATTTTCAGGAGAGATGGATGGAAGATCGGCAGGTATAGGTGAGGAATGAATGTCAGATTAAGAGACTGGGATGATTTGAAGTGTATTTTAAGGTTGAGTAGGATGAGGATCATCCTCTTGATGAGAGGAGGGGCTGTGAGATGTAGAAGGATCATTGTTTTGGTAGAGGGAAGTGGGAACTGTATAGGGAATGTCTGATGATGTTGGAAGAGGACCATCACCAACACAGGAAGATATCCAACGGTTCAATTCTTCATCATCACAAGAGAGTGATGATATCTTGAGGTCATCAAACTTGACATGAATGGATTCATCAATACACTTCCTTCTGAGGTTGTAGACTCTGAAAGCTTTGGAAGTGAGAGAATATCCCACGAAAATTCCTTCATCAGATTTGGGATCAAATTTTCCCAAATTTTCTCTGTCGTTGAGAATGTAGCAGACATAACCAAAGACATGAAGAAAGCCAATGTTGGGTTTTCTACCATAAAAGACTTCATAAGGAGTCTTATTGTGTCTTTTCACAATGATGGACCTATTTTTTTGGGTAAAGCATGCAGTGTTTATTGCCTCAGCCCAAAAATAGGTAGGAAGGTGAGATTCACTCAACATGGATCGGGAAGCTTCACATAGCGTTCTGTTCTTTCTCTCCACTACATCATTTTGTTGTGGAGTTCTGACGGCAGAGAAATTCTGAGAGATGCCTTTTTCATTGAAAAAGTCATCCAACATACTATTCTTGAATTCTGTTCCGTTGTCACTTCTTACAGATCTTACCAGCTGCCCATTCAGCACTTCAGACTTCTTGATGAACTTTATAATTTCTTCAGTGGTGTCACTCTTATACCTGAGAAAAAATACCCAAGTGTAACGAGTGAATTCATCAATAATAACAAGAATGTACCTTCTACCACCAAGGCTTGGGGTACTGACTGGTCTACACAGATCCATGTGGAGCATCTGAAGAGGCTGAGAGATGGAGAAGCATTGCTTAGACTTGAAGGAAGATTTTGTGAGTTTCCCTTTCTCACATGCAACACACAACTTTTCTTTCACGAAGAATAACTTTGGCATGCCCGTAACAAGCTCTTGGTTTGAAAGAGAATTCAAAGTCTTGAAGTTGAGGTGAGAGAGATGCTTGTGCCAGAGCCAACATCTTTTTGCAGAGTTTTCAGAGACAAAGCAGATGTTTGTTCCGAAGGATGAGTTATGTCCTATGTCTATGACATAGACATTTTCTTTGCGGTAGCCAGAGAGTACGGTTTCCATCTTTTTGTTGAAAATGATGCAAGAAGATAATTCAAACATCAATTTGAACCCCAGATCACACAACTGACTTATGCTTAGGAGATTGTGTATCAAGCCTTCAACATAAACTACTTTATTAAAGGTGATGGAACCATTTGAGAGTGTTCCATAACCTTTATTACTTCTTCTAGAGTTATCACCAAAGGTGACAGAAGGACCTTTGGTAGGCACGAAGTCAACAAGAAGAGATTTGTTGCCAGTCATATGTCTTGAGCACCCGCTATCGAGATACCAGATTTGTTGGTGCCCTAGACCCTGCAATCACAAGGAAATCAGTTCTTTGGTACCCGTTTGGAAATGGGTCCTTTTGAGTTAGAAGAAGAAGAAGAATCCTTGGAAGCATTGTTATCAACTCTTTCCATAGGACAATCCTTAGCAAAGTGAAAGGTATTACCACAGTTGTAACACTTTCTATAGATAAAAACCTTTTTGGAGCTTTGATCAGCTTCCTTGTGATGACTAGTCACATTGACTTTCATGGCCTTTGAAGATAGAGAAGTGTCAAGAGGCTTAGGACCCAAGATACCTTTACCAGAGTTATCTGGAGGAATAGAAGAGGGTGTCTTTGAATTCAGCTTTTTCAACATCACTGGTCTTGGGATAGGAAGAGAAGAAGATTTCTTTGAGTTTTTCTTGGGAAATTTCTTTTTGGGAGGAAGATCGGCAACCGATTTTCCTTTTTCAGAGGAAGAGAATTTATTTGAAGATGGTTGAGGAACTTTGGTTGGAATTTAGAGGGTTTGGACTTAGAAGAGGAAGGCTCATTTATTTTTAGGGAGGTCAGAGACTCAAGGATGGGTTTAGGAGGGTCATTTGAGCCTTGAGCTTCTTCATTTTCATGAGGAGGTGAACCAATGCTTTTGGCTTTAATGAACATCCCAAACTTGAGATTTTTTGAGAGGTCAGAGGAGTCCAAAGGTTTAAAGTTTTCAGAGTTCTCTTCAGATGATTCATAGAATGAGGGAAGAGAGAAAGGAGCATGGGTGTTGGGTCTGAATATGCTAAGGATGGATACTACTGCTAGTTGAAAGGTGTAAACTACTGCTTGTAATTTTAAAACTGCTAGTAGAATTAATACTGCTTGAAGAGTTAGTGCTGCTACTTGAATAGTTAGTACTGCTTGGAGAGTTAGTACTGCTAGTAGTTAGTACTGCTGAAGATTACTACTGCAAGTGAGAAGTTAATACTGCAAGCATGGTTAGTACTGCCAGAGACAAAGTTAATACTGTTATGAAGTTAATGCTGTTGGATGATTAATACTGCTGAAAATGGTTAGTGCTGCTTATGAAGATAAAGATGACTTGAAGATAAAGATGAACTGGAGATAAGGCTGAAGATAATTATGGTATTGATGCTGAAGATCAAATTTATTTTGATAATTATCTTGTAATCAACTCTGTATATATAGTATAGAAGTCTTTGTTAGAAAAAAAAAACAATTATTCATATGAGTTGTTTTGTAGTGAATTAACCTCAAGACTAGTATTGATCCTTTCTATAGAGAAGTATAGAACGTCTGTTGAGTCTTGTTCAACAGATTGAGGTTGTGTTTGTAATCATTAAGTTTTATGCAATATAAACTTATGATTTGATTTCATATTCTGTGTTTTGTGATTATTTGTTAAAGTGTTATTCCGCGACTTCTTTAACATTGTTTCTGAGTTTGTATTAAATTCTTGTTTAGAATTTTCGATCTTGACAAGTGGTATCAGAGCCAGAAAACTCAGAAATCTATAATCATGGATGGTTCAAACGATAGTGTTCTGGTCTCAAAGGTTCCCATGCTCAAACCCAATGAGTTTGACATGTGGAAGATCAGAATCAAGTAATACATTCTTACAGACTTCTCAATGTGGGACATCATTGAGAATGGTCCCTCTGATGGAGGAAAGATGGATGCAGATGGAAAGAGACCTCCACCAAAGACAGATGGAGAGAGGAAGTTAAGGCAGACAGAGATGAAAGCCTTAAGCACTCTGCTCTTGGCTATACCTAATGAGTACCAACACCAATTCTGGAACTGTTCTAATGCATAAATTCTATGGAATTCACTAGAGAAAAGATTTTCTGGTACCAAAAGTACCAAGAGAAATCAGAAGGCCATCCTGAAGCAGCAATATGAAAACTTCATGTGTACAAAGAATGAGTCCATGACTCAAACTTTTGATAGATTTAATAAGCTAATTGGTGAATTGGCCACTGTTGGTGTCCAGATAGACCAAGATGATGTCAACAGGAAATTTTTAAGATCTCTTGGTGATGAATGGACTATGTACACTATCTCCTTCAGACAGAATGATCAACTGGAGGAAAAGGAACTGGATGACCTCTATAATGACCTTAGGGTGTTTGAAGCAGAGGTAGAAGCAAAGAAGAGGCCCTCTGGATACTCATACAATGCTGCTCTTTTATCATCTTCTACTAATTCTGCTGCCAATTCAGAACCAGTTAGTGCTGCCCATGGATCAAAGCAAGATGGATCCAATGACTCTGTATTAGAAGCTTTTCTAGCCAGTCATGCTAATTCTACTCTAATTAATGATGACTTAGAACAGATAAATGCTGATGATCTGGAAGAGATAGATATCAAGTGGCAGATGGCTATGTTGACCATGAGGGTAAAAAGATTCATCAAAAGGACTGGAAGGAACAACTTTGCTCAGAAAAGAGAAGATGGGGTTGGATTTGATAAATCCAAGATTGAATGTTACAAGTGTCACAAGCTGGGGCACTTTGCAAGAGAATGCAGAAGTGGAATGCCTCAACAGCATACTAGCAACCATCAATCATCACAGTCCACTAGCTTCAACAACAGGAACTCTTCTCAAGCTCTTGTTTCCCAAGAAGGGATGGGATTTGATTGGAGTGACCAGGCAGAAAAAGCAATTCAGAATCAAGCTTTAATGGCTAAAGTTTCAGAGTTAGCAAGCACTGATATTCCCACAGAGGTAACATCTAATCTTTGCTCTAAAAACTGTATTGAAACTGTTAAAAAGTACAGGGATCACAATCAGAGTATGTGTGATGACCTTAAAAGGTTAGAGAAAGATAAAAGAGAGTATGTTTTGATTGTTGAGAGGTTTGAAGACCAAATTAAGTCATACCAGGCTAATGAACTTCAAAATTCTTATGATACAAACTACTGGAAGTGGGAAAAGAATCAGTTAGAGGTTAAGCTTAAAAAGTCTGAAGAGGAATGTGAGAAGATAAAGAGTGAGTTTGAGAAAGCCAAACTTGATATTGAGAAATATTCCAATGCCTCTAAAGCAATGGACTTACTTCTAAAAACTCAAGTTCATGACAAGCTGAGAAGAGGTATAGGTTATAACACCACCCCTCCACCATACAACAATAACTATATCCCTCCCACCTCAGATCTCTTAGAAAGACAGGACAAGAAGGAATTAACTGAATGAGCCACTGAAGTAGATCCTTTATACAAAGTAGTGGTTGAGGCAGATTCTGAAGAAGAGGACTCTGAGAGTAAGAATGAGAAGGACCATAAAGTTATTCCCTTAGAAAACCACATACTGACAAATGAGAGGGGGGGGGGTAAACCTTTTGTCAAGAGTGAGAAAGTGAAGTCTGGGGAAGAGACTGTTAAGAATGAAAAAGCTGAGAGCTCTAAGAGAGGGAAGGGAAAGGTACAGGGAGTCCATTACATGCAAACTACTGTTGTTAATCCCTGTACTTGTAAACAGAATAAGCCCCAATAACATGATGAAACAAGGGGAAATCAAAGAAATAGAAATAATCAGTGGGCTTTAAAACAAGGAATTGATCTGAGAAAAATTAACAGACCAAAGCCTTGTTTTATCTATGGCAAGTTAAATCATCTAGCCAAACACTGTTATTTCAATCCCATTAACCAAAGGATCACTTTTCAAAGAAATATACAAAATCCTGTTGGTTATAGGAAGCAAATAAGGAATCATATGGCTGAGAATGTGAGAAGGGCACCTATAAAATCTCATGCTCAGAATAAGTTTGCTAATTCAAAGAAAAATACTCCAAATAAGCCAAGGAGTAACTTAAAGAAAAAGAAAGCAAACAACTTTGTCCAGGTTTGGATTCCAAAAGTAAAGAAATCTGTTAGTACTGCTACTCCAAATAGTACTGCTAACAGAAATAGTGCTGTTGTGAGCAATACTACTGCTAACCAAGTTAGTACTGCTAACAAAGTTAGTACTGCTAACAAAGTTAGTACTGCTAACAAGGATAGTGCTGCTACCAGTGTTAATGCTGCCAAACCCATAATTTTGACAAAGTATTCCAGCCATGAGATTCCTAAATCTGATCATCTCATCCAGACTAAGATTACTGATTATAAATATGTTGATGAGAAAGGGCAACCCAAGACCACTTTGGCTTGGGTTCCTCCTAAAAACTAACTGCTTTATTATATGTGCAAGGCAACCAATAGCTCAAGGGAAGGATCATTTGGCATGTTGATAGTGGTTGTTCCAGGCACATGACAGGTAACATGGCCTGCCTTCAAAACTTCAAAAGAATTGATGGAAGACATGTTGCTTTTGGTGATAATCCAGCAGGTGGTAAGATAAGTGGAAAAGGTAATGTGTCAAAAGGTAAGATGACCTTTGAGGATGTATACTATGTTGAGCAATTGAGATACAACATGTTAAGTGTATCACAGGTCTGTGACAAGAAACAAAGCATATTATTCAATGACACTGAATGTATTATCCTTGCTCCAGGGTTCAAGGTAGTTGATGAAAACATGATAATACTTAGAACTCCTAGAAAGAACAATGTTTATTGCTTAGACTTGGAGAGTGTACCTTCTGATTCATCTTTAAATTGTTTGTTTTCAAAAGCTTCAGTAGATGAATCATCTCTATGGCACAGAAGGATGTGTCACATGAACTTTAAAACAATGAATAAACTTGTGAAAAACAACCTTGTAAGAGGTTTGCCACAAAAGGTATTTTCATGTGGATCTATTTGGCCCTACAAATGTGATGAGTATTGGTAAGAAATCCTACTGCTTGGTTATTGTTGATGATTTCTCTAGATTCACTTGGGTCTATTTTCTGAGGACTAAGGATGAGAAAAGTGGACTGATCAAATCCTTTGTTCTTAGAGTTGAAAACCAAACAAATCTAAGAGTTAAAGTCATTAGGTCTGACAATGGAACTGAATTTAAAAACCATGATCTAAACAGCTTCTGTGAGGAAAAAGGAATTGAGAGACAATACAGTGCTCCTAGGACTCCTCAACAGAATGGTGTTGCTGAAAGGAGAAATAGGACTCTGATAGAAGCTGCTAGATCTCTGTTGGCAGATTCAAAAATTCCAATCACTTTTTGGGTAGAAGCAGTTAATACTGCCTGCTATGTTCAAAACAGAGTTCTAGTAGTGAAATCTCAAGACAAGACACCTTATGAGCTTTTTAAAAAGAAGAAACCTTTTATTGGATTTTTCAAACCATTTGGGTGTCCTTGCACAATTCTCAATACCAAAAATCACCTAGGCAAGTTTGATAGCAAAGCTGAGGATGGGTTTCTTGTTGGATATTCATCTCAAAGTAAGGCTTACAGAGTTTTCAACATCTCTTCAAGGATTATTGAGGAAAGTGAAAATGTCAAATGCAATGAGAACACACCAAATCAACTTGGTTCAGGTCCTAATTGGCTATTTGACATTGATTCACTGACTAATTCTTTGGGTTTCAGTAATGAGCATAATGCAGGAACAGGGACATAAAAGGTACAAGTACAAAGACAAGAGTTTGTGCTGTTCCCAACACCTACTGTTGATCCTGTTCAATTCTGTGATCAAGATATGCAAGATACTTCAGATTTAAAGGACACTGAACCAGCTCAGAATGAAGAGGACAGAGGTGAAAAGGAAGATCATCGCTCAGATTCAGGAATCAAAGGTCCTGAGATGCCATGTTTGGAAGAAGATGACACAGATGATGATAACTCTTCAGTTTTTGGTGGCAGCACTCCTGAAAAGAATGACTCTAATCTAGAATCAGACATTAATGAAGAGGATGTTCATCAAACAAGAGTTCAAAATAATCATCCTCCTCAATTGGTGATTGGTGATATCAATTCACCTATAATCACAAGGAATCAGAGTAAGTTGGGAGGATTGAAAGATATACAATCAGGCTTACTTTCTTGCTTTCTATCTCAGGTTGAACCCAAAAAGGCATGTGATGCAATGAAGGATCCAAGCTGGATAGAAGCAATGCAAGAGGAGCTATTGCAGTTTGTGCTGCAAGATGTATGGGATCTGGTGGACCTTCCAAAAGGACACAGAGCTATTGGCACAAGATGGATATTCAGGAACAAGAAAGATGAGAGAGGAATAGTAATAAAGAACAAGGCCAGATTAGTGGCACAAGAGTATACTCAAGAAGAAGGAATTGATTATGAAGAGGTATTTGCACCAGTGGCCAGGATTGAGGCAATCAGGCTATTTTTAGCCTATGCTTCTTTCATGAAGTTCAGGGTCTACCAGATGGATGTAAAGAGTGCTTTTCTATATGGGAAAATTGAAGAAGAAGTGTATGTCTGTCAGCCTCCAGGGTTTGAGAATCCAAATTATCCTGACAGAGTATACAAATTGAAGAAGGCACTCTATGGGTTACATCAAGCACCAAGGGCATGGTATGACACTTTGTCTACCTATCTCTTGAAAAATGGTTTTCAAAGAGGAATAATAGACAAGACTCTGTTCATTCAGAGGAAGAAGGACATCCTAATAGTGCAAATCTATGTGGATGATATTATCTTTGGATCCACAAAAGATCAAATGTGCAGAGATTTTGAAGATTTGATGCATAAGAGATTCAAGATGGGTTCTATGGGTGAACTTACTTTCTTCCTTAGGCTACAAGTTAAGCAGAAGAAAGATGGGATATTTATAAGCCAATCCAAGTATGTGCAGGACATTCTTACTAAGTTTGGATTCTCAGATTCAAAGCCTGCAAGCACACCCATGGAGACACACAAACAGATCACTGCAAATCTTGAGGGGGAGGATGTGGATGTTCATCACTATAGATCCATGATTGGATCCCTCATGTATCTCACTGCTTCAAGACCAGATATCATGTTTCCTGTTTGTGTGTGTGCAAGATTTCAAGTAAGGCCTAAGCAGTCACACTTTCAAGCAGTCAAGAGGATATTCAGATATCTCAAAGGCCAACCTAGATTAGGTCTTTGGTATCCTCATGAATCACCATTTGACCTACTTGCTTATTCAGACAGTGACTTGGGTGGTGCAAATTTGGATAGAAAGTCAATTTCAGGGGGATGTCAGTTTTTGGGTGCAAGACTAGTATCATGGCAGTGCAAGAAACAAACCACAGTGTCCACCTCTACAACAGAAGCAGAGTACATAGCTGCTGCAAGCTGCTGTTCACAAGTACTCTGGATTCAGAATCAAATGTTGGACTATGGTATGATTTTTCTTCACACTCCAATCTTCATAGATAACAACAGTGTTATTAGCATTGTTAATAATCCAGTGAAGCACTCCAAAACAAAGCATATAGAAATCAGGTACCACTTTATCAGAGACTGTAATGAAAAGAAGCTCATTCAGGTTGTGAAAGTCCATACAAGTAACCAATTTGCTGATCTATTCACCAAAGCTTTTGATGTGGGTAGATTCACATTCTTGGTCACAAGTGTGGGAATGATAAACACTGAATAAGCTTCCTTTGATCTACTTTATGTACCATTTCTGTATAAACTCCTTCCTGTCTACTTTCTCATATTGTATTGTGCATGGTGCTACTAACCTTATGTGTTTAAGTGTTTCAGATTGCTTAAATTGAATACTTGGTACTCCTGGTTAAGTTAATGTTGCTCTCTATATTACTCATGTTGACAGTTCAAATATGGTTAAGTATGGTTACTACTGCTAGGTAGTTTATACTGCCAGTGCAAAGTTACTACTGCTTATCTTGTTTCTACTGCTAATCAGTGCTACTACTGCTGTTATGTGTTAATACTGCTAGTCTGAGTTAATACTGCTAGTCTGTGTTAGTATTGCCAGTATGTGTTACTACTGCTAATATGAGTTAATATTATGAGTTGGTTAATACTGCTAGGGTACTTAGTACTGCTTCTAACTGAAACCCTCCTCCTATAAATACCCCTTTGTGACCGCCAAAATACAAACGACTCTTTGAACTTCCATTGCTTCTCTTTTTCTCTCTCTCTCTCTCTCGATTTCTTGCTCACCAGTGTAACCCACTAGTTGCGATTCGAACCCTAGAATCACTCAGAAGATGGCAGGACTAGAATTCTTTGATGAACACAATGAGATTGCTATGCTGCAAAAACCCAAACAGGCTGAAGGCTTTCAACAGATTGTGGATTTCCTACAATCCTCACACATCGCACACGCATTAACTGTTAATCCCACAATCTATGTGGAACATCAAAGACAGTTCTGGGCCAATGCTGCTATTCAATCTGAAGAGGGCAACCAGGTCATCAAAACAAGGGTATGTGATAAACCCCTGACCATCACAGAAGGCTGTATTCACATCCATCTACGTTTAGATGATGCCTCAGGTATTACCTTTCTTCCTAAGGAAGATCTCTTTGCTACACTTAGTCAAATGGGGTATGAAGGTCCCACTAATGTTTTCAAATTTTACAAGAACAGATTTTCACCTCAGTGGAGATTCTTTGTTCATACCCTACAACATTGCATTTCACGAAAAACAACTGGATGGAGTGAGTTTAGTAGTACCTTAGCTTATGCTTTGGTCTGCTTAGCGACCTCTAGAAAGTTTAATTTTGCTCAAATGATTTTCAATGATTTAATGTCAAACCTGGATACCAAATCCAAAAGCTTTTATTTGTATCCAAGGTTTGTACAAGAAGTACTAAATCAAGAATTGACGGATTTACCTCATTTCAATGAGGTATATGTACCAAACCCCCAAAGGGGAAGGTGTTCTCGAATATGAAGAGGCCCAGTAAGGACTTCTCAGGTATAGACACTCCATTGTTCTCTACAATGATGGGTGTGTCTCCTTCCCATGGTGAGGCATCAGGGTCACAACCCACATCTGACCACCCAACTGATGACCTACCCACACCACTCATTTCTAGTAATCCTCCTCAGATTCCTATTGTAAAGCCCAAATCCCCCATCACCAAAACTTATATAAGGAAAAAGGTACAGAAGGTTCCTTCCCTTCTTGTACCTTCACCCCCACAGCCTAAAAGCCCTCTGATGGAGCATTCTCCATCAGAGAATATCCAAAGGGAAACCACAGGGGTGTCTCCCAACCCCAAGAAGGTGCTCACTAAGGAGCAGGTTGTGCATGTGGGCAGTGAGGCTCACACTACTGACTTTACACAAAGTGCAGGGCAGGACAGTGTGAACATATCTAAGACCTTACCCACGGAAACTTTAGATGAGCAATCATCTCAAGGTCCCAGGTGCCAAGAAACCAAGGGGGTAGCAGGTGCTTCTGCTAGGCAAAAGACCTCTACTAAAAGATCCAAGGATCCTTCAAGGGTGGTTAAAACACCTAAAGGAGGTGAGGATATATATACTTATGATGAATTGATGGATACTATGGGAAACATTAATCTTGATGTCCTCAAACAGGGTGTTGATATAGAGGAGATGAAACTGGTGATTCTGTCTCAACAAGTACAGATTACCAAACTAAAGAAGATGGTTCTGAGGTTGGTGCACAAAAAGAAAAGAAAGCAGTATGTATTGAAGAAAAGGGGAGATGCTTTCAACAAGGGGGAGAGACAAGCTGAAGGGGAGAAACAAAGTCTTGTTGGAATGGAATCTAAATTTGAGGGGGAGTTGGGTACAGAAGCAGAAAGTAGCAAAGCAGCAGAAACAACAAAAGAAGTAGAAACCACACCAGCAGCAGTAACTACACCAGAAGTAGTAACAACAGCAGTAGAAACAGAGAAAGCTGCAACAGAAACAGGGCTGACTATTGAGGAAATAGCAATTGCAGAGACTTTATTAAAGGCAAAGAATGACACTCCCAAGGCTACTCAAAAGGCTAAGGGAGTGGTCATTAAATAAGGAGGATCAGAACAGAAAAGGAAAAAGATCAGTGAGGCTGAAATCAAAAAGAAAGGAAAAGAGAAAGTGGTTGAGTCTGAGAAACCTCAAAAGAAGCAGAAACAGATAGAGCTGGATGTGGAGCTAGCCAAGAAGCTGCAAGCTGAATTAACACAAGAGGAAGAGTCTCAAACTGCAAAAGATAGATAGATTGCTCTAAATCTGTCTATAAAGCTCAATGAAGAGTATCAAAAGAGTTTGAAGGCTGCAGATGCTGCCAAGATAGTTACAAAGAAGGCTTCAAGGCAAAGGCTGGCATTAAAGAAAAGACAAAGACAACCTTCAAAGACCTTCCTTGCTAATCAAGAGAGAAGGAAAATGATAAACTTCCTGAAAGGAGCTCTTGGAGTTCCTGAAGGAATGTTTACCAACATGCCTTATGGTAGGACAGAGGAGATGTATACGAAGGAGATGGTCAATCTGAAAGGGGACTCCACTCAAAGGGAAGAAGCTGAAAGGAAGATGAAAGAGAGGCATGATCTCAACATACAACAACCCTTCCCTGAAAGTGAAGAAGGCACTCCCACTAAAGAAAAGGCAGAAGCTAAGCAAGAAGAGACATTAGCTCAACAGATTAGAGCTATAAAAAGAAAGAAATCTATTGCTACGAAGCCAAAGTCAAAGAGGCCAAGAATGGAAGAAATTGAAAAGGAGAAGGAAAGTGAAAAAGCAGAACTTTCAGCAGAACCAGAGCAGAATCCAGAACAGTCCAATCAACAATGCAATGAACAAGTCCATTTGTACATGACCTTGACAGATGAAGACCCAATACAAGCTGATCCTATTTCCATGAAAGCACCAGAAATTATCTATTGGGATATCCTGGAAGATCAAAGGAAGAAATACTTCAGGATTAAAAGGATGGGAGACAAGTATGAGATTTACTCTACTTGGGGCAAAATCATCAGAAGCTGTTCTAGATCAGACTTAGAAGAAATGTTCAAGGTTGGAATGAGCTTGTATGAAAAGGACTTAACAGGAGCTGAAATGAGTTTAATCAAGTTAGCCATGAAGTACTTGTGCATGATGTTTGATCCTAGCAGAGTTCAACATGTGGTCAGAGATCTGCATCTGGAAAATAAACTCCAAAGAATAGACAATTGGATGCTATTTGAAAGGTGTGGAGTCTATGTCATCACTGTTGACAGATTGTATCATGAGTACTATCTGGTGGATAAAATCTATGATCACAGCAAAGCCAAGTTGCAAGGTATGTTAAATGCAAAACTGATATATTCAAAGGATTCAGAAATGGCCAGGATAGTAGTCAGAAGAATTATCAATCAAAGTCTGGGACTGGATCCAAATCTGGGCAACTGAGCTGAAGTGTTGAAAGCATCATGAAGACCTTATACTGAAGAACTTAACTTCTCATTCTGAAAAGTTAAGTTAGGGGGAGATTGTTGGGTTTGAATATGCTAAGGATGGATACTACTGCTAGTTGAAAGGTATTACTACTGCTTGTAATTTTAAAACTGCTAGTAGAATTAATACTGCTTGAAGAGTTAGTGCTGCTACTTGAATAGTTAGTACTGCTTGGAGAGTTAGTACTGCTAGTAGTTAGTACTGCTGAAGATTACTACTGCAAGTGAGAAGTTAATACTGCAAGCATGGTTAGTACTGCCAGAGACAAAGTTAATACTGTTATGAAGTTAATGTTGCTGGATGATTAATACTGTTGAAAATGGTTAGTGCTGCTTATGAAGATAAAAATGACTTGAAGATAAAGATGAACTGGAGATAAGGCTGAAGATAATTATGGTATTGATGCTGAAGATCAAATTTATTTTGATAATTATCTTGTAATCAACTCTGTATATATAGTATAGAAGTCTTTGTTAGAAAAAAAAACAATTATTCATATGAGTTGTTTTTTAGTGAATTAACCTCAAGACTAGTATTGATCCTTTCTATAGAGAAGTATAGAACGTCTGTTGAGTCTTGTTCAACAGATTGAGGTTGTGTTTGTAATCATTAAGTTTTATGCAATATAAGCTTATGATTTGATTTCATATTCTTTGTTTTGTGATTATTTGTTAAAGTGTTATTCCGCGACTTCTTTAACATTGTTTCTGAGTTTGTATTAAATTCTTGTTTAGAATTTTCGATCTTGACAATGGGTATTAGACGGAGGTTCAAGGTCAGATTTCCCGAAGCCTAGTCCAGACTTGTCATCACAAGGTATTTGATCCTGAAAAATTCTTTCTAAGTTTTTGGAGGAACTTATCCACCTTTTCACAATTTCTTGCTCCTTTTTAAACCTTTTAAGAAGTTTGTTTTTCTCTTTAGCAAGAGTAAAGTTTATAGTTTTCAAATCTTCAAGCTCAGCTTTGATTTTGTCAAAATGTTTTAACTGAGAAAGACAGATTTGTAGCTGAGAAGAAAGAGATTTTATCTGAGCATTTGCCTATTTCTTTGCGTCTTTGGCTTCATAGAAGTCAATGGTCAAAGAGTCAAAAGCTTTAATTTTCCCAGCATCAGATAGAGAAAAGAAAGGATGTACCTGAGTAGAAGAGGTGGAGCTCTCAGCAGTAACAAGAGCCATAGAGGTGGAAGGAGTTTCACATTCATCAACATCATCTAGTTTAGCCATAAAATAAAGGTTGGCCATTTCCTTGTCACTTTCGGAAGTTGGTTCATCTGCCCAATCATGAGATTCAGCGAGAAGACCTTTTCCTTTGTTGGCTAGAAGAGCATTTCTTTCCTTCTCTCTCTTGTATTTAGCCTTGTACTTTTCAGCACGGTCAGAGTTTGAAGGGACAGATGTGTTTGACTTTTGAGAAGAAGGTTGGAAGGAGTCAGACTTGGTTCTGATAGACCTTGAGGAGGTGCGGTTAGAGGAAGGTAGTCTGAATTTATCAGAAGACCTGCTTCTGCACTCAAAAGCAAAGTGTCCCTTCCTCCCACACCTATAACATTCCTCATTAGATTTGTCAGAGGAAGTGGTTTTAGAAAAAGTAGAAGATGATTTTCTAGAAAACCTGGATTTTCTAGAAAACCTGGATTTTCCAGAAGAGAAACGAGGTTTGCCTTTTGAAAAACCTGCCAGCATGGCAACACCATCTGATAGCTGAGCTACAGAGGTCTCCTCTCCTTCATCATCAGCCTCACTGAGATAGGCTTCTGAAGGGTCATTGGGGTCTTCTTGACTATTGTTGTCGGAATCAGAGGGATAGGTGATTCTAGGAATACACACAACATTTTTGGAAGAATCACTGACAAGAGCTAGAGAAGAGCTTTTAATGTCTTTTGTGATAGACTTCCTAAGCAGTTTAGTTTGCTCATAGTTAAAGAGAGTGCCATACAATGCAGTGAGAGGCATGGAATCAAGATCCTTGGTAGACTTGATACAAGTACAGATATTTTCCCAAAGCTCAGGAAGACAGTCCATGAACTTGCACAAGACTTCCTCATTATCATATATGTGACCCACAAGTTTAAGATCATTGAGAAGACTGTTAAAACAATTGAAGTAGTCTGAGAGAGATTCACCCTTTTCATGAGAAAAGAGTTCATACTTTCTTACAAGAGCAATTTTTCTACTCTTTTTCACCTCAGACGTACCTTCGTAAAGAACACACAGCGTGGACCATATTTCTTTAGCGGTAGAAAGGTTAACAAGGGAGTGATAGACCTCATCAGGCAGAGAAAGGGCAATGATGGCTCTGACTTTAGTATCAAGAGCTATAAGACGTCTGTCTTCATCATTATATTTACTGGGATCCTTTACAATGTATCTCCCATTTGTTGGAGTTCTTTCTTCCTCAGAAGAGTCCTCATCAGCATTTCCCTTAAACAATCTAACACTAAGAGAAATGAAGAACAATTGTAAAACACTTAGAAAACAATAAGAACTTCGTAGAGAGAAAAAGTCAGTGCACTAAGAGAGCTTGAAGGTTGTAGAACTGGTGATCTTGCATGTTGAACCATCCCCCATATTTATAGTGCCTCATGCATTAAATGCATGGGACACTTGTTGAGCAAGGGATGGACACATGTCTTCAGCATGGTACATGATGTACCTTTTGTCTTGAGGTGACTTTGTCTTGAAGTGTTGACCTGCATGATGGTGTAGACATTTCCTTAAAATGGTGTAAAATACAAAACATACTTTTTCTGATCTTCGGATGAGGTCCACGTCAATGCAAGATATCACAAATATACTTTGTCAGAAAAGTACAATGTGTTTGAGAAATCTTCAGGCCTTGAAGATTAAGAAGTATTCGGCTCCTGAAGATTGAGAAATCTTCGGCTTCCGAAGAGGTCTTCGGCTCCTGAAGGCTGAGAGGTCTTCGGGCTCCAGAAGACTGAGAGGTCTTCGGCTCCTGAAGACTTGAGATCGGCACCATCCTGGCCAATGGTGTTGATCAAGTAGGCATACTTGGCTTTAAGCTGAGGAGTCTATCTTCAATCCGCTTTGAGAGATATGCTCCTTCTTTGTCTTCTTCGGCTGATCTTCGACTTCACCGAACATTTGTATAGAAACCAACTTGCTAAAAGAACCTCAAAATATTCTAAGTATGATGATATAAAATGGAAGATCGGGAGGTCATCTTCAAATCTTCAGATGACCCAAGAGTGTGGTCCCTATGGTTATTCAAATTTTGTTATTCATACCGAATGTGGACACCCGAAGTCCGAAGACGTGCATGCATATTCATAATGAATATAACACGTATATAGAATTTCACGTAAAAACGGTTAAAACGAAAAAAAACTATATCGAGATGGATGTCATATCGAAGAGCACGAAATTCTTGTTTTTTTGATGTAATTTGTTTGATTAAAATATTAGTAATTTTTAAGATAAATTATTTTAAAGTTTAAGGGGGTAAATTTTTTTAATTAAAAATAAAAATAAAAAGTCAAAGAAGGTAGGCGTTGATTCAAAATTACAATTTTGTCCTTAATCACTTCCCAATCAACCTTATTATGTATTAACCATTGATTAGTTTTCTAAGGGCGCGCTTGGTTTGTGGGATTGGAATGGAATGGATTGGATTTTAAGGAGGGATTTGGATTTGGAGGGATTTGAATTTGGGGGGATTTGAAATCCCTTCATGTGTTTGGTTTGTAGAATTTGGAATGGATTTCAAATTCATTCATTTACAAGTCTTGCTTGGTTTGTAGGATTTGGATTTGGATTGGGTTTTTTTTTAATTATTTGTTTGTTTTATAAAGAATTTTTTTTGGTAAGCGTCGAATTTGGATCGATACAATTTGAAGAATGGATCACGCTTTAGATTCCATCGGATTTGGATTTCAAATCCAGGCCCAATGCCAAGGATTTCCAAATCCATCATATGAGGGATTTTAAAATGGTCAACGGATTTGAAATCCGGTCAACGAAATTCTTTCCTGCAAACCAAACGCAGGAGTGGAATGGATTTGAAATCCAAATCCCTCCAAATCCCTTCCAATCCCATAAACCAAACGTTCCCTAAGTTTTGTTCAATGGTTAAGATTTGTCCTCATGTGCACAATGAAAGATAAGTTTTCATTTGAACCCACCCCTATACAGGTATATATATATATGTGTGTGTGTGTATTATATATATATATATATATGTGTGTGTGTGTGTGAGAGAGAGAGAGAGAGAGAAAGAGATACATTGAATAACGTTTTTGGTCCTTGTGGGTTTAGAAGAAGACAAAAAGAGAATGAAAAAAATCAAGGAAAGAGTAAATTGACCATAATACCCCTCACTTAACTGAGTTTTTTAACGGAGTTAACGATGAGGGACCATATCCGGACCAAATAGCATATTGTAGTGGCTAAAGTGTAGTTTTTAAATTGTAGGGACCAAATGTGTTATAAACACCAAACCACAGGGACCAAAAGTATAGTTTACTAAAAAATCTATATTTCATGTTGTGTTTAAATTTTTTTTTATCATTTTTTTCTTATTTATGTAAGAAACAAAATCGAAATTTATCAATATTTATTAATAAAAAATGTATCATTTTCGTATATTTTATTTAATTAAATGTGTATCAGATAAAAAAACTTCATAATATAATTGTTATTTTTCTTTCAAAATATAAACTTAAATTTATAGGATTGAAAAATAAATAACCTATTAACAAGACAAACACTTGTCATGTTTAGTCATGTCCCCCATCCAGTTCTATCTTGTTCAATACAATTCAATCATGTACGCCAAATGTCACCTTTATATGTTTTGTTTGATATGAAATGCAAGCTCATGAACCATGCATATTTTACTATGTAAATCATTAATTTTGATATATTGGTCCATGAAAATAAATAAAATAATGAAAATATGTGGTTGTTAGTTGATTATTTATTTTTCATTACAATAAATTTTAGTTTATATTTAAAAAAGTAATAATTATATTATAATGTTTTTTATTTGACATACATTTAAAAAACACTTAATTAAATGAAATATATGAAAACAATACACTTTTTTGCATAAATTAGTGTAGACGGATTTGCAGATATATATCGGATAAATTGCGTAAAAATTTAAAATATTCAATAAATGACTTACTTTAAAGATATCGACAATACTTTTCTAATAATGTAATTTAAAAAATGAGATGTAATTTTAATATATTGTCAGTAAAAAATATCATTAGTTAATTATACAATAAGGGTATAAAATGAAAAAGGTAGGAAAGAAAAAAAAAGACAAAACATAAGGACTAAAATTGTAATTTACTATATATTCTATTTCAAATAAAAGGTAAATTTGACTAAAATACCCTCAAGATAACTAACTATTTTAATTAAAGTTATTCAGAGGGACCAAAAGTGAAACAAAATGGCAACCAGACCAAAAGTATAATTAGTTTGAAATATGAACCAAAATTGATAATAAGTGGCAACCACAAAGACCAAAATTATAATTTACTCATGTTTTTATTGCAACTGATTATCTGATTGTTAATCCCTGTGGTTTGTTGAAATTTTCTATCTTCGTCCTTATGGTTTTGAAATTATGATTTTCATCCCTATGGTTAAAAATTCATGATTTAAATTTTATTGTTTTTTTCATCCCTATGGTTTACAATTTATTTCAATTTTAGTTCTTCATACTTAAAAAGTAGGTTTTGACCTCAGGGACGAAAATTGAAATGAATTACGAACCATAGGGACGAAAACCGAAATTTTGAAACCATAGGGACTAAATCCATAATTTTTAACAAACCACAGGGACGAAAAAGGTAATTTACTCTTATTTAATATCACTATCCATTAGATACTGAATTTATTAAATTAAGGTGTGTAGAGACGCACATTCCTACATGCATACAACAAATATTTGAGTTTTTTTTGTCGGTATGCCTTTTTTTTGTTTTTGGTCCATAATACAAATCACAAGGACAACTTCTTGTAGAAGATGCGTGATTTTGAATATCCACTTCACAATCATTAAAAATTAGGGGTGTGCAAACCCCGATCGAACCCGAAAAACCGACCCAAGAAAACCCCGAACAACCCGATCGTACCTAAGGTCCGAAGCCCGAAATTTAGGCTGGATATATAGGTTCGGATAGGGCCTTAAATTCCATCACCCGACCCGAAACCCGAATAATATTTACTATTTCCTTTTTTATAAACATATAAGTGTATAATATAAAATGTATAAATTAATAGCATAGGGGTTAAATCATGTGAGAACCAAAAAAATGTTGAGAACCGTGAGAACCGATCTAAGCCGTGATTTGGTTTTGATCCTATGATTTTAATTAAAAGTAGTTTCACCATATGAAGAGGGCATAATCGTCATTTTGTAACAGATATTCACCAGATGAAACACATACAATTTCACCTCATGAAATAAAAACAAAATTTTCATAAATATGATATTTCACTTCATGAAATTCAGATATAACGTTCATATATATGTTATTTCACCACATGAAATCAAACACATTTTTTTTATCAGTAATCAGTTTCACCTCATGAAATCAAACACAAGTTCTGTCTATATGTTATTTCACCTCACGAAATCAAACCCAATTTTCGTCTACATGTTATTTCACCTCATGAAATCAAACAAATATTTGAGAAACAAAAAACCCCAATCTTGAACAATATCAAAAACCCGTCTAGTTTCGTAATAGTTGATTAGATCATCTAAACCATCTTCGTCGCATTCTAATCCATGGGAGATGCTAGAATCTCAAATGGATTATTGATTGTTTTACATCTTATAAGCATTTGGAAACAAATCTATTGATTTCCCGATGAAGCCTCGGTGACAACCATCGCTCTCTGCTCACCATGTTTCTCTACAAATCTACTCCTGGAACACCTGGCACAAATTATACACAAACCTGTTGATTTCAGGTAATGATGGGACTGTGTGAAAACCCTATATTCGTGACCTGCAACTTGGTATCGATTGGTGACTTGGTGTTATCAGGGCACGATCAAATACAAATTTTAGATCGTAGAAGGAATTAAAACAATTAAACAACTACGTACAGATTTGAGGGTTTCGTATAGATCTAGATCTCGAACGACTTCACCTCCATTAAATCCATCTTTGGAACTTTCCCATCTCGACAGAATCGATAAAATTACCAGGGTATTACAACGAAATAAGAACGTAGAGATTTCTCCAAACTAGTTAAGAAATCGTCGCCGCTAGCCACGGATTATCTCGTCGGAAAAGCCGGTGGCGATGGTGTTCTGATTGTTTTCGGGATCTAATTTTTGAAGGGTTGTGTTGGTGACCTCTTGACATATGGGAGAAGATGATGACGTGAGGTAGTTTTAATATCTTAAATTACAAGTTTACCCTTAAGACTTTCAAAACTTTCACTAATATTACAAAAATGTCATAATGTTTAAAAACCTTTGATTAAAATGCTTTAATGATTGAGATTAGTCCCCCACGGTGCTTAACCTTTTTACGGTTCTCATTTGATTACCGTCCTAATAGTATATATGTTAGTTTTTTTTTAAAGTATTGTTAGTTCAAAAAATATGTAAAATTTAAATGTTTCAAACTTTCAACTTTCACGTTTTAATCATTTTTTGCTGCACATCAGTCACATTGCATAGCCGAAAAAGCTTTTTGTGCTACACATGACTAATAAGTAAAAAGCCAAGAGGAGTCCCAACTGAATGGACTATTAGTCTACTAAAATTCTAGGGGAGGAAAACGAAAAAAAAGGGATTTATCCGACCCGACCCCCCCCCCCCAAAACCCGACTAGGTCCGACCCCTAAAAACCGATTCACCCGCTTATAATATTCGGGGCATGCATATCTTACCCGAAACCCGATCCGTTTTTTCGTTTTCAACACCGACCCGACCCATGCTCACCCCTATTAAAACAGGTGCTAGAAATACAAAGAAATAGATCGAGTATAGTGAATAGTAAAGGAGATCTAGTAAGATACGTCGTTCTCACTATTTTATTGGCAACATTTTCGACTACCAAAATGGATTTTTTAAGAGATTTTTACCTTGGAAGCATTTACTGCTACCCAGTCTTCTCCCTCATTTGTGGTAATATTCTCGGCTATCAAAATAGATTGTAAGCGACTTTTACCCGGTAAACACTTATTAGGTAGGAGCTTATTCGTCACTTACCGGGTAAGATTCTCGATCCTCATGATACCTCTTACCAAAAATTCAAGGTCCTTTCTATACTTACCTAGTAAACATTTAGGTGACGTTTGGTTTACTGGAGGAATCTGATGAAATTGGAATGTTGAATTCTTTTGACCAAATTCAATTTTCTTGTTTGGTTCATTCTTTTTTAGGAAGGAATCTTCGGAATATAATGAATTCTACTAATAAAGAATTTGAACATTCTTTGGCTATAAGGTGGTATTTTGATGGAATGAAATGTTGATTCTCTACTTTATACTTGATTTCTACTTTCGCAATTTAAAATTTAAATAATTCTTTAGGAAAAAAAATACAATCCAATAAACCATTTCAATTTTTTTTTTTTTTTTGCATATTTATGTCAAGAGTGTGGTCCCTATGGTTATTCAAATTTTGAATTTTGTACCTAGAACAAACTATCTATACTATGCTCCATAATTTTTCAATTTCATAACACTCAATATCTCTTTATCTAACATCGTTAGTTAGCAACCGTTATGATGGACAAATAAGTCTTTAGACAAACTATAGGGATCAAAAATGTAATTCATTCTAAATTAATTGTGATTCACATATTTTTTATAAAAAAATCTTTATTAAAAATTAGTTGATGTACAGTTAGCATGGGATGATTATATATTAAAATTTGTTTGTTATGATTTTTTTTTACTTTTTTTAAAGTTAAAAATATTATGAGAGATTATTAAAGTAAATTATTAAATAATTGTGAATAAGCTATACCAATTAAATTGATATAGTAATCAATAATTTTTTTTTGTTATTACTTAAAAATATTTTTAATAAACAATTTTAAAATATATATATATATATATACAAGAACCACAATTAATTTTAGAGTGAATTATACTTTTGGTCCCTATAGTTTGCCCAAAAACTGTTTTGTTCTTTTCTAAAAATTGCTAACTCACAATGTTAACTTCAGGAACCTTGAGTGTTATGAAATTGAAAAGTTATGTACCATCAGTGTAGATAGTTTGTTTTAGGGATCCAAATCCAAAATTTGAGCATACCACAAGAGCCACCAGTGTAATTTACTCTTATTAAAACATATATCTATAAGTAATAGTCAAACATTATCATTACTAGAATCAGATTTAATAAGAAAAAATATCCGTCTGCGTTAATAAATGTTGGATCTGAAAAATCCATCCGAATCATATGCATTAGTTTAATAAAGTATTTTTAGTTTAAGAAAAAAATTCAAAATTAAGTGTATTTTGAACATTTACCAAAATTTCATACCAATTCCAAAGTTACATTATGTGAACCAAACAAACAGATTCCAATTCTTTTAGCAAATTCCATTACAAAACATTCTTTATAAAATGATGCAACCTAAAACTCACTCGAAACGAGAGTGGAGATTGACTCCCAATTTAAGAAATGTGGATAAAACGTTATATCCCCAAAACACCCAAGTACGGGTGTGGTAAACACTCGACTCATAAATCATAGTTAATAACTTACAAATACAATACGTCAACGAAAAACATGGACACTAGGCCCAATACTCACGCAACCATAAAATAGAAGAAAACCAAATACCAGAACTTGGGAATGACGTATTTCATTCAAACCTTAATATACACGGGGGAAACCCAATATTAAGGTCATCATTTACCGTCGACCACACCAATTCAACGATAGCAAGATACGACGTTAACATTTAAAATACTAATGGTTGACGACGGGGGAGACCCGTATACTTTGAGGGTGGAGGAACACACAAGTAGGACGCCCATACGACGTTACTCGCATGACACCTCAACGTTTCCATCTTGGGTGACGAGAACACGTGAATGATGTCACCCGCGATGTTATTGGATTTCACCACCTGCCCCGGTTCTAGTTCCCATGCCATAACAGACATCACAATCCTCAAACCGTTTATGCCTCTAGTGCTTACTCCGTCGAGTTACACCTCAAGGTCTTACAGACAAAGGTGCCTAACCAATCTAGACGAGTTTCACCTCAAAGGCTTGCGCCCTCAAATGCCTACTCGCTAGTGACCCAACGGTCGAAAGTTATAACCAACATCACATGCCCTCTAAAACAGACAGACTTACGTGCCTATGGATCCAATGCAACATAGTCTAACATTACATGACTCCAATTGAATGACCAAAACACCCAGAACATGTAACTCTCAAATGACACGTAATAAACGCCATCATACTCAAGACTCCACAACGGACTATTAAACCGGACAAATGTCCTCAAGGCTCATCTTAGTCAAAACCGAGCCACAGACTCAATGTTGGGAACTGAAGAATTCATCAAGTATGGTTAATACTGCTGCTAACAAAGTTACTACTGCTAGAAGACTTAAAGGTGAATACTGCTGAGTGTTACTACTGCTAGTACTATTAATACTGCTAGTCATAGTTAGTGCTGCTTGAACAAAGTTAGTACTGCTTAGCTAGTTAGTACTGCTAGTAGTTAGTGCTGCTTAGTAGTTAATGCTGCTAGAAGAAGTTAATGCTGCTGATCATGGTTAGTGCTGCTAAAGAGATTCGGATGGAAAGAATGACAGCTGGATAATCTGAAGATTATGGAAGCTTATAGATATACATGGAAGATATACTGAAGATATTTTATTTATTGTAATTATCTTTGTATTCAGTATATATATTGTATAGTTTAGAATAATAAGTTAACTTTTGTTTTTATACTTTTAGAGAGAAAATCAACCTCAAGACATAGATCCTAATTCTAGAGAAGTAGAATTCGTATTGGTGAGCATGTTCATCAATATTGAGGTTGAGTGTGTAATCTTGTAACTTCAAAGCATTCAATACAAGTTTACAGTTTGTTGATTATATTCTGTCTTTATTTTCTGTTTGATTAAATATCAAAGTGTTATTCCGCAAACTTCTTTGATATTGTTTCTGAGAATTAATTCTTGTTGAGAATTCGATCCTGACACTCAACAATTTACTTAAATCTCCAATAAAGCCAGTGTAAACATTAAAACACGTTTGACCAACAGTTATGCAAACCCAACGACCAAAAGCATGATTAACTCAAAACTCATCATTGGTCGAGGCAGACCATTTTCCAAATGAACTCATACCCTTATATTTCCAAAATGCCTCATAATACAAAATATGCATTTTCAAAAGGTTTATAAGATCAAATACACAAAAGGTGGCATTTACAACTATGAACTCCATTTATATGTGTAAAATCATCAAGGAACATAACAACATGATTTATCTACCAAAATGTTCAAAAATCCCAAATGTGGGGCTTTTACAAGGTTTTTAAAACCAAACACCTCAAATGGTCAAAATCCACCAAATAACTCAACAAGTAGTAATTTCATGATAAACACGTAAATACTTTAAAATAGACATTTTTGCATGTACAACGTTTTCACAAATCAACTTGAACTCATCTTGATAGATTTAGGCTAAATCTAGATTTTACCCAACTTGAGCTCCTTTGAAGAGCACTTGGATACTCAAGCCGAAAACTTCCAAAAACCTAGATCCATACATTTCCAACCATAAATAATCATAAAGAATCGTTTCCCAAACTTTATATATGAAGATATCAACTTTTGTCAAAACCCTAATTCCATAGATGAAGAAAAGAGAAGTTTACCTTACCCACAACTTGAATCCATCAACAATGCACTTCTAGGTCACCAAAATGAGCCACACACTTCCCATCTTCAAAATAGATAAAAAGGTTGGGTGAATCCCTAAGAAGCTTGGTGGAGAAGATGAAGATGGAGGGATGATGGTTCTAGCTTCCAAAACTTGCTAGATGGTGAAGAATCACTTAGATTTAGGGGAAAACTCTCAAAAATGGGTTAGGGTTCGTTTTGGAGGTTGGAGGGTCGATTTGGGAGAGAAATGGGGAGGAGATTTGAGGTTTGGGACCGTTTTTCTCTCTTTTAAATGCGCACAGTGGCTCCACGCGAATGGCGACACGACTTGACCCGCGTGGAGAGCCGCGCGGACCACTGGAGCCGTGAGGCAACAGAGCCTCGCACGGTTCGTGGCGCGGCTCAACCTGTGCGGAGAGCCGCGCGGGGCACTGTGGATGTTTTCCTTCGCTATCTCTTCGGCCAACGATTTCGGGGTGTTACACTAACTTATCCATGAATTTTCGGTGGTATGCTCTCACCGACATGCTCCCCTTCTTGAGTGTCCTAAATTCCTCTTCGATGTGGTCCATCGCTCGGTCATTGCAATACTCTTCCATCACTTTCCTCTTAAACGTGGTCCAACTCATCTTGGCCAAAATGATAGCCTCAATAGTAGACTTGGTGACATTCCACCAAGTAACGGGAGGTCCCCTAAGCATCTAGGAGCCAAACTTCACTTTCTGGCCTTCCTTGCATTTACTGCCGTCGAATGCTTGTTTTATCTCTCTGATCCAGTTTATACAAGCAACTGGATCATTTGACCTGGCGAACTCCGGCGGTTTGCTACACAAGAATGACTTGTAGGAACAAGTCCTCCCGCCTCGCTGTACGTCGACAGTAGCCTACTCTTCCGTCATTACCACATTTCGATACCCCCGGATCCCACAACCACATTCTCGACAACTGTCTCGTGCATACGGTTGCTAACATTTATGTCCTTCATCATCTTCATGAAGAACTTTTGTTGCCATGGTCGCATTCATCATTTGCATCATATTGGCCATCATCTCCGAATGAGGAGTAACTTCTTGTACCACTGGGTTGGAGGAGGCCAAATCAACTCCTCGCACGTACTCCGGTCCTCTGCCCAAAATGTTGGGTATGGGTGGGTTTACCATTGTCTCCACCTTTTTTGTCACGTTAGACGACGACACACTCGCCTCTTGACCATCTTGTCGAGGTTCTAGCCGACCACGAGGGTTTACCATCTCAAACTATCACACACGAGAAGGGAGACGAGAATGCATGAATATGAATAGAAATAAAACCAAAGAAACATATTATTACATTCATCAATCATCAAAACAATAAGCATGATTACGTAACAACACGTTCATAATAGCATTGGCTAAGTGAAATTATGAACATATTATACACAATAATTATCGTTACCGTCATTACAACTCTTAATTAGCGTAATTCCGTCAACTCTAAAACTATCTTATCTTAGGAGTTCTACCCAAATCTCACCAATTACAACTTAATATCTCAGCTTAAGTCTAGGCATCTACATTCATACCTTGTTCACTTAAAATAGAGCTCTGATACCAACTTCTAACATCCCTAAAAATAAGGGTAAATTTAAACATGAATACGGACATAGATGGAGAACTTAAATAAATAAATCACCCAAAATGGGGAAAATATTAAGGCGTTTACAAACAAATGTCTTAAGGGATAATTTGACAACCTACTAAACTAAACTAGTCTAGCTTAGATTAAAGACGGGTGTCACTATCTCTTCTCAAAAGAATCATGTTCAACAAAACATTCGCCATAGTTATTCGTCACCAAAAGTGCCATAACCGGCAACTCGTCTCTCTACTCAACCCTGAGGAGTACCACTGCTGGAATGACTTGATATACATGTCATTTTAAGAAAAAGTGTTAGGCTAAAACTTAGTGAGATCAACAATGTTAAAATAAAGCTAAAATCAAAAGAATTGGAAATATAGGTTTAAAACTACACATTTTACCGTTTGAGTCGGAATTGATCCCAAAAGAACACATAACATCTTGCGATGACGGGGGAGACCCGATTTCCATGATTAGTGACGGAACACAAAAGTAAGCCACAACACATCTTAAATAAGTCACACTCATGGATTATAATCAATTGATGTATCAAGCTCAACTACTCCAAATCTATTGCTCGTGGAGTCTCAAGTTCAACCACGCTACGTCTATACCTTGAGATATCCAAAAATCCGAGTTAGTCTTATTCACTATGAAGTTACATTTTACCACTCTTGAGCGATGCCCGACCATGTGGCCCACACCTTACTTTCCCATCGAGACTCAATGCCTACTCCATATTACCATATGGGAATTTAACATCCCAACTAAAACATAAAAGACTTCTATACCTATGAATCCATCACATTATAGTCAATACAAAACTACTTTCAAGAAGTACAATACTATTGTTCAATACACAACAAGTAACTACCATGAGGTACCAAGTGATGAAATCCTCATTTTTGCCAAGATACCATAAACATGGAAAATACCCATTTGGTTCTAAAACTCATCAAACATTAAAGTTTGTACCATTTGAGCATGATAAATAACTATCCACAATTATCTCACCAAAACATTCAAAATATTTGTAACCCTAGTTTGACCTAGGTTTTTCCAAAATCAACCGAGTATGAGTAATTGAGGAATAATAACTTTGAGGAACCATAAATATACATTTACAACTCTTTTGGACTTCATTTGAGCAATATCATCAAGAGCATTCAAAACCCTTAAATCTCTCTAAACATTTGAGTTTACATTTATAAAATGAGAAATAAAGTTAGGAGGTATACAGGAGACAAAATCCACAAGTTTAACATGAATAAAGTTTATTAAAATAGGATGAACTCACAACTTAGGTTTTGTTGAAAAACCTAGAAATCCAAGTATTTCTTGAAGGGAAGAGTGGAGACAAAGAACTTGTGAATCTAGCCTTCCAATCCTACTTAATGATGAAAATCTTGAAGGAATGATGGGTGAAACCCTCTAGAAGTAACCAAAATCATCTTAAATGAGGGTCCTCAATGAGAGAGAATTAAATGGGAATGTTTGTAGGAGAGAAAATGGAGTTTATGGCACAAAACACAACCTTAAAGGCTTCTGGCACCCAATGACGACATTGACACCGCGATTGTGCCATGGCATTCTCGCCAGGCCAATCGTATAACACCCTCAAATCTTGAAATAACAACTAATTTAAAATTTTCTATATACATCGATAATTGATTCATCTACAATCACAATTTAAGGTTTAACCTCAATACACACCTTTCATTCCATGTATATAGTCTATAATAAGAACGGGTGCTACTACAACCCAATAGCAAACACTATCTCCAATCGGCGGAAGACTTCACCAACTACTAACCCTTGTGTAAAGCTAAGGCTCATCTCTTCATAGCACTGCTAGGACCAAACCCCCAACTGAAACCTGATGTACATGCCGACAAATAAAAAGGTTAGGCTAACACCTAGTGAGTTCAAGAGTTTTCAACATGAATAAATATTTTGTTAAAGGAAAGAATGTAGTTTTAATCATGATCTTTCAAAATGATTTAACTTAATTATGAAAACGACTTGTTTTCCAATAACATACGTTTTAAGGACGAATGTCCCAATACAAAACATTCTTTGTAAAATGATGTCGCCCAAGGCTCACTCAAATGTGAATAGAAAACGGACTCCCAATAATAAAACGCGAATAAAACTTTATATCCCGAAACGCCCAAAACACGGGTTGGGCATAATACTCAACTCATAAAAATCATGGGAAAACAACCTATATAATATAGTATGCCATTGAAAACATGTGTCTAAGATTCAATACTCATGCGACCGTAAAATGGGACGAAATCCAAATATTAAAGCATGGACAATTAAAAACCCAAAATAGCGTTGGCCGACAACAGGGGAGACTCGTATCCGTTGAGAGTGGAGGAACACAAAAGTATTCCACTCATACAACGTTAGTCGTATGACACTTCACGACATGAAAGCCCAAGTGTCCCTACGACCCCCTGCAAGCTACACCAAAAGAGACAGCTGACCTTAGTGAATATTACCATGAATACCACCAAAGGCCCGACAACATCCGAGGACTACAACCATGGCATTACCCCGAATGGCGGAGGTCCCAAACGCCCATTATGAAACGCCCATCATGAAACGCCCATCATCATAATAGCACAACCGAAGTCAGCCCTCCTAGTGTACACTTAAAGGGTCAAGGTCATAAGACATGGGTCCCGGAGTCCAACCTCGTGATACCCAATTGACCATCAAATAAAGACTGACTTACGTGCCTATGGATCCAATGCAACACAATCTAACATTATACATGACTACACATGAATGACCAACGCATTCGAGCATGTAATTATCATAAATATGCAATAAAATGCATTAAGATGTATATCGAACATGGACTCTTCAAAGAGCCATTAAACTGGGACAAATGTCCACGAGACTCTTTTAAGTCAAAACCGAGCTAAATGCTCAAAACTCATTTGACCAACAAATAACGTTCCTCCAAGTAATAAAACACATCTAGACGACGTTTATGTAGACACATACTTCAAAGATGTGATTAACCCAAAACTCCACACGGATTGGGACATATCATTTTCCAAATGGGTTTATGAAATCAAGTACACTTAAAGATGCATATGTCATGAATTAGACTTCCTTTGTACAAATCACCAAAGATGTATAAATCACACTAATACTTGTCAAGACATCAAAATCCCAAATATGAGCATTTTATGAGATTAAAACAACCCAAGTTTATCAAATATGAAAACTTATCAAAATACCCAAAACATTGACAATTACCAAATAAAACATATTTTTACTTCAAAATACTCATTTTGGTATGTACACAGTTTTCACAAAGCAACTTGAACTCACCTTGCTAGATTTAGGCTAAATCTAGGTTTTACCCCCAAAACTTGAATCACCATTAAAGAAGGCTTGAAATCTCCAAGTAATCTCCCTAGATCTTAGATCCAACATATCTACAAGGTTTCCTTCAACACACAAGTCAACAAAATCACACCCAAGTTGAGGGAAAAAGATGAAATCATCAAACCCTAGCTTAACATTGAGAGAGATGAGGAGCTTACCACCACAAAATACTCTTGTATTCTCCAATAGACTTTAAATCTCTTGTTATATCCTTGAAGAGCTCTCAAAAAACGAAACCATGGAAACTTGAATCACCAAAAGCGGAGTTGAGATGCAAAAGTTATGAAGAAATGAAGTTTTAGGGTTGAAAAGGGTTTTATGCTTGAACAGGACGTTTTGCGACTTACCACACGGCCTTAAGTCGCGGCATAAGTCGCCCACTTCCCCTAAGTCGCGTGGGTGGCCCTAAGTCGCGGCACAAGTCGCGTAGTGCACTGTTCGCCCGATTTTCTTCTCATTCATTGTTTTGACCGTAACTTCTTCATTATAGCTCCGATTTTGCTCCGGAAAGAACCGTTGGACTCGTAATTGAATCCTTCATCCACCAAGACTACAAAATATAGGATTCAATCCCAAAATCCTATATCTTATTTTTCCCTTAAAATTACCGATTTCTGTATTAGCTTGAAATGATACTTTTCGAAATCGAGGTGTTACAAATCGCCCGAAATGTACCGATAGTGGTGGTCCATCCGCGATAATGACACACGACAGTGACCTAGGCATAGTCGTCGGGTACCGTCGCCTAAAGTGTACCAAGAGGGGTTTGACCCCCGCGACTTTGCCCTGCAATAATGCCCTATGGCATAGTCGTCGGGCATTGTCACCCAATGCATCCTAAACTCTGAAATTCCGACTTTTTGCACATGAAGACTATCGATATAAAAATACAACATTCCAAAATAATTGTTTCTAATTAATGGATCAATTCTAGAAAGCTTCTATGTAGGAAATGAAATCAATATTTACCGAAATCACGGGTGTTACAAAAATAAATGATATTACCTTCAAAATATTGATACAAATAGTCTACTCAGCTACACGTTGTTTTTGAGGATTTGAGTTCATGTGAATAACCATCAAATCATGGGTGTCTGTAACAACTTGTCTGTATTTCAGCTAATTTTATGGGATCTTAAAATTAACAATCAGACAAATTTTCTGTGGCTATAAAGAAACTCGCACGGTGACCACTAGGAAGTAAGCCCAAAATATTACCAATCGAGCACCCAACCTTTAGGATTTGAATTATAGTGTACTCATTATATGATGATATTCTAACAACATCAAATTGCATATATATGACGAAATTGATAATTACATTTAGAGGAGTGATTGTATGGTTTATAAACATATGAACATGTTGGCTCAAAAAAGTGTATGCTCATATGGCTCTCGCCTTGCCTCGCCTTGAAAAATTCAGTCATGTTTTAATTTGAGTCGGGCACTGATTACGTAACGAAGATGAACTCGTTTGAGCTTTGATTGTGTTCGAAAACAACTCGAGGCCAAAAATTACTAAGTTAGAGCTTGAACACCTTGTTAAATGTTCAAATCATTAACATCGCTATTTGTAAAAAAAGTATATGGAATCCTAGTAAATTATTTTCTAAAAGTGCTTTTGAAAAGATAGCAGAGTTTCTAATATAGATGGAGGAGAAATGGTTTAAAGCCAAAATAAAAAATAGTGGTATTTGTTGAAATGGTATACAGCCAAAATAAAAAATAATGGTATTTGTTAACAAGGTAATAGATGTGTTAGAATATGAATCAATTGTGAATATTTTGTATTTATTAGATTGGGTTGTACTTGGTAGTGATTGGCTAGAATCAAGTCTCTTTAATGCTAAATTTTTGAAAGGAAAAGCTTCCGGAAATATTGTAAAACAGAGAAAAAAGACGGGCAAAGCCCAATTACAAGATTAAAGCCAAGGACAGGCCCAAGGCATCAAACACCAAGAAAGAAACAATCCAACCAAACGGAAACAACACAAAAGAAAGGAAACAAGGCACAAACATAACGCGCCAAAACCCCCAACACAAGGAAAGAAGGGACGAAACAACATCAAGCATTTTGGACAATCAAACGCTTCATCCTATTCTTCCATGCCATCCTATTCTCTTTAATGCTAAGTTATTGATTGTATTTTTCTTTGTGAATTGTCCAATGTCCACCATATGGGTGTTAGAAAGAGTCGGGGTTTTAGCAAGTTACTTAAACTTGGACTTGATAATTGTCAAACCCGAGTCATCTTGAATACACTAAAACTTAAAACTCATTTGACTTAACAAGTTAAACTCATAACATCAATGTTCTACTCAATTGTTCAAAAGGTCGATTAAAATTTTCAAGTCAAGCCGAATCATTCGAACATGCACTTTTTTGTGCCAAACATGTTCATAAATCATATAATCAAAATATACAAATTATTAAGGTCAAGCTAATAAGTAGGTCTGGCAAAAACTGATACGACACGCTAACTCGACACGAAATAAACGGGTTTGGGTAATACATTTCAACCCGTTTAAATAAACGGATTGACACGATACGATACGATACGAAAATTAAACGGGTAAGGTCAGGATCAAAAATTTCAACTCGAAAATTACCCGAATAACCCGTTTATATATATTTTTTATAAGTTTTGTTTTTAATGCTTTGGATTTTTTTATGTTTTAGATTTGATTAAAACTTATAAATTTGAACTATAAAATTTAGATTTATAATGCTTCCATTTGAATTTCGGATTTATACTTTTTTGTGAATTTTTTATTTTTAATTTTTAGCTTTATAAATGTTAAACGGGTTAGGCGGGTCGTGTCGGGTTAGGGTTGGGATTTTCTGACCCGTTTATTAAACGGGTCGGATTAGGGTTAGGCATTTTCAACCCGTTTAACTTTGAACCCGACGCGAACCCGACCCGACACGTTTGCCAGGTCTATATAGTGAGCAAGTATACAAAATATTCATGCTCAAGCTCTACTATCGATCTCGAGTTTGAACCCGTAAACAAGTATCGAGCTCGAACATTGAAAAAATATTCATACTCAAGCTCGAGCTCTACTATGAAAAAGTTATCCGAGCTCGAAAAACCCACAACTCGACTTGACTTTCACCTAACAACCCTAGTTCACGGTGTTGACTATTAAAAAATGTAAAAAAAAAGATCTCCCAGCCAAAGAGAAACCATCACGATGATTTTCTCATCATATAGTGAAGAGCACCAACGAACATAAATAAATACTAGAAAACAGAAACCCATCATCACATCCTGAGCCTCCGAATTTATGAAACCCAAAACAAATGACCAGCCACAACCAAGTTTCTAATTACACTACCATAATAATAATAATAATACCTCGAATGATCGATCAAGATTTCAGGTTAGAAGTTATGGATGCCTTGTGAATTTCTGCTATTGCACCAGCAGTTTCTGATACCTCTTTCTTCATCTCTGATATTTTGAAACGAATCAACTCTTTGTACTTTGAAACTGAATCTATCAATGCCAACAGCTCAACACCACACATCTCTACTTCTTCTTCGCTTCGCATCCTTGTTTCCTGCAGCCTTGCTTTCGAATTCTGATGTATATACATACAACAACAATCAACAATTAATTGCAACAATTCCGTTTTATGTAAATGTTGCTACTTATTTTCATTAAAGAATACGAGATCAAACCTTTTGCATCGACCATTTGATTAATTAAGAATAATAATCATCAACTTTATCAACCTTAAGGTGCATTTAGTATACTAGAGTAGACAAGAACAAATTGTCTCTGATTCTTGTTTGTTCCACCTATTTTGGTGGTTTATTATTATGTCCTATCTCAACACACTCTAAAATAACTGGGAAAACAAGAGCTTACCTCAACAAGTTCAAGAGCTTCTTTTTCGACAACATCCATATTATGAGACTCAGCTTCAAAGTTCTGTACCAACTGCCTAGCCTCCATGGCACACCTGGAGGTGTAATCTTGTGTTTCATTCCTTATCACGTTTAATTGACTTTCCACCTGATCAAACAATCACCATAAATAATAATAATAATAATAATAATAATATTAACAGATGAATTAGACCAAATTTACTATAACTGGCTTTTCTCAAATCTCAAGGACTTTTGAGGTTAAGCATTAGTATATAATACTCACTTGAAGAATGAAGTAATCATTCCAGGAAAACAGACAACATTCTGGTACTTGCTTTTAATAGTCTCGAGATGATCAGACGTTTCAAAACATGGTTTAGGTTAATTTTATTATAGGTTCATGTCCCTATCATTCTAAATGCTCATTCGTCCCTCGGATATGCAATCATCCACTGGTGTCTGTGTTCCATGATTCAGTTTTGATGGTTCGTTGTAGTTTTATATACTCTGTGATATAAGGGCCTTACACGGTAACTTCCCCTGTTTCCAGGTTTGTTTTATTCGTTATCTTCAATGTCACTGTGATTTGTGTGCTTTTATGGACCATATTAAAATAGTATAAAGTTCTTACGAATACAAACAGAGTGGAATACGGTGTGTATAAAAACCCTAAGGGGGCGTTTGGTTCACAGATTCTGATGGAATCTGATGGAATTGGAATGTCCAATTCCTTTGACCAAATTCAATTCCCTTGTTTGGTTCATTCTTTTCTATGGAAGGAATGTGTGAATTCCACCAAATTCCACAAATGAAGGATTTGAACATTCCATCCTAAAACCCAAGGATTTCAATGGAATGAAATCTTATATTTTCATAATTCCAAATTTACCCTTTACTCCAAACTAAACCCTACTAATATTGATTATCACCAAACACCAACTATCTCTCTCATCTCTATCTCCCTCTCTCTACTCTCGCTATCTCTCTCTCCTCTTTCCTCTCTCTTTATCTCTCTCCCTCTATCCTCTATCTCTCCTCTCTCTCTATCCTTTATCTCTCCTCTCTCTCACCTCCTCTCTCTCTCCCTCTCTCTATCGGCATCATTCATGTGCTAAAATAATAAAAACAATTTTTGTTAAAAATTAAACTATTTAATGACTATTTTATTAAAGTAATTTTTGTTTAAAAAATTAAAATAATCAAAAAGGGTATTTTGGTAATTTACCAAAATTCCATTCCAATTCCGAAGCTACAATCTGTGAACCAAACAGAAAAATTCCAATTCATTTAACAGATTCCATTCCAATTCTGTCAACCAAACAGGTGGTCAAACCTGACAACATTCCATTCCAATTCCATCAAAGTCAAATTCCTTTGACAGATTCCATTCCATCCAAAAACATTCTGCGAACCAAACGCCCCCTAAGTGTATGCATATGGATATGTTATGCAAGACTTAGATAGGCTTCGACAGCTAGGTGGGCATAGATATAGTCTAGATGCCACAGAAAGATTAAAGAATTCCATCAAACCTCGCAATATCAATTAACAATCATTGCCCACAATCCAAATGAACTTGTATAACTGGGATTTTGAAGATGTAATGAAGTGAGCTAAGATGATATAAACATGTTTAAAATCCCTAAATATCACCGTAGTTGGATATCAAGTTAACAAGACCAACGAGACAATTTGGTAGCAACTGGAAACACAAAGGAACAGGGTTTGTCCATTGGTCCAGAACCAAACTGGATGAAACCAAAAACTGAGAAAACTTAGAGCCAGCGTTCATGCTAAAAGAATATCTGTATTGTTCTTTAAAAGAAGTGTTAAACATATTTTCTAAAATGAAGAGCCTAAAAAGTCTCTATGCTTGCTAGAGCATGCTGGCTGAAACATGCATACACACATTAGTAGATATGCCGGTCTTAGAAAGATCAAATAGAAAGAAACTCTTTCAATATTGGCTTAATCAATTTTTAACGCATTTTGGACCGAGCCGTAGAACCAAATTGTATCTAGTTGGTTCCTGTCCAGCTTGTCAATTTAAACCGACTTATGCACACAGCACACCCTCAATGGAATCCAGATTACGTTTCCAGCAATGCACCACCATGGCCAATTGGCAGCAGGTGTGCTGGCCTACTGTCCATCATGCAATTCCCCCCTCCCCCCACCCCCAACCGAGTCAAACACATGGGTCTCTACATGAAGCTAAAAACAACCTTTAGGCCATCCTAATAAAGCACAGATTTTACGAGATTTTTAAGCATATCTAGTGTGTTATGGTGGTATGATGAAGAAAATAGAAATTCATGAACATTTGAGTGGGTAGATGATCTTACATATTGATAGTCCAACTCTATTCTTGATGTTGTATCTTTAAAGAATAACTATCTTAAAGTAATCCACTAACTAAGTCAAAACTTTGGAATTTTAAGTTGATTTATATGAAAATTTAAACATGTTTGTTGACAGTTGATTAAAACAACAATCTATGGCTAGATTTGTTTTTAGATCATAATGCAAGTTCGAGATTGGAATGTGTTGATGATTCTTATATTTCTTATTTAGAATTTAGTATGCTGATCTTGATGAAGTTTTAATTCTTCTCCCACCATCACCAAGTACAAAAATACAAGTCAAACCATTATCCTCTCAACTAGGAGAAGTAAATCTGATAATCATAGCTCCTTGACTTGATGAACTAGGGATTCTAGTTCTTTATATTAGAGATGTGGAAATATGTGTGGGTTACTAATTCAAAGCAAAACAGTTATTTAATATATGGTGTTACTGGCACGGAACTTGATCTAAAACAGTTATTTAAGATGATATACGTATTCTAATGAGATATGTATAAGCTTAATTACTTATATGCCGGGTCATTGATCAACTTTACAAGTCATGTCTATCATTGGTGTTGCTTCTTTGGTAAATTTTGGTGAAAATTGTTACATGTAGTCCTAATGTCCTACTGATTGCAAGAATATTTTTATTAAGATGACATGTTGTTTACTCGACGTTCGTCCCTAGAATGTTGCAGTTATGTGCTCATTGTCGCCTTTTCATGTTGTTAACTTGTTATTCCAACAAGTAAATATTCTTGTAGAGATCTTGGTCTTTTGAAATCTTGTCCACTGGAGAAGTTTCTGTATCATAATTACATGTTCCCAATTTCAAATCCTTATCATCTTAACCACTTTCAGAAGACATCATGCATAGAAGCACCATCATTGGAAGAAATGAAGAAGTACAAGCATCTCTAATCTTAATCCTTACCGTCTAACCACGAGTTAGATGATAACAAACATAATACCACTAAATGATATGAAGAGCCACAAGTATAACAATCAGATGTGCTGAAAAATATTTGTAGTTAACTAGTTATGTAGACTTTGACTTTATGGCATGGCTTACAATTTTAGACATTCATGTGTTCCATCAAAGATATTGTCCTAGAAATATTTGACAAGAAGCCTTTGTTTAGTCTTGTTAGTTATTATAACCTTTAAATTTGTGTGTCTTGATATAACCTAACTCTTGATAGTATGATAAAAACTAGCTTTTAGGACTATAGTAGAGAGTTGTTGATATGTAAGTTTTAAATGATTAGGCGTTTTACTAATTGTTGTGAAGTCAATGATGTTAGAAACTATCATGGTATGCAAATATTGTGGTTATGCATAGCATTACTTATTCAATTTTGCTATTATACTGCCTTGGCACATCTTTTAACCTGTGAGATGTTTATTACACGACCTCGTCCATGGTTTCTTGAGCTAGATCAATTTAGAGGATGGACCATAAGTACCATGAGAAAGGGGTGTCATATACACGACCTAATAGCAAGTAAGAACAGTGATATAAATACTCATGCAAATGTCCCAACAACCATGAGTCATATTAACAACAAAAGATGCTCACAACATCCCACAATAGGTGCACTATTGCCAATATGCAAATTTTCATATGAAGTGTCTGCTTTGGTAGCTATTTTTTTCTATCTTTCCCAACCAACTAGCAGTCATGCTTATAATATTGCAAACATAGTCCTTCAGGTACTTCACATGTGAGTCTAGCCCAATACTGCCCCTGATTCACACTTTGAAATTCTTTAGATGGATGAAAGTTGTTCCCTTTTTTGCCCTTAAAATGAAGATGCATTATTTAAATTTGCATGGTTGATAAGTGGGTCTAAGATAAAGTAACTTAAAAAAATTTGCAAATCTATCATTTTGAAACTGCAAACAGATATAGTTGGGACTTACTTCATCAATTCGTGATTGAAGTACAGCAATACGATTTCTTTTTGCATCAATCTTTGCAGTAATGTCACGGGATAGTTGCTGAAGAGATATCAAACTTTCCAGATTTTCCATTGAAATTCTCTTTACTTCATCACTGGAGGAACTGAGTGCAGGCTTCAGTGTTGATTTATAATCCATGCCAAGCACCTCAGCAGGTGTTGAACCTTTGGCATTCAACTCATACTGAAAATCATTTCCTAGTTTCAACCTAAGATTCAACAACGAAACCAAGAAAAATCAATAGTGATGTGAGCTCAAATTGTACCGGTCAAATATTTCATGTTCATGTTGTGTGCATCGAATAAGCAGATGGCCTTGGCTTTTAGACAACGGCAATGCCAGGTAAAAAAGGGAACAAAGTACAACAAAATCTTGTGCCCACTAAATGTTCAAAAATTACTTTTAGGCAAGTGATGAGAAATTCTCACGTCATCGGTCATACATGGTTCCATCTTCCATGTCAAAACAACCGAATCAATCATAAACCAGCATAACAATGCACCATTCTACCTCATGCATCTAATAAGAAATACGTGGATTTGCATGTAGATCAAATTGTAAGATGTTAGCAATAAAAGAAATAATGAATTCTATAAGCATTTCTACTAAATATCACAAGTAGTTAATAAAAACAATTCACAGATCACAAAAGGTACCTCCGGATAGCCTGGTTGCATTCAATCTGAAGTGCCTCCAGCTCCTTAAACTTTGTCCCCATGGTAGCATTAAGATCCCAACACTTCTCCTCCCATTTGTTCCTCTCAATCTCAGCCTCTCCAATATCTCTTTCCACCGATTGTAACTCCCTCTTCATCCTATCTGCATCCCTCATATTGATAGCCTGCTCCTCCACTTTCTTCTTTAATTCCTCATTCTCCTGACAAATCCTATTCTTCTCCTCGATTTTTATTACCAATTCCTTCTCTTTTTCTTCTATTAGCTTCTCCACATTCACCTCATGTGCCCGCAACTGCTCGATCAATTCGTTGAACTTCTTGATATCCTTTTCCAACATACTCTTTTCCTCCTCCTTTGCTTCCCTTGGCGATGGCCCAGACTTCATAGCCTCTAGTTTTGCCTCCAATTCCTTAGCATTTTCTGATTTGACCTTTACATTCTCCTCTACGAAACTTTTCTCCTATTATCAACATTTAAGGAACCAACATAAATCACTTTTTAGTTATACTAATTACACGAACAAAGACATTAATACCTGTTGTAACTTCTCCATGAAATTGTCATCTTCCCTTTCCATTGCATCATCATCTCCCCTTATGTAATGCAGGTAGGTATTCAGAGTATAAGAGAACATACTATCTCCAGAAATTGACTGTGATTGAGTGGAATTTACAAGGTGCTCGTTATACATTGCAATCTGTACAAGCCAATGAAGCACGGCTAAAACACTAGGAAACGAGTGAGGTGTTCCAGGCGCTTTCAAGGCTGACTTGTTCATCTTGATAGGGCAATTTGAGTATTTCAGAACTATGAATAAATCGTCTTCGAACTTATTACTAGGCGGATATTCGAGGCGAATGAGAACGAATTTTAGGGTTTCGGTAATGTCTTTGTTAGACGGAAGAGGTTTAAGTTTGAACGAGATCGGGAAAGAACATGCCGAAAGGTACGAGTTGATGGTAGAAACAGCGTGGCTTTGGTAGGATCGGTCGGTAATTGCGACGGCGGTGGCCGAACGGTGGTGATTGGCGCCAGCAGAGTACGAAGAAGAGGGACGGCTACTGCAGAAACTAGCGTCGGAATCTCGGCGGTTTCCGCCGCCGTTGAACTGCCATGGATCTACAGGTGTTGGAGTGGTGAGGCGGTGGTCGGGGACAAAGCGCTCCGTCGGAGGGCGGCGACCGGTGGGGCCTCTCATCTCTTTGTCAAAATGGGACTTTTCCCGCCTTCGAGATTTGGAATTAGGAACCCGTAATGAGTGCGGCCTGGCCTTTTATACCCCCATCCGCTCACCTGATTTCTTTTTGGGTTAATTACACTGTAGGTCCCTATAGTTTGTTTAGAATATGAATATGGTCCCTGTGGTTTTCATTTAATTACGAGCTTAGTCCCTGTCTTTAAAGGAGTTAACTCCGATCCTTTACTCAATTTATCTATTAATTAGAAATCTTTTTTAGAACACTATTTAAATGATGACAAGTGTTGACCCTGTTAACCCTTCCTCCCGTTTGACCTTTGACTCTTTCTTAATCCCATCTACCGTTTTCTTCCCTCTCCCAACTTCAAATCTCCTACTGAAATTATTTAAACTTCATCAATGGAATCATAACTTTTTAGTAGTTTCTTGTGTGGTTTGAATACACGCTAGATCCATTTACAACATTGAAATGAAAACATGTTGTCATCCCTCTGTTTTAGTTTCAACAATAACCCATGAGGTTAGTTTTTTTAGACCTGCAATGGCGAAATAAAATTTCTACCAAAGGCTATTGCTTAAAAATAAGCCCCAATAAAACATTGAGATTAGTCATTTTTATGTCAGATACTTGTTAAAGCTTCTGGTTGAATAACTTTATAGTTCCTCATCGCTTCTTTAAACTAAAAACCTAATAACCAGCGATGGAAGTGAAGTCAAGAGACCAATCATATTGTAGCTTGCTTAATCAAGAATCAAAGCCCACCAAATCCATAAGCAAATCACACCCAATTGATAAGCAAGAGATGTAGATTGGGTCACAGAGATAGGGGGAGTGAGAGGGTTTCCAGTTGCAGGTAGGACCATAAACGAACCGAACGAACACGAACGGTCAACGGAGGGTTGTTCGTGTTCGTTCATTTAACTTAACCAAGCAAACGAACGAACAAGAACGGTAAACGACAAAAAGTTTTGTGTTCATGTTTGTTCGTTAAGAAAATGTATTTGTTCGTGTTCATTTATGTTCGTTCATTAAGATGCTAAACGAACATAAAGGAATGAACACAAATAAACAAAAAACATCCACCATTAATCATCATTTTGTTTCTAAAAATAATATAACAAAATGAAAAATAAGGTAAATTAATGATTTTATATATTTGTCATAATATATAAACATATTTATATATATATATATATATATATACAAACGTAAACGAACATAAATGAATGAACTTTCACGAACGTAAATGAACTAACAAAATCATTGTTCATGTTCGTTCATTTAAATAAACGAACAAAAAAAATGAATTAATATTTGTTTTTTATTAAATAAATGAACATAAACAAACTTCCTGCAAAATTGTTCACAAACGGTTCGCTAACATTTAGTTTGTTTACGGCCCTAATTGCAGGTGAGAGTATCTCCATTTATGAGGAACTAAAGACTCAAAAGGTCAAGATTGAGGTGGTGCATGAGAGAGCAACAGTTGGAATGGGTGTTGTGTGTCCTAGTATGTGCAATATGATCAAGATGAACACAAGAAATCGATTCAATCAGCCATATTATTGATTCCAAATTCCACAAATTACAAAACTCTCTCACAATATTTTCTCTCTCTCTCTCTCTATAATTCTCAATTGTAAGTGTGCTTAGTGATTCTACAAACACAAAGACTATTTATACTAACTAACATTACAAGACAAAACAAGCAAACAACTAATGCTTTGACTTTACATTGGATTTGACTTTTTGACTTTCCTCTTTAAACAGCTTTGACTTTGACCTTACATTAGAAGGCTTTGACTTGGGCTTTGATTTTTAATCCCAATGAACTTGGATCCAACATTTATGTACTAACAATCACCCCCTTTGGATTCAAGATCATCTTCAAAAAGAAATTCATCATCAAAGAACAATCTCCCCCTTTATGTCTTGTCAAAAATAGTCTCACCCTTTGGTAAGAACATTGATCATCTTCTACTTAGAACATCAATCTCCCCTTTTCTGGTAAAATTGTTCAAAGTCAATCTCCCCTTTTCTTCTCTTTAAGAATTTCTTCAAAATCTTTGACAATCTCTCCTTTTCTTTGGAATGTCTTCAGATTTTCAACATTCTCCCCCAAAATCTGTGGTTATCCTCTTCAAGAACTGTCAGGATCGAATTCTCAACAAGAATAAATTCTAGAAACTAATATCAAAGGAGTTTGCGGAATAACACTTTGATATTCAATGAAACAATAAACAAACAGTAAATATGATGAATAACTTGTAAACTTGTATTGAATGGTTTAAATCACAAGATTACACACTCAACCTCAATCTTGAAGAACAGACTCTTTCAAGACGAATTCTACTTCTCTAGAATTAGGAACTATGCCTTGAGGTTGATTTTGTCTCTAAAACAAAAACTTAGAATTAATCTCTTTTGAAACTACTCTATCAATTCTATACATATACTGAACAAAAGATAATTACAATTAATAAAATATCTTCAGAATATCTTCCATGAATATCTTCAATCTATCCAGCTGTCATTCTTTTAATCCGGATCTTCATTTCATAAGCAGCACTAATCACCTTGGAAGTATTAAATCAAAATTGGCAGCATTAACTACTAAGCAGCACTAACTTCTAGTAGTACTAACTAGCTAAGCAGTACTAACTTTGTTCAAGCAACACTAACTTTGACTAGCAGCATTAATTCTACTAGAAGCAGTAATACCTAGCAGTATTAAATTTGAATTCCTCTGGCAGTAGTAATTCTGTACTAGCAGCATTAAACACTTAAGCTTTTCTTCAGTTCCCAACAATCTCCCCCTAACTTGACTTTTAGAAAGAGAAGTCAAGTTCTTCAGATCTGATCTTCAAGATGCTTTTAACACCTCATAACCAGTTTCCCAAATTTGGATCTAGGCCCATACTTTGATTGATAGTTCTTCTCACCACAATTTTGGCCATTTCAGAATCCTTAGCACATACTAGCTTAGCTTTCAGCATCCCTTCAAGTTTCTGCTTGCTATGATCATATATTTTGTCAACTAGGTAGTATTCATGATAACATTTGTCAATGGTAATCATGTATACACCACAGTTTTCAAATAACATCCAGTGAGTAATCTTCTTAAATCCATACTCATGATGAAGATCTTTAATTCTGTGAACCACTTTCTCTGGATCAAACATCATACATAAATATTCCATTGCCACCTTGAGAAGATTTTATTCATTACCTTTCAACACAGGCTCATAGAGTTTCATCCCCACTTTATACATTTCTTCTATGTCTGCTCTTGAACAACCTCTGGTAACTCTCCCCCAGGTTGAAAATGCTTCAAATGAACCATCAGCTCTTTTGATTCTGAAAAATTCCTTTCCATTATCTCTTAGAATGTCCCAAAAGATGATCTCAGGAGCTTTCATGGAGACTGGAACAGCCTTAATGGGTTCTACTATAGTCATGTAAACATCCATATTCTCATCAGTTTGTTTATTTGACTGTTCTGGATTATGCACTGGTTCTGCTGCAGTTTCTTATTTTTCCTCCACTCTTGGCCTTTTAGACTGCTTTTTGGAAGCAATTGTCTTCACCCTCTTTCCAGATTTGGCTTCTACATCAACATTTTCATGTTCTTTCTTCATCTCTTCAGCTTTGTCCTTTGAGGGTGTGGTATCCTCAGGGAATGGTTGTTGAATATTGAGGTCATGCCTCTCCTTCATTCTTCTCTCAGCCTCTTCCCTTTGAGTTGAATCACCTTGAAGCTTTGCCATTTCTTTCTTGTATAACTCTTCAACCTGATTGTATGCCATGTTTGTAAACATCTCCCCCTTGACTCCAATTGCACCTTTCAGGAAATTTATCATTTTTCTTCTTTCCTGATTGGCCAAAAAGGTCTTGGATGGTTGTATTTTCTGCTTTTGAATTGGCATCTTTTTGACTTGAAGTTTCTTGGCCTGAGTTGCTTCTTTGATACTTTTCTGATACTCTGCATTTAGCTTTCTGGCCATAATCTTTGCAAGTTCTCTATCTGTCTCAGTTTGCAGTTGTTCCTCCTTTTCCATTTGATCTTGAAGCTGCTTTGCTATTTCCTTATCTAATTCAATCTGAGTCTTTTTCTTTGCAGACAGTTCGGCTTCAACCATCTTTTCCTTTCCTTTTCCCTTTGTATCCTTCAAGATTGCCTTTTCTTTTCCCTTCTTTGAGATCCCTTCTTCATTGATGACTACTCCCTTGGCCTTTTGACTAGCCTTAGGAGTATCATTGTTGGCTTTAACTAAAGTTTCTGCAATCTCCATTTCCTCTACAGAGAGCCCTGTTTCTGCTTCTTTTGCCTCAGCAGCATTAACTGTTTCTGCTATTTCAGCAGCATTAACAGTTTCTGCTTCTTGGACAAAATCTGTTTCTGCTTCTATTCCATGCTATGTCTCCCCCTCAACTTCAACTCTCTTTTCAGAAGACCTTTCTTTCTCTGTTTCTCCCTCTTGCTTCTCCCCCTTGTTGAAAGGATCTTGATCATTGGATCTCTTCTTGAGTACAAATTGTTTTCTCCTCTTCTTTTGTATCAGCCTAGTCACCATTTTCTTTAACTTGGCTATTTGTACTTGTTGTGACAGGATTATCAGCTTCATTTCATCTATCTCTTTGCCCTGTTTAAGAACATCCATGTTGATGTTTCCCATGGTTTCCATCAATTCATCATAGTTATATATGTCCTCACCTTCTCCAGGAGTGTTACCCCCTTTTGAATGATCATTGGATCTTTTATTAGTGGAAGCCTTCTGCCTAGCAGAAGCACTACCCACCCCCTTGGTTTCTTGGCACCGGGGTCCTTTGGTTGATGTCTCACCCAAAGTTGCCATGGGGAAGGTCTTAGAGATGTTACCACTGTCCTTCTCTGTGCTAGCAGAAGTAGTGGCAGCCTTCTCACCCATATGCTCTTCCATCTCCTTAGAGAGCACCTCCTGAGGGTTGGGATACACCCTATTGGTTTCCCTTTGGATATTCTCTAAAGGAGAATTCTCCCTTAGAGGGCTTAAAGGCTGAGTGGGTGAAGGTACAAGAAGGGAAGGAGCCTTCTTTACCTGTTTCCTTTTGTAAGTTTGGGTAATAGGAGAAGTGGGCTTATGAAGTAGGGACTGTGGGATAGATATAGAGTGGGAAGGTTGGGTTTGGCTAGCAGTGGGAATGTCTAATGAGGGCCTTGACCCTGCTGCCACACCTTCTTGTGGTTGGGACACCACCATCATTGTTGAGAACAATGGGGTGTCAACTCATTTCGAGTCCCTAGCAGATCTTCTCATGTTTGAGAAAACCTTGCCTTTAGGGGGTTTAGGTACATATACCCCATCAAAGTGAGGTATGTCCGTTAACTCATTAGTAATAACTGCCTGAACAAACCTGGGATACATGAAGAAACTCTTCTTGTTGTCCAAATTTGAGACAAGTTCATTGAAGATCATTTGAGAAAAGTTGTATTTTCTAGCAGTGGATAAACATACCAATGCATAGGCAATTGGACTGCTAAATTGGCTCCAGCCAGTTGTTTTCTTAGAAATACAATGCATCAAGGTATGAACAAAGAACCTCCATTGGGGTGAAAACTTAGCTTTGAAAAACTTGAAAATCCCCAATGGGCCTTCATACCCCATTCTGGTGAGGTTTGAAAACAAATCCTCATTTGGGATAGAAGAAATACCTGAAGCATCGTCTAGACGTAGACAGATGCGAATAGTCTCCTCAGTAACTGTCAAGGGTTTGTCACACACCCTTGTTTTGATGCATGTCACTCCATTTTCAGAGCTGGTAGTGGCATTGGCCCAGAATTGCCTCTGATGCTCTATGTAGATGGTAGGGGACACAGTGAGAGCATGAGCAATATGACTTGTCCTCAAAAAGTCGATTATCTGGTGAAAGCCTTCGGCTTGTTTTGGCTTTTGGAGCATGGCTATCTCGTTGTGTTCATCAATAAACGCCATTGAAGCCATTGAACTTGAGTGTTCTTGCCTGAAAACTTGGTACTTGAGAGAAAAAGGTTAGAGCGCAAGTGAACAGTATGCAAAAAGTCGTTATGAACTTTTTAGGCGGGCAAAGGGTATTTATAGTATTCGGATTAAAAGCAGTATTAACCTTAAAAAAATAGTGAAAGCAGTATTAACTGAGAGCAGTATTAACCACTAGCAGTATTAACTGAGAGCAGTATTAACCACTAGCAGTATTAACTAACTAGCAGTATTAACCACTAGCAGTATTAACTAACTAGTAGTATTAACTGAGAGCAGTATTAACCACTAGCAGTATTAACTAACTAGCAGTATTAACTGAGAGCAGTATTAACCACTAGCAGTATTAACTAACTAGCAGTATTAACTGAGAGCAGTATTAACCACTAGCAGTATTAACTAACTAGCAGTATTAACTGAGAGCAGTATTAACCACTAGCAGTATTAACTAACTAGCAGTATTAACTGAGAACAGTATTAACCACTAGCAGTATTAACTAACTAGCAGTATTAACTGAGAGCAGTATTAACCACTAGCAGTATTATCTAACTAGCAGTATTAACTGAGAGCAGTATTAACCACTAGCAGTATTAACTAACTAGCAGTATTAACTGAGAGCAGTATTAACCACTAGCAGTATTATCTAACTAGCAGTATTAACTGAGAGCAGTATTAACTACTAGCAGTATTAACTGTGCACTGGCAGTATTAATACTGTACTGGCAGTACTAATACTGTACTGGCAGTATTAACCATACTTACACTTTTAAGCTTGTGAAAAACTGAGTACTGCTATACATTTCCTGAGAAAGAAAGTTAGTAACACCAAGAATAAACTATATATAGGTAGTGAACCACTTTTAGGAAGGGGCTTATTCAGAGTTGATCATTCCCACACTTGTTACCAAGAAAGTGAATCTACCCACATCAAAGGCTTTGGTGAATAGATCAGCAAACTGGTTATCAGTATGAACTTTTACAACGTGAATAAGTTTCTTTTCATTGCAGTCTCTTATAAAGTGATACCTGATCTCAATGTGCTTTGTCTTTGAGTGCTTGACAGGATTGTTAACAATGCTAATAGCACTGCTATTATCAATAAAGATTGGAGTGTGTAGAAAGGTTACCCCATAGTCCAGCATTTGATTTTGAATCCACAACACTTGAGAACAGAAACTTGCAGCTGCTATGTACTCTGCTTCTATTGTAGATGTGGACACTGTGGTTTGTTTCTTGCACTGCCATGAAACTAGTCTTGCACCCAAAAACTGACATCCTCCAGAAGTAGATTTTCTGTCCAAGTTTGCTCCACCTAGGTCACTGTCTGAGCATGCAAGTAGGTCAAATGATGAGTCATGAGGATACCAAAGTCCTAATCTAGGTTGCCCTTTGAGATATCTGAATATCCTCTTAACAGCTTGATAGTGTGATTGCTTTGGCCTAACTTGAAATCTTGCACACACACAGACTAGAAACATTATATCTGGCCTAGAGGCTGTAAGGTACATGAGAGAGCCAATCATGGATCTATAGTGATGCACATCCATATCCTCCCCCTCAAGATCTGCTGTTATCTGCTTGTGTGTCTCCATAGGTGTGCTGGCAGGCTTTGAATATGAGAATCCAAACTTGGTTAGAATGTCCTGCACATACTTGGACTGACTGATAAAAATACCATCTGACTTCTGTTGGACTTGGAGTCCAAGGAAAAAGGTAAGTTCCCCCATGGAACTCATTTTGAATCTTTGATGCATTAGTTCCTCAAACTCCCTGCACATACTTTCTCTTGTGGATCCAAAGATGATATCATCCACATAGATTTGGACCAGCAAGATGTCCTTCTTCTTTCTCTTGATGAATAGAGTCTTATCAATTACTCCTCTTTCAAAGCCATTTTCCAAAAGATAGGATGACAGAGTGTCATACCATGCCCTTGGTGCTTGATGCAGTCCATAAAGTGCTTTCTTCAGTTTGTATACTCTGTCTGGATAGCTTGGGTTTTCAAACCCTGGTGATTGACAGACATATACCTCTTCTTCAATTGAGCCATATAGAAATGCACTTTTTACATCCATTTGGTAGACTTTGAACTTCATATAAGAAGCATAGGCCAGGAACAATCTGATTGCTTCTATCCTAGCCACTGGTGCAAATACTTCTTCATAATCTATTCCTTCTTCTTGTGTATACCCTTATGCCACTAATCTTGCTTTGTTCTTTATTACTATCCTTCTTTCATCTATCTTATTCCTGAAGACCCATTTTGTGCCTATAGCTCTTTGACCTTTAGGAAGGTCTACTAGATCCCAAACATCTTGCAGCTTGAATTGTAGCAGCTCTTCTTGCATAGCTTCTATCCAGCTGGATTCTTTCATAGCATCATGAGCCTTCTTAGGCTCAAGTTGGGATAGAAAACAAGAAAGCACTGTATGCTGTTGATCTTGCATATCTTGCAGCCTACTTTGATGTCTAGTCATCATAGGAGAAGAGATATCCCCTATTACCAGCTGAGGAGGATGATTCTTTTGTGTTCTTGATTGATGACTAGGTTCTTCATTGAGTTCCACCTCTAGATTGGAATCATTCAACTCAACTGAGGTGATTTCAGCAGCTACTTCAGGTTCTTTATTTGCTTGAGTCTCCTCATCTCTCCTTTCTTCTTCACTCTGATTTGATTCAGTAGATGGCTCCTTTTCACAGTCTTCAACAGGATTCACTTTAGGTATGGGAAAAATCACAGACTGAGATATACTTTCTTGAACTTGTGTAGTCCCTGATCCTCCATTTCCTGAACCTGCATACTCATTACTACTGAAACCAAAAGAGTTAGTTAGTGAATCAATGTCAAACAGCCACTGAGGACCAGACCCAATAGGATTTGGTGTGTTCTCATTGCATTTGACATTGTCATTTTCTTCAATTATTCTAGAAGAAGAATTAAAAACTCTGTAGGCCTTACTCTGAGATGAGTAACCAACAAGAAATCCATCATCTGCCTTGCTATCAAACTTACCTAAGTGAGATTTGGTATTGAGAATTGTACAAGGACACCCAAAAGGTTTGAAAAATCCAATAAAGGGTTTTCTTTTATTTAAAAGCTCATATGGGGTCTTGTTCTTTGGTTTGACTACTAGTACTCTGTTTTGGACATAACAGGCAGTATTAACTGCTTCAGCCCAGAAAGTAATTGGCAATTTAGAATCAGCCAACAGAGATCTAGCAACCTCTATTAGTGTCCTATTCCTTCTCTCAGCAACTCCATTTTGTTGTGGAGTCCTAGGAGCACTATATTGTCTCTCAATTCCTTTTTCTTCACAAAAGGTGTTTAGGTCAATATTTTTAAATTCAGTTCCATTATCAGACCTAATGACTTTTACTTTTTGATTAGTCTGGTTTTCAATTCTTAGAATAAAGGATTTGATCAGTCCACTTGTCTCATCCTTAGTCCTTAGAAAATATATCCAAGTAAATCTAGAGTAATCATCAACAATAACTAAGCAGTATGATTTCTTCCCTATGCTCATCACATTTGTAGGGCCAAACAGATCTATATGTAATAACTAGAGGCAAGAAGAAATTGAATTTAACTCTTTGGTCTTATGAGAAGTTTTGTGCTGTTTGCCTTTAAGACAAGCAACACAATGATCATCACATGAAAAGACTTTTGATGGTAAACCTCTTACAAGATTGTTTTTAACAAGTTTGTTCATTGTCTTGAAATTCATGTGACACATCCTTTTGTGCCAAAGAGAGGATTCATCCACAGAAGCTTTTGAAACAAGACAGTTCAGGGATGAATCACTTGAAACATTGTCCATATCTAGACAATACACATTGTCCTTTCTTGGAGTTCTAAGTAGTATCATGCTTTCATCAACTACCTTGAACCCTGGAGCAAGGATCATACATTATGTATTAGTAAATAATATACTATGTTGTTTGTCACAAACCTGTGATACACTTAACAGGTTGTACTTTAGCTGATCAACATAGTAGACATCCTCAAATGTCATCTTACCTTTTGTAACATTACCTTTCCCACTTATTTTACCACCTGTGAGATTGTCTCCAAATGCAACATGTCCTCCATTGATAGGCTTGAAATCCTGAAGGCATGACATGTTGCCTGTCATGTGCCTAGAGCAACCACTATCCACATGCCATATGCTCTTCCCCTTGAGTTGTTGGTTGCCCTGCACATATGATAAATCAGTTAGTATGGACTAGGAACCCAAGCCAAAGTGGTCTTGGGTACCCCTTTCTCATCAAAATATTTACATTCTTTCTTGACAAGATTTTTAAACTTTGACTCCTCATTACTGGAGTACTTTGTTATAATAATGGGTTTGGATGCATATTTGCTAGAAGCAGTACTGTTTTTAGAAGAACTAACTGCATTAGCAGCACTTGCATGCTTAGCAGTACTAACCTTGTTAGAAGTATTAACTGTTTTAGCAGCAGTAACTGTGTTAGCAGTAGTAACCTTTGAAGAAGTACTAACAGTGTTAGAAGCATTAAAATTCTCAGCAGTACTAACACTGTTAGCAGCAGTATTGCTACTGGCAGCACTATCCCTGTCAGCAGTACTAACAGTTTTAGTTCTTCTAGGCACCCACATTTTAATACTCTCTTTTAAAACCTTTTTCTTCATTTGGCCTTTGGTTTCAACAGACTTCTTAGCCACATGTTTCTTTCCAGCCTTCCTATAACCAACAGGTTTTTGCACAAATCTTTGAAAGTTCATCTGTTGGTTAATAGGGTTAAAGAAACAGTATTTAGCCAAATGATTCAACTTGCCACATATGAAACAAGGTTTTGGTCTGATTATTTTATTCAGATCAACTCCTTGTTTCTGAGCCCATTGATTATTCCAGTTTCTTTGGTTACCTCTTTTTATACCAGAATTTAGGCTCTCAGATTTATTGCAAGCACACTGTTTACAAGGGCCAGGATTCACAACAGTGGTCTGTTTGTAATGGACCTTGTTAGCCTTTCCTTTGGTCTTCTCTATCTCTTTAGACTTGACCCAGATCCTTCCACCACCCTCATTAGTAACAATGTTGTTTTCTAAGGGTATCTCTTTACTCACATCATTGTTCCTCTTCTTACTGGCTTCTTTCTCAGTCATATCTTTAACAACTACCTCATCCAAAGGATCTATCTCAAAAGCTTTCTCAGACAAGTCTTTTTTCTCCTTGGTTTCTAACAGATCTGATGTAGGAGAGATATAGTTGTTGTTGTAAGGAGGGGGTGTGTTGTTGTATCCAACACCAAACTTCATCTTATCATGAATCTGAGCCTTTAGAAGAGAATCCATTGCTTTTGAAGCATATGAAAACTTTTCTATATCAAGCTTAACCTTATCTAATTCTTCTTTCAACCTATCATTCTCTTCTTTGGACTTAGACAGTTTGGTCTCTAACTCCTTCTTTTCCCACTTCCAGTAGTTTGTGTCATAAGAGTGTTGAAGTTCATTGGCTTGAAAGCCTTTGATTTGTTCTTCAAACCTCTCCACTATCAACACATAATCTCTTCTGTCCTTTTCTAATCTTTTGAGGTCATCACACATGTTTTGGTTGTGATCCCTGTACCTTTTGACAGTGTCTATGCAAGATTTAGTGCAAAGATTAGAAATTACCTCAGAAGGGAGATCAGACACCTCTGCCATAAGAGCTTGGTTCTGAATGGCTTCCTCAACCTGGTCACTCCAGTCAAATCCCATTCCTTGTTGAGAAACAAGGGTTTGAGCAGAGTTCTTATTTTGATTGAAACCACCATTCTGGGCTTGTTGGTGGTTGTTGTTTGGCACACCACTTCTGCACTCTTTAGCAAAGTGTCCCTTCATGTGGCACTTGTAACATTCCACCTTTGTTTTGTCAAAACCAGCTCCATCTTCTCTTCTTTGAGAGAAGTTGTTCCTCCCAGTTCTTTTAATAAACTTCTTTACCCTCATAGATAACATGGCCATCTGCCATTTAATGTCCATCTCCTCCAGATCATCAGGGTGAAGTTGTTCCAGATCATCATTAATCAAAGAGTTGTTGTTGTGACTGGACAAAAAGGCTTCAAAGATAGTTTCAGTGCCTTTTTCAGAATTCACTCCACTGGCAGCACTAACTGCTTCAGGGTTGGCAGCAGTATCAGTAGATGCTGATAGAAGTGCAGCATTGTGAATGTACCCAGTGGGCTTTTTCTTGGCTTCTACCTCAGATTCAAATACTCTTAGATCATTATACAAATCATCTAGTTCCTTCTACTCCAGATTGTCACTCTGTCTATATGAGACAGTGTACATAGTCCATTCATCTCCAAGAGATCTGAGGAACTTCCTATTGATATCATCTTGCTCCATCTTCACTCCAACAGTAGCCAGTTCACCAATAAGCTTGTTGAATCTGTCAAAAGTTTGAGTCATTGACTCATTCTTTGAAGAAATGAAGTTCTCATACTGCTGCTTCAGAACATCCCTTTGATTTCTTTTGATGCTTTTAGTTCCAGCAAATCTTTTCTCTAGAGCATTCCAGAGAATCTGAGCATCAGTGCAGTTGCAAAATTGATGCTGATATTCATTGGGGATGGCCAAGAGCAGAGTGCTCAAGGCCTTCATCTCTGTTTGTCTGATATTTCTCTCACCATCTGTCTTTGGTGGAGGTCTTTTCCCATCTGGTCCAATCTTTCCTGCTTCAGAGGGTCCATTCTCAATGATGTCCCACATTGAGTAGTCTGTGAGAAGAATGTATTGCCTGATTCTGATCTTCCACATGTCAAACTCACTGGGTTTGAGCATTGGGACCTTAGAAACAAGAGTACTGTTTGATTCTGCAAAGTTTTCCATGATGAATAAATAGATGTTTCTGAGAGAACAGGCTCTGATACCACTTGTCAGGATCGAATTCTCAACAAGAATAAATTCTCAGAAACTAATATCAAAGGAGTTTGCGGAATAACACTTTGATATTCAATGAAACAATAAACAAACAGTAAATATGATGAATAACTTGTAAACTTGTATTGAATGGTTTAAATCACAAGATTACACACTCAACCCCAATCTTGAAGAACAAACTCTTTCAAGATGAATTCTACTTCTCTAGAATTAGGAACTATGCCTTGAGGTTGATTTTCTCTCTAAAACAAAAACTTAGAAATAATCTCTTTTGAAACTACTCTATCAATTCTATACATATACTGAACAAAAGATAATTACAATTAATAAAATATCTTCAGAATATCTTCCATGAATATCTTCAATCTATCCAGCTGTCATTCTTTTAATCCAGATCTTCATCTCATAAGCAGCACTAATCACCTTGGAAGTATTAAATCAAACTTGGCAGCATTAACTACTAAGCAGCACTAACTTCTAGTAGTACTAACTAGCTAAGCAGTACTAATTTTGTTCAAGCAGCACTAACTTTGACTAGCAGCATTAATTCTACTAGAAGCAGTAATACCTAGCAGTATTAAACTTGAATTCCTCTGGCAGTAGTAATTATGTACTAGCAGCATTAAACACTTAAGCTATTTTTAGTTCCCAACAAGAACTTTAACAAATTTCCCCAAGATTTATGATAAACTCTTACAGTCTTCGGAAAAGAAATTATCTTCAGATTTAGCTCACTTTGCTTTAGCAAACAATCTTCAAAGAAATTTTCTGTAATCTTCAACAATCTTTCAGATTTCTTTGAGCCATCTCTTTCATTATATACTTTCTTCCCCATGATTAACATAAACCATTCTCCAATCAACATTTCTTGTAATTATTTCTCCCCCTTTTTGATTATGTAGAGCATAGAAATCATCAAAACTTCTTCAAGAAATGTCATGTACCCAACTTCTAACCACTTTCCGTATCTTTCCATATAATATTCGAACCATCCGTCAATTCAATAAATGTATCCATCATAATTTTTTCAAATTCAGACAAATAACAATGTAACCTTGAATCAACAAATGAATCAGTTAGAAATGCATGTAAGCAGCACAAAGACACTTTGTGCAACAAATGCACTTTGTAAATGAGCTTTTTGATGTTCACTCTCCCAGGGCTTCCATTCAATCATCGAAAATCACAAAGAATTTTCTATGAACGGTATGATAAGAAAACGAATTCCCTGTGTGCTTGTGCATGTGTAACAAAGACTGAAGCTGCTTAGCTTTATAAGCTCAAAGTGTGTAAATCATTGAGACAACAACAATATTACACAAACTCAATGTGCATGAACGAGATGCGAAGGTGGGGCAACTTTCCTTTTTTTTCAATATTTACACTTTCCGAATGAAGACGAGATAGATTATGTGCTGTTTTTCCATGAAAATATGAAACATCTTTTTGTTGAGAAAAAGATGAGTAGTTGGTGGGGTTTAATCCAAGAGTTAGCATGGGGTAGTGCCTGTTTCAATGATGGTCACCAAAGAATGTGAACCAACAGTAGATGTGGCTGCCCGACTCAGAAAAGATTTGGTGCAGAGTTCTGATATTCTTTTAACTCTGTTCTCACACCCTCTTTCTTTTAAACATTTAAGCTCACTTCTAACCAACATCTCTTTTCATTTTACCTCATCACACACCCACGCTTTGATATTGACCCCTCGTCTCTCGATCACTTAAGGATAACTTCTTGGGTAGGAAACACTGGTTATCGTGAATTCATAGAAGTTCATTTAAAATTCTCACATTGATCCCGTGAATTTGTCCTAAAAGCATAATGTTGCTTAATAGTTTAACTTCAACAGTTAAAGCACAATAGTATGAATTAAATATGTCAGATATATGTATGCTCAATAAGATAATCATGAATATTTGAGCATTTTTAAACGTTGAAGATTTTCTCAAAAACAAGGAAATTGAATGAACGAAGTGAAATCAATAGATGTGTTTTGAGAATCTAACAATGTATGAAAAAGATCAAATATGAATGATTTAACAATAAAAGCTTAGGTCATGAAATAACTAGAATTTGTCTATATGAATCAAGTATAGACAATTCTTGAAAGAATCGCTTTGAATGAAATAACATTCAACGAACATTGAATATACAAAAGGAGTTTATTACCATTGAAAACTAGTTTCAATTTGAGACATGATAATAATATAGTCAACAAAAGTACTAAACCGATGTGTAGGAATACTTGACAGTATATGGAAAAGATAATACACAAGTATTTATCTTTGGAAACACACGGTTAGTGAAACATGAAAGCTCATCAAGTGAAAACATTTAAAATCACACTTCTAAATTCATAAAAAAATATAAGAATCAGAAGTGGTTTAAACGGTTAATCAAATTTGTTTTCATGTTTGAAAGTCATTCCTCTTTCAAACAATATGAGATTAAGGTTAGAAAAATCCTTAAGCTCAACATTAATTTCATAAAGTCAGCCTCAAAGTCATGATTGATATGATCATGTAAGCTCCCCCTCAAAATCTGCATTTAGTCAAAAAGTCGTTAAAGCAACAAAGTCTTATTCAAAAAAAATTATTCAACAAATTTATTGAAAGTAAAAACAACAAAATTAAAACATTGAAGAACGAGTTCTGATCTGAATTAATCAGAAGTCATCATTCTTACTCTTACTCCCCCAGAAAATATGCATCATAAAATTTGTCAGTACAAAATATATGAAAAAATTCACTAGCTCCCCCTAGAAAATAGATCATCTAACCTTTGTCTCACTCCCCCTAAAATCATGAGCAAACCTTTAGTGCAGATATCATTTAGAAAAAAAAAATAAAAGAAATGAAGAAAAGTTACAAAATAAACTGTATGAGGTAAATACAGATTATGTTTTAAGATTCAACATGCCTAATTTCGAAATGAGAAAATTAAATCTCTTTTCGTCCAAAGGCTTGGTGAATGAATCAGCAAGTTGATAATCCGTGTTTACAAAGTAAAGTTCAATTGTACCTTTTTCGACATTATCCTTGATAAAGTGATATCGCACGTTAATGTGCTTTGTCTTCGTATGTTGAACATGATTGGCCGATATTGCAATGGCGCTCTTCGAATCACAATATATTGGTATTTTGTTGAAATGGAATCCATAGTCTCGAAGTTGTGTGCGCATCCACAATACTTGAGAACAACATCTGGTAGCAGCTACATATTCTACTTCCGCGATTAATGTGGAAATACATAATTGTTTCTTTGATGCTCAGCTAACTAGCTTGTCTCCCATAAATTGTATGTGACCCGATATGCTCTTCCAGTCTAGCATACAACCTGCATGATATGCATCTGAATATGTTGTGAGCTCAAAACTAGTATCTTTAGGATACCACAAACCAAGGTCTGCAATCCCTTTCAGATATCTAAAGATGCGCTTTACAGCCGAGAGATGGGACTCTTTAGGCTTAGCTTGATATCTAGGGCACAAATAAGTAGAGAACATAATATCCGGTCTACTAGCCGTTAAGTACATTAAAGAACCTATCATGCCTCTATAGGTTCTAAGATCAACTGATTTTCCAGAAAGATCAGCTCCGATCTTAGTTCCAGGTGCCATTGGGGTTGAAATAGGAGTACAATTTTCCATTTTAAACTTCTTCAGAATATCAGAAATGTACTTCAATTGGTTTATAAAAATCCCCGTAGAAAATTGTCTAACTTGTAATCCGAGAAAGAAATTCATCTCTCCCATCATACTCATTTGAAATATAGATACCATTAGAGTAGAAAAGTTCTTACAATACTTAGGGTTTATTGAACCAAAAATAATGTCATCCACATATATTTGTATGAGAATGATATCAGCCTTTTCCTTTTTAATAAAGAGAGTGGTATCGATTTTACTTTTCGAGAAGCCTGACTTGACTAGAAACTTGGATATAACATCATACCAGGCTTGAGGAGCTTGCTTTAAACTGTACAGAGCCTTGTGAAGGATGTAGACATGATCCGGTTTTTCAGCATTTACAAACCCGTCTGGCTGTGAGACGTATACCTCCTCCTTCAATATGCCATTTAGAAAGGCAGTCTTCACGTCCATTTGGTAGACAGTGAAGTTTTTGTGTGCAATGTAGGTTAGAAACATTTTGATTGCCTCTATACGTGCAACCGGAGCGTATGTCTCATCATAGTCTATTCCATCCTCTTGTTGGTATCCCTTTGCTACAAGTCGAGATTTATTTCTTACCACGATACCATCTTCATTTTTCTTGTTTTTAAATACCCATTTCGTGCCTATAATGGTTTTTCCTTCCGGACGAGGCACGAGTCTCCAAACTTTAAGCGCTTCAAATTGGTTAAATTCCTCTTGCATGGCTGCTATCCAATCTGGATCTTCTAGAGCTTCTGATACAGGAGTAGGCTCTATTTTACTCAGAAAGGAATCAAACATGCACTCGTTTGCAGTAGCAGACCTAGTTTGCACCGACTTTGACGGGTCTCCGATAATTTGATGTATCAGGTGCTATTGTCCACTTGTTTATGTGAGGGAGTGGATTATAACTAAACTGGTCATGTTGATAATCTAAATATCCTTCTTCTTCTTGTTGGGGTGCAGTTGAAGTAATTGGTACAGAAGCTTCAGTTGGTGAAACACTTGATGTATGTTGAGTAGGCAATGTTGTACACCCAGCTGAATGTGACACTTATGTCTGTTCACTATCTTGTTCAACTTCAACTGATTAAGTAGGTATTTGAACTTGAGTTTCAGTTTGAACTGGGGAAGCTGGTTTAGTTGAGACATCTGATGTGATTGGTTGATGATCACTTGATCTTTGAACTTTCTCATAAAAAAAACTTTACTTGAATCTTCCCCTTTGAATTTCTTCACCATAAGATTGCTATAACTTTCTTCACAAACTTTGACATTTCAAAACTTGAAGCAACTCTATATGTCTCTCTTTGAATCTCCAAAACTTTGAAACTGAAATTTTTAAATTTCACCTCTAAATATCTTGCTTTAACACTTTCAAAAATACATCAACACTTCTTCACTGACTTTGAAAAACTTTCTCCCACTTTCACTTGGAACTAAGCTTTGAAATTCTCTCCCCCACTTTCTGATAAAAGCAACAGAAACCTGACTTTGAAACACTTAGAATTTCTCCCCCTTTTTGATGAATGATGAGATATCAGAATCATCAAAACTCTTTCAATGTCAGCACGATCTTTGATACAATCTCCCTATATATCAACAAAACATGTTCTTCATGAAGAATAGAGACAATCTCCCCCAAAATGATAATCAATCTCCCTTGAAGAAAATATCTCCATCTGATCTGAGTTTCCGTCAATTCATAGAATGTATTCATCCGAATCTTTTCAAATTCAGACAAAATAGGAATTGGTAACCCTGAATCAACAGATGATACAATTAGTTTGCATGAAAGTAGCATGGAGACACTTTGTACAACAAATTCACAATGGAAAGGAGCTTTTTGATGTTCACTCCCCCAGGGATTCCATTCAATCATTGAAAACCCACAAAGAAATTTTATATGAATGTTATGACAAGAAAACGTATTCCTTGTGTGTTCGTGCAAGTGTAGAAATGATTGAAGCTACTTAGCTTTTCAGGCTCAAAATGTGTAAACTGTTGAGACAACAACAAGTTTTACTCGAACTCAAAGTGCATGATTGAAGGTCGAAGGTAGGGCAATTTTCCTTCTTTTTCAATATCCAGATCTTCCAAATGAAGACCAGATAGCATATAAACTGCGTCCCCAAAAAAAATGAAACATTTATTTGTTAAGAAAGAAATGAGTGGTTGGTGGGGTTAATGCAAGAGCTGGCATGAGCTACTGCCTTTTTCAATGATGGTCACCAAAGAATGTGAACCAATCAGTAGATGTGGCTGTCTGGCTTAGAAAAAGTTGGTGCAGAGTTTTCATATTCTTTTAACTCTGTTCTCACATCCTCTTTCTTTTAACCATTTTGCTCACTTCTAACTAAACTCTCATTTTCATTTTACCTCATCACACCCCCACTCTTACTAAACTCTCATTTTCATTTTACCTCATCACACCCTCACTCTTTGATTTAGACCCCTCATCCCTCAATTACTCTAGGATAACTTCCGAGGCAGGAAACATAGGTTAACGTGAATCCATGGAAGTTATGTTAAGCACTCACAAGAATCCAGTGAAATTTTGTCCTATGTAGAGTAGTGTTCCTTAACAATTTAACTTTAACAGTTAAGCACAAAATATTATAACAATGTCAAATGAATGTAATCTTCAAAGAAATAGCATTCATATTTGAGCTTTTGAACATTGAAGATCTCTCAAAACAAAGAAATTGAATGAATGAAAAGAATTCAAGAGAATTGTTTTGAGAATCTGACACTGTATCAATCAGATCAATTATCATGAAATATGAATAGCTTAGGGTATCAAAGAATTGGAAATTGTTTATATGAACAAATATAAAATATTAACAATGAGCGCACAAAATTTAGAAATGATGTCTGATACTCAACAACTTTTGAAATCAAGTGAGGGTATTACCATCGAAAAATTGGTTCTTTTTGAAACGTGGTAATAACAAAGTCAATAGAAAGTACTGAACCGGTGTGTGTGAATACTTGACAGTATATAGAAAAGATAATACACAAGTATTGATCTTTGGAATCACACGGTCAATTAAGCATGAAAGTACCAAACAAAAATCATTTAAAATCTCACTACTAGATTCATGAAATCTTTTGAGAACAAGTAGTGGTTTGAACATTTAGAAAACAATTTTCATACCTGAAAGTTCTTCTTCTTTCAAATATGTTGAGATTAAGAATAAAAAATACTTACATTGAGCACGAGATTCTTATCTCCCCCCTTAAAATAAACTTTTATCCCCCCCTTTAATTAAGAACAGGAAAACAAAATTTAATCAAGTAAGCTCCCCCTTGATAAAACATCAGATATTTTCTCCTTCAATATCTGTAAAAAAAATCAAACATGTTAGCAAAAAAAATATCAATGTAACTCTAAAATTCATTTCTCTGCACTTTTCTCCCCCTTAAAAATACAAATGAAACTTCCTGATAAAGTTTGATCGTTCAGTTTTTTAGTAGAGACAAAAAAACTTTGAAGAACGGGTTCTGAACAGTAGTATCCAGAAACCATCGTCACATATTCTTCGGTAAGAATAGTAACTTCTCCGAAACAACTTTGTAACCTGCAAAAGAATAAAGATTTTGGTAATCATCTTCGATGATTCCTCTTTCGTCAGTAATAACAAGATATAATCAAAAAGGAACAATTACTTGGCTTTAGGTACCCATATCCATATGGGTCCTTTTCTGTTAGCATCTTTCAATTTATGAAAATCGTTAACCGTGCCCTTGATTCTCCATTCATAACGAGGCTTCGACAACCATTTCCATACCATTTTAACATTTACATCTTTAAAATCCTTTTTCTTTGAAAATTTATTTTGCATAGCCTTAAAAATATGAATTGGTTGAGACGAGGCTTTGGAAAATGCTTTAGCACGAGAAAAGCTTTGAACTTTCTTGTTCTTTCAAACAACAGAGTGGAATAAAAATGAATTACTGCCACAATGATTGCATTTCATATTCTTTTGAGTAAACATCATAACTTGTGGTTTATCAAAAGAATTACATTTATTGAAACAAAAATGATATTTATTTGCAACAAAATCATTACAAACTCTTTTACAATCACTGTCAGTTTGTACATTCACTACATTCTCAACAGAAGGACACTTTTTAGAAACTGTTTGATTTGGCTTCTGTTCAAAATTTCTCTTCCTCCACTTTCCATTCACATCTGTAACACCACAAGACGTTGATTAATTGAATTCTTAGAATATGAGTTAACAATTTTCACGCTTGAAGTTTCACCTACCTCAAAAACACTTGGTTGTTTTTCAAAGTTTTCAGCATAAACAACTGTAGGCTTAGCTAACGTCACAAACTCCGGGTTTGACCGAACATTCCATTTTTGGTTTTCAAACGCTTTCTGATTTTCAAACCCTTTTTGGTCTGACAAATTCTTTTTAAAAAGATCATCTTTTAATTCATCAATCTTTTTGCTAAGCTCTCGGTTTTCATTTAAAGAAAATTTCCAACTTAAATCGAAGATCAAAATTCTCATCTTCGTCTTCTTCGAGTAGCTTTTGCAAATCATAAAGATCTTTTTGCAAATCAGAAGGCTGGTTTGACTCGGAGTTAGACTCAAGATTTTTAAACTTGGATCAGGATCTGAAGTGTTCATCAATTCATCAAAAATTTCTTCAGACATATTATTGATGAACTCAGACTTCTTAACAAAATCTGTGACATCAACTGACTCCTCTATCTTACTATCCTTAGAAGAATCAGAGATAATAGATTCAGATACGATGTTTTGAACACAAGCATCAGAATCCGACTCATAATCGTCATATTGACAGTTGGTTTCAGGAATATTTTTATCCTCAGTTACTGATTCATCATAAGCGTTTATGCTTTGGTTGAGTTTAGCTTTGATTGACTTGTCAGTACCTTGCAACTGTCTCTCAAGCTCGTCCCACATGGCCTTAGCAGTATCACGACTGTCTACACGGTTGTACACATCGTTTGGTATAGCCATGGTGAGAAGAATAAGAGCTTCTTCATCTATCTTGGCTTGTGCTTTCTCCGCTTCACTGAAATATTGATAGGGTTTCAGAACATAACGTTCAGGTATTTCCGGAGAAGTTGCAGTCACAGCCTGACTAGGTACAGTGACAACCGGATTGACTGGCCCATTTATGATTGACTTCATAAGTTCTCTGTTCTTATGGTTCAAGAACTGAATCATCCGCCTCTTCCATTGAGGGTATTCTCTGACAGATAGTACTGGTGATTTTGACTGAGATCCCATGCTAAGAAAATTTTTAGACATGCTTATAATCTGAAATGAAGTAGCTTGAAGTGATCGTTAGTCAGAAAAATCAGAAATCTTGACTTGAAAGTTAAACTTGAAAAATTTCAGAAAAATCCCCAAAAATATTCTAAGGGCGCAGTTTGCGGGAATGGATTGGATTTCAAGTAAGGATTTGGATTTGGAGGGATTTGGATTTGGGGGGATTTGAAATCCTGGCACATTGCAAAGGAATTCCAAATCCATCAAGTTAAGAATTTTAAAAGGGTCAAAGGATTTCAAATCCGGTCAACAAATTCCATTCATGCAAACCAAACATAGAATTGGAATGGATTTGAAATCCAAATCCCTCCAAATCCATTCCAATCCGGCATATTGAGAGAATTCTACACTTTTCACAGAACAAAGAATGAAACTTTTCACAGAAGATACAATTAGCAGGCTGAATGTGCGGATTCTGAGATTTTCACACGCTTCGGTATGAGAAATATTTGCTTTTCGCAGGCTATTAGATGTGAAATCCTCACTTAGCAAAATTCAAATACACACGAGATTTTCGCAGAAGAAAGCTTTGCGAATTCTGGACTTAGACAAATTCCAAAAGTCACTTTTCGCACAAAATTTAGCGAAAACCAGACCTAGAAAAAATTTCAAATCTCTTCTCTATGCGAAATCTGAAACTTTTCGCAGGCAATTGAGAGTGAACAATAACTTTTCGCACGTCGTGATATGCGAATTCTTCACTTTTCGTATACCGAGTCTTGCGAAAAGTATCCTTAGAAAAAATTCAAAAACAACTTTTCGTATAAGGCCCCTGCGAAATCTGACTTTTCGTATGAAGAGATCTGCGAAATCTTGGACTTTTCACACACAACCTATGTGAAATCTGCACTTATGAAATTTTCAACACCAAAAACAAGAGCTCTGCGAAATCCTTTGATGATCCTTGCAAATTCTTCAAATCTTGCGAGTTCTTTAGAGTACGACTTGAATTTTCAAAAAATCACCATATCTGCTTCAATTCTCAATCAATTTATACCAAACTTGACATCAATGATCTCGATTCTATTCTGAACAAACCTTTAGCACCAATTTTACCAAAACAACATTAAATCTGTGATTTTGATTCGAACACAGTACACCAAATTGTCGAGCTCCAAAAACTTACAAAATCAAGAAATTTAATGAGAATTACAAGGAAATTTCTATTACAACCTGAACGAAAAATGATCTAAAACATCATACGATTACAGTATAAGAATCAAATCATCAATTACAACTCAAAAATGCAAAAATCAATCTAAAAATAGTGAGTCTGCGAGTTCTTTATTTTCTGAAACAAAAATCGATCTCTGATGAATCTGATTTGCTCTGATACCAAATGTGATTCCATTTTCAAGATCTCTAATAGAGATCAATCAACACACACTTTAATCACAAGTCATTTGTATTTGAATTGCTTTGATTACAAACAACTTTCTCTCAATACGTACAAAACTTCTCTCTAGTCACAAGTATTTATCTCTCTACAATATGAATGTAAGTGCGTGCTTTTTCTCTTGTTACAAGATTCTAAAGACACAAGGTATTTATACAAGTCAACTATTGTTTACTTTACAGCACAAACTATCTTTAGAAAGTCAGACACATTGACTTTGAGACAAGACTTTACAACTATTACAACTTTAACCCTTTTAATCTTGAATTCAACATTTAGGCTCAACAGATTAAATCTTTTCCATTTCGACTGTAATATGCTCATAAACTTCACATTGGTCTCAATATGAGATTTCTTCACCTTTTTCTTTCTTAGCTCATTCAGAAGCGTGACAAATCTGTCATATGTTGCCTCTAAACTCTCACCATCTTTTGCTTTAAACTCTTCATGGTTGTTGAGACAGTTTGACGCTTTCAGTTGATTTCCTATCTTGGAGCCCATTATCATCTTCTCAAGTTGATCCCACATTTGTTTACCAGTTGCTTTGTAGCTGTCAGTCTTTATACATATTTCATTTGGAATCCCTTGAAGTAAAAATGATCTTTCCAATCTATATGCTTTATGTCTCTTTTTCTATTCTTCTGTATACTCATATGGATCTGTTTCATACTCATTTGTGATGATCTCTACCCCCATTCTCTTCTGTAGTATGAAGCTTTGTTGGAGGTTTCATAAGACCTTCTTCCAATGATTGTCGGATATAATGATCAATCTCATTTCTATCAATAAAATCCAGAAACCGATCCTTCCACTATTCATATTCACCCTTGAATAAAACAGGTGGCTTGACATCCGTTCCTATGGCTAGAGCATCTCTGGAAGTCATCTTGTTACTTGCACAGATCTTTAAACAAAAAATCAGAAAATTTCCAAAATTCTGAAAACAGTCAAAATTTGGCTAAGTATGGAATCCTTAAGCTGAATACTCTAACTTTTCGCAAACCAAAGAACCTCACTTTCCACAGAATACTTAACCCTCACAATCCGCAGGCTGAAGTTTGAGTAAAACCCTTTCCGCAAATAGTGCCTTGCGGATTCTACGCTTTCCGCATATTGCTGTTTGCGAAATTCTAGACTTAGAATTTTGTCAAATTTTCAAGGAAACTTTTCGCAAAATATCTTGCGAATTCAACACTTAGAAAATATCAACAAATTGAACTTTTAGCCGAATACTTCTCGTAGACTATGGTTTGCTGATAATCCCAAAATCAACTAAATCTAGTGAGAGAAAGTAGAGAGAGAGTTGAAAGCGCAAGAATGTAATTGTATAGAGATATGCGTGAGGTTCCTTACAAGACACAAAGCCACAAGGGACTTAAATACCCTGGCCAATACTACACAGTATACACACTTAAGAACACAGTATTAGACCAAGTCTATAAATACAATGATTACTATAAAATCTGACTTAACAATCTCCCCCTTAGTAATCATTGGCGCTGTGGTCTTCAATATTCATCTTCTTAATCAACACCGACCATCTAAGCGACTTATAGAAGCTTCTTGACTTTTTTTTAAAAAAAATTTCTTCTCAGCATCTTTCAATCTATGTTGCCTTTGCTGCCTTGACAAGTCTGGACCTGTTTGTAATTAGCTTGAAAGAACAATTGGTTCATCAGCTTGTGCTCTAGACGATGCACCTCTTTCAAATGTACTTGAATAAGCTGTCGTGGTCGGAGCTGGAACAACAAAAGAATTAGTAGCTGAGAGAATAGAATCTTGAGCGAATCTTGAGCAGCAGATAAACGTTTGAACTCTTTGTCTATTTAACTTCTCCTTAACTTCTTCCCCTCATGACCTTGATGATCTGGATCAACTTGGTCATGCAAATGTTGGAGACGAGACAACTTAAGATTTGCAAAATCAGAATAAAGGAGAATTAGGGAAGTTTTGCGCTACATGTTGGTGGCGCAAACTTAGTTTTGCGCTAGATGGAGGTGGCGCAAAGTTGAGTTTTGCGCTACCAACTGTTGGCGCAAAGCTGACTTGAAATTTAAAAAAAAAATCACCTGTTAAGCTCTTTGACTCCCCCTACACAAATGCACTAAATATGACAATTCAAATTAGCATTTATATAGAAAAACAGATACTCCCCCACGAAAACATATATGATATTTTCAGAATATGTTCCGTATTCACTCCCCCTTGAAAAATGAACAAACCCATTTACAAAGATATGAGAACACAATGAATGAAATATCAAAAAGTTTGTGCTCTTTGGCATCTTTTAAGCTTGTGCACATTGGCATCTTTTAATCAAAAAGTTTGGTAAGTAAAGAACATGCCATAAACGTAACTTTCTATCTGATCCTATTGCAGGATTTGGGTCAGCCGCTCCCAGACCAGTTGGCCTTAGGGGACTAGGTGTCAAGCACCCCTTGGAACTTACTCTCCCAGATCATAAAGGCTACATCGACACATCCTAAACCCATTCATACCAGTAGAACATGACTTTCGATCTGGTTCTATAGAAGGATTTGGGTTCGATCACTCCCAGACCAATTGACCTTAGGGGACCAGATGACAAGCATCCCACGGAACTTACTTTCCCAAACCAGAAAGGTCACAGGTACAAACTTTTAAACTTAGAGATTTTTGTATTATATATATATAATTCATTTCAATCACCCAGTTTTACATCTAAGTGCTTAGCCCATATTTTCATTACGATCCATAATTCAGACTTTTTAGGATTTTCAAGCATTGTAAACTATAAATATTCCGAATCACATATCTTTAAAGCAGAATGCAAAAGTTTCAAACATGTTGCTGACCTTTCGACTTTTGTAAGACTTGAAAGTTGAACATATAAAACTTCGATATAAACAAAGCAACTTGAAAATTTATCTTAGACACATATTTTATTCAAAAAAAAAAACCTGTAAAGCTTTTACTTTATAAAATAAAATTTGTAAAGATTTAAACTTTTAAATTCAACATGCCGAGTTTGAAATTTTTTCATTTAAAACAAATGTAAAGAATCGGAAAATTGATATTTAGTCGGAACAAAATAAATTTCAATAATATCTTCTTCCACATAATGTATAATGAATTTGTGACTCATATGAAAGAATTGGGTTGTACAAATTCAGGTTCTGGTTGAACTTGCTCAGATTCTTGAAATATATGAGAAAACTGGAACAATATCATAGACAGAGATAAATGCAGCGGAATAAAGTAGATGTACTCACAGTTTCTCATTTGTCCAGAAGCTTAAAATGCATTGAAGAACGAGTCCTAAACTGAAATGTTTAGAAGTCGAAATCCATTGAAGTACGGGTTCTAAGCTGATGTACTTAGAAGCCAATTTTCTCTTACTCCCCCTTGACATTAGGTGCCTGCAACTTAGAATCAATATTTGATTTTGGTACGCACTTATATTTGGGTCCAAGTTTGTTAGATGCAGTTCTTATGAGAGAAAACTTGTTAGATTTGACATAGAAAGCACGAGAAAAATAATCAGATGAATTAACAGAATCATCAGTAGAGGACGAAGCATAATCATCTGAACTTAAACCAAAAGAGGAATAGGAGACATCTTTTGAAATTCGAATCATTTGCTTTATTGAGTATTTTGAAATTTTAGTACAAGTAGCAAATGAATCACTTTTACAAAATTTGTCTACATTTCGATCCTCTTCAGTCGCAGATTCATCAGATGTCCGCTTGACCCTCCATATCTGCCTTGAAGGTGTGCTCAAAGTCCTATCTGAAATATTTGAATTAGAAGAATTAGAACTGTCAGAAATGACTTTATCTTGTTTCTTTGACTTCTTTGACCTTCTTCTTTTACGCTTTGGTTTGTAATAATCATCATTTAGCGTAAAATATTTATGAAGAATTTTCGATTTAATATTTGAGTCTAAAGAAACAATTTTACCTAAGAAACCCAACTGATCAGACAATAAATCTGAACTTACCTCGGAGTCAGACAAATTTTAAGAAAAGATTTCAGATTTTAGAAATTCCTTTTTGTTTTCATTAAAATTAGAAGAAAAGCCAGAAACATAATCTTGTTTTTGAAAAATTAATTTTTCTTCAAGACTTGAAGTCATAAAAGAAAGAATAACATCAGATTCAATTTCTCTTTGAATATTTTGATCTTCCATTTTATCTTCAAGGTCAATGATTTTGTCTTCTAATACTAATGGAGGAGTATATCTCTTAGAATCATAAAAGACTGGAGATATATTTTCCTTATCAGATTTAGTGGCATATATATCAACATAATCATCAGAAACTGAAGACTTGATGGAAGATATGTCATTTAAACTTTTTCGGCCCTTCTTTGATTTGTCAGGAAAATATTTGGCATTTTCGCTCGTGTAAACAAAAGAAATTTCCTTTTTCTTGTTATTCATCCTTTTTTCATTTTCGATGTCTAACACTTGCTTTTCATTCATCCAATCAATTTTAAATTGAGGAGCATATTTAGCAAGAGTTAGATAATCGAATTTATATAAAGTAGGGGATTTTTCTATCGCATTGTTTAAACAATGAGGATTTTCAAAACCAAGTCCCCATTTTTCTTTTATAGACTCATAACTCCGCGGTTTGTTCAAATAAATAGTTTGTTCAGATTGATTCATTCGATATAATTTTTCTTCCAACTCATTTATTTTATCTGAAAAATTATCTTTTAATTTGGTCATTTCAGTCAAAGAATCAATATAAGTCATATTTGATTTTTCTAAATCATCTAATTTCTTTTGTATGAGCCAAAATAGATTTTTCATCTTTCAAAGAAATTTGTAATTTATCAATCAAATTTGACTTTTCTGAATTTAATTGTTTTTCAGATAATAACTTTGAGCGAAGATCATGTAAAGAAGTTATAATAATGTTCATCTGTGAAGAAATAAATGTGTAATCAAATTCAGAAAATACCTCATCGTCATCAGTGGAAGATTCATCATCATCACTCTGATCATCTCCGATGAAGCACATATGAGCAGTCTCGATATTATCAGCTTCGTCTTCAGAGTGATCTAAGTATCTAACCAAAATTCTTCGTCGGCTAACAAAGCAGTTCCATTCTCTCTCTTTTTGGCCAGTTCCATTTTCTTCCGATAATATGCCGAATCCCGAACTTTCTTCACTCGACACTCCTTAGCAATATGACCCGACTTTCCACAGTTGAAACATGCAGCAGGTTTCTTAGCCTCGGGCACTTTGACATTCTGAGACCCAGAAGTGAAGCGAAGATTGTTGGAACCCGAACGAGGTTAGAACTTCTTCTGATAGTGTTGAGAGAGAAGAATCATAGCTTTCTGAAGTGCTTCACCATCATCATCAGTTGCATCATCATAAGCATTCTCGGATAATGCTTGCTCAGACAGTTTGCTTGTAAGAAATGCAACTGGATCCACTGTTTTCTTATTCTTCTTGTCAAGTTTGGCCTTCTTCTCTGTGACTATACACTCATCTGTCAGCAATATTTCATACATATCTTGGATTTGCATGGTAGATATTCTGACATCATTTCTCAAGCGATGGCAAGATTTATTCCATTCTGGTTGCAAAGCATTGAGGAACTTCAGATTAGTCTCCAGCTCAGTCTTTTCAACTTTTATCTTCCTCAGATCATTTATCACTGCACAGAACCTGTCATAAACATTTTTCAGTGGCTCCCCATCTTTGGCTTTGAATTCTTCAAAGTTGTTCATGTAACGTGTATGCCGAAGTTGTGTTGCAACTGAAGACCCAAGCATAATCTTCTCTAGCTGTGCCCACATTAGTTTAGGATTGTTCTTGAAGCAATCAATCCTGTTGTAGATAGAATTTGGCAAAGCTAGCATCAGATTAGCCTTTACATCACGATCGACTTTATATTGCACCAACTCATCGGGTGTGTACTCGGCAATAGGCTTTGATAATCCAGAAGCCAGAGTGGGTTTTACAAAAGATCCTTCAGATAAAATCTTCATCATGTCATCTCCGTTTTTTTGACGCTCGATGAAATTCAGAAACCGATCTTGCCACTGAGTGAACTCATTCTCATCAACCAGAACTGGAGGACGAGTTTCTGTGCCTAATGACATCATGATATCACTCTTGTAGAACTGAGCTTGAAACGTAAACTTTTCAGAATCCATAGAGAAAAACTTCAGAAAAATGCCAAGTCTGAAACAGAGATGCTGGCGCAAACTAGAGTTTTGCGTGAACAGTGACTAGCGCAAGCTTTCTTTTGCACTTGAAGAAGATGGCGCAGACTTAGTTTTGCGCGAAGCGTTGATGGCGCAAGCTTGATTTTGCGTGATGTACTGATGACGCAAAATAGACTTTGCATGAGATGATGTTGACGAGAACTTTCTTTGCTTGACAAGTAAGTGGCGCAAAACTGACTTGCGTGAATAGTAGATGGCGCAAAAAGATATTTGCGTGAAGCTTTGATGGCGCAAACTATGATTTGCGCGAGGTATTAGTGGAGTGAACTTAACCTTGTGCGAGAAGTTACTGGCCCAACTTGGTTCTGCAAGAAGCGAAGGTGACACAAAGTTATCTTTGCGAGAACAGATATTGGCGCACATTTTGTTTTTACCGGTCCAAGATTTAACTTGTGGCGCAAAGTTGAGATTTGCGTGACTAGTAACTGGCGAAAAATGTGACTATCTCCAACTGAATCCCTGATAAACTTGATGAACTCGCGCAAAATCTGGATGAACTCGCGCAAAACTCAAAGAACTCGCGCAAACTTTGGATCTGGCGCAAAGATGAAGAAAACTCAGAACTCTTCTAAAAAAGATTATAGAACCGATTTTAATGAAATTTTCTTTCACAAAATTTCTCGAAATCAAGTTTCTAACAAGAATGAATCAACCAATTTGATCAAAAACCACATAAACAAAAATTTGAAATCAAACAGTACGTTTTAACGACTTTTTCCAGAATCTCAAAAAAATTCAAAATTAAAGATCAAAACCAGAATTTCTTGCAATTTGATGTGAATCAAAAGTATTCTCCTAGTAAAATCGGATCCAACGAACCAAAATTCAAGAAAATTCGTTCACAAAACAGTCCGAATTTGATGAAAAATCAAAAAAATGAGATTTTCTTGAAAAAATCAAGAAAATCGATCAAATTTTCTGATTAAACCCCAAATTCAGAATCGAAAAACGTTTCTCTCAATATGTCTCCAAAAAATCCTCTTCTCAAAAGCTCTCCCAAAAACAATTGCCTTGGATGCTCCTAACGGCACCAACCGACAACTCAAACCAACTTAGATCCCCTACTAGATGTGCCTGTCAACAAAAACACAACCACAAGTGTTAGGCTAGGAGCCTAGTGAGATCAAATATCAACATTCAAGATAATAAAGTAAAAAGGAAACCCATTTCACGATTTATAAATTACTCGTCCCGTAATGGTAGTACATCACGGTATCTCACAATTTCGCCTGACATTCCATACCTAAATATTTACACCAAGTGGCAAGTTTGTCTATGGGAGAGACCCGCTTCCATCTAGGAGACAAGAACACGTGAATGGGGTCACCTATAGATGTTATTGAGACCTCACCTCAGGTTCTGGGTTTTAGTGCACGTACCAATTGGCATCACCTCAAACCACACATCTTTAGTGCTTACTCCGCCGAGTTACACCTCAAGGGTTTAATGAACCTTATTGACCACTTAATCTAGATGAGTTCCACCTCAAGGATATCTAGACCCTTTAGTGTCTACTCTCTAGAGGCCCATCGCTTGGCCTACTCATGGTTAGTACACAATTAAATTTCCAAGTCCTCATGCATAAGGACTTGGACACACAAATTCTTGTATCTCCAATCACACTCATAGGTTGAGGCGTTCACATCATCTTCAAACACATAATAAGCCCATCACATGATAACACGAGAATCTATCATTTTACAAGTAGTTGATTCATTAGTTACATACTTCCATTTTTATCATAGAGCTATAGTTTGTCAAACATAATTACCCCAACATGGTAGGTCATCCATTTACACATGAATACTTGATGTAAATCATTTACTATACCAAACTCAATATTTTCCATTTTTAGGTCAAAACCCTCCTTACCATCCCAAGTAATGTATTTTAGGTTAAACATGAAGATAGCATCATACATACCAAATAATCACATAACAACTCATTTATAGAAGTGTAATGAAAGTAAACTCACCTATTTAGGTTTGTAAGAGAAAAACCTAAATAGAAAGACTTCTAGAGAGGTAGAGATGGAAACTTGAGTCAAGGGAACCCTAGATCCTTAGTGAGTGATGTGATGGTACGTGAGCAATAAATTCCCTTTGGACCACTTGGAATCACAATCAATGAGAAGAAGTTGAAGGAGAAGCTAAGAATCTACCTTGAGAGAAAAAGGGAACGTATCTGAAAGTGAAATAAATGAACCCTTCAATAAAAGACCAGATTTCTGCATTTAATGGTCGTTCCCCCCGGACGACGACATTGACACGCGAGAGTGCCCATGGCATTCTCGCCAGGCACTCTCTCCAAGAGTGTACCGCGACCCTGGTCCCCTGAGCGATAAAGACATGCGAGTATGCCTTGGGCACTCTCACCGGGCATACTCACTCAACCTGTACCGGGAGTTCCAGGTCTCCCATGACTGTGACACCGCGAGAATCCCAAGGGCATTCTCGCCGGGCATTCTTGCCGGGCATTCTCGCCCTACTCCCCAAACCTCCATTTTGCAAAGTTAATCCAAACGACCCTAAGTGTAATTATCCAACTCTGAAAATCAAACCTTACGACCATAAACGCTAAAAGAGGGAAAATACTAATCCAAAAGTGAAAATCGACAATAAATATGGTGGTTCAAATGTAAAAATAAAGTCAATGGTCCACTTAGAAGGAAATTTGGGGTGTTACAATCCTCCCCTCCTTAGAGAAAATTTCATCCCCGAAATTTCCATTATTCAAAAAGGTGAGGGTATCACCTCTTCATATCCTCCTCCGCCTCCTACGTCACGTTCTCACCTCGATGGTGCTTCTATTGAACCTTTACCATGGTGATCTCTTTGTGACGAAGCCTCTTCGTCTTTCGTTCTCGGATCGCATCGGGTTCATCCACGCATCAGTTGTTGTCCACCTGAATTTCTGACAACGGAATAACGCTCTCCTCCTTCGCTAGGCATTTATGCAAGTAACAAACATGGAAGGTATTGTGATTTCCATGCATCTCCGGTGGTAGTTCCAACTTGTAGGCTTAAAGTCCCAACCGTTCCAAGATGGTGAAGGGTCCGAGAAACCGGGGACTAAGCTTCCTATGTTTCCCGAACCTAATGATCCCTTTCCACGGTGACACTTTCAACATCACCCTATCACCCACATTAAACTCTAAGGGTCTCCTCTTCTTGTCCGCATAGCTTTTCTGACGGTCTTGCCCCGCCTTCAAGCACTCTCGGATACCCTTTACTTTATCGGTCGTTTCTTTCACAATCTCTGGACTGGAAAATTGATTCTCTCCCGCCTCTAACCAACATACATGCGTCCTACACTTTATCCTATAAAGGGCTCAAACGATGCCATTCCTATGCTTGAGTGGTAACTGTTATTGTATGCGAATTCCACTGGAAGGAGATGTGATTCCCAATTCCCTCCAAAGTCGATGACGCATGATCTCAACATATCTTCTAGTGTTTGGATGGTCCGTTCGCATTGACCATCCGTTTGGGGGTGGTATGCGGTACTCAACTTCACTTTAGTAACCAACTCTTTTTGTAGTCCATCAAAAATGTGACGTAAAGCGGCTATCGCGATCAAACACAATAGACAGTGGAACCCTATGTCTTGAGACCACTTCGTCGATGTATAATTTAGTCAATTTATCCATCGGTAAGGTTTCTCGCATCGCAAGAAAGTGTGTGCTTTTAGTCAAGCGATCCACACTACCCATATGGCATCTTGACCCCTCAAAGTCTTTGGTAACTTCGTCACGAAATCCATATGAACGTGCTCCAACTTCCATTCCGATATCGCGAGGGATTGTAAGATACCATAAGGCCGTTGGTGCTCGACTTTTACTTGTAAGCACGTAATACATTTTTCCACATAACCGGCCACGTCGAGCTTCATCACCAGCCACCAATAATTTAATTTCAAATCGCGGTACATCTTTGTGCTCCTGGGGTGAATAGAGTATTTAGACTTGTGCGCATCCTCCAATAGTAATTCTCGACACCCTCCCACCTTGGGCACCCAGATTCTTCCTTGAAACAATTTCAAACCTCTACTATCTTCGGTCAGTTGTAGGCATTGCTTCCCCATGGCTTCGCCTTTGATATTTGCCTCAAGTAATGCCTCAACTTGCGAGATCTTGATCTTCTCAAGTAAGCTCGAAATCACTTCAATTCTTGTGAATGTGGCACGCACATTTCCACCATACTCTTTTCTACTCAACGCATCTGCCACCACATTAGTCTTTCCAGGGTGGTATAATAGCTCATAGTCATAATCTTTGAGTAATTCTAGCTAATGTCGCCGAAGCATGTTCAACTCTTTTTGATCAAATATGTATTTCAGGTTTTTATGGTCGGTGTAGAGCGTACATCTCGTACCATATAAGTAGTGCTGCCACAACTTTAATGTAAACACCACCGCCGCCAAGTCGAGGTCATGAGTTGGGTAATTCTTTTCATGGTCCTTAAGTTGTCTTGATGCATAGGCAATCACCTTACCTCACTGCATCAAAATACAACCCAATCCCATTTTTGATGCATCGCTGAATTCTACGAAATCCTTCGTCCCCTCGAGTAGGGACAAGATTGCTGCTTCACACAACCTTCTTTGTAGAGTCTTGAAGGCTCGATCCTGAGTATCGGTCCAAAGAAATTTCACGTTCTTTCTTGTTGGTGCCATCAGTGGAGAAGCAATCTTGGAGAAATCCTGAATGAACCTTCGGTAATAACCGACCAACCCCAAGAAACTTCGAATCACAGTCGGGCTCTTGGGTGGTTCCCAATTCATTGCCTCTATATTTGATGGGTCTACTTTTACCCCTTCTCTAGTCACCACGTGGCCTAGGAATTGGAGTTCTCGTAACCAGAATTCACACTTGGAGAACTTGGCGTAAAGTTGCTCCCTTCTTAATACCTCCAATACTTCTCTATTATCCGTGCTCCTCCTCGCTCTTCGAGTAGATCAAAATGTCGTCAATGAAAACAATAACGAATTTGTCTAGGAAGGGTCGACAGACTCGGTTCATGAGGTCCATATTGCCAGTGCATTCGTCAAACCAAAGGGCATGACTAGGAACTCGTAGTGCCCATAATGAGTTTTAAACGCCATTTTTGAGACACCCTCTTCTCTTACCTTCACTTGATGATACCCCGATCGGAGGTCAACCTTGGAAAAACATCCTGACCCTTGCAGTTGATCAAAAAGGTCATCGATTCGAGGAAGAGGGTAGTTATTCTTCACTGTCACCTTATTTAGTTCACGATAATCGATGCACATGCGCATTGTGCCGTCCTTCTTCTTGACGAACAATACTGGGGCTCCCAACGGTGAAGAACTTGGTCTCACAAAACCTTTATCAAATAATTCTTGTAATTGCTTCATCATTTCTTGCGTACCTGATGGTGCAAGACGGTAGGACGCATGAGCTATGGGTGCCGCTCCTGGGATTAAATCGATCCTGAATTCAACTTGTCGGTCAGGTGGTAAACCCGGTAGGTCCTCAGGAAAAACATCCAGGAACTCTCGAACAACTCTTACCTCATCTATTTTCTTCTTCTTCGCCTTAGCATCAATCACATATGCGAGGAACGAGGGACACTTCTTTATAAGATATTTATATGCCTTGATGGAGGAAATAATCACTACGTCACCCTTCCACCTTTCATCGTAGGCAATCACGAAGTCTATGCTTGCTACTAGAATCTTAATGAGCTTCTTTGAACAAAGGATACATGATTAACCAACTAGTCCATTCCTATCACTACGTTAACCCCCCTATGGTCATTGGAAGTAAGTATACATCAAAGCATTCCCCTCTAATCTCTAAACGACATCCCTCCAGCTTTTCATGCAACACTACTTGATCACCATTCGCTACCTCTAATTTTAGTGCATCACTAAGAGTGCTAGGAGTTACATTTAGTAACTTACAAAACATTGATGACACGAAAGAGCAATTTGCGTCGGAATCAAAAAGCACTCGAACGGGTATGGATTTAAGTAAAAATGTACCCGATACCACATCCGCGGTTTCCTTTGCTTCGTCCGTTGTCATCTAGAAATCCCTCCCTTGCACCCTTGTGGTAGCCTCAATCCTTCCTCGATTCCCCGTGCTTGATCCTTTCGAGTTATTCTTTAACTTGGGACATTCATTTCTCATATGCCCCATTTCTTTACATTCGTAACAAACGGTCCCTTTGATGGAGCAAACTCGACTCGTATGCCCCAGTTTTTCGCATTTGAAACACACCAACGGGTTGGGATTGCAAGGCCCAAAATGATTGCTCTTGCATTTAGGGCACCACCTTACTTCCCTTCGATTATCCGTCCCTCCTCCACTAGGGTTGAACCTTGGCCTTTTGAATGAACCTTGTCGGTTCTCTCACTTCCCCTTGTCTTCTACGCCAATTTTTTCTTCTTTCTCCCGGGCGTATACATCTTCCATGACCTTTCTTCAATTACCTCTCGGAGAGTAGAGGCTTTAGAGTTTCGGACCATGGCCATCATACCCGTCGGTAGGCCCTTGAGATAATCTTTCACCTTTTCCTTCTCTATTGGGGACACATGCCCCACCAAGTCTAGTTTCTCCATGAATAACCGAGTATAGTCCATCACTGACAGATTCCCCTTTTCAGCGATCGAAACTCTTCTTAAGAGTAGAGGTGGTGACATTCCACCATTTAAGAGTCGGGCCCCTAAGCATTTGAGAGGCGAACTTCACCTTTAGATCTTCCCCACACTTATTGGATCTAAGGGCTTGCTCCGTCTCCCGTATCTAGTTCATGCAATCAACCGGATCGTCTGAGCCTGAGAATTCTGGTGGTTTGCTACAAAGAAAAGTCTTATAAGAACATATTCTTCCACCTCGTCTCCCATCAGTAATGGCTTGGTCTTCAGTTCTGATGACATTCCCAGTGCCTCTGGATCCCACAATTACATTCTCGGCCACAGTCTCATGTCTTCTGTTGCTGGCATCCCGATTGTCCAACATTTTCAGGAATGTCTCTTATTGCGTCTCCATAGCAGAAGTAACTATCTGCATGTAACACTCGTGATTTCAATACGTCTCTATCGAGCGCCTCTTTGATTATTATAATCCTTAATCATATTGTAAATCGTTTTATGAATCTAGTATTGGGATCGAGAGCACCGCGGGTAAAAAACGGAAGTAACGGGGCTATGGTACACCTGGGGGAACTGTGCCTGTGATTGTGACAGTGGTCACTCTTGTGGGGCACAACCGCGGGGTTTGTACCGTCAGTGGGGAGAGGTAGCGACTGTGCCACGCGATTGTGACATCGGTCACTATCGCCGGGCACTATCGTGGAAGATGTACCGAGAAGGGGGTACCTGGTACGACCTTGCCAGCGATTGTGGCAGATGTCACAGTCGCCGATCATTATCGCAAGCGGGCCTAGGTGCATTTTTTTTCATAAAAATGGGCCTCTCACCCTCATTTCTCATTCTTGCTATTGTTGGGACGATTTCTTAAGAGGAAAATGTAGGTCATCTCTCTCTCTTCATTCATTATCATTTGGGAAAACCTTCTAAGTGATGATTAATGGTTGGTATAGGAGATATTGGCATTTATTAAGAGGCTCTAGTGGTTCAAGGCTTTAAGCTCTACATTTCTCTTCTCTCTTTAATCCATCCATTTTTAGGGTTTATATTTATATAACCTAGTAAGGTGAGTTATTCCCCTTTCATTCTTACTTATTTACTAGGGTTCATGAAATATGAACTTTCTCCCATGTCTCCAAGCTATATATTTGGGTCTAAGTATTTTGACCTAGATATGGGTTTGGGAGATATTAGGCTTTTTGGAAGCTAAATAAGAATGTTTAGTAGTGTGATTAAACCATGATTAATGTTTCCTATGGTCTCTACATATTTTGGTACCAACCTTTACATTAATGAGATTTTGTTGAACCCAAAGCAAAACTGGGGTTTTAGGAGTAACTCAAGTATTGAGTATTGTAGCTAATATTTATTTTGAAATAAGGTTGATGATATTCCTTTGATGACTTGGTAATGGTGATTCTATCACCTTTGAAAGTTGGGGAGTCCAGACTCCATGTTGATAAATTTATATGCGTAATATGAGTTAAACTCTTATATACATGATCACACATGAAAGTATTTGGAACACTTGTTTGTATTTAGTCTTAGTGCAATTGATCCATAGGCACGGTGTACTTAATGTCCCGTTTTGGATGTTAAGTTCACCACTTTGGCACGTAATAGGCATCGGGTCACCATGGTAAGTAAGGTGTGGACCTATATGATCGGGTAGCGTCCCATGGGCAGTAAGATGTAATTCCCTTGTGTTAGAGTTCCCATTTTGGAACTCTCAAGAATAGACCTAGAGGGGTTGACTTGATGTTTTCGAGCAATAGACTTAGAGGAGCTGAGCTCACTATGTGATTGGTGTTTATGTGTACCAAATTTTGATCACTAATGGTTTACTTGGTTGCTTTGATTTAGCTCATGGCTATATCCACCGTACGACAACAATTGGGTTTATTACTTCTACTTTCATTTATTTTGTTCTCACTAGGCTTTAGCCTAATACTTGCTATTTGGTTGCATGTATGGCAGGTCATCTTAGCGGTGGGGCTCGTCGGGACTGAGTGGACGACCTTGGGGTCGTGAGTGGTCTTTTTGGAGATATAGTGACCAACATACTTGATTTTTGAAGATATACCTTTTGGAAGGATAGCGATACCCGACTATAATCTTGTTGGCAAATTTGGATTATTAGGTTGTCGACTTTATTCTTCATTATATTTGGGTTGTAAATGCCATACCTTATTCCCTGTTTTGGGATGATACACTTGGGCTTGATTTGTCATTTCCATATTATTCAGGTTTGATTGATCCCCTATTTTAGGGTGGATAGATTTTCTCCATTTGTAGACGTTATATTGCCGAATTTTCGAATTTTATTTCACTTTGAATTTTAGGATGTTACGCTGTATCATGTTAGCCAACAACTCTGTTTGGGGGTTCACCTCTTGTAGAACCAGGTTAGAGGACGCCAGGGTTACTCTTGGGATATGCTCTGTTCTTCCTCCAACCAATGGTGGCAAGCTTGATGGAATAACATTCACGACCCTGTCCACTTGGTTCAGATTAGGCACACTTGCCTCTTGGCCATCCGCTTCATTCACCTGCCTACTCCGTGTATTAACCATAATGGCTGCCACACACGAGAAAGAGGGTACGAGATTCTATGATATACGAAAAATACGTACTACTACATTCATCAATCATCATGACAATAGTAAGTCAGGCATGCTCACGTAACAATATATTCATAATAGCAGTAGCTAAGTGAAATTATGAACACATCATACACAAGGATTCTCGTTACCATAGTCAAAATCTTCAATTGTATGTCGACACCAAAAATCTTCAATTATGTAGTATATATGATATATAATAAAATAATTAAATCCAAAAATATTCAATATTGGACTCATTTCGAAGGTATCGAAGAGACGATTAAAATGTTGTAACTTGTTAAAATTAAAACGTATTTTTAACGTATTTTAGTTAATATACGATTATATGTGTTAATATGATGAAAGTGTAAAATGAAAAATAGAAAAGTATAAGATATAAAGTAAACTAACTAAATAATTATAGGGGTATAAAATGTAAATATATATATATATATATATATATATATATTAAAATCAAGATTTCCGAAATTCAAGCCCCATATCGCGGTCTCCATCCCCGAAAGCCAAAATACAAAATTTTTTACCCAACCCCGCGATCTAGCCCAAAATCGCGGGGTTAACCCCTCTAAAACCAAATCCGGTGCTAACCCCGTGATGAGTAAAAATCCCGGGGTAATTGGGTATTTCAGCAAAAATTGGAAGATTTTGGGCATTTTGGTAAGATACAATTGAAATACGACATATCAAATAAATTCCCTTTATAATACTGTTTTGTGTGGTTTTGGAAAAACGATAATGTTTTCTTTTATAAATTTGTTTAATTTTTTGTTTTTATTTTATTTAGGTTTAATAATGATGTAATTAATGTTAGGTTTAATAATATAATTTTTTCATAAAAATAATAATAATTACGTATTATGTTAGAATTCAACAAATATCCTAATTATATTTTAGATTCTTTATAATTAAAGTGAGATGTTTATCAGTTAGTTATGAATTCAAACATACAACTTTAAAAAGTTGTACTAATGTATCATTTACTTGTAATCTTGAATTTTAAGTAATGTGCATCAATGAACAGTTTTTGATGCATAAAAACTTGTTTTTAAGAGTTTTTCTCAAATGCTTTATAATATAGTATAGATAGACAGATTATTAAAATATGAGTAAGCTACAATTTTGGTCCCTATGGTTTGTCGGTTGTAACAGTTTTCGTACTTACAATTTCAAAAAAATACAAGGTGGCCATTGTGTTTTGCAAAAGCGTTTGGATTTGGTCCCTCCTTCTAATGAACGTTAATAAATCCCGTTCAGTGAGAGACACTTTTGTCTTTTTCATTTTGTCCTTATTTTTTATATGCTATATATACACACATACACGAAAGCATCTCAATTCCTAAATCTAGCAATAACGACACCATTTATTCCAAATCCGTCGACCCAATACAATTGAATCCAAAAACTAGGAAATAGATACTCAGACATGGCATGAGTATTTTTTTTTTGCATAAATATTAGCTTTGTGGTGAACCAAGATGCAACATTAATGGAAATGTGTGAAAAGGATTCAAGACAAGACCAAAAGCCCGTAGATTATGAAGATTAATAACAAGCAAAGAAAGTGATGATGGTGGGAGGTAAGAGATGTTAAACAAATTAACATATCTAAAAAGAAGCCTTAACTGATTATCATCAACCCAACACAAAACCTGGTTATATAAATCATAGAAAAACCTATAATGAAAGATGTCCGGATAGATGGTCGGAGATGCAAATCCATAACAAAAACAACCCACACCCACCCCTTTCCCTTTGATTTGCACTATATAGTTACGTTCTACCTCACCCACTCTAGGTTGATATTTCTTAGAGTTTCAACATGATTATAAGGAATGGGGGAAGGGGGAGGAGAAGAATAATGAAGCAAACCCTAAAAAAATCCATTTAAAGAATGAGTGCCGAAGTGGAGTCATTCCATGTCGAGATTCATTTTGAACTACAAAAAGTTGGGTTCAACGATGAGCTGAGTGAATAATTACCCAAAGACCTTGATCTAAAGAATGGAGCACCCAAATGTTTATGAATTACGAGATTAGTGGATCATAGGTTTTAGAAGAATCATATTACTCAACTACTTCTTGCAGAGTTGCTTTCAATAGGTTTTTCAGTCTTAAGTTTGGTTTAACGCCTTTTGAGGCTGTGTTTGAGGTGTCGTGCCTGCTTAGGGACCTTTTGCGTTTGAGATCAGATATCATCCTTGAAAAGCAATAAATTTTTTGCTATAGCATCTCCAACACATTATCTATAATTTTTCTAATATAGAAAACTAAAAGTTAAAGCTATAAAAAGAATTATATTAAACTCCAACATATTCTGTATTTTAACGATCTCAGCAAAATTTTATTAATAAAATATTTTATAGTTTTATTATCTCAATACACTTTTTAAAAGAACTTTATATAAAATAATAATAATAATTCAATCTCAATGGTGAAAAAAATAAAAATAAAATCATTTATCTCTCCTCACATTAAATTTTATAAATTTTGTAAACTTCTAGTTTACTCTATTTTAAAAAACATAGTGAAAATATGTTCAAACAAAATACAGAGTAAATTATTTATTATGTTCATTTTAAAAAATAAGATGCTAGAAGTTATAGAGCATCTTCAACCGATTATCTAAAATAGAGAAAATGAGACTTTTGTTCTTTATTTTGTATCAAAAGATTCTTTGTATTGTTATTTAACTTAGAGAAAGCTTTAAGTTTAGAGAATTCTCTAAAATCTGATGTATAATAAGACAAATCAATTTTTTGTTCAATTCAACCAATAAGATTGATTTTTTCTGAAGGGCCAACTTTATTAGAAACAAAAGAGAGAAACAACGTTCCTACAAGATGCATAACCAACACGAACCATACAATAATCAAGAACGTTCGAGAAAAAAAACCAACAACCCAAGCAACCAATACAATAGACAAAAGCAAAAGAAACAAAACCAAACGGGAGGATACAACGAAAACCTACCAAAAACCCCAAACTCGGAGCCACTAAAACCAAGAGAAACAACTCTCAAAAAGAGTTGAAAGGCCTAACCGTCAAGCCCTTGACCCTCACACCATTTCGTCCACGACACATGGAATATCTTTACACACTTGGAGATCCATCGGAAGGAAAGATGTTGATCCCAAAAATACGATCAATTTGGTCGCACGACCCCCTAGAAAAGACCTGATTGTTTCGATAGTTCCAAATCGAATAGAGACTGATCCAAAAGATAACCTTCCACAGGTTTTGTTAGGATGACATGGGAGACTATATCTCTCACCAAAGCGTCAAATTGGAAGGATATCGATAAGCTCATAACTTTTGTTAGTGGACTCCGTTTTAGGCCCCTTACCAGTCAAAACGAACCTTGAAACATGGAACACGCCATGGGTAGGTCGTTTTCTGACAATACACCATGATTTGAGAGCGTTTCGATAAACTATACGACTTAAGTTCGTTCAGTTCGGCTAATATGTGTCTACGACAATTTCTGACACTTTAGCGGGGGTTTTCAAACTCTTTATGGTATAAACCTTCTAATTAAAATTGTAGATGAACCATGTAAATTTTCATGGAATCCGACACGGTCAGTTCGGACGAGAAAACCCAAATACCGCCTCCTTTCGTGTATCGGCCAAAAATGGGTGTCGAGCTTAAATATGCATAACTTTTGCTACGGGACAATGTTATGGGCCCATGACTAGTCAAAATGAACCTTTGAACGTGTACCACGCCATGGGTAGGTATTTTTCTAGCAATACACCATGATTTGAGTGTGTTTCGATAAACTGCACGACATACCTTCGTTCGGTTTGGCCAATACGTGTCTACGGAAATTTTCAGCACTAGAGCGGTTTTCTTCAAGTTCTTTATGGTGCAAAACATATAATTAACATTGTCGATGTCCCATGTAAATTTTAATGGAAATATGGCACGGTCGGATCGGACGAGAAAACCCAAATACCGCCGCATTTAGTGTATCGACCAAAAACAGGTGTCGCGCTTAAATGTGCATAACTTTTGTTATGAGAATCCGTTTTAGGCCTATGACCAGTAAAAATGAACCTTGGAATGTGGAACATACCATGGGTAAGTCTTTATCTGGAAATACTCCATGATTTGAGTGTGTTTCAATAAATTGCACGACATAGGGTCGTTCGGTTTGGCGAATGTGTGTCTACGGCAATTTCTGGCGCTAGAGCGGTTTTTTTCAAGTTCTTTATGGTTAAAATCTTCTAATTAACATTGTAGATGACCCATGTAAATTTTCATATAAATCCGGCATGGTCGGTCTGGACGAGAAAATCCAAATACCGCCGCCTTTTGTATATCGGCCAAAAATGTGTGTCGTGCTTAAATGTGCATAACTTTAGATAGGGGACGCCATTTTGGGCCCATGAACAGTCAAACCAAACCTTGGAACGTGGAACACGCCAAGGGTAGGTTGTTTTATGGAAATACACCATGATTTGAGAACGCATAGATAAACCGGACGACTTATGTTCGTTCGGTTTGGCCAATACCTGTCTATGGCTATTTCCGACACTAGAGCATCTTTTTTCAAGTTCTTTATGGTGCAAAGCATCTAATTAACATCGTGTATGTCCTAAGTAAATTTTCATGGAAATCTGGCACGGTTGGTCTGGACGAGAAAACCCAGATATCGCCGACTTTAGTGTTTCGGCCAAAAACGGGTGTCGCGATTAAATCTGCAAAACTTTTGCTATGGGAATCCATTTTAGGCCCATGACCAGTAAAACGAACCTTGAAACATGGACCATACCATGGGTAAGTTTTTATCTGCAATACTCCATGATTTGAGTGTGTTTTGATAAACTGCACGACATACATTCGTTCGGTTGGCCAATACGTGTCTACGACAATTTCCGGCCTTTGAGTGGTTTTTTTCAAGTTCTTTATGCTGAAAAGCTTCTAATTAACATTGTATATAGACCATATAAAATTAATGGAAATACGGCACGGTCGGTCCGGAAGAGAAAACCCAAATACCGCTGCCTTTGATTTATCGGTCAAAAAAAGGGTGTCACACTTAAATGTGCATAACTTTTGCTACGAGACTCCGTTCTAGGCCCATGACCAGTCAAAATGAACCTTGAAACGTGGAACGCACCATGGGTTGGCCGTATTCTGGAAATACACCATGATTTGAGAGCGCATCGATAAACCGAATGACTTATATTCGTTCAGTTTGGCCAATACCTGTCTACGGCTATTTCCGACACTAGAGCGGATTTTTTCAAGATCTTTATGGTTCAAACCTTGTAATTAACATTGTATATATACCATGTAAATTTTCATGGAATTCCGGCATGGTCAGTCCGGTCGAGAAAACCCAAATACCGCTGCCTTTCGTGTATCGGCCAAAAATGGGTGTTGCGTTTAAATGTGCATAACGTTTGCTATGGGACTCCATTTTGGGACTATGACCAGTCAAAACTAACCTTGGAATGTGGACCATTCCATGGGTAGGTAGTTTTCTGGAAATATACCATGATTTGAGTGCGTTTCGATAAACTACACGACGTATGTTCGTTCGGTTTGGCCAATCCGTGTCTACGGAAATTTCTGGCATTAGAGCGGGGGTTTTCAAGTTTTTTATGGTGCAAAGCATCTAATTAACATTTTTGATGTCACATGTAAATTTTCATGGAAATATGGCACGGTCGGTCCGGACGAGAAAACCCAAATACCGTCGTCTTTAGTGTATCGGCCAAAAACGGGTGTCGCTCTTAAATGTGCATAACTTTTGCTATGGGAATCCGTTTTTAGCCCATGACCAGTAAAAGCGAACCTTGGAACATGGACCATACCATGGGTATGTTTTTTCCTGGCAATACTCCGTGTTTTGAGTGTGTTTAGATAAACTGCACGACGTACGTTCGTTCGATGTGGCCAATACGCGTCTACGGCAATTTCCAGAACAAGAGCGGTTTTTTTTTCAAACTCTTTGTGTTGAAAACCTTCTAATTAAAATTGTAGATGACTCACGTTAATTTTCATGGAAATCCGGCACGGTTGGTCCGGACGAGAAAACCCAAATACCGCCACCTTTCGTGTATCGGCCAAAAATGGGCATCACGCTTAAATATGCATAACTTTTGCTACGGGACTCCGTTTTAAGCCCATGACAGTCAAAACGAACCTTGGAACGTGGAACACGCCATGGGTAGGTCGTATTCTGGAAATACACCATGATTTGAAAGTGCATCTATAAACTAGACGACTTACGTTCATTCGGTTTGGCCAATACATGTCTACAACAATTTCCGGCATTAGAGTGGTTTTTTTTCCAAACTCTTTATGTTGAAAAGCTTCTAATTAACATTGTATATGGCCCATGTAAATTTTCATGGAAATCCGACACGGTCGGTCTGAGCGGGAAAACCTAAATACCACCCTCTTTCGTGTATCGACCAAAAATTTGTGTCGCGCTTAAATGTGCATAACTTTTGCTGTTGGACTCCGTTTTGGGCCCATGAAAAATCAAAAAGAACCTTGGAACGTGGAACACGCCGTGGGTAGGTAGTTTTCTGGCAATACACCATGATTTGAGCGTGTTTCGATAAACTGCATGACGAACGTTCATTCGGTTTGGCCAATGAGTGTCTACGACACTTTCTGACACTAAAGCGGTTCTTTTCAAGTTATTTATGGTGCAAAACTTCTAATTAACATTTTATATGAACCATGTAGTTTTTCAAGGAAATCCTACACGGTCGGTCTGGACGAGAAAACCCAAATACGTCCCTTTGTTGTATCGGCCAAAAATGTGTGTGACGCTTAAATGTCCATAACTTTTGCTAGGGAACTCCGTTTTAGGTCAATGAATAATCAAAACGAACCTTGGAACATGGAACATGCCATGGGTAGGTCGTTTTCTGGCAGTACACCATGATTTGAGAGTGTTTCGATAAACTGCACGACTTACGTTCGTTCGGTTTGACCAATACGCGTCTACGACAATTTCTGGAACTGGTGCGTTTTTTTCAAACTCTTTATGGTTCAAACCTTCTAATTAACATTGTAGATGTCCCATGTTAACTTCCATGGAAATCCGGCACGGTCGTTCTGTTAGACTGTAATTGTATTCAAGATTAAATGAGGGTCATTGTTGTAATTAGTGTTTGGATGTGTGTTGTAATGAGCTTAGATGGTTTGACCTTGCTTGGTCATGTTGACCTATATATAAGCAAGTCCTTGTATTGTTTCTAGAAGACTTGTGTAAGCAAGAGTTTAAGTGTGTGAAAGTGAAGGTGTAATATTGGTGATAGTTGAGAGAAACACATAGTTGCACACATTGAGTACACACACAAACACAATCTATCTTGAAAGGTTAATCACTATAGATCTATGACTTGATGTAATTTTTGTGATTAATAAAAAAAGTGTTTTGTGTTAATTTGTATGTGTTTATGCTAGTAAATCTTGGGCCACAATTGGTATCAGAGCCAAATCCGTTTGAAAATCAAGAAAATGTTTTGAGTCGTACTGTTCACGTCACTGTTCATAAAAGTTCAAATCGATTTTGAGTTTTAGTGAAAATTCTGAGTTGGAATCCATTAGGTTATGTTCGTTTTGTGAAATCGATCGAGTTAGTATCTTTTAATTCTTGAAATCCATGTGATTTGATCATCAATTTGAAGATTTGGTGTTTTTCGAGTTCTTGAGTTTCACGTACTGTTCTTGAATTAAATGTAATGATTTGTGTGTTGTTAATCGAAATTGCTTGTTATGATTGTGTTCGAAATGTGTTTGTGAATGAATTGTAAATCTTTCAGATCGAAATTCGAGGTCTAGATAAGTTTTTGGTGCAAATTTGTTGATTTTATAGGTTTGCGTTTCATTCATCAGATGTGCGTTTCATTCATCTGAGGTTTGCGTGTGATCATCAGAGTTTGCGGGTGTTCATCTTGATTTGCGTGTGATTCATACTGATTTTCATATCGAATGTTTCTTTGTGCTTGATTTGTGTCTTGCGTTTCACGGCACAAACGCACATTGAGTCTTGCGTTTCACGGCACAAACGCAAATTGAGTCTTGCGTTTCACGACACAAACGCAAAGTGGTGTTTGCGTTCCATACTACACACGCAAAGTGTAGGTTTGCACTTCTCGACACAAACGCAAAATGTCGTTTGCGTTCCACTCTATAAACGCAAAGTGGCATTTGCGTTTCACAAACTGAACACGCAAAGTAAACCACATCACAAACGCAAAGTATCGTTTGCGTTTCACAGCACAAACGCAAAGCTAAGGTTTGCGGGTCACTCGACAAACGCAAACTAAGGTTTGCGGGTCACTCTACAAACGCAAACTAAGGTTTGCGGTTCACAATACAAACGCAAAGTCTGGTTTGCGTTCCACACTTGACACACAAAGCTTGGCATACTTAGAATTTTTTTTTTCTAAGAAATTTTCAAAACTGTAACACGCCCTTTAAATGTCAAATTTTTTTTTCTCTACTTTGGTTTGCGTTCCTTACTTGACACGACGAGTGTAGTTTGCGTTTCACACTTAGAATTTTTTTTTGGGAAATTTTCAAAACTGTAACACACCCTTTGCGAGACCCCCGTGCTAAGTCTGCGAAGGGGGACAAAAGTTCTTTCTGTGATCAAAATCTCTGAATTTTTTTTAAGATTTCTGTAATTTTCTTGATTTGATTGGATTTAAAGATCTTTACTAGCTAATATTTTTCATCTTGTGAAGGTACATACATCTTTCAATCATGGCAAATGAATTTCTCTCTATGGGATCTCATATAAAGCCTCCGGTCTTATCTGTTGGAGATTATTCACAATGGAAGAAAAGAATGATTCAGTTCTTAAATCTAAAGAACAGAGATTATATGACATCTATCATAGATGGTCCGGGAAATCCACAATCATTTGTACCTGGACAAGCAGCCACAACTACATCTCCAGCAATCGCAGATCGATACGTGCCAAAACCATATCAATTCTTTACTGATGTGGAAAAGGCAAGACATAAGATAGATGAAGAGGCACTTATCTATCTTACTATGGCAATTCCTAATGACATCTACAATCGCGTAGATAGTAGGGAATCTGCAAAAGACTTATGGGATGAATTGGAGAGACAGTTTCAAGGATCAAAGAAGTCAATTCAGACAAAGCTGAATCAGAGTATAAATGCATATGAAGGTTTCCATGCAAAAGAAGGAGAGACTTTGTTGGAAACATACAATCGTTTCAATGTGATACTGAATGATCTAAGGAGAAATGGGATGAACAAGTCAGAATCAGAGATCAATTATAAGTTCATCAAGAACTTGAACCCAGAATGGAAAAGCTATGCTATCAACATTCAGATGACCAAGGACATGGCACAAGAAGACGTCAATGATATCTTCACAACTTTATCTCAGCATGAGGATGAAGTAAAGCAGCTTGTTGTTGAAAAGAAGATGGTCAAAGATTCTTTAGCCTTAGTGTATGAACGTAAGAAAGGGTCAAGTTCCAAGTCCAATTCTTCTTACAAGTCAAAGTCAAGGAAATCCAGAGCTCTCCTAACTGAAGTCACTGATTCAAGCACTGATCACTCTTCTACTGAAAGTGAAGAATATTCAGATGAGGATATGCAACGATTCGCTGAAAATCTGGCTCTTCTCACAAAGCAGTTCAAAAGCTTTGGAAAGAACAAGTACAAGCCGAAATATGAGAGTTACAAGAAAGACAAGTACAAACCGAGATCTGAAAAGAAGTATGAGAAAAGAGGAGAGAAAAGAGATGAAAAGCGAGAAGAGAAGAGAGAAGGAAAGAAAGAAGAGACTGAGCCGAAATATGGTAGATGCTATAACTGTGGAAAACTAGGTCATTTTTCCAAGGATTGCAAAATCAAGCGTACAAAGAATTCTGAATATTATGCTCGGAAAACAATGTTAGCAAAGAAGGTGGAAGAAGGTCAGAACTTAATGGCGGAAGAAGAGAATTGGTTGTACAAGAGTTCTGATGACGAATCTGCACACTTTACTCAGGTGTGTATGATGGCCAAAGTAGATGAGGACATTGGATCATCTTCTTATCATTCTGACTGTGGTTCCGAGGTACATATTCAATCCTTAAAGGCTCAAGTTAAGTTCATGAAAGAAGAATTTAAATCTTTAAAAGGCAAACTTAGTCATGAAAGACAAACAATGTTGAATTTTCGTGATGAAAATTCAATGTTGAAAGACGTGGTTAAGGAAAAGGAATTTGAAAAAGATTGTTTGAAAAGGGACAAAGATGTTTTAAATTCAAAGATATCTGAGCTTGAAAAAGATCTTGTAAACTTAAATGCTGAAAAAGGTGATTTTCAACTAAAATTTGAAGAATGTTTTCAAGAAAGAAACGAGGCATATTGTAAAATTAAGCAACTGGAGGATTTAAATCTGAAAAGAGGACAGACTGAGCAAACATTAAATCTTTTAACAAACAAACTCCAAGATGTCAGATTTTATAATGTTAAAAAAGGTTTAGGTTTTGAACCAAATACTGTTTTGAAAAGAGCACCAGAAAATTTGTATAATTTTGATAAGATGGGCTCTAATTCTACAAAACCTGATATTCATGATACTTTTGTAAAAGCTAAAGTTGTGAATGATGATGACATTTCATCTTGCGCTGATTCTATTTCAAGTTTAAAATCTGTTGGTTTTGCTTATAAAGATTTAAATGAAAGTTACAAAACAAGAAAGATAGAATTTAGTGAATTTACTTCTCTATTTTCTCCTTGTTTACCAACAGAATCAGCCAAGGTTGAAGAAAATAATACTGAATCTCAGTGTTAGTTTGATGAATCTGATTTAGAAACTAATGTTGAGAATCAAGTGTTATCATCTGATTTATTCACATCAAATTCCTCAAATGGTTCAGAAAGTGAAAATATCATGAATCAAAACCTTACTTCTGATTTTTCAAAAATTATGACTGAGGAGATTTTTACAGAAATGATGAATGCTTCAGATCCTGTTCCTATTATAGAGAAGATGGAATCAAACTCTGAGAAACAATCATCTAATTTTGAGAACCAAATCACAGATCTTCAAAAGACAATTGAAGAGTTAGAAGATGAGAATGTTGATCTCAAATTCAAACTTGACAAGTCTTCAGAAGAAAACAAAGAACTCTCTAAAGAGTTAAATATTTTAAAAAATGATTTGTTTCAACAAAATCTAAAGGAGAAAAAGATGTTTGACTCTACAAACTGGAATGTTCATTCTAATCCAGAGTTTGATACTGTTAATTCTAAATCTTCAGTTGTTTATACTTCTACTCCTGAATATCCTCCGAGTATTTTTGAAAAAGAAGAAACATCTTGTAATTCAAAGGCAAAATCATCTTCTTCAAAGAACACTAACAAGATTCTGTTTCCTGTTTCAGATGTAAAAAGGCAGAATGGTAAAGGAGAAAGGGTGAAGAATGTGAAGGAAAATAAAGTTGCTATAAATAAATGTAAAATCAGTGATAGTGATAGTTTGATGTGTAAAAATTCAAACGTTTCCAAATGTCAAAGTTGTATGAATGATTGTACTTCATTGGGTAAATCGAAGCTTTTGACATTTGCACGTAAGAATTTTATTTGCAAACACTGTCATGATAATGCATTTATCATTCCTTCTATTCATCCTAAATCTAAAGTTGCCAGAAAAACATCTCATGTCAATTCAGCTTCAAAATCCTTAACTCACCAGGCTAAAATTTTTCATGCTAAGATTGATTATTTTTCGAAAAAGAAAACATTTCATGAGCTTAATGTTAAAATGGTATGGAAATGGGTACCTAAGCCTCGCTATGAGTGGTGAATTAAGACTAAGGTAGATGATATTGATGAATTGCGAAAAGCTAACAAGAAAGTACCCATCTGGATATGGGTACCTAAACAGAAATGAGTTGTTCTTTTTGCAGGCCTCACATACATGGTATATAGATTCAGGATGCTCGCGCCATATGACAGGATTTAAGCATTTACTTCATAATTATGTTGAGGAACCTGCCGGTACTGTAAGTTATGCTAATTCTGAGGTTACTGGATACATTCAAGGACACGGATCGTTAACAAATGGCATCGTGACAATCAAAAGAGTACTATACGTAGAAGGACTTGATCATAATTTTTTCAGTACAAGTCAATTCTGCGATAGTAAATTTCAAGTTCGGTTTACGGATAAATGCTGTTATATTGAAGATAAAGATGGTCGTGTAGTTTTTAAAGCCAAGCGGAATGCAAATCTTTATTCTGTGAATTTTCCAACACTTTCTGCATCAAGACCTGTTTGTCTGATTGCAAAAGCTTCACGAGCTGAAAGTTGGATATGGCATCGGCGTCTGTCTCATCAAAACTTTGATGCGATTAATCAATTGGCGAGACAAGGTATTGTCAAAGGTCTACCAGAACTAAGGTTTGAGAAGAATTCTCTTTGTCCAGCTTGTGAAATGGGAAAGATGAAGCGAACATATCATAAAGCAAAGACATAATTCTCATCTTCAACACCTCTTGAATTGATACATATGGACCTTTGCGGCCCGATGAGGACTCAGTCTATCAATGGTAAGAAATATATTTTGGTCATGATAGATGAGTACTCCAGATATACTTGGCTGGAATTCTTAAGGAACAAATCAGATGCAACAGAGCTGATCATTGAGTTTTTAAAGAAGATTCAGGTTCGACTACAACTACCGATTATATCTTTGAGAAGTGACAATGGCACAAAATTCAAGAATGAAAAGCTTCAGAGTTATCTCATATCTGTTGGGATCTCTCACAACTTTTCTGCTGCCTACACTCCTCAGCAAAACGGTGTAGTTGAAAGGAAGAATCGAACACTGGTGGAAGCTGCAAGGACAATGTTAGCCTATTCCAAATTGTCAATATTTCTGTGGGCTGAAGCCGTAGCTACTGCGTGTTTCACACAAAACCGCACGATTGTCATCAAAAGACATAAAAAGACAGCGTATGAACTTATTAATCATCGAAAACCGAATATTAAATTTTTTCGTACTTTTGGTTGCAGGTGTTACATTCTCAATGATCGAGACAATCTTGGTAAATTTGACAAGAAGGCTGACGAAGGCTATTTCATTGGTTATTCGTTGACATCTAAAGCCTATCGCATTTACAATAGACGAACCAAGACGATCATGGAGAGCATTAATGTGTCATTCGATGAATCATCAACGTTGACTTCTGAACACAACAGTTCAGAACTCAAACTTAAACAGAAAGTTTCTATTCAAGACGGAATAGAACCTGAAGTCCAACAGAATAAGTCTTCTAATTCAAATAAAATTACAGCTGAATTAGACTTATTATTTTTTGATGCTTTTATGGATATTTGTGCAGATTTTGAAAAATCAAGCATATCCGCATCAACTTCAGAGGTTCCAATTATAATAGAAGATATTTCAGGACCTTCTGAAAATGTCACAATTTCAACCACATCAGGTACATCTCCACATATACATTCTGAAGATACTAATGTTGATTCTGTGCATGCAGATTCAAATTCTGCAACAGAAGTTCCGAGTGATTCTTCTATTGCTCTGGAAATATTTACTTCAGAAGAGGCTGTACAAGATGTCCCGAGTACATCTGGGGTTGATAAAGACTTACCTGCAGTATATGATGAATATGAGGAAGATAATACTCAAGCTGAAATTCATCCGATTCCAAGTACAATGAAATGGACAAGAAATCACCCACTTCATAATATCATTGGTGATGCACAGTCTGGTGTACAAACGCGTGCATCATCGGCTAATTTTTGTCTGTATTCAAGTTTTTTAAGTTCTCTCGAGCTGAAGAAAGCTTCAGAAGCCTTATGCGATCCAGATTGGATACTGGCGATGCAAGATGAACTTCTACAATTTGAGAGGAACAAATTTTGGTGACTTATACCACTTCCAAAAGGAAAATCTGTTATTGGAACAAAGTGGGTTTTCAGAAATAAGAGAGATGAATCTGGAGTTGTAGTTCGAAACAAAGCTCGCCTTGTTGCAAAGGGTTATTGTCAACAGGAGGGGATTGATTATGACGAAACGTTTGCTCCTGTGGCACGACTGGAAGCCATACGTATCTTCTTATCTTATGCAGCGCATAAAAATTTTACGGTCTTCCAAATGGACGTAAAATCAACATTTTTAAATGGGATATTGCATGAAGAAGTATATGTTGCTCAACCAGAAGGATTCGTTGATCCAAAGAACCCTGATCATGTCTATGTCTTAGACAAAGCCTTGTATGGACTCAAACAGGCACCAAGAGCTTGGTATGAAACTCTAACTCAATTCTTACTCGCTTCAGGATTCAAGAAAGGTACAATTGATACTACTCTCTTTCTGAAAAAGCAAGGTGATGATATGATTCTAATCCAGATTTATGTAGATGACATAATTTTCGGTTCTACAAATCCAAAGTTTTGTAAAAACTTTTCAAGAATCATGGAATCTCGTTTTGAAATGTCAATGATGGGCGAACTGAATTTTTTCCTTGGTCTTCAAGTAAAACAGTTACCCGAAGGCATTTTCATCAATCAGTCAAAATATATTCGAGATATTTTAAAGAAATTTAACATGACTGACAGTTCAGTGATGAAAACACCGATGGCAACGGGCACACTTTTAGATGCAGATCTTTCTGGCAAATCAGTAGATCAAAAAGTGTACCGTAGCATGATTGGTTCACTGCTGTATTTAACTGCAAGTAGACCGGATATTATGTTTGCTACATGTTTCTGTGCGAGATATCAAGCTAATCCGAAGGAATCACACATGGTCGCTGTAAAACGGATTCTTAGGTATCTTAAAGGTTCTACTGAGTTAGGCCTTTGGTATCCTAAGGGTTCGTCTTTTGATTTAACTGCCTATACTGATGCTGATCATGCAGGTTGCAAACTGGATAGAAAGAGCACCTCTGGTTCTTGTCAGTTCTTAGGTGATAAGTTGGTTAGCTGGACATCTAAGAAACAAAATTGTGTTTCTACATCCACCGCCGAGGCTGAATACGTAGCTGCCGCAAGCTGCTGTTCACAAGTCCTCTGGATGAAAACACAGTTAAAAGATTTCGGATATACTTACCAACGAGTCCCTATCTACTGTGATTCTAAGAGTGCGATTGCGATAACAGCTAATCCAGTACAGCATTCCAAGACGAAACACATCGATGTGCGTTATCATTTTATAAAGGATCATGTCGAAAAGGGCGATATCGAGATGCACTTTGTGACTACAGACTACCAGTTAGCTGACCTTTTCACCAAGCCGTTGGATGAAAAGAGGTTTACCTTTTTAGTTAGCAAACTTGGTATGTTAAATGCTACTTCATGATTTTAGGGGGAGTTTTCTAAACTTGTACTTTATTTGAATATATTTTGGATATTTCATCATATGTTGACTGACTAAAGCGCAATCATTTTTATAATGATTACCAAAATCTTTTTCTTGCAGGATATGTTATGTGACAAAGGCTTCTGAACAAATTAGTTCAGAACCCGTGCTTCAAAGCATAATGGCTTTTGGACAATTCAGTTCAAAACTCGTATTCAAATGTTTTCTTCTGAAGGATGCTTTCAAGATTACATCTTTTCAGGAAGTTTTTCGTTTGCAAGGGAGTTTGGAAATTATATTGCTATATCTTTTATAAAAATATCTCTAAAAAGATTGATATTTTACAGATATCAAGGGGGAGGATATCTAGTCAAGGATACTTTAACTGCTATATTCATTCTAGGGGGAGTTAAGGATTCTAATCCACAGGTATAACATTCAAATCCTTATACTCTAACACTTGTAAAAGAAGAACAACTTTTACTTGTGAAAAAATGTTTTTTAAAATGTTCAAATCACTTCACGATCTTAAAATGTTTTTATGATTTGAGAAGTGTGAATTTTAAATGATTTTTGGATACTTAAGAGTCTTATATGTTTATCTGACCGTGTGTTCTTTAAAAGAATAATATTTGTGTATTTTCTTTTCTATATACTTTGTCAAGTATTCATACACACACTGGTTTAGTATTTTCAAATTGACTTTGTTATTACCATGTATCAAATGATATATCTTTCTATGGTAATACTCCCGTCGTTTGGTATTCACAGTTGTTTGAATCAAACGTCATTTCATTTTTTACTGTGCTTTCATTGATAATATGTTTATATATTGTTCATATAAACAACATACGTCTTTGAATTCCCAAATATTTTTTCTTCATGATAATTTGATCTTATCTTAATCATTGTCAGATTCTCAAAACATTTATATTCTTTTCATTCATAGAAAGTTTTGAGATATCTTAAATGTTCAATATGCTCAAATTTCATTTCTGATTTCTAAATGAGCATACAAACATTGACATATGATTTGTTGTGCTTTACATGTCAAGAAAATCATTGAACAACATGTACTTTTAGGAACATGGGATTCAGTGTGAGTGCTTATTAGATCTTCCATGGATTCACGATAACCAGTGTTTCCTACCCCGGAAGAAATCCTTTGAGTGATTAAGGGGAGAGGGGTCTAAAATAATTGAGTGTAAGAGTGAGCTGAGGTAAAATGGAAATGAGAGATTGGTTAGATGTGAGCTTAAATGTTTAAAAGAAAGAGGGTGAGAGAACAGAGTTAAAAGAATATTAGAACTCTGCACCAAACATCTTTCTGAGCCGGGTAGCCACATTACTGATTGGTTCACATTTCTTTCGTGACTATCATTGAAATAGGCAAATAACCCATGCCATCTCTTGCATACAACCTCCCTAACTACTCATTTTTTTCTCAAAAAGAGAATGCTTCACATTTTCTAGGGAAGCAACACATAATCTATCGGATCTTTACTTGGAAGATACTGATATTGAAAAAGAAGAAAAGTTGCCCCACCTTCGACCCTTTCTCATGCACATTGAGTCCAAGTACAATCATTGCTGTCTCAGTGATTTACATACTTTGAGCCTTATGAAACACAATCATTGTGCTAATTCTTTCAAAACACAAGCACGAGCACACAGAGAATATGTTTTTCTGTCAGAACATTCATAGATTTACCTTGTGTTTTTCAATGATTGAATGGAAGTCCTGGGGAGTCAACATCAAACAAGCTCCTTATATTGTACATCCGTTGTACACAGTAACTTCGTGTTACTGACAGGCACTTCTAACTGTTTCATATGTTGATTCAGGGTTACCATTCTTATTTCGTTTGAATTTGAAAAGATTCAAATGAATATGTTCGTGAATCAAAGGCCAATCCAGATCATATATGAGAATGATTTTTCTATGTGGGGAGATTGTCTATTATCCAAAGGAGGAGATGAAAGTTCTTGAAGAATGTGCTTATCAGATGATGGGAAGTTCATTCAATGATGGATTTGACTTTGAAGTGTTTTAATGATTTTGATTCTTACAAATCATTAAAAAGGGGGAGAATAATCAAAGTTCAAGATCAGATTGAAGTTTTAAAGATTTCAGAGGAGATAAAGTTTTCAGTTGATTGAAGTCAAAGATTAAAGAAAGCTTGTCAAAGAAAGCTTATCAAAGAGAAAGTCAGAGTTTATGCAAAAGTTAATTCAAAGAGAGAGACAAGTTTGAAGAATTGTCAAAGTTTTCAAGATGTCAAAGCCAGAAAAGATTTGAAGTTGAAGTTAATTCTGAAGATATAAAGACCTGAAGATTATTGCCAATTTTTTTTTAATCTTGAATCCAAAGGGGGAGATTGTTAGACTATAATTGTATTCAAGATTAAATGAGGGTCATTGTTGTAATTAGTGTTTGGATGTGTGTTGTAATGAACTTAGATGGTTTCACCTTGCTTGGTCATGTTGACCTATATATAAGCAAGTCCTTGTATTGTTTCTAGAAGACTTGTGTAAGCAAGAGTTTAAGTGTGTGAAAGTGAAGGTGTAATATTGGTGATAGTTGAGAGAAACACATAGTTGCACACATTGAGTACACACACAAACACAATCTATCTTGAAAGGTTAATCACTATAGATCTATGACTTGATGTAATTTTTGTGATTAATAAAAAAAGTGTTTTGTGTTAATTTGTATGTGTTTATGCTAGTAAATCTTGGGCCACACGTTCCGGACGAGAATACCCAAATACCGCCGCCTTTCGTGTATCGGCCAAAAATGGGTTTTCACGTTGAAGTTATGGGCGACACTACCTCTACGGGACAAAATATACTCTCTTTACCGTCTACAAAAGTTTGAAGTACATTTTTGACCAAAAAGAGCTCAACATGCGCCAAAAGAGATGGCAATAACTGTTGAAAAATTACGACTGCGAATTGCTTTACCACCCCGGTAAAACTAATCTAGTGGTGGACGCTCTGAGCAAAAAATGACATGAAAGTGGCGTCAAATTGTCACTCACTAGAATCGATGTGGTGTCAAGTTTGGTAGAGAACATTATGGTGTGTCGGATGGAAGCACTCCAAGAAAGGAACCTCAAGGCAGAAGTTATGGTGAAACAGCAGGAATTGCTAACGGAAGATAGTCGCAGCCTCAAACTCTTCCAAGGCCGGATCTGGGTACCGAAACTAGGGGGAAATCGCGAGTTACTCCTAGAGGATGCCCACAAATCCAAATACTCCATACATCCCGGTAGGACGATGATGAAGCTTGATGTGGCCAACTACATGGAGAGATGTGTCACTTGACTGTAAGTAAAATTTGAACATCAAAGGCCTTATGGGAGTTTACAATCCTTGACAATTCCAAAATGGAAGTGGTAGCATATCACCATGAATTTTGTTGCGAAGCTACCAAGGACTTTGAGGGGTCATGATACCATCTGGGTAATGGTGGTCTGACTTACAAAGAGTGCACACTTCTTGGCGATGCGAGAAACGTTGCCCAAGGACAAGTTAGCCAAACTCTATGTTGATGAAGTGTTGTCGAGGCATGGTGTTCCGTTATCACTCGTCTCGGATCGGGATAGACGATTTACTTCTAATTTTTGAGATGGTCTGCAAAAGGAGTTAGGTACAAAGGTCAAGTTGAGCACGACCTATCACCCTTAAACGGACGGACAAGGCGAAAGGACCATCCAAACTCTTGAAGACATGTTGAGATCATGCGTCATCGACTTCAGGGGTAATTGGGACTCACACCTACCCCTAGTTGAATTCGCCTACAATAATAGCTACCATTCGAGCATTGGGATGACACCTTTCGAAGCATTGTACGATTGAAAATGTAGAATGTCGGTTTGTTGGCTTGAGGCGGGATAGAAACAGTTCGTCGGGCCGGAGATTGTACCAGATTCGGCGGACAAGGTGAAAGAAATTCGAGAACATTTGAAGACGGCTCAAGACTGACAGAAGAATTATGCAGATAAGAAGCGAAGGCCGGTAGAATTCCATGTAGGTGAGCGGGTTATGTTGAAGGTGTCTCCATGGAAAGGGATCATCCTTTTTGGGAAGTACGGAAATCTTAGTCCTCGTTTCCTTGGACCTTTCATGATATTGGAGAGAATCGGATTACAAGCGTACAAGTGGACTTGCCATCGGAGATGAACGGGATTCACCCTACTTTTCTTGTATGTTATCTTCGCAAATGCTGAAGAGGAAAACGTCATTCCATTGACAGAAATTCAAGTGGATAACGGGAATTGATGTATGGAAGAGACAACATCCATATCAGAGTCAAAGATAAAGAAATTATGGCATAAGGAAGCGACAATGGTCAAGGTCCAATGGAAACACCACCGAGGTACAAACGTTACGTGGGAGGCCGAAGAGGATATGCAGAGATGTTATCCTTAATTATTCATATGAAGCAATGATTTCGAGGACGAAATCCCATCCAAGGTGGAGAGGATTGTAACACCCATACTTTTGGTAAGTTAGAAATCGTTGACTTGTCGTTAATACTTCTGCTTTAATTATCATGGCTGTCAACCTTCATAACAGTAATGAGACCTCGAAGGCTCGATATCCAGCCGTAGGAAGTTTTGGTCTCGGGTGAGTGTAGGCGACAGTGACAGTGCCACTGGGCACTGTTAGGTCTGATTTTATAGTAATCATTGTATTTATAGGGCTTGGTCAAATACTGTATTTAGTGTCATATTGTGTTGTATTGACCAAGGGTATTTAAGTCCCTTTGGTCTTTGTGTCTTGTAAGAAACACACACACATTAATCTGATATTCTGTTTTGTGCTCCATTGTTTTCTCTCTCTACTTTCTCTCTCTAAAGATTTAGAGATTCTTGGACTCTCAATTGGTATCAGAGCAAACTGAATCTTGAGAGGATTGAGAGATTATTTTTCTATATCTGAATTTGTGATTGAAATCGAAAATTTGATCGATTTTCTTGAAGTTTTCAAGAAAATCTCGTTTTCTTGATTTCTCATCAAATTTGGATGTGTTTGTGATCAATTGTGTTTGTTTTTGATTTCAATAGACTCGTTTTTGTTAATCGATCTCTTTTGTTTCAAGTTGTTTTACAAGAAAATCAAGTTTAGATCATCAATTTGGAGTTTAAAAGTTTTCTGAAAAAAAAAAACGAGTTCAGTACTGTTTCATTCTAGATTTTTTGGATTTTGTTGATTTTAATCGATATTGTTGATCAAAAGTTGTTAGAAAGGTGTTTTCGATATTAAGTGTATGTATTTCATGCATAAATTTCTTGGTTTGATTTGATCTTGTGAAAATTTGTGAGTTGGTAAAGTTTGCGCTTCATTCATATAAGTTTGCGCTTCATTCATGCTACTTTGCGTTTCATTCATGTATTTTGCTTAAAGTTCTTTGTGGTCTAACTCTTGTGTTAGTGAATTTTCAGGTTTGCGGTTCACGTTGGAAACGGAAAGTCTACTTTGCGCTTCCTTCTTCAAACGCAAAGTTCTAGTTTGCGCTTCTGCTTACACACGCAAAGCATTCTTTGCGTTTCAGCCTTCACACGCAAAGTTTACTTTGCGCATCTGCCTTCACCCGCAAAGTCTACTCACGCAAAGCTTCATCTTGCGTTTCACTAAGCAAACGCGAAGTTCAGTTCGCGGTTCTCTCTTGAAACGCAAACCTATAGTTTGCGCGTCTCCCTGACTTAGATTTAAAAAAAAAAGTCTAGGAATTTTTTTTTGTCATCTATGGATTCTGCCAAGTTTGCTTTCCAAGCTCAGTTCTACAAAAATGACATTATGATGTCATTGGGTACAGAAAATCGTCCACCGGTACTAATCGATGAAAATGAGTTTACACAGTGGCAAGATCGGTTCCTGAACTTTATTGAACGACAAAAGAATGGAAATGACATGATGACCATTTTATCTGAAGGACTGTTCGACAGACCCAAATTGGCTTCTGGATTATACAAGCCTACTAAATAGTACACACATGAAGAGTTGTCTGCTTATCAAGCTGATCGGGATATTAAAGCAAGTCTAATGTAACACCCTAAAAATAGGGATAACAAAAATCCGAAAAACGGACATGCGGTATTTAAAATTGCCAAAGCAAGAGCCTCCTAAAAATGGGGAAAATACACACTCCAATCAAATTCAGGTACTCGGGGATCTTTGCACAGAAGAGTTCCCAAAGTATGCTACACAAGGAGTTCATACTGGAGTGAATGAAATGGCCAAGCTTCGAGAGGAAATAAAGGACATAACTCGCAGTGTTATGGTCCCATTCCATCCCCAAGCATCAACCTCTGTGCCTGACCCCTCTGCCTTTGCCACAAAAGCCGACCTAGAAGCAATGGGAAGTCAGTTCATGAGGACCAGGATCCAGATGCCTCTAGCGTGGCCATCATGAGGGGGAGAAGGCATTAACACCAAAAGCACCTGTCATCTCTGCCACTCCTCTTCAAGCCCTACCCCTACAAAGAACATCTTCAGAGGCACACAAAACACATAATCTAATGCCCTGTGCCTCTGAGGACCAAATACCAACTCCAATTGTCCAAGGATCAACCTCTACAGTGTCTCTAAAGGGAAAGGTGAGTGTGGGCTCTGAACAGATCGCAGAAGGACTCACGAAATTTGTAGAACCTTCAAGTCCTGAACTTATGCCCACTGCACCCACACCCGCTGTTCAGTTTCAAAGCCTTGATCTAGTTAACGCTGCAGATACTTCAGAGACCTCTCCATGGAAGAAAGATCAAAACATCTCTAAACTTGACAAGAAAAATCCCTCAGAACAGTCCTCAGAGCAGAAAAGTCAAGAGGACAGAGTAAAAGAGATAGTTCAATCGATGGACGCCATGAGAGTTCCAATCCCAAGGCCTCCATCGAAAGAACTTAAGTTTCAAGAGAACATTCATACCTATCTTTACAGCGCAGAGCCCGAAACCGTCTTCTTAGCACCAAATCTGCATCCCTTAATCAAAGAAGACATCAGAAGACGCTTCGAGCGAACTGCACTAGAAAGGAATGAAGTGTTCTCCACAGAAGATATCAAAACCGTGATGAGTATCTCTCTGCACTCCTTCGCCAACAAGTCAATCATGTATGCAAAATACTTAGTTGAGAGAAAAGATGGGAAGCAATACACGTTCACAGATGCCGACGTAAAGAACCTCTGTGCCTACGATCTTCCTCAACTACATGCCTTCACAGAGCAAAGACTTGAAAAGCGTAAGGAGTACATGATAGCGAATGGCAAGATCAAGGAGGTGATGCGCGAACATGTAAAATATCACAGCAAAATGGACTTCGAGGTAGCTCTACAACTCGGAGTCGAAAAGCTGTCGATCACCAAACCACATGATCAATTCCCCGGAATCGAGAACGTTCCTTCCAACTCCTTAATCATAGAGCCTGAGTTCGGATTCATCTACAGAGACGATGATGGGCTTAAAAAGATGTATCGGCCAAATCAAAGTCACAAGTATTCGAACAACACTCTGCAGAAGATAAAGAACACGATTATGAGGAAGAAAGGCTCTGAGATTGTGCAAGCAGGACCTGCAGAGACAATGATAGGATAGATTGATGCACAACTGAAGTACAGGGAACTCATTCTATCGATGAGAAAAACTCTAGCTGAAAGCTTTATCAACCCGATAAATGATTTTCCCCAATGACTTCTGTAATCTTTTATTGTTCATTCATGTATTTCGATGCTTAATGTAATTGCCTTTTGGCATTTTTCTTTTATGAATGAATATCACTTTTCAGAGGTTGAGTTCCTTTCACCTCTTTTTGTTTCCATCTTAGCCAACACCTCACTTTTCAAATTTTATTTTTCAATACTTAGTGGGAGATTGTTAGCTCCACTCTCATTGTATAGAAGTATTGAAAAATAGGCTAAGTATGGAAATCGCAGAAGTCAGCCGCTGATCACCCAAGTACACTACACAAGGTGCAAAGCTCAGAGGTTACTCCGCAGAAGATGCACACGAGGTCAAACCTGATGATGATTCTCAGATCACAGAGCCTCTGTGATCACTCACAGAGCCTCTGTGAAGGCTAACCTCTGGAGATCAATGTTGAAGATTTTCTTAGATAGTTCAAGACAAGACCACATGCAGAACACGTGAGGCATGCTGTACGAAGATCCTCAAGATCAAAGTAATGGGCATCCCACGATGTTTACTTTACTGGTGGCATTCCGTTTATGAAATGTCAGTTTTTGTCTTGTACTAAGGGGTGCATTCCCTCTGCTATATTAAGGGAGCACCACCTTAGAGCAAAAAGAGAGCACACACACAAAAATAGCAGTCTGTATAATCCTTGAGCATTTTCTGCACATACCAGTGCGTGTTCTTGAGTAATCAATGAAACAGTTCTTTGAGTAACTTTCTTGTAATACTTTACTTTCTGTTCATTAATTGCTTGTGTGTTTACTACCTTATATGTTCAACCTTTTCTACACATCTTAAACGCTCCCGCACTCTATTTAACTTATCTGTGTGTAGTAAAAGGTTAACTCAAGTTAAATAACATCATAACTGGGATCAACAGGCTCTGATACCACTTGTTAGGTCCATAGATCACAATTAAATCAATGATAAATTGAAGAACAAGAGATGAATTGGGAAGGAAAATGATTGTTTATTCATAATCTAGAGAGAGCAAATGTTTCTCTCTCTAGAAACACACAGTTCGCATAAGGCTACATTTTGAATGTAAACTTACAAACAATTACAACACATTTCCCTATTTATACCCTCATCACTCTTGTTAACAAATAAGCCCAAACCTAATGCTAAATACAATGCCCAAAATACAACTTAATGTTGACTTTACAAAACTTCTAAACATAGAACATTTTATGTTCTAACAATCATTTTGTTCATCTATATATCCATCTTGGGGAACTTGTTGTGCAGCTTCAGATGTAGACACTTGTAGAAATCTCAACTGGTTGAACCACTTGTTGAGTAACTGATATAGATATTGTGTCAGTTTCAACCGTATGATCTGTTGTCTGTAAATTTGGCATTTCAGGACTAGCATCAGATTTTGAGACTTCTAGTTGAACATTAATTGTTGTGTCTGCAACTGAAGGATATCTTTTTGAATCGGAGGAGTTGACTCGGTAGAAACATTCGAAGAAACTGGTTCTTCTTCTCTTGTACCTTTGTAACTGTTAATCACAATAGGTTTAGAAAATTTAGTACCATGAAATTCATCATAGAAATTTTCAAATAATAAGTCTGATAGTCCCAATTATGCAAGTGAATCAAGATTAACGATCACAAATCAAATCCAAATGTCATATGTATTGATCTTGATGTCAAATTACAACTTTCTCTCTCTACAAATTTCTCTCTCTACAACTTTCTCTCTAGAATTAATTCTCCAAGATTAGTGCCACAAGAATGTTATTCCCAGATTCTAGTTCCTATTTACAATCAAACAAATACAAACAAGATGTCAATCAAATTACCTGTTTGATTAATCTTTCAAATCCAACAATTACACTTTCTCTCTCTAGAACTCTCTTTCTCTATCTAACGTATTCTCTCTCTCTCTGAATTCAATTCTGTTAGTTACAAATCTTATGAAAAACAATTACAAGAAGGTATTTATACCTCCAAACAATTACAAAGGAAAAACAAAATACAAAGACATTGACTTTGACATTTTATTACAAAGACTTTGACTTTCACATGAGAGTTGACTTTCCTCAGCTTTGACTTTCTTGAACTTTGACCTTTAGTCTTCTTGATCTTGTATCCAACATATTTATGCTCTAACAATCTCCCCCTTTGGATTCAAGATCACTGTTGAAAGATCTAGCAATTATGTCTTAAGTTTTAAGCTATGTCAGTACAATCTCCCCTTTTTCTTTAAACGGTGTTCTTTCCAAAACAGTCTACGAAATTATCTTCAGAATCAGCGCGGATTGCTTTAGCAAATAATCTTCAAAGAAAATTTTCTCAAATCTTCAGAAATTCTTTGATCTTCTTCAAATCTTCAAATCTTTACTTTGAACTTTTCTGACATGGACATTTCTGAAAATCATCTCTCAAAACTTTATCATTTCTTGATACCATCTCCCCCTTTTTGATGATTTGAGCATCTATATCATCAAAACTTTTCTCCCAAGAAATGTCTTTAATCATTCTGATTTGTCAAATTGAGCCTCTGATTCTGTGATCCATAACCAAGTATTCATCTAGATCTTTGCAAATCCAGACAAAATAAGAACATGTAACTCCTGAATCAACAGATGAATCAGTTAAAATGCATGTCAGTAACACAAAGTCACTGTGTGTAACGGATACACAATATAAAGGAGCTTTTTGATGTTCACTCCCCCAGGGCTTCCATCCAATCATCAAAACACCACAAAGGCAATTTCTATGAATGTTATGACAAAGAAACAAATTCTTTGTGTGTTCGTGCAAGTGTTGAAAGAATTAAGCACGAATAATTGCTTTTATAAAGGCTCAACATAGTGTAAACCACTGAGACAACAGTAGATAAACACAGACTCTAAGTGCATGATTGAAGTGCGAAGGTGGGACAAACTTCCTTCTTTTTCAATATCCAGATTTTCCAAATGAAAACCAGATAGACTATATGCTGCATCCCCTTTGAAATATGAAACACCTTCTTTTTGAGAAGAAAATGAGTAGCTGGTGGGGTTTAGTCAAGAGTTGGCATGGGCTAGTTGCCTGTTTCAATAACGTTCACCAAAGAGTTGTGAAATGCTAGTAATGTGGCTGGCCGACTCAGAAAGTAGTTGGTGCAGAGTTTGATATTCTTTTACTCTGATCTCACACCCTCTTTCTTTTAATCATTAAGCCCACTACTAACCAAACTCTCTTTTCCATTTTACCTCATCACACCCACACTCATTTCTTTTAGACTCCTCACACTCAATCTCTATAGATTAACTTCTTGGGTAGAAATCACTGGTTAACGTGATTTCATAGAAGTTCATTTAAGTCCTAGCACAAAGAACCCATGTAATCCTATGAAAGCATAATGTTGCTCAAAATGATTTAACTTTATCAGTTAAAGCTCAAATACAAATGTCAGACGAACGTATGCTCAGAAAATATAATCATGAAGATTTGAGCATTTTTAGACATTGAAGTATTTTCAAACAAGTATATTGAATGAATGAACATGAATGCAAAAGACTAGTTTGAAAATCTGACATTGTATGAAAATGATCAGAAATGAAATGATATAGCAATTAAGACTTATGGTAAAAAATAACGGATATTGTCTATACGAAACAAAAATATAGACATTCTCGAAATGACGTTTCGAAATGAAATATCGCTCAAAATTCTTTGAAGTACAAGCCGGGTGTCTTACCATCGAAAAATTGTTTCAATTTAGAGACATGGTAAGAACAATTGAATCAAAAATTAAACCTATGTGTGTGAATACTTGAAAGTATGTAGAAAAGACAATACGCAAGTATTTATCTTTGGAAACACACGGTTTATTTATCAATTAAGCACAAAAATAAAATGAAAACATTTAAAATCACACTTCCAAATTATAAAATCTGTTTAAGAATTGGGAAGTGGTTTGAACATTTCAGAACATGTTTTCTATATCTGAAAGTTGTCCTTCTTTCAGATATATTTGAGATTAAGATAAGAAATTTACCTTTTAGCTTTGTCTTAAATCTCATGAAGTCATGCTTAAGTCAAAATAATATGATCTTTTAAGCTTCTCTCATCCTACACAAGTCTCAAAGTCTAGTCAAAGCAACTTTATTCACAAATTTATTTGAATGTAAAAGACATAAAGCAATAAAACGATTAAAGTACGAGTTCTGATTTGAAATAATCAGAAATCATAGTCTTACTCCTTTTGATATTATATGCTCCCCCTAAAATCATGCCTCACAAAAAATTGTCAGTTAATCAAAATGCAGAAATTAGATATGCTCCCCCTCAAATGTGTGTAAATCATCTAAAATTCTTCTCTTACTCCTCCTGAGATCATGAGCAAACAATTAAAAGGCAGATATCCTTCAAACATAAAGATAAAGAAAATGATGAAAAATAACAATACGTAACTTTATTAGGTAACAACCGATTATGTCTTAAGATTTAACATACCAAGTTTAGAGACAAGAAAATTAAATCTCTTTTCATCTAATGGTTTGGTAAATAAATCTGCAAGCTGATAATCTGTTTTTACAAAATAAAGTTCAATTGTTCCTTTTTCGACATTATCTTTTATAAAATGATACCTGACGTCAATGTGTTTGGTTTTCGTATGTTGGACAGGATTAGCAGATATTGCGATTGCACTCTTCGAGTCACAATAGATTGGAATTTTGTCAAACTTGAATCCATAGTCTCGTAGCTGTGTTCGCATCCACAGGACTTGAGAGCAGCAACTGGCAGCAGCTATATACTCTGCTTTAGCAGTCGATGTGGAAACGCATAATTGTTTCTTTGATGCCCAGCTAACGAGCTTGTCTCCAAGAAATTGAACATGACCTGAAGTACTCTTTCTGTCCAACATGCAACCTGCATGATCTGCATCTGAATAGGCAGTCAGTTGAAACCCAGTATCCTTAGGATACCACAGACCAAGGTCTGCAGTCCCCTTCAGATATCTAAAGATCCGTTTGACAGAAGCCAAATGGGATTCTTTAGGAGCAGCCTGATATCTAGAACATAAACATGTTGAAAACATAATATCTGGTCTACTAGATGTAAAATACATTAACGATCCTATCATACCTCTATAAGTTCTAACATCAACACTTTTACCCGAAGGATCAGTGCTAATTTTAGTACCTGGTGCCATCGGGGTTCCAATAGGTTTACAATTTTCCATATTGAACTTCCGAAGAATGTCCAAAATGTACTTAGATTGGTTAATGAAAATCCCCGTAGAAAACTGTTTAACTTGTAATCCGAGAAAGAAATTCATCTCTCCCATCATACTCATTTGAAAACGTGACACCATGAGATTAGAAAAGTTTTTGCAATATTTAGGATTAGTAGAACCAAATATTATATCATCAACATAAATCTGAATAAGAATAATATCAGCTTTTTCCTTTTTGATGAATAAAGTGGTATCAACCTTACCTTTAGAAAAACCGGACTTGACCAAGAATTTGGATAGAACGTCATACCATGCTCGAGGGGCTTGTTTTAAACCATACAGGGCTTTGTCCAAGATGTAGACATGATCTGGCTTATCTGGATTGACGAACCCTTCTGGTTGAGACACGTATACTTCCTTCTTAAGAATGCCATTCAGAAAGGCTGTTTTCACATCCATCTGAAAGACTGTGAAATTCTTATGAGCTGCGTAGGCTAGAAACATGCGGATTGCTTCTATACGCGCTACTGGAGCATACGTCTCATCGTAGTCTATGCCTTCCTCTTGCCGGTAACCTTTGGCAACAAGTCTAGCTTTGTTCCTTATGACGATACCATCTTCATCCTTTTTATTCTTGAATACCCATTTAGTTCCTATTACAGTTTTTCCTTATGGTTTTGGAACTAATCTCCAAACCTTTAGGGATTCAAACTGATTGATCTTTTCTTGCATAGCAGATACCCAGTCCGAATCAGCAAGAGCCTCTGATACTTGCGTTGGCTCAATCTTACTGAGGAATGAGTCATGCATACATTGATTAAGAGTCGCTGACCTAGTTTGTACAGGGTTGTTGAGATCTCCAATTACTTGATGTAAAGGATGGTCTTTGGTCCAGCGATGCTCATTAGGTAGTGGAGTAGATGAAGGTTGAACATGATCATCATCTATAAATCCACTATCAGGCTCTTCAGTTTGAATAATATGAGGGGGTTTTGTAGTTGAAGTTTCAGGTGCAGAAGCATCAGTTGGAACAACAGACTTTGGCTGTTGAGTAGACATGATATCACATCCAACTGAAACAGTTACTTATGGCTTATCAGTTACTTGTGTATCTTCAACTGTAGGAGTAGGTGATGGAATGTGAGTTTCTGACTGAACGGGGGATATAAGTTTAGTTATAACTTTTGAAGTGACTGGATGATTGCAACTTATGTCTTCAGACCTGTCAGGCACAACAGATTTAGATACATTAGATCCTAGAAACTCATCATAAAAGAATTGAAATAACAAATCTAAATCAGATAAATGTGAAATAGAAGTAGAAGCGTTATTCGAATTATTGGCTGTAGAAACAGGTTCTAGACTGATCTGCCCAGAAGCTAATACTCCAGTGATAATAGGTTCTGAACTGAGTTGTTCAGAAGCCATGTCTTCATCAAATGTTACATTAACGCTCTCAACGACTGTCTTTGACTTCTTCAGATAAACACGATATGCTGCAGATGTTGAAGAATAGCCAATGAAGATGCCTTCGTCCGCCTTAGCACTGAATTTATTCAGACTCTCTCTGTCGTTAAGTACAAAACATTTACACCCAAATATGTGAAAATACTTGATTGTTGGTGTTCTGTTATTGATCAGCTCATATGGAGTCTTTTGAAAACGGCGGTGTATTATGGACTGATTTTGAGTATGACATGCAGTCGACACAACTTCTGCCCACAAAAATAGAGGTAGATCGGATTGGCTGAGCATAGTACGAGCGGCCTCGACTAGCGTTCGATTTCGCCTTTTGACTACTCCATTTTGTTTAGGCGTATGAGCAGCAGAGTATTGATGTGATATCCCAACCGATTCGAGATATTCTTCAACGATTTTGTTTTTGAACTCTGTGCCGTTGTCAGTTCGAAGAAACTTGACTTGTCTCTTCATATTCACCTGGGTCGTCTTTAAGAAAGTAATGAGAACTTCGGGCGTCTCATCTTTTGATCGAAGAAATTTGACCCACGTGTATCTTGAGTAATCATCCACAATAACCAACACGTATTTCTTTCCACCCAAGCTCTGAGTTCTCATTGGACCACACAAATCCATATGTAACAATTCTAATGGAGAACTAGTGCTTGGTTCAGGATTCGGTTTATGCAGAGCTTTCTTCATCTTACCCTTCTCACATGCAGCACATAAGTGTTCTTTCTCGTATTTCAGCTCAGGAAGTCCTTTTACCAATTTTCCACTAACCAGCTTGTTGATATAACGAAAATTCAGATGTGATAGTCGTCTGTGCCAGAGCCAACTTTACTGCATTGAAGCTTTTGTCATTAAGCAAACTTGATTTTCATTCTGTAGCTTTGAAAGATTGATGGTATCGAGGTTTGTCTTTCGATTTCCGACTAAGAGTTCATTGCCGTCTTCAGTACGAACCGAACATCTATTAGCTTTGAAGTTGACCTCTAACCCTTTATCACAGAATTGACCGATGCTAAACAAGTTGTGCCCCAAGCCTTCGACATAACTCACCTTACTGATCGTTATGTTGTCTTGAATAATGTCACCATATCCTAAGATAGGTGAAAGCTGATCGTTTCCAAATCTGACATTTCCACTGAATTTCTCTGTATAATTAGACAATAAAGCTTTTTGCCCAGTCATATGCTTGGAACATCCACTGTCCAAGTACCACATATGTCGGGTCTGCAAGAGAAATCAGGAAACAATAGATATAGGTACCCATTTAAAAACGGGTCCTAACAGATTAGCACAAGATTTTGGTATCCACTTGAAAATGAACCCTCTGACCTTTTGAAAACCTTTAAAAATATTTGATCTCGAAGAATAAACATAATAAGATCCATACCAATCAGAAGAATTATGAGAATAAGCAAAATCATTTCTCCGATAATGATAAGATTTAGTAGTAATAGGAGATAATTGAATCAATTGCTTTATTGAATAATGCTTGTAAGAAGTTACAAGGTTTTGTTTATGAGAAGCATATTGACCAACTACATCAGAATCACTACTATCAGATCTAGTACAAGAATTATCAGAAACTGATTCAGTTATCTCATCATCCTTCCTTTTTGGTCGCCATTCGGTTCTCGCTTTCGACCTTTTCTTCCTTATATCTGAAACAAAAGATTTAGATTTATTAGGAAAATCAGATTTCTGAGATTGATTTTTCTTGCGTTTACCAGTGTTATTCTTGTTCTGTGAATGTTGTTTCTTATGTTTCTTACCATTAGCATAGTAATCAGCATTCCCAGAAACTGATTCACCAACCTTAGTTGATGATTCACCTTTCTCATTTACCCTTGGTAAAACTTTTCCATTTATGATAAAAGTAGAATGATTTGGAAGTTGAGCAGTAAAGTCAAACATATCAATTTCCTCAATACATCCTTCATCAGAATTTAGAAAATCATTTGCAGACTCAAATAGATCATCAAAATCAGTCTTAGAAGTTTGAGGTACTTTTGAAGATGTAGAACACACTTTAGATTTGCAAATAAAATCTGTGTTCTTTAATACTGTAGAAAATACGTTTTGTGTTAGATCACTCAAAATTATTTGATCAGATAAAATATTTTCTAACTCAATTATTTTGCTCTCTAAGACAATTGGAGGTACATAAATTTTGGCTTGAACAGGTTTTGCCTCCATCTCAGTAGAAGAATAATTAGCAAAATAATCAGTTGAAAGAAATTTTGGTGTTTTAGAAAGATAACTATCATTCAGTCTTTCATAACAGAATGGTAGTTGCATTTTCTTCAAATTCATTCTTTTCTCATCTTCTTTTTCCTCAACTTCTTTTGATGCTTTGGTGATAAATTTGGGTTTCAAATGAGAATATTCATCAGCTGCATACATATAATTTGCATTATATAGACCTGCTGTTTTCTGATAGCTTTTTCTAAGTAATGAGGATTATCAAACCCTAATCCCCATTTTTCTTTAAAATCAGCATCTTCATCAGGTGTATTCAAAAAAATAGTTTGATCTGTTTGGCCTCTAAGATACAATTTTGCTTCCAAACCATTTACCTTTTTCTCTAAAGTCTTGTTCTCAACCTGCAGTTTAAACAATTTTAGAACACATTCTTGTTTTTCAGAATCAGACTTAAACAATTGTTTTTGCAATTCAGAAATCTTACTTTCAAAACAATCTTTTTCATTTTGAAAAACAGAAGCAGATTTGCGTAGAAAATCAATTAAATCTTTTTTCTCAATAACTAACGTGTTGAGCTCAAAGACCTTTTCATTTCTCCTAGCAACTCTGTCTTTTTCCTTTTTCAATTTATTTTGAAGATCTTGAAGTTCGACCCTCATGGCTTCCATTTTGGCCATGAAATCATTTTCAGTTAAGTTCATTACCTCATCAGCAGTCTCATCATCTGAATCATCATCTTTCACTTCTTTTCCCATCAAGCATAGATGAGCAATATCTTCTTGTTCTTCCTCATCAGAATGATCCAACAAGTATTCATCTTCAGCCATTAATGCCCTGCCAGCTTTTTGTTGTTTGGCCAAAAGCAATTTGTTTTGATAATATTCTGGGTTGCGAACCTTTGGCTTCCGACATTCTTTTGCATAATGTCCGAACTTGCCACAGTTGTAGCATTTGATCAGATCATTAGCCATCTTCTTTTCAGTACTTGTATAATCATTTACATACTTCTTCTTTTCTTCTAGCTTTTTCTCAATCATTCTATTTCCTTCCACTCTTTCTCTATGCTCGTGGTTCTTTGAGCTTGATAAAGAATATCTCTGAGAATTGGATCCCGGCTTCTTGTAGAACTTCTTTTGGAAAGCACGGGTTAACAGTAGCATAGCCTGCTTGAGACTTTCTCCATCATCTCCATCAGATTCAGACTCAGATTCAGAACTAAATACCACTGTCTTCTTCTTCTTCTTATTCTTCTTCTCTTTCTTTTCTTTCTCTTTCTCTCCAGCCACTAATGTTATAGGATCAACAACTTTCTCAACTTTCTTTTTTTCAGCTCTTTTCTCTTCTACCTCTTCTTCATTCTGTCGCAAAGTCTCGTAGACTTCATGTAGAGGTATTTCGCTCAAATCCTTCATTTGTTTCATCCTTCGCGTGTGCTCTTTCCATTCAGGTTGCAATATGCTGAGAAACTTTACATTATCCTCAATCTGTTGCTTGTTGACCTTGTTCTTGGAAAGCTCATTCAGAAGTAGCAAAAACCTATCATAGGTTTCCTCAAAGCTTTCATTTTCTTTTGCTCTAAATTCTTCGTAGCTCTTTATGCAGTTAGCTACCTTCATTTGGTTTCCAACTCTAGAACCCAACATCATTTTTCTTAATTGATCCCACATTGATTTGGCAGTTTCATTGTAGCTATCCATTTTCACATATATCTCATTTTTCATGCTTTGTAAAAGCAAAGATCTGGCTTGTTTATCAGCATCAAACCTTTTCTTTTGTTCATCAGAAAAACTAGCATACTTTTTATCCACTCTCCTTGTTCTCGGAGCTCCATCTGAATCATTACCACCAGCAGGAATATCCTTAGTAGGTTTCTTCATTGGGCCTTCTGTGATAGATTTCAGAATGTTCTCTCCATTTGATTGTCTATCAACAAAGTCGAAAAATCTATCTCTCCATTGTTCATATTCTCCTTTGAACAGCACCGGAGGCTTGACATCAGTTCCAATTGAGAGAGCGTCTCTGGAAGTCATCTTGTATTTACCTGTTTTAAAAATATATCCAATAAGAAACTAGAACTGATCGTTAGTCCAAAATATGAAATAACAAGAAAAATCTTGAAATTAAAAAAAATCAGAAATTTTGAAAAAATTGACTAAGTGTCAAAACTCGCAAGTCACTATTGAACTCTCAGGCCCTTAAACTCGCAGACACAGAGAAACACGCAGATCAAAACATGCGCGTTTGAGAAACTCGCAAACACAAACTTTTGTGTTCTGATAAACTCGCAGAGCTGAAACTCGCAGATCGATAAAACTCGCAAGACACTATTTCCTCTGAAACTCGCTAACACCTAAACGTGCAGATTACTATTCAAGATGAAACTCGCTAATTGAGGCATGCACGTTTCCAAAACTCTCTTGTCAAAGCTTGCACATTTTGAATCAAACTCGCTAGCTATACTTACGCGTTTCCACACTTAGAACTTTTTCCTGAAATTTCAAACTCGCACGTTGAGTGAACTCGCAGATCACTGTTTCTCTTCAAACTCGCACCCTTCGATTAGCGCGTTTGAAGAACTCGCTAACCACTACGTGCGCGTTCTGGTCCTTAGAAAATTTTCCAACTTTTCCAAACTCGCAGACTTCGATCAGCGAGTTTCTAGAACTCGCAGATTGTTACTTGCGTGTTTGAGACCAAAATCTTCCCTTCGACTTGCACGTTCTAACGGATGAAACTTGCGTGTTTGATCGATGAACTTGCGCGTTTGAACGATGAACTTGCGCGTTCTGGAGATCTAGCACGTTCTTCAGAATATCGACCAAATATCAAATTATTTCACTGAAATCGATCCAAACCTTGTCCAATTATCTTGAATTTTTGTATGGATGCTCGATTACAATAATAGAACATATTACAACTCAAGAATTTCACAAACAAACATTCAAACTACAAAATGAATGATGAAACAGTGAATATTGACTCGTGAACAAAAACTCAACAAAAATCACATATTCGTGAGAATTACAGTGCAATTCAGAAATTAAAGTACATAGACTCGATCTATTACACTTTTCGAACAATTCCTAACCAAATTCTGCTCCAAAAACACATTAAAAATCAAAAACTTGATTCTCGGCTCAAGAACAGTGACGAACCAAAACTTTCTTGAATTTCTTGATCTGATTTCACTTTGGATCTGCTCTGATACCATTTGTTATTCCCAGATTCTAGTTCCTATTTACAATCAAACAAATACAAACAAGATGTCAATCAAATTACCTGTTTGATTAATCTTTCAAATCCAACAATTACACTTTCTCTCTCTAGAACTCTCTTTCTCTCTCTAACGTATTCTCTCTCTCTCTGAATTCAATTCTGTTAGTTACAAATCTTATGAAAAACAATTACAAGAAGGTATTTATACCTCCAAACAATTACAAAGGAAAAACAAAATACAAAGACATTGACTTTGACATTTTATTACAAAGACTTTGACTTTCACATGAGAGTTGACTTTCCTCAGCTTTGACTTTCTTGAACTTTGACCTTTAGTCTTCTTGATCTTGTATCCAACATATTTATGCTCTAACAAAGAATTACAAAGAACAAAATCTATTTATACCGACAAGTATAACAAGCAAGGAAACTAACAACAACTAACTAAGACATTGACAAAACAACTAACACTTTGACTTTGACTTTTCCAATTAAACTTGTTGACTTTGAGGCTTTGACTTTAAGCTTGATGATCTTGAATACAACAAAATGTGCACTAACAATCCCCCCCCCCTTTGGATTCATGACCATTATTCAAAAGATAAACAGATAATCTCCATCTTTGTATTAACTTGCTCTTCTCAGGAAGTCGAGATCATTCTTCAAATAAATTTCAGCTTTAACAGACAATCTCCCCCTTTGGGACAAATAATAACAATAACAATCTCCCCTTTTGAAATAAACTCTTCTTTTGGACTGAATTCACACTATAACAATCTCCCCCAAAGTTTTTAACAATCTCTTTCAATCTTCAGAAACAATCTCCCCATTTCTTAACTGATATTATCTTTAGAAAATAAATTATCTTCAGCGTTTGCTCATTTTTCCTTTTCAAACATTCTTCAAAGAAAATTTCTGTAATCTTCACTGAACTTACAGAAATCTTTGAATCAACATATTCATTTCTCGATATATCCTCCCCATTACTTTATTTCACAATCTCCAAAATTGCTTTTTCATTCTTGATTTTCTCCCCACAAACTTGAAACTGAATTTTCACAAACTATCATTTCTTTTGATGACTTATCCCCCCTTTTGATGAATGTGAGCATGAACATCATCAAAACATTTCAAGAAATGACATCTTTCAAAATTGACCAATATCCTCATCTGATCTTTTCTCACTGAATATCTGAACCATCTGTCAATTCATAATGATTCCAAATCTTTTCAAATTCATAATTGAGTTGTAACCCTGAATCAACAAATGAATCAGTTAACATGCCTGTAAGTAGCACGAAGCCACTTAGTACAACAAATGTATTGTATAAGGAGTTTTATTGATGTTCACTCCCCAGGTCTTCCATTCAATCATCAAAAACACAACGTAATTCTATGAACGTTTTGATAGAAAAACAAATTTTCTGTGTGAATGTGCTTGTGTATGAAAGAATTTAAGCATTTTGTGCTTTATCAGGCTCAAATTGTGTAAACTATTGAGACACAACAACTTTTCCATGACTCAATGTGCATGATCGAAGTGCAAAGGTGGGGAAAACTTCCTTCGGTTCAATATCCAAATCTTTCGAGTGAAGATCAGATAACATATGTGTTGCGTCCCTATGAAAATATGAAACATTTATTTGTTGAGAAAGAAATGAGTGTCTTGTGGTTTTTAAGCAAGAGTTGGCATGGACTCAGTGCCTATTTCAATGATCTTCACGAAAGAATTGTGAAACCATCAGTAATGTGGCTGCCCGGTTCAGAAAGTAGTTGCTGTAGAGTTCTGATATTCTTTTAACTATGTTCGCTCACCATCTTTCTTTTTAATCATTTAGCTCACTTCTAACCAAACTCTCTTTTCCATTTTACCTCAGCTCAATGAGAAAAACTCAACCCTTTGAGTTATCTCCCCACTCTTTGATGTTTGACCCCTCGCCTCTCGAATACTGGTTAACGTGAATCCATAGAAGTCTTTTAAGCTATCACACACTGATCCCATAAAATTCATCCTAATAGAAGAAGCATCTCCTCTGTTAGCTCCATCCACCATGTTTAGAAGTGTTGAAAAATAGGCAAAGTATAGAAACTTCTGCTGTCTCAAAAGTCTCCGCAGAAGATACAAAGCTCAGAAGACTTCTCCGCAGAAGATGTTCCCGAGGTCAAACCTGATAATGATACTCAGATCACAGAGCCTCTATGGTCACTCACAGAGCCTCTGTGAAGGCTAACCTCTGGAGGTCAGTGTTGGAATTGTGCAGGATGACTCAAGACAAGACCACGTGCCGAACACATGAGACCTACTGTACGAAGATCCGCATGTTCATGTAATGGGCGTCCCACGATGTTTACTTTACAGATGGCATTCCTTATGTGGAATGTCAGTCTTTGTCTTTTAGTACGAGGTGCATGCTGCTTGTATTATATATGAGCACCTCGTTCTTTGTCTTAACAAGTGAGCACACACAAAAATAGTGATCTATATAATCCTTGAGCATATTTGCACATACCAGTGCGTGTTCTTGGTGTTCTTCAGTAATCAATGAAACAGTTCTTTGAGTAACTTTCTTATAATACTTTACTTCCTGTTCATTAATTACTTGTGTGTTTACTACCTTGCATGTTCAATCTTTTCTATACATCTTAAACGCTTCCGTACTCTGTTTAATTAATCTGTGTGTAGTAAAAGGTTAAATCAAGTTCAAGAACATCATAACTGGGATCAAAAATTGGTATCAGAGCAAACTTTATTTCCAGTATTCAAGGTAGTAGTTTGAGTCTGTTCTTCGTTCCAAACTCCATTCACAGTCACACTCTGTTTTCTGAAACTATATCAACCTGTTTGGTATAGAAACAGGTACAAGTGTGCATCTTCACTCAAAGACAGATCCAAAGCTAGTTGGTTGGTCATCTATTCATACTCTCTTCATCTCAAAGACCTTTACTATTATACTCTCCCTAGTTCGTATCATACTCTGTTTTTCTCTCTAAAAACTATCATGGCAAACACTGTTAACTATTTCAGTGCTGGCTCTCAATCAAAGCCTCCTACTCTCATTAGAGATTAGTATCCTCAACGGAAAATCAGGATGGTATACTTCCTTGAAGGTGTGGATCCATGTCTGGTTGAGTTTCTACACAATCCTCCTTTCATCCCAATGACCACAGTTCCTCGTGTTCCTGCCACTGCAAATACCCCTGAGGTTCCTGTGTATCAACATCCCAAACCAATTGCTGAGTGGTCTGAAGAAGAAAGGACATTGCATGATCTTGCAAAGAAAGCCAAAAGACTAATCATAATGGCTATCCCAAACGATATCTTTCAATCTCTTGATTCATGTGAAACTTCAAAGGACCTATGGTTAGAGCTAGAGAAACAACTTGAGGGTGGTGCCAAAACCCTCAAAAACAACAGGGCCTTATGCATAAATGAGTATTTTGCATTCAAAGCTCTGTCGGGTGAACCCATTCAAAGCACTTACAATAGATACAATTCTTTGATTAACAAGTGTAAGAGGTATGGGATCCACATAACCTCCGAAGAAAACAATGTTAGATTTCTACAGAGCCTAAATGATGAATGGCTTCACCTAACCATGTCCATGCAAGCCACATTGGATCTTGATGTATGGTCAATATCTGATCTCTTTGGAACATTGATTAGCCAAGAGAACATAATTTCCAAATTGACAACCTCTGTCGGAGGTCCACTGGCTCTTGTAGGAAGTACCTCAGAAGGCAAAGACAAGGGAAAGAAGGATAAGGCAGCTGAGGAAGCACAGAGGAAGAAGAAGAAGAAGAAGGTACTTGTAGCAGAGAGTTTAAGTGAAGAAGATTCTGAGGAGGAGATTGACATGGCTGCTCTGGCCAAAACACTTTCACCTATGACCCGACAATTCAATCGTGGTCTCAAGAAGAAGCCGGAGTACAGAGGGAGAGAAGAAAGAGATGACAGAAGAAGAGGATACGGTGAGGCAAGAAAACATGGAAGAAAAAAGTCTGAGGAGCCAAGGCAAGAAGAGAGGAGTGGACAGAGGTCAGACGGCAGGGGTGGTGACAAATTCCCAAAGCAAACTTAAGGCTGCTTCAAATGCGGGAAACCAGGCCACTTTGCAGCAGAGTGTAGGTCTTCTGCCAACAAAGGGAAACCCACAAGAGACGTTGCTTTCTATAAAAAGAAAGCAGAGTACTATACTCAGAGATCCCTAATGGCAGAACAAAAGAACCTTGAAACCGATGAATCCTCTGATGAAGACAACGCACTCTTCTGTGGAATGGCAGAAGTCCACTCTTCTGACAACGAGAGTGAGGTATCCACTTCTAATTCTTGTAACTCGGACTTTGAAAACAAGCTTCTTGAAATACAAAATGATCTTCTAGCTTATAAAAATACATGCTTGGATCTTGAGAAAAAGTTTGTCTTCTTTGAAAGAGATACTAGGCTTCTCACAGAGGAGAAGGACAAGCTTTACCTTGAAAACAAAACTCTTACATCTGAGCATACTTCATTAAAAAAGGGTTTCAAGGAGAAAATCTCAAATCTTGACAAAGCTTTGAAAGAAAAGGTCAAAGAGCAAAAGAAATGTGAGAGTGATCATTTAAATGCCATTTCTTTGAAAAACTTTTCTCAAAAAGAAAGAGAAGCTCTTCATCGAGATCTGTTCGACAGAGATCTCAAAATCAAAAAGTATCAGGATGCTCAAAAAATCACTGAAAAGGTCAACACCCAAATTGGCAGAAGAGGCATAGGGTTCGATGATGTCGATCCCTATACTGGAAACAAAAGAAACAAATCTTTAGCAAACATCTTCTGCGTTGGAAAATCGTTAAAACCAAGTCTTCCAAACCTTCTATCCACATTTAAAAAGAGAAAAACATCTGAAGAACCACATCTGAGGAATCCTCTGTTGATGGTAGATACATGGTATGAAAACAATAATCTACCTTCTTCACTCTCAATAAAGAGAAATTCTATTCCAAAGAAATATCTTTCTCAAAAACAGATAGGAATCTTCAGATTTGGCCATCCAGAAACACAAACTCAAATGGCTTTTGTATGCATGATGACTCCTGAAATAGAATTGTTCTCTGAAGCTCCAGAGTTTGTTCCGACCTCTGTGGAAGAAAAAGTTTTTAAAAGATTTCTGGAAAATGACTTGAGAAAGACCTATGAAAACCATTTTCTTAATCATCCTGATATTATCTCTGAAGTAAAAGAAATCTTTGAGCAAGATCTTCAAAACTGTTTAAGTGTTCCTAAAATAACACCATGCTTTACAAAAGAGATAAATACTTCAAAGGACACCAATGGACAAAGTAAGGCACACACAGAAGGTCAGGATCTCATTTACAGAGACTTTCTTGATTCAGACTCTGAGTCAGAATCCGAGTCCTCTGTCGAAGATGAGACAGGGTCTGTGAAACTTAAGATAGTCCCATGTGGTCCGGAGAAGAATAGACTTACCTCTGGCATTCTTAACAGAACAGTTCTTCCCTAGAGGAAAACCACAGGTATACCTATATGTCCTAATTTCATGGACATATGCCTGCAAGCAAAGACTTCTCTTGAGCTTGAAAAGTTTAAAAAAGACAAGATCTCTCATGTTTCAAAAACTCCAAAACCTTTAAAACCTTTTCAAGAAAAACTCACTATGCAACAGAAGGGTAAATGGCCTAAAATTGATAAACTTAATGCTTCTGTTGCAGTGAAATCAAGGAAAGAAGATCAAAGGAGAGTACAATATAAGAGCCACTAAAGAGGAGTTTCTGAAAAAACTCAACCTAGATTAGACAAAGCTTTCTGTAAAAAGAAACCCAAATCTATAATGGGTTGTAGTAAAGTTTGCTCTGTACCCTCCTTTGACAATTTTAATGAAATTTTCAAAAAGCTTGCCTCCAATGTTCATTATTGTAAATGTTTTGATCTTATGCATGCTTTAAATCAACATTTCTCGAGGCCCCCCTGTCTCATATCTCACCCCAAATCCAAGAATGCAAAATTCAAGGGTGAGAAGAGACAATCTGGTACCTCTGCAAATTAGGATAAATCCAAAACCAAAGATGCTAAGGCATCTTCACAACCTCCTAACAAAAATGGACCCATTTGGAAATGGGTACCTAAAACTCTCTAATATGTCCACAGAAGAAACAACATGTGCCCATTTGGTACCTAGACTCCGGGTGCTCAAGACACATGACTGGCGACAGAGGGTTGCTTTCCTCTTACAAAGAAAAACTTGGTGGAGGATCTGTAACTTTTGGAAATAACAAAAAGGGACAAATAAAAGGCTATGGAGTCATTTCCAAAGGAGACATCGATGTCAACAGAGTTGCCTACGTTGATGGACTCGATGTGATGTTTAAAAGGCAGTACTGCTCTCTGTTGAAGGAAGATACCACCACAGAGCTTCTGCGAGCCAAAAGACGAGGTGATCTATACCTCATGGACTTCAAATCAACTAACAGAGAAGAAAAGCTCTTCTTAGTCTCAAGTAAGAATGAAGAGGCTTGGCTCTGGCACAACAGGTTCTGTCATCTAAAGTTTCACACACTTGACAAACTTGTGAAACTAGACCTAGTAAGTGGTCTACCAAGTGTTAGATTCGACAAGGACCATCTATGCTCAGCTTGTGAGATGGGCAAACTCAAAAGGCCTGCCCACAAAACTAAATCTGACATATCTTGCACCAGACCTTTGCAGATGCTTCATGTTGACCTCTGTGGTCCTATATCTGTGCAAAGTCTTGGTGGCAAGAAGTACATCCTTGTACTCATAGATAAATTCTCTATATATACATGGGTTGAATTCGTTCGAAAGAAATCAGATGTTCCTGAAGTACTAATAAATCTCATCAAGAGAATATAAGTTCTTTATGATTGCAGGGTACAGAGAATCCGAAGTGATAATGGCACAGAGTTTAAGAATTCAACCATTGAAGCCTATCTTTCGACAAAAGGCATATCACAGAACTTCTCTGCCGTAAGGACTCCACAACAAAACGGTGTTGTTGAACGAAAGAATAGAACACTAGTGGAAGCCTCAAGAACTATGCTCACTGCTTCAGGGCTCTCTATTTCTTTCTGGGCAGAATCCATTTCAACCGCTTGCTTCACCTAAAATCGTTCTCTAATAGTGAAGAGGCATGCAAAAACACCATACCACTTACTACACCAGAGGAAGCCGAACATCAAGTACTTCCATGTCTTCGGCTGCAGATGCTTTGTGCTGAACGACAGAGAACAAATAGGGAAATTCAGTCCCAAAGCCGATGAAGCAAAATTTGTTGGTTATTCATCCAACTCCAAGGCATACAGAGTCTATGTACTCAAATCCAAACATATACTTGAAAGTATTTATGTTTCATTTGATGACTCTTTTCAGGTGACTTCTGAGCAAATCAACTCAGGACTCAAACTTCAAGATGAAGATTCTGGTGGATCATCACGAACAAATGATCTTCATCATCTGTTTGAAGAGATGTTCAATGATGATGGACTCTCTGAAGGTGACCACAGAGCCTCTGAAGCCGAACCCTCTGAGGACCAAACAGGTACTTCTCTGACTGGTTCTAGTAATGCTTCACTCTCTTCCAGTAATGTTGCAGGTGCAACCATCGAGGGGGAGCACTCAGAGGACAATACGAATCAAGGCCCCAAGCTCAATCAAGATCATGGTCATCCTTAAAATCTCTCTGAAGGGTCAACACCAGATCAAGGATCCGCAGAGGTCTCTACCTCAACTCATGATGAACAACCAAGTCCTATGGCAAGTACGAATGATCAATTCCTCTCAACAGAGAATGATCTAAATCAAGATGAACATGCTCCTGAGCTAACCACAGAAGTTTCAAATGATCACCTGCCTCGAATGATCAAATGGACCAGAAGTCACCCACAGAGACAAGTTATAGGTGACCTATCTGACAAGGTTCAAACTCGATCAAGTACTGCAAATTTTTGTTACTATACAAATTTTGTAAGTATCATCAAATCCAAAAAGATATCTGAAGCTCTTGAAGACCCAAATTGGGTAGAAGCTATGCAAGAGGAGCTTCTGCAGTTTGAGAGAAATGAAGTATGGACCCTAGTGCCTCTGCCAAAAGGCAAAACGACTATAGGAACCAAATGGGTCTTCAGGAATAAAAAGGATGAAGACGGTATGGTGGTCAGAAACAAAGCAAGACTGGTGGCCAAGGGATACTGTCAAGAAGAAGGCATTGACTATGAAGAAACCTTTGCCCCTGTGGCACGACTCGAAGCAATAAGAATATTTCTTGCTTTTGCCGCCCATAGAGGTTTTAAAGTATATCAAATGGATGTCAAGTCAGCCTTTCTGAATGGGCAGATTCATGAAGAAGTATATGTCCAACAACCACCAGGGTTTGAGAACTCTAAGTACCCAAATCACGTCTATTTTCTGGACAAGGCTCTGTATGGACTGAAACAAGCCCCTAGAGCATGGTACGACAGACTTTCAAACTTCCTTCTTGCAAACGGTTACGAAAGAGGTACTACTGATACGACTTTATTCTATAAGAAGAGAAAAGGTGAGATTCTGCTTGTACAAATTTATGTCGATGACATTATTTTTGGGTCTACAAACGATTTATATTGCAAAAAGTTCGAATCATTGATGAAAAGTGCGTTTGAGATGAGCATGATGGGAGAACTTACATTCTTCTTAGGATTGCAAGTCAAACAAACCACAGAGGGTATTTTCATAAACCAATCGAAATATGTCTCTGACATACTTGAAAAATACAAGCTCTCTGACTCTTAACCAATGAAGACTCCTATGGTCACTTGATCCTAGCTCCATGCAAATCCAGAGGGTAAATCTGTGGAGTGTAAACACTACAGAGGGATGATAGGATCCTTGTTGTACTTAACCGCGAGTAGACCTGATATAATGTTCGCCACATGTCTCTGTGCAAGATTTCAAGCTAACCCCAAAGAATCTCATCTTTATGTTGTCAAGAGGATCTTCAGATACCTAAAAAGGACCAAGAATCTTGGCCTCTGGAATTTGAAGAACTTTGGCTTTGATCTCATGGCTTATACAGATTCAGATTGCGGAGGATGCAAGCTTCACAAAAAAAGTACCTCTGGGAGTTGCCAATTCCTTGGAGGGAAACTAGTAAGTTGGACTTCCAAGAAGCAGAACTATGTCTCGACCTCTACGGCATAAGCAGAATATGTTGCTGCTGCCAGTTGTTGTTCCCATGTTCTGTGGATGAGGACCCAACTTAGAGACTATGGATTTGATATCGAGAAAATCCCCATCCTCTGTGACTCCAAAAGCGCCATTGCGATTTTCGCCAATCCCGTGCAATACTCTAAGACCAAGCACATCGATATCAGGTATCACTTTCTGAAACATCATGTGGAACATAGAACAATAGAGATGTACCTTGTGCCCACAGACTACCAGCTTTCCAACCTTTTCACAAAGGCATTGGATGAGAAAAGATTCACTTTTCTAGTTGGCAAGATTGGTATGCTCAACATGAGTTGACCACAGAGCCTCTGTACCTATGCATAGAGTCTCTGTTGTACATATTTACCGATGTAACATATTCCTTGTTTGTAAATAGTCTCTTCAGCTTTCTTTATCATGTATTCTTTTCTACGAATCTTTGTCTTGTGCAAGTCTTATCCTTATATGATCCAAGCATAGTTGAAGGGGGAGCAAGACAGGTCTGATATCAAGGGGGAACAAGACAGCTCTATGCGACATGAACTACAGAATGAGGTCAAACTATTTTTCGAGCACCATGCGCTCAGAAAGATCACACTCTGTATCCAGTCTTTCTGTCTAAAATTTGAAATGATCGAAACTATGAAAATCCTTCCTTAAAAAGAATCTTCCTTTGGTCTCAGAACCTCTGAGGTCAAGCACAGAGCCTCTGTGATCCCTCACAGAGCCTCTGCACCTCCAAAAACGAGGATCGCATGACCAATGCACTTCTCTCAAAGAAACTCGATCATTTCATCGCCTTTTCAATCAAAACCTTGGCTTTGATCTCAGAAGCCTCTTACCCACATAGCTTCTGTCATTCCCATCACTTGAAAAATTCAGGTCACTTCTTGCGGGTTATTTCTTAAACATCACAGTCATTTGATAATAGAGAATGCCACGCGCGTGATAATAGGGTGGCGCACGTCCTAGATCGTGCACCGCCATTATCTGACGTGGCAACATTTTATTAGCCTACATCTGTACCATCGTTTCACAGAAACGGCTACTTATCCGTTTCCACTCATCACGGATTTGAAAATTTTATTTTTTACCGCTTAATTTTTTTTACCTCCCTCTGTATAAAATCCCTTTTGCTTCTCTTTATTCCTTTTTACCTTCAACCTTTACTCTCAAGAACTTCCTGCAAAAGCTTTTCTTCTTCTCCTCTATTCTATCAATGGCTTCTCCCTCATCTTCCTCCAAGAACTCTAATGAATCTAAGAAATCCAACACCTCTCATCACTCGATGGCTCAAAAGGCTGATTCAGACTCCGTTGGCCAAGAACATGTGCTTACAAGCAGAATACTGTCTTTCACCAGGCATGACTATCACTTGACCCAAATGAACAATAAACCAAACAACCATTTTGTCACCCTCAATCCCTCTAGTTTCCCCACTAAAGCTGCACCATTGATTCAACTCCTCAAGAACCACTTCCTGGTTAAAACCCTAACGATGAAGCGAAATGACATCCCTGAATCTTACATCCAACAGTTTTGGCTAAGTGCTCGCCATGCCAAGATGGATAAATATGGACACTGCATCATTGGCTATGCAACCCATCCATCAACTGAAAAGATTCTGGACTTAGGGATCAATCGTAGGAAACTGTCCGATGTCTTTGAAATTCCCACTAAATCAGACCTCAACCAGCACAAATTCTCAAAAGAGCCCACAGAGGAAGAGATATTAGAGTTCTTGAAGTTCATTGGATTTGCAGTCCCAATTACCAAAAGGACAAACTTCAGACGACAGAATCTACCTTCTCTGTGGAACGTACTCTTCTCGATTCTGAACCGGTGTCTAACGTCGAAGGTTGGGAGCCCGATCAATCAAGCCATACAATTTTGGCTATAATGTATGGAATTTACTATGATCTCCCCCTGGACTACGCTGGACTCATTTTCAGGGAGATCCAGAATGCCGTGATTTCCAAACAGCAGGACCAAGACAGAGGGACAGAGCCAAAGAACATTGCGTTTGGACGTTTTCTAGGACTACTTCTAGGCGATGACTTGATAGGGGAAGGAAATATACCAGCTGAGGGTAAGCCAATCAAACTCCATGAGATGAAGTCCCACAAACCAACTACCATCAAATCAGGGTATCCGTCCGCAAGACCTCTGTCAACCAGAATGTTGATTTACTTAGGTAATCAAGAGGGAACTAGGATTTACATACTAGGGTACAGGACTCCTGAACCTAGTCCTGCAACCCCCCCCTCACGTAGGCTTTCAAATAGGAGATGTAGAGATTTACCTTAGAGATGAGGGAGAAAAGGTGACAGAAGTTGAAGCCACAAAGGCTCAAGTGAGTGAGCGAGAGAGACTGTCAGTTAGAGGGGAAGGGAGTGAGAAGAAGAAGAAAAAGAAAAGCAAGAAAAAGAGAACCGAAGACGTAGAGGTTCCAAAGTCCTCTAAGAAATCCAAGAGGACCACAGAAGAAGAGATACCAAAAGAGAAAGCCAAAGAAGAAACTGCAGAGATCAGAGTCTCTGAGAAAAAGAAAAGAAAATTCAGAACGCTTGCCGAAAAAGAACAATATGTGGAAACCATCCAACAAAGAAGGAAAGATCTAGTAGAAGATCTTGTTTCTAGAACCGAACCTGCAGAGGGTCAGAAAAAATCTCTGCAGAAGGCAAAGAGATCCCTAGTCCTTGAAGAGTCCCCTAAGGATAAACCTCAGAGCCCAATCCAAGTAGCCTCTACAATAGCACGAGAGGTCTATCTTCAGTACTCAGGGAACCTAGGCGAAACGGTGGCCATAGAGTTAGAGGATGTGACCGAACAGTCACAGAGTGAAGAAGAAGAGCACAGAGAGAGAGAGGAAAATCGGTGGAGGAGAGGGTAACAAAAGATGCCTTTGGCACACCACCAAAACCAACTCCCAGTGCAACCCACACTTCTACCCCTGCAGTTCTAGTGCAGAGGGGTATTGAAACAGGACCGCACAGTCCGAACCAAACCCTAGCCGACCGGATAGAGGATATTCCTTCATCCTCTGTACCACCATCCGGGGAAACCAAATCCACCTCACCCTCTCAAAAGGGTGAGAGTGTTGTTATACGTGTCCACTCGCCCCATGACACAACTCTTCCACACATAGAGGTATTCGTTGCCTCTGTCACACACAAGAGTGACCCCCAAACCACTTCAAAGTTGGTGGCGAGAGAACACAATGATTCTGTGGCTCTAGAACAACCACAGGATCCATTCAACATAGATCTTAAGGGAGTCTCTGAACCCTCCCCCAAAGAACGTGTTGACAGAACTTCCATAGATGCTTCCTCTGCGGAACATCGAGGATTGGAAGGAAATCCTCCAGAGCTCAACATATCAACAGCTCTGAAGATGCCAAAGACTCGTTGGCAAAATCTGGAACATTTGTTGTTCCAGAGGTTACCCCAGACATCTATGTCACAAAGGGCGAGTTTAAAGCCTTTGCTGACACGGTGCTCCAAAAACTTGACGAGTTGAAAAGCTCTGTCACCAGGGAATCTCAAGCCCACTCTGAATTTCTTGCAGAGGCTCTCAAGGCCATTCCAGACGCCCTGAACGCTCTTCACCAATCCTCTCAACAACATTCAGTAGCGACCAATGAACTGAGAACAAACTGCACGAAAAGGGCCGATCTTCAAGCTTATGGACAATCTATCATTGCACACTCAAATCAGATTCAAGCTCTAGGGGATCTCTGCACCGACGAATTCCTGAAATATGCTGCCCACGGAGTTCAGTCAGGAGTGACAGAAATGACCAAGCTACGAGAAGAGATAAAGGACATAACTCGCAGTGTTATGGTCCCATTCCACCCACAGGCATCAACCTCTGCACCTGACCCCTCTGCCTTTGCCACAAAAGCCGACTTAGAAGCAATGGGAAATCAATTTCTGGGCAACCTCAACCTTATTCGATCCAACTTCAATGAACAAGGAAAGAAGGTGGCTGCAGATTTGAAGAAAACCATAGCCACATTTCGTTTCAAGTCTGATGTGGAAATTAACGCACTGTCTTTGGCTGCAGAGGACGTTCTACAGATGATCACCAAACATGTTAATTAAAACCTCTGTAGGCAAAGGAAAAGAAAGGAACCTGTCACCTGCCAGACTCAAGCGGGACAGAAGAGGGCACGACATGAGGACCAAGATTCTGATGCATCCGACCATGGTCCTCATGAGGGGGAGAATCTGCAATCAAAATAAGAAGCACCAATCACAACAGTTCCCCTAAACCAAGTCCCTATGAGCTCAGAACCTCAACCACAGAGATTATCTAAACAACAGGTCTCTTCAACCTCCTCTCCCATAAAAATCCAAATCACAAAATCCCCACCATCCGCCAGAGATAAAGGTAAGGCCATAGCAACAGAACCTCTGAAGAAGATCAAATCTCCTCCTCCCACCTCTGAGAAACTACTAAAGAGCTCTTTTGATGCCACCAAAAGAGTAAAACCGAAAGAAGAAGACTGGGCTTTTGATCTGCAACCTCTGTATAAACTCCCTATCCTGGAACCTCTTGACAAACCATCAGAGGATAGAGTTTCAGAGGTTATCCAAGGCTTTGAGAGCCTAAGAAGACCCTTCCTTGTTCCTCCAAAGAAGGACATCGAAGAAGAAGTGTACAAATACCTCTATAGTCGTGGAGCTCAAGATCTTCCCCCTGTCAGACTCTCAGAGGAAATTGTATCAGAGGAGAGAAGGAGATTCTATAAAGATAAAGCCAAGCCAAAGTCCAAAGTCTTCAACATGGCCAAGATCTTAGAGGTTCTGGCAATCAAACTTGGACACACAAAGTGCAAGAACTTCTGGTTCAGTGAATATGCAGTGAAAAGGGAAGATAAGGAAATATGGACATTCACAGACGCAGATCTACCGAATCTTCACCCTCATGATCTTCCAGAGCTATTCAAATGGACAGAGGATAAGTTTGGCTGGAAGAAGGAATACCAAGAATAACATCTCACCATCAAGAGAGTCATGAGAGAAAAGCCGTTCTTCTACAGTATAGCTGACTTTCAAGTGGCATTTGACTTGGGAGTCAAAAAGGTCAACTTCCCTCCACCGGAAGACAACTTACCACCCTCTGCCAATTTTCTGTCGAACTCCATCATCACTTCACCTTCTTTTGGTTTTGTGTACTTAAACCCCAAAGGAGAAAAGAAATTATTCATGGGGATAGAAAGCCAAAAGTACTCAACCGAATCTCTACTTATCAAGCACAGAGGTACCCTACTCGTACCCACAGAAGTTGCAGATGTCCTTCTGACAAACATAGGTGCAACCTTAAACTTCAGAGACCTGTGCGTGTGCTACTACAGAGAACTGAAGAAAGAAGGTGGGTTTGGAAAGAAGATCAACGATTTCCCAGACGCCAAAGTATAGGCTCTGATGTCTTGTAAATTTTTTTTTGTATCCACTGTCAAATGTAATTGCCTTCTAGCATTGTTTTATTTTGAATGAAAATCAAAATTCAGAGGTTGAGTTCCTTTCACCTCTTTTGTTTCTAGCTTAGCCATCACTCCAAATTCCAATTTTTATTTTTTCAACACTTAGGGGGAGATTGTTAGCTCCATCCACCATGTTTAGAAGTGTTGAAAAATAGGCTATGTATAGAAACTCCTGCTATCTTGAAAGTCTCCATAGAAGATACAAAGCTCAGAAGACTTCTTTGCAGAAGATGTTCCCGAGGTCAAACCTGATAATGATACTCAGATCACAGAGCCTCTGTGGTCACTCACGGAGCCTCTATGAAGGCTAACCTCTGGAGGTCAGTGTTAGAATTATGCAGGATGACTCAAGACAGGACCACGTGCCGAACACATGAGACCTGCTGTACGAAGATCCGCATGTTCATGTAATGGGTGTCCCACGATGTTTACTTTATAGGTGGCATTGCTTATGTGGAATGTCAGTATTTGTCTTTTAGTACGAGGTGCACGCTGCTTGTATTATATATGAGCACCTCATTCTTTGTCTTAACAAGTGAGCACACACAAAAATAGTAATCTGTATAATCCTTGAGCATATTTGCACATACCAGTGCGTGTTCTTGGTGTTCTTCAGTAAGAAATGAAACGGTTCTTTGAGTAACTTTCTTATAATACTTTACTTCCTGTTCATTAATTACTTGTGTGTTTACTACCTTGCATGTTCAATCTTTTCTATACATCTTAAACGCTTCCGCACTCTGTTTAATTAATCTGTGTGTAGTAAAAGGTTAAATCAAGTTAAAGAACATCATAACTGGGATCAACATCCTGTCACTGCCCGTATAGGGTTCTTCCTAGCATGAAAGAGCCTTCTCTGATAGCGGCGCAAAGAATAATGTTCAACAGTTTAACTTGAACAAGTAAAGCTCAAAAATATGAATCACAATGTCAGTGAATGTATGTTCCACAAAAATATCATGATTATTTGAGCATTTTTGAACTTTGAAAATTCTCACAACAAGGATATTGAATGAATGAAATGAATTCGAAAGACTTGTTTGAGAAACTGACAATGTTTCGAAAGATCAAATATGAATGATAAACATGAAAAACTAGGTCATGAAAGATTTGGAATATATCTATATAAACAAATATAGACTTTTATGAAAGAATCGTTTATGTTTGAATGAATATGACACTCAAGAAACAATGAAGTGCAAACGAGGTGTATTACCATCGAAAAATTGTTTCAATTTAAGACATGGAATAACAAATATAAAGAAGAAATAGTGAACTGGTGTGTATAAATACTTGACAGTATATGGAAAAGATAATACACATGTATTAATCTTTAGAAACACACGGTCAGTTAATCAATACCGCTCATGCATGAAAACATTTAAAATCACATTTCTAAATTCATGAAATCTTTTTGAGAATCGAGAAGTGGTTTGAACATTTAGCAACATGTTTTCATGTCTGAAAGTTGTCCGTATTTCAAATAGATTGAGATTAAGATCAGAAAAATACTTACATTCAGCTTGAATCTCATAACTCCCCCTCAAATCATGATTAATTGAATAAAATCATGTAAGCTCCACTTCAAAATCTGCACAAAGTCAACAAAATCGTCAAAATATCAAAGTCTTATTCAAAGATTTATTCAAAGTAAAACATTGAAAAACGAGTCTTGATCTGAATTGACCAGAAGTCAATAACTCCCCCTGAAAATATGCAGTAAGAAAAAAATTTGTCAGTACAAATCATACTCAGATTATCTAACTCCCCCTTGAAATATGATAACCTGTTCTTAGTATTCACTCCCCCTGAAATCATCAGCAAACCTTCAATGTAGATATCTTTCAGAATTTAAAGGAAAGACATGAAGAAAAAAATTATAAATCAAACTGTACAACGCAAATACGAATTATGTAAAATTCATGTTTTAAGATTCAGCATGCCAAATTTTGAAATTAGAAAATTAAATCTCTTTTCATCTAACGGCTTAGTGAAAAGATCAGCAAGTTGATAATCCGTGTTTACAAAGTACAACTCGATCGTACCCTTTTCAACATGGTCTTTGATAAAGTGTTATCTCACATCAATGTGCTTTGTTTTAGTATGTTGGACAGGATTAGCAGATATAGTGATTGCACTCTTCGAATCACAGTAGATCGAAATCTTGTTAAACTAGAATCCATAGTCTCAAAGTTATGTTTACATCCACAACACTTGAGGACAACAGTTGGCAGCAACTACATATTTTGCTTTCGCGGTTGAAGTGGATACACAAAGTTGTTTCTTCGATGCCCAGCTAACGAGCTTGTCTCCCAAGAATTGTATGTGACCCGATGTACTCTTCCTGTCTAACATGAAACCTGCATGATCTGCATCTGAATTTGCGGTTAGTTCGAATAATGTATCTTTAGGATACCACAAACCAAGATCTGCGATACCCTTCAGATTTCTAAAAATTCTTTTGACAGCCGAAAGATGGGACTCTTTGGGCTTAGCATGATATCGCGCACACAAACATGTCGAGAACATAATATCAGGTCGGCTTGTCATTAAGTACATCAAAGAACCAATCATACCTCGATAGGTCTTTTGATCAACAACTTACCCATTTAAGCCAGCTCTGATCTTAGTCCCTGGTACCATCGGGGTGCTAATAGGTGTACAATTTTCCATTTTAAAATTCTTTAAAATGTCACAAATGTACTTAGCTTGATTTATAAAAATCACCGTGGAAATTTTTCTGACATGTAATCCGAGAAAGAAATTCATCTCTCCCATCAAACTCATCTGAAAACGTGACACCATTAAGGCATAAACATTCTTACAGTACTTAGGGTTTGTTGACCCAAAAATTATGTCGTCAACATAAATTTGAATGAGAATAATATCGCCTTTTTCTTTCTTAATGAAAAGAGTAGTGTCGATCTTACCTTTAGAAAACCCTGACTTGATTAGAAACTTTGAAAGTACATCATACCATGCGCGAGGGGATTGTTTGAATCCATAAAGGGCTTTGTCTAAGATATAGACATGATCTAGCTTCTCAGCACTGAAGAACCCTTCTGGTTGAGAAACATACACTTCCTCCTTCAAGATGCCATTCAGAAAAGCCATTTTCATGTCCATCTGATAGACAGTAAAATTCTTGTGTGCCGCATACGCGAGAAATATTCGAATCGCCTCGATGTGTGCAACTGGAGCATATGTCTCATCATAATCAATACCTTCCTCTTGCTGGTATCCTTTAGCTACAAGTCGATCTTTGTTACGGACAACTACACCATCTTCATCTTTCTTGTTTTTGAATACCCATTTAGTGACAATGATTGTTTTGCCTTCTGGTCTCGGCACGAGTCGCCATACTTTCAGTGCTTCGAACTAATTAAGTTCTTCTTGCATGGCTGCTATCCAATCAGGATCTTTAATAGCTTCAAATATGCGAGTCGGCTCTACCTTGCTCAAGAAGGAATCATACAAGCACTCGTTTGCTGTTGCAGACCTAGTTTGCATTGGTTTCGAAGGATCGCTGATAATCTGATGTACCAGGTGTGCTTTGGTCCACTTGCTGAAATGAGGGAGTGGAACATAGGTAGATTGATCATCTAAATAACCTTCATCTTGGGGTTCAGTTAAAGTTACAGGTGCAGAAGTTTCAGCTGGTTGTACACTTGTTGATTGTTGAATAGGCAATTCGACATACCCAACTAATTATGAAACTTCTCATTGTTCAAAACTTGTTGTATCTTCAAATGATGGAGATTCTGTTTGAACTGATTGAGTTTCCTCCTGAACTGGGGGTATAAGTTCAGTTGATACATCTGATGTGATTGGATGATGTTCCCTTGAATCTTCAGAACTGTCAATCACAACAGGTTTAGACACATTATATCCTAGAAACTCATCATAAAAGTGCTCAAACAATAAATCTAATTCTGTTAAATGCGAGGTAGACGTTGATGCTTTATCAGAATTAGAAGTTTTGGACTGATGTGTCCCGAAGCTAATACTCCTGTTAGCATGGGTTCTGAACTGCTTTGTTCAGAAGCCACTTCCATTGCTTCAAAATATGTGACATTAACGCTTTACACCACGATCTTTGAATTCTTCAAGTGAACTCTATATGATGTGAATGTTTGAGAGTATCTGATGAACATCCCTTCTTCAGCTTTTGGACTGAACTTATTCAAGTTCTCCTTGTCGTTAAGCACATAACACCTGCATCCAAAAATAAGAAAATGTTTAATGCTTAGTGTTCTATTACTTATAAGAGCATATGGCGTTTTACTGAAACGATGATGAATGATTGAACGATTTTGCGTATAACATATAGTTGAAACAAACTCAACCCATAAGAAGAGGTAAGTTTGACTGACTCAGGATCATGCGTGCAACCTCAACTAGAGTTCTGTTACATCTATCGACTAACCCATTCTGTTCGGGCGTTCTAGCAGCAGAATACTGGTGTGTTATCCCGACCGACTCGAGATAATCTTCCACTGTTTTTTTTGAATTTTGTGCCATTTTCTGATCTAATCAACTTCACTGTTCTCTGCATATTCACTTTGATACTTTTGAGGAACGAGATGATTATGTCAGGAGTCTCATCCTTTGATCTTAAGAACTTTACATAAGTATATCGCTTGCCATTGATACTCTGTGTTCGCATTGGACCACATAAGTCCATGTGCAGTAAGTCCAAGGGATCATTCGTATTCGATTCAGGCTTAGGCTTATGCGAAGCTCTTTTCATCTTCCCTTTCTCACATGCCTCACATAGATGTTCTTTCTCATATTTGAGCTCAGGTAAACCTTTCACCAAATTTCCCTTCACCAACTTGTTTATGTATCTGAAGTTGAGGTGAGAAAGCCTTCTATGCCACAACCAACTTTGTTGCATAGATGCTTTTCACAGTAGACACAGATCATTATCAGGCTTCACATTGGACAAAATTATCGTGTAGAGGTTTGACTTTCGAGTCCCAACCAAGAGTTCTTTCCCGTCTTCAGTCCGTTCACAACATCTCTTGTCCTTGAAATTAACTTCTAGATCTTTGTCACAAAATTTTCCAATGCTGAATAAATTGTGTCCTAGACCTTCAACATAACTCACCTTCTTTATCGTTATGTTCTCTTGAACTACATCTCCATAACCAACAATTGGTGAAAATGGTCATTCCTAAAACGAACATTGCCACAAAATTTCTCTGTATAATTAGACAAAATATCTTTTCTCCCAGTCATATGCTTGGAACAGCCCGAATCCAAGTACCACATATGACGGGTCTGCACAAGAGAAATCAAGTAACAACAGGTTTAGGTACCCACTTGTAAATGGATCATTTCTGGTTAGTCTCAGATTTTGGCACCCAACGAAATTTAGGTCCTCTTTTCTTTCTTAAAACATTTGATCTAGCATAATGGTATATATGATAAGAATGAAACCAATTATCAGAATAACTACGATCAACAAAATCATTCCGGCCACAAGTAGAACACTGAATTGTAGAATGAGATAATTGAATCAATTGCTTTATTGTATAAATCTTGCATGGAAGTACAAGTTTTTGTTTATTTGAAGAAAATTGATCAACTATATCACTACGTATATCAGTAGTCCTATTACAATCAGACGTTGAAAATGATTTTGTCGACTCTTTATCTTTCTTTGATCTCCATTCAAGTTTCACTTCAGATCTTTTATATCACATATCTGAAACATAGGATTTATGCTTGTTAGAACTATGAGAATTCGCAATTTGCTTTTTCTTAGAATTACCAGTATTGTTTTGTTTCTGTGAGTGCTTCTTATTTTTACCTTTAGCATAATAAGCACTTACAGGAACTATATCATCAAATTTAGTTGATGATTCACCAACTTCGAATACACTTGGTAACTCTTCAGAATTAACAACAAAGTTTGTATGATCCGGAAGTTTTGCATTAAAATCAAACTTATCCAAACATTCATCAGAACATTCCTCAGAATTCAAGAAATCAACTTCATCAAATAGATCATCATCGGCTAAAGATTGAGATGCTTTGGAAGATTTTGGATACATGAAATCATAAAAATTTTTTGAACATTGTTTTTGATATGGTGATTGCTCAAAATTTGATGGTTTTGGATTACAAAAGATATTGCCCATGAAAGCCTTACAGGAAGATGCATCTGAATCAGTAGAGTTGGTTTCACAAACTCTACCTGACTCTAATTTATCTTCAACTGTAACCTCAAATTTTAAATCAGTGTTCAGTAAAACGGTTGAAAATACAATTTGTTCTAAATCAACCAAAATTCTTTCTTCTACTAGGGTATTCTCAAGCTCAGAAATTTTACTTTCTAAGATGAGTGGAGGAACATAAAGTTTTCCTTCAACATATGTAGCCTCCATCTCCTCAGTATAATAGCTTTGAAAATAATCATTTTAAAGAAACTTTGGTTGTTCAGTAAGGTAACTATCATTCAATTTGTCATAACAGTAGTTGCATTTTAACTGTGTTTTTTCTTTTAAGATTTTTTATGCCTCATCCTCTTCAGATTGGTCCATTTTACTTTCAACTTGGGGTGTTTATCAGCCACTTGTAGAAAATCAAAATTATACAAAGCAGGCTGTTTTGAAATTCCTTTCTTCAAATAATGTCGGTTCTCATACCCAATACCCCAGTTATCTTTAAAATAATTAAATTTCTTGGGTTTGTTTAGATGGATGGTTTGGTCAGTTTGACTTCTGGCATAAAGCTTCGCTTCCAAACCACTAATCTTTGCACCTAATGATTTGTTAATAGATTTTAAATCTTTATATTTCCAAACAAACTCTTTCTTCTCAAGTTCACACAAGTTGAACATGGAATTTTGTTAGTTCCAACTCATTGTATAGAAGTATTGAAAAATAGGCTAAGTGTAGGAACCACAGAAGACTGCTCAAATACACCAAGGTACACCACATAAGTGTAAGTCTCAGAAGCTCTGTCAATCATCTACTCGAGAAGATCGCAACCTAAACATAAGTTTCAGATCACAGAGCCTCTGTGATCACTCACAGATCCTCTGTGATGGCTAACCTCTAGATATGGAAGACTTAAGGAATTTCAAGACAATGGTCAAGAAAAGAACATGTACAGAACACGTGTGCCTGCTGTATGAAGATTCTAAGGATCACTTCATGGGCATCCACGATGTTTTACTTTACAGGTGGCATTCCTTTTATGAAATGTCAGCCTTTGTCTTGTACTATTGTGTGCTCCTCATCCTATATGAGGGGAGCACCTCCTGATTTATAAATCACGCGAGCACACACTGTTGAGAGCACCTTTGTCATTTCCAGATCATCTTTGGAGCATATTAGCACACACTTGTGCGTGTTCATGGTGAAATACTCACATCAATGAAGCATTTGATTCAGTGATAAATATATACTTGTTTGTTGAATGCTTTATTAGATACTTAGTGTGTTTACTACCAAACCATACTTCTTTACTACATCATAAATCGCTTCCGCACTCATATTACTCTGATTTGTGTAGTTTTGAGGTTTACATCTTGGGATAAACAATTGGTATAAGAGCAGACTTTGATCTTTAATATCAAAGGATCCTGTTCTATACTTGATTCAAGTGTTTTTGGTAGTATTTTGAGCCTGTTTTTCATTCAAAAGAACATCCCCTGTTTTCTGGATTTATTTCAACTTGTTTGATTTAGACCTAAAAATAGGTGTGTTCTATTTATAGAACAGTCTTAAAGCTTGCTTGCTGGGTTATTACAACTTCTCCTACCATATTCTCTTCATATTGAGTATTTCTTCATCCTAAACAAACCATTCCATTCGTACTCTGTTTTTGTAATCATTTTGTAACACTATAAATGGTAAATGCAATAAACTTTTTCAGTTCGGGATCTCAATCAAAACCTCCCACTCTACTAAGGGATGAATATCCCCAGTGGAAAATCAGGATGGTACACTTTCTTGAAGGTGTGGATCCTGGTTTGGTTGAGTTTCTTCACAATCCCCCATACATCATGTTGGTCCCGGAGGTGCTTAACAAGTTTGTAGAAGGGGGGGGGGTTGAATACAAACACAGAATTTAAAGTTTAATAAATTTTTTGTTGATAAATGAAACACAATTTACATGTTTGTTGCGGAATAAGATTAAGACAGACTCAATCTAAACAAACTTAAGAAACACTAAGATGGTTGCACAAGAATATAGAGAATGGGGGATTGAGAGTATAGAAAACAAGGGTTTTCGCTTGTAGCTTTTCAGCTTTTGATATTTGTCTTTCAGCTTTAGGTATTTGTCATCGCTGGATCTTCTTGAGGTAGAGGGTTTGAAGACTTTCTTCGACCTGCACTCACTTGCAAAGTGTCCAATCTTTTCGTAGTTAAAGCAAGTAGCAGTGGCCTTATCATTAGAGATTGATTTTGGCTTGTCAGTGAGAGAGAGAGAGGCTTATTTCTTCTGAAATTGCTCTTTCTTGTAAATCTCTTAAAAGAGTTTGTCAAGAGTGCTTAGGACTCATCAAACTCTGAAAGATCAGTGTCTAATAGATCCTCAGATTCAAAATCTAACTCAGTGATGGTGAGAGTAGATCGCTGAGATGGAATTATCTCTGAAGAGACTAAAGCAACAGGAGTGCTTTTGGAGTCTTTAGAATCTTTTATAAGATTCTTCTTCAATAGGTTTGATTGCTCAAAGTTAAGAAATATTCCATACAAGGTGCTGAGAGAAAGAGAGTTTAAGTCTTTTGTCAGCTTGAGACATATTGAATAACTGTCCCAGCATTCAGGAAGACATTCCAAAAATTTTGTTAGGACCTCAGAATTAGAATAGGTCCTACCAACAGTTCTTAGATCAATGATTAAGCAATTAAACCACTGATGAACATCAGAGAGAGATTCACTCTTACCAGCGATAAAACTTTCATACTGTCTTACCACGTTAATCTTTCGAGTCTCTTGGATTTAAGTGGTGCCTTCATATTGAACACATATGGTTTCCCACATTTCTTTAAAAGTTTTAAGATGCATGATGGAATAGAAAACTTCATCAGGCAGAGCCATAGAGATAATGGTCTTTGCCCTTGCATCAATACCAACCTTCTTTTCATCCTCGTCACTCCATTGTCTGATTTCCTTAGCAATATAGCGTTTAGGAATAAATGGAGTGGTAGTAGTAGCTGGAACGACAACTATGATTTGGACAGGTTCATAGGGTCCATTTGTTATGTATTCAGGTATGGTGGGATCTACACCTTCTAGAAAGAACATCATTCGATTTTTCCACAGAGAGAAGTTATCTCTGCTAAATTGAGGAGGTTTAGAAAGTGAACCATTATCATAGTAGTTTGTGTTTGTGTTTAGTGCCATTTGAGAATAGCAAGCAAAAGAATAAAGCAAGATCTTGTTTATCAGACTAAATAGTCTGCTCTGATACCACTTGTTGGTCCCGGAGGTGCTTAACAAGTTTGTAGAAGGGGGGGGGGGGTTGAATACAAACACATAATTTAAAGTTTAATAAATTGTTTATTGATAAATCAAACACAATTTACAAGTTTGTTGCGGAATAAGATTAAGACAGACTCAATCTAAACAAACTTAAGAAACACTAAGATGGTTGCACAAGAATATAGAGAATGAGGGATTGAGAGTATAGAAAACAAGGGTTTCTATAATGTAGAAAGATGAAGACCGGAGGTGAGCACATCTTCATATGGAGAGGTAATCTTTCTATTTATACCCTATGCATTAAATGCATGGCAGGGCACTTTACACGTGGCAATCAGTGATTGGCTGAGAGAGACTGACTTTGGAAGACATGCTTTCAGCCGTATCATGAACAGTGTAGTTGACAGAGTTGTTGTACGAATTGTGGCAGAGGTATGTCCGTTCTGACATATCGTATTGGTTGTGCAAGGTAAGACAAAAGGAGACTTGAGGCATAAGCTTCGTGATCGTTTGATCGTTGAATATCTCTTCCTTCAGAGATATAAAAAGGTTCAGCTATCGCTGAAGCTTTTCCTCATGTTCCTTCGCGTATAAGTAGATTCATCTTTCCTTCACTGATATCCGCATCAGTTCACTAGTAGACTTGTCTTTGTTCAACAACTTTGTCTTCGATTCAACTATGAACATCTGTTGACGCGAGACTTGTCTTAAGGGATTACGTTACTGTTTACATCAGAAACTATCAGCGATAACTGAACAGACTCAGTCTGATCACTGATAGTGAAACACTAATACATATAAATGTTTTGTAAGAAAGACTATCAGCGATAACTGAACAGACTCAGTCTGATCGCTGATGGTGAAACACTAATACATATTAAACATAATTTTCACTAAGTATAAAAGAGGGTCTTTATCAAATCACTGAGAGAGTTTGGATCAACAATCTCCCCCTATTTGATAATGACAAAGTAACTGAAGAAAATTGCTTTATAGTTCAAAATAAGGAATAATCAGGACTCATAACATACATGTCCCAATTACTATTTTGAGGGATCTTTTACAGTACTGATAGAGTTAAGTACTTCACTGAAATTTTCACTAATTCAAAGATAGAATTACAAGGTATGAAAATTACAAGTACAAGTGAGGAACTAACTACTGTAAGTTTTACTAATAGATTACAAGAAATAGGAAGCTAATCTATCAGCTATCTAAAGAAGATTTAGGAGGATTGATCATATACTCAGGTATTTCTTCTCCTTTTTGCTTTCGATCTGAAGATTGTTGAGAGATTATTGCCTTGATCGGTTCAGTAGAAGGAGAGAAGTCACACCATAAGCACAAGAGATCCTTGAGATGACTGAGGGGACATATAGGAATTTCAGATACTCTTTGAAATCTGAGCTCTTCCTCATCATCTCTGAAGAAGATTCCAAAAGTTTCTTTGAGTACTTGCCCTGCAACATATGGTCCACCAGGGGGTAGAGATAGATTGAGAACTGAGAGATCAGGTGGGGGACCGAACAGAGCTTCTGTTGAGAACTTGGTGGAGGTTTCATTTCTGATCACCGCAACATTTTCAGACGAGGAGGAGATAGGCTTTCTTTTAAATTTCTTTGACTTATAAGGAAGAGCAGATGGCACTGTTAGGACTACAGCGACTCTTTTGATGAGAGTATCATTAATCCCTTCAACATAACCTCTGTAGATTGACTTTGATTTCTTCAGTGCATCTTTGAACTCAAGCCATTCCATGTAGCCGAAGCTTTCCAGCTTTGAAACGTACATAGCCTTGCAGCTTCCATCCTCTCTGGTAATCTCCATAGTGACAGAAACTTTGTCCTTCTTCTTTCTCCCAGAGATGACAACTGCTACGATCTTCATTGGGTCAGAACGATGATCGATTTTATGTTTGCACCATTGGACTGAGCTATCGCTGGCCGCTAGTTCTTTTGAGCGCTCCTCTTCAATCTCTTTCAATAGAGCAGCCTGGACTTCAACTGGTTTCTTCTTCAGGTTTTTGTCTTTGACTTGAGAGGACTGAATCTTGAGAGCAAGAGAGGCATCTCTATGCAATCAGCTATCAGCTTCTCAACCCTGACAGATTCTTCGATTTCAACTTCAGTCAGGAACTCTAGATCTGTTGATTAAGAGGGGATCTTCAGTCGTTGTTTCTCTAGATGAGAAATCATCTCTGTTCGTCTCTTCATCTCTTCCTCTGACCAATGAGATGGTCTAGAGGGCCTTCCTGGATGTTGCAGGGACTCTTCTTCTTCCTCATCTTCTTCCTCAATCTCTCTTACAGAGACTGGGATTATTTGTTCATCAGCTATAGCGGCTGGGATTATTTTAAGTTCTTTACCCTTAAGCAGAAGAGAGAACTATCTGGACAGAAAATGGAAAGAAAGGAGTTAGTGTATGTTTTGGAAAGAGAGAAGATAAAGGCTAGAAAGATATAGAGGGTTTGTAGAAAGAAACAGGGACAAGTGAGAGGCATACCTGAGAAGGATTATCCTCAGATAGTGAAACTGTCTTCAGGTTTCCCTCAGCAACCGCACCTTTGGGTTTTCTTTTGGAAGGGGTTCTGAGGATGTTCCATGACTCCCCCCTGCTGTGACAACTTCTTTCGAAGTTATCACTGAAGATGTGATGGCTGCAGAACACCATAAGGACTGGTCTTCTTCATCGTCATCATCATCATCTTCTTGATGGGGATGCTCTTCCTCTTGATCTTCAAGATCAAGATCTTCATCTTCTTCATCGTCCTCCTATTCATCTTCTAATAAGACTTCGAAGGAAGGAGGAGCTTTGAAGCAACCTTCTCCCCCTCAACATGAGAGGGAGGATCTTTCTGTTGAACCTCAGCTTCAGCAGTATTAACTCCAACAGCTTCGTCCCTATTTTCTTCAGCCGCCTTCTCCCCCACTTTGTCATTATCAGGGAGGGAGGGAACGTTAGGTAGAGAGGAAGGCTGGACAGAGGCCAACTTCCAGACTTCAGCCCCCAGACTCTCCAGACGTCCTTCAATGACAGGGATATCTAAAGTAGCTTGATGAATAAATTCAACAACTACGTTCAGAGATGTACGATCGTCCGATGTGAAGGAAGGGGAAGGAGTCGGAGCTGGTGCATTCAGCTTGTCGAGTACTTGTTGAAGAAGAGCGGTGCAAGCATCAACCTTTGAGGACAGAGTGTCAAACTGTCGCTGAGTATCCTCCTTGACTTTGACAATCTCTGGTTGAAGAGCAGAGATTTGAGAAGTTTCAGCTTTGGAGGAGCAGGCAGCTGTTAAAGTCTTCAGTTCTTCACCAGCGGTATTGACTGCGTTGGTGGTTTCGTTGACAGCGGCAGTGAGAGAAACCACCTTTTCACCCAAACTGTTGACATTCGCGTCAACAGTTGCTAAATTAGGACCTGAAAGAAAAGTTAGCTTCTGAGTAACAGGATTAGATGGGGATAAGGAAGGTGTATTGGTGGGTTTAGGTATACCTGATCGTTCAAACATGTTGAAAAATTGCATGTCTCTTTCAAACATTTGAGAATCAGGTCCTAAAAATGCAACATGAGGTTGCTGCATGAGAGGAGGGTCAGAGACCAAAGAAATAGAGGGATTAGAGATGGGGATAGAAGAAGTTTGGGGTTGAGAAGGTACCTCAGTTGATTGAAGAACTGAGAGTTCAGGTTGAGTTACTGTTGTTGTGACAACGACCGAGGTTGCTGGCATGGTTGATGTTATTAAAGCAGCAGGTGTGGAGGAGAGGACCACAAAATCATCCAAGGAAGTTTGTCGAGAAACTTCCTCAGGCCTTGAGCTAGTGGCTGGCGTCTCCTTAGTAACTTTGGCCTTTTTCAAAGAGCCAAAGGAACTAACAGATGGTCGTTTGGAACCAGTGGTAGCGGCAGGGTTAGCAAAAGAATGAACCTCCTGCGTGGCCGCTGAAGTAGAAGAATGGAGAGAGAGGCAAGAGCATAGGGTAGAGATACTTACCTCGTTGTCCAGCGGTTTGACTTCTAGAGAACGCTGACCCACTTTGGCGAAGGAGCCATCAGCAGTAGTGGGATAAGCGTTTGCGTAGAGGAACTTCAGGTATGCACAGATGAACCGAACATATGGGATCTTGGGATCCCTCTCCGTCTTCTCTATCTTTGACCTGAGATCGTCAAAGATAGCAGTCGCAAAGTCAAAGTTTTTGCCAGCGATTACCGAGTAGGTCATCTGGAGCTGTAGCTTGCTGTCCTGATCAAGAGAACCACTTTTCCCACTCATACACTGAATGAAGTGAGAGAAGATAAAGTTCAGCTGAGAAGGCATGTTCGCCTTCTTGATGAGAGTCAGCTTCTTGTTGGGAATAGTGAAGCGGGGCTTGTTGTCCCAGCAGTACTCCTTATCATCCAGAAACTGAATGAGTTCAGCGTCAGTAGGTAGAACTTCAATGCCACTCTTAGGTTTGTCAGGAAACCTGAGAGCGTTTCTTAAGCTAAAAGCGGTCATCATTCCTTTGCCGAGGTTAGTGCAGAAAGAAATGGCAGGGACCTGATCACCTTTCTTGTTGGTGATGGTCGATTCTTCACCTGTGAACCAAAACTGTTGAAGTAGAGTTTTGGAGGGTTTTGGATCAACAGTGAGAGCGTAAGCAATGCAAGATTGCTTCAGGAATTTAGCAGTATCCACTAGGTGTGGGTATTTGATTCCATCGAAGTGTAGGCGTCCAATATGGTTGTTCTTGGGGACTACAGAGTCAGTGAGGGCGAACTTGACGTTCTTGGAGGAAACAAGTGTTGACTGTGCCATTGCTGGTAATCTTGAATGAAGATGATGCAGAAGCTTGAGAGAGAATTTCTTGCTCAAAAAGTTGTTCAGAAAGCGTAAAAGATAAGAATGAAAAGAAACATTCCTTTTATACGTAGAGAGTAGGAGAGAGAAAGAGGCGGGAATACAAACATTCATCATGACATGGACACGTCCCATGAAGTTGATTGGATAGAAGGGCAACGGATGAACGTGTCAGAAAAAGGTATGTCATGGATTGTCGGTTCAAATGACGTCATTGGAGAGAGAAAAACGTTTCATTTGTCCTTTTTGAAATTATCTCTGAAGAAATATCAGAGAGAGGCTTTTCCTTTGAAAGAATCCCTGATAAAAATTCAGAGATTGATTTTTATTTTAGAAGGATCACTGAAGAGAAAACTCAGTGATAGATTTTGTTTTTTCAAAAAGCTTTTAATCATTTGAAGAAAAACTTCAGTGATCAAAGTTTTATTTAAAACGTCTTACTGCCTGAAGATTCAGTGATTGAAAGTAAAAGATCATACCTGAGAGTCAGAGTTTTAATCAGAGATTGAATGATAATGGGGAACTTATAATCACTGACTTAATGCATGAACGCTGAAGATTTATTCTTTGAGATTCAACATTCCAAGCTCACTGATGAGAAAGTTAAACCTTGTCTCATCAAGAGGTTTGGTGAATAAATCAGCAAGCTGATAGTCAGTAGGGATTTAATGAATTTCAATATCACCATTCATCACATGATCTCTGATAAAATGATATCTGACTTCTATGTGTTTAGTTTTATAACGTAGCACTGGATTGTTTGTTATAGCGATAGCACTAGTGTTGTCGCAATATATTGGAATCTTTGATAGCTGAAGGTCATAGTCTAATAGTTGATTTCTCATCCATAAGACCTGAGCACAACAACTTCCAGAGGCTAAGTATTCAACTTCAGTTATGGAAGTGGACACTGAATTTTGCTTTTTTCTTGTCCAGCTTACCAGCTTTCCTCCTAGGAGTTGACATCCACCCGTGTTACTCTTTCTATCGAGTTTACAACCTGCAAAATCACTACCAGAATATCCAGTTAGATCGAACCCTGAGTCTTTGGGATACCAAAGACCGAGATTAGGATTCCCTTTCAGATATCTGAAAATTCGATTAACAACAATCAGATGAGATTCCTTGGGTTCAGATTGATAGCGTGCACATAAATAAGTAGAGTACATGATGTCAGGTCGGCTCGCTGTAAGGTACAACAGGGAGCCTATCATTCCTCTATAGGCATTGACATTAACATGTTTTCCAGACGGATCTTTGTTAAGTGTTAGAGGAGGTGCCATAGGAGTCTTCATTTCTGAAGTTTGTGTTAAATCAAACTTCTTTAGCATGTCTTTAACATACTTACCTTGGCTGATAAAAGTACCTTTGTCAGATTGTTTGATCTGAAGACCAAGAAAATATGTCAGCTCACCCATTATACTCATTTTGTATTCTTTCTTCATTCTTTCAGCGAATCGAGTACACAACGATGGGTTAGTAGAACCAAATATGATGTCATCAACATATATTTGTACAAGAATAATATGACCTTTTATCTTTTTGAAAAATAAAGTATTATCAATTTTGCCACGTTCAAAATTTTCAGAGATAAGAAAGGATGAGAGAGTGTCATACCAAGCACGAGGGGCTTGTTTGAGACCATAGAGAGACTTATCCAATTTATAAACATTATTTGGATACTTAGGGTCATAGAACCGTGGAGGTTGTTCTACATAGACTTCTTCATTCAGCTTTCCATTTAGGAATGCTGATTTTACATCCATTTGATACACATTGAAGTCTTTATAGACTGCATAGGCTAAGAATAGTCGAATTGCTTCGAGCCTAGACATAGGGGCAAAGGTTTCATCATAGTCTATGCCTTCCTCTTTCTGTATCCCTGAGCAACAAGTCGAGCCTTGTTGCGGGTTACAGGTCCATGTTCATCTAACTTGTTTCTAAACACCCATTTGGTGCCTATAACAGTTTTGTCAGACGGTCTAGGAACGAGATTCCAAATTTTGTTGCGAGTAAACTCAGTCAACTCTTCTTGCATAGCGCTGACTCAGTTTGGATCTCTGAGGGCATCATCAACCTTCTTTGGCTCTATTAAAGAAATAAAGTTAACAAAGAGACAGATATTACCCGAACTTCGTCGTGTCTGAATACCTGCATCGGGATCACCAAGGATTTGATCAATGGGGTGATCTCTGGTCCATCGCTGAGCAGGAGCATGATCGCTTACTTCGGAGATTGGATCAACAACTGGAATGTTCACTGATGATGAAGCTTGAGGTTCATCAGCTATCAAGTGTTGAGTATCAGACATACCATTGTTTTCTAAAACGTGATCAGACGAAGATGGTTCTGATGGAAAAAGTGTGTTTAGAGGCTCTGCTGAGATCCATAAGTTGGATTCAGCATTAGGAGGTATGATGTTTGGATCATCATCAGCAACCGGAGGATTTGAATGCTGATGGTTTGAGAAGTAGGGTTCTGTTTCTCTGTAGTGAGAAAACATCCAAGCATTTAGTTCTTCATTGTCAGCGATTGGTTTAGAGTTCGCTGAGCGAGTTTCATCAAAAGTGACATGAATTGTTTCTTCCACAGATTCTCTTCTCTTGTTGAAAACTCTGTAGGCTTTGGAGATGGAGGAATATCCTAGAAATATTCCATCATCAGCTTTTGGGTCGAACTTTCCAAGCTGATCTTTGTTGTTTAGAATAAAGCACTGAGAACCAAAGATATGAAGAAAGCTGATAGAGAGCTTTCTTCCATGAAAAAGTTCATAAGCTGTCTTTCCAAATTGCTTTACGATCAGTGATCTGTTTTGAGTAAAACATCCAGTGTTTACAGCTTCAGCCCAAAATTGAGTAGGGATATGAGAATCGCTGAGCATTGACCTAGCAGCTTCAATGATCGTTCTGTTTCTTCTTTCAGAGAGTCCATTTTGCTGAGGTGTTCTTACTGAATAGAAGTTGTGAGAAATTCTCTTGTTCTCAAAGAAATTGCTCAGAGAACTGTTTTTGAATTCAGTTCCATGATCACTTCTTATTGAACGAACAGTAAGGTTATTCAGCACTTCCATCTTCTTAACGAAGGATATTAGTTCTTTTGGAGTATCACTCTTGCAGCGAAGAAAGATAACCCAGGTGTAGCGAGAGTATTCATTTATAATGACAAGCGTATATTTCTTTCCAACTATTGATTGGATGTTGACAGGGCCAAACAGATCCATATGTAAGAGCTGAAGAGGACTTGTCACCAAGGAAACTTCTTTAGACTTGAAACTAGCTTTTGTTTGTTTTCCTTTTTCACATGTTGAACAAAGAGATTCTTTAGCATATGAGTGCTGAGGGAGACCAGACACTAGTTACTTAGAAGAGGGAGAATTCAGGGTTTTGAAGTTTAGATGAGAGAGCCTTTTGTGCCAAAGCTAGTTGACATCAGAAGAAGATTTAGAGAGAAAACACACATTCTCAGTGGTATTAGAGTCCATATCTATTACATAGACATTTTCTTTACGATAACCACTGAGAGAAAGTTTTCCTTTCTCATTCACCACCGAACATGCTTTCTTAGAAAAGAGAACTTCATAGTCTTTGTCACATAGCTGGCTGATGCTTAGAAGATTATGCTTCAGTCCATCTACAATTCTACATAAGCGACTCTTCTGAAGGTAGTTGTCCCATTGCTGAGGACACCAAACCCTCGGGTATATCCTTTTCCGTTTCCACCAAAGGTCACAGAGGGACCTTTCTCTTCCTTGTGTTCAGTGAGCAGGTCTTTTTGACCAGTCATATGATGAGAACATCCACTATCGAGATACCAGATGCCCTTTGATACCTGCACACATAAGGAAGATTAAGCTTTGTTTGGTACCCACTTTTCAATGTGTCCTTTGGGGTTAGTGGAGATGGAAGGTTCAGTAATCTTCATAGTAGATGAAGATTCAACTTTAGTGGTAATCTTCAATTTGGTTAATTTATTAACCTTAGTGGTATTCTTCACCTAGGTCATTTTTTCAGCTTCGATGACCTTCTCAGCCTTGGAGGCATTCATCTTCACTTTGGCTGATTTATCTGCTTTAGTGGCAGTTGGACATTTGCTTGCAATATGGTCAGTAAATCCACAGTGATAGCATTTTCTATATTTAACAGTGGTTTTAGGACCAGGAGTGAAAGGTTTTGAGAATTTAAGATGAGCAGGGCCTGGTCCAAGAATGCTTTTAGCATGAGATCTGGGAGGAATTTTGATTTCTTCAGATCTGTTAGGCTTGAGATCGATCTTTAGCTTTGGAGGACAGAGATCAAAGATTTCTATCACAGAGCTAAAGGATTGATTCGCTGAAGGTTTAGAGGGAACTTTCAACTTTGCTTTCTTGGAAGCCTTCTCAGGACGAAGAATGTATTTTCCTTTATCCTCAGACTTAGAGCCTTTGGATTTTTCCTCAGGGATAGAATTAGAAGAAGAAGGATAAAACTGATTATAAGAAGTGTCAGAGATAGAAGTGACAAATGAAGACCGGTCTTCTTTAGGCTCATCCTGTGGTTTCCAAAAACCAAGACCGGTTTTATCACCACCAGTAGTTTGAGCATTTATTATCTCAATTATCTTTGTTGAAGAATTGCACCATTTTTCAACAGTAGCCTTTTCTGCTTTTAGAGCAGCGATGGCTTGTTCGCGTTCTATGCAGATGATTTTATTTAAAACAACTTGATCTTTCAAACTTTCCTCTAAAAGAGTTAGTTCTTTGATCTTTTCATGGCATTTTTCCAGCTGTTCAGTTAAGTCATTGTTTTTGCTTTCAGCTAGAGATTTGTCGTTTAAAGCATTGTAAAGATCAATCGTCAGCACATCAACTGCGCGACTTCTCTCTGATTCAGGTAGAGAGGGATTAGTAGAGATAGATACCTGAGATGATATATAGCTCATAGAAGTTTCAGATTGTTCTTCCACTTCTTCTTTAATCTCAGCCATAAGGCACATATTAGCGACTTCTTCTTCATCAGAACTTGATTCTTCTGATTTAGCCCAGTCATGTTCTTCAGCAATGAGACCTTTACCTTTTCGCTTGTAGCTTTTCAGCTTTTGATATTTATCTTTCAGCTTTAGGTATTTGTCATCGCTGGATCTTCTTGAGGTAGAGGGTTTGAAGACTTTCTTCGACCTGCACTCACTTGCAAAGTGTCCAATCTTTTCGCAGTTAAAGCAAGTAGCAGTAGCCTTATCAACAGGGGTTGATTTTGGCTTGTCAGTGAGAGAGAGAGGCTTATTTCTTCTGAAATTGCTCTTTCTTGCAAATCTCTTAAAAGAGTTTGTCAAGTGTGCTAAGGACTCATCAAACTCTGAAAGATCAGTGTCTGATAGATACTCAGATTCAGAATCTAACTTAGTGATGGTGAGAGTAGATCGCTGAGATGGAATTATCTCTGAAGAGACTAAAGTAACAGGAGTGCTTTTGGAGTCTTTAGAATCTTTTATAAGATTATTCTTCAATAGGTTTGATTGCTCATAGTTAAGAAATATTCCATACAAGGTGCTGAGAGAAAGAGAGTTTAAGTCTTTTGTCAGCTTGAGACATATTGAATAATTGTCCCAGCATTCAGGAAGACATTCCAAAAATTTTGTTAGGACCTCAGAATTAGAATAGGTCCTACCAACAGTTCTTAGATCAATGATTAAGCAGCTAAACCGCTGATGAACATCAGAGAGAGATTCACTCTTACCAACGATAAAACTTTCATACTGTCTTACCAAGTTAATATTTCGAGTCTCTTGGATTTCAGTGGTGCCTTCATATTAAACACAAATGGTTTCCCACATTTCTTTAGAAGTTTTAAGATGCATGATGGAATGGAAAACTTCATCAGCCAGAGCCATAGAGATAATGGTCTTTGCCCTTGCATCAATACCAACCTTCTTTTCGTCCTCATCACTCCATTGTCTGATTTCCTTAGCAATATAGCGTTCAGGAATAAATGGAGTGGTAGCAGTAGCTGGAACGACAACTATGATTTGGACAGGTTCATAGGGTCCATTTGTTATGTATTCAGGTATGGTGGGATCTGCACCTTCTAGAAAGAACATCATTCGATTTTTCCACAGAGAGAAGTTATCTCTGCTAAATCGAGGAGGTTTAGAAAGTGAACCATTATCATAGTAGTTTGTGTTTGTGTTCAGTGCCATTTTAGAATAGCAAGGAAAAGAATAAAGCAAGATCTTGTTTATCAGATCAAACAGTCTGCTCTGATACCACTTGTTGGTCCCGGATGTGCTTAACAAGTTTGTAGAAGGGGGAGGGGGGTTGAATACAAACACAAAATTTAAAGTTTAATAAATTGTTTATTGATAAATCAAACACAATTTACAAGTTTGTTGCGGAATAAGATTAAGACAGACTCAATCTAAACAAACTTAAGAAACACTAAGATGGTTGCACAAGAATATAGAGAATGGGGGATTGAGAGTATAGAAAACAAGGGTTTCTATAATGTATAAAGATGAAGACCAGAGGTGAGCACATCTTCAGATTGAGAGGTAATCTTTCAATTTATACCCTATGCATTAAATGCATGTCAGGGCACTTTACACATGGCATTCAGTGATTGGCTGAGAGGGACTGACTTTGGAAGACATGCTTTCGGCCGTATCATGAACAGTGTAGTTGACAGAGTTGTACGAATTGTGGCAGAGGTATGTCCATTCTAACACATCGTACTGGTTGTGCAAGGTAAGACAAAAGGAGACTTGAGGCATAAGCTTCGTGATCATTTGATCGCTAAATATCTCTTCCTTCAGAGATATAAAGAGGTTCAGCTATCGCTGAAGCTTTTCCTCATGTTCCTTCGCGTATAAGTAGATTCGTCTTTGCTTCACTGATATCCGCATCTGGTCACTAGTCGACTTATCTTTGTTCAGCAGCTTTGTCTTCGATTCAGCTATGAACATCTGTTGGCGCGAGACTTGTCGTCAGGGATTACGTTACTGTTTACATCAGAAACTATCAGCGATAACTGAACAGACTCAGTCTGATCACTGATAGTGAAACACTAATACATATAAATGTTTTGTCAGAAAGACTATCAGCGATAACTGAACAGACTCAGTCTGATTGCTGATGGTGAAACACTAATACATATTAAACGTAACTTTCACTAAGTATAAAAGAGGGTCTTTATCAAATCACTGAGAGAGTTTGGATCAACACATCCCTATGTCTACTGTTCCTAGGGTACCTGCAACTCCCACTACTCCTGAGGTCCCTGAGTATGAACATCCCAAACCCATAGCTGAGTGGATTGATCAAGAGAATGCTCTGCATGAACTTGCCAAGAAAGCCAAAAGACTACTCATCATGGCCATTCAATGACATTTTTCAGTCTTTGGACTTCTGTGAACATAAAAAGATATGTGGTTAGAGCTTGAAAACAACTTGAGGGAGGTGCTAAGACTCAAAAGAACAACAGAGCCTTATGCATCAATGAATATTTTGCTTTCAAAGCTCTGCCGAATGAATCTATTCAGAGCACCTATGATAGAATCAACTCTCTTATCAACAAGTGCAAGAGATATGGAATCCACATAACTTCTGAAGAAAACAATGTCAGGTTTCTTCAGAGCCTCAATGTTGAGTGGCTGCATTTGACTATGTACATGCAAGCAACTTTGGACCTTGATGTTTGGTCCATATCTGATCTTTTTGGGACTTTGGTGAGCCAAGAGAATCGCATCTCGAAGCTAAAAACTCAAGATGGTGGACCTCTAGCGTTAGTAGGAAAATCCACAGAGGTACAAGATAAAGGGAAGAAAGAGAGGACAACAAAGGATGTACTAAAGAAAAAGAAGAAGAAGGTTCTGATAGTTGAGAGTGAAGAAGATGATGACTCTGAGGAGGAAATGGACATGGCTTCTATGGCAAAGACACTTGCCCTTATGACCACAGAATACAACAAAGGTCTTAAGAAGAAGCCCATGTTCAACAACAGAGGAAGAGAGGAAAGAGACGACATAAGAGGATATGGTGAACAAAGGAAGTTTGTGAGAGAAGAGCGTGAGTATCAAAGATAAGAGGAAAGGAGAGGAGATGAAAGAAGGGGTGCACAAAAGTTTTATGGCAGAGGTGGTGAAAAGGCTCCCCAACAAAATGAAGGATGTTTCAAGTGTAGGAAGCCTGGGCATTTTGTAGTTAAGTGCAGATCCAATACAACAGAGGGCAAACCGGTCAGAGATGGCCAAGCAAGAAAACCTCGTGACGGATGAATCCTCTGATGAAGGGGACAACGATGCACTCTTCTGTAGTATGGCAGAAGTCAAAACCTCTGACGGGGATAGGGAGGTATCCACTTCTGACCCTTCATCTCATGTCTCTGAAAACAAGTTTTTTGAACTAAATGAGGAATTCCATGCTTGCAAAAGCACTTGCGCGGAGCTTGAAAAATAGCTAGCCTTCTTTGAGCGTGAGGCTAGACTTTTCACTCAAGAGAAGGATAAGCTTTATCTTGAAAAATGTTCACTTGTCTCTGAGCACATTTCAGAAAAGAAATCCTTGAAAGAAAAAGTAGTTTATCTTGATAAAGCATTAAAAGATAAGGTTAAAGAGCTAAGGAACAATGAGAGTGATCGACTAAATGCGATATCTCTAAAGAATATTTTCCAAAGAGAGACATAAGTCCTTCACCAAGACTTGCTCGATAGAGATCTGCTTATTAGGAAATATCAGGATGCACAGACGGTGCATGAAAAGGTGAACACACAAGTTGGCAGAAGAGGTATAGGGTTCACTGACCCATATACTGGAAACAAAAGAAACAAATCTCAAGCAAACATCTTCTGCCCCATAAGTTTTTTGAAACCAAGTCTTCCAAACTTAATTTCCACATTCAAGAGGCGCAGAACCTCTGAAGGACCACATCTGAAAAACCCTTCAGTGATGACTAATGTATGGTATGAAAACAATGGCTTGCCATCATCAACCTCTACAAAGAGGAAACCCATTCCAAAGAAATATCTGTCCCAAAAACAGATAGGACTTTTTAGATTTCGTCATCTAGACACACAGACTCAAATGGCCTTTGTGTGCATGATGACTCCTGAAAAGAAGTTGTCCTCTAAGGCACCAGAGTTTGTGCCAACCTCTGTGGAATAAAAACTCTTTAAAAGATTTTTGGAAAATGACTTAGGGAAAACATATGAAAATCACTTCCTAAATCGTCCTGATATAACCTTTGCAGTGCATGAAATCTTTGAGCAAGATTTGTTGAAGTGTCTAAGTGTTATGAAGTGGTTCCTTGTATTCTTAAAAATCTAAACGTTTCTAAGGACACTAATGATGTACAGAGCAATACATGTTTAGAAAATCATGCCTCCATCCACAGAGACTTTCTCGATTCGGACTCTGAATTAGAGTCTGAGTCATCCTCTGTCGATAAAGAGACTAGTTTTGTGGAACAAGAAATAGTTCCCTGTACTCTAGAGGAAAATAAATTATCCTCTAGCATTCTTAATAGAATGAATACTCCCAAAAGGAGAACTACTGGTGTACCTATTTGCCCTGGTTTCTTGGATATGTGCTTGCAAGCTAAGACCTCTCTTGAGCTTGAAAAATTGAACAAGGAAAAGTTTTTGATATCTCAAAAGCCCAAAGCTCCAAAATCTGTAAAACCTTTTCAAGAGAAACTCACTTGTCAACAGAAGGGAAAACGGCCCAAATTTGACAAAATTCATGCTTCTGTGGCAGTGAGTACAAGGAAGGAAAACCCAAGAGGGAGAGTACATCAAGAGAGCAATCCATGAGGAGATTTTGCAAAAACTCAACCTAGATTAGATAAAAATTTATGTAAAAGGAAACTCAAGTCTAAAAAGGGTTGTTGTAATCAATGCTCTGCACCCTCATTTGATATTTTTAATGAAAAGTTCAAGAATCGTGCTTCTAAAGTCTCATATTGTAAATGCTTTGATCTTATGCATGCTCTTAACCAACATTTGTCTAGACCAACCTGTCTTATCTCTCACTCTAAATCTAAGAATGCCAAATCTTAGTGAGAAAGGACAATCTGGTACATCTGTGAAAGAGGATAAAGCCAAAAACAAGAGTGCTAAGGCAACTCAAAAGACCCCTAACAAACATGGACCCATTTGGAAATGGGTACCTAAATATCTTTAATCTATCCACAGAAGCAACATGTGCAATTTGGTACCTAGACTCCGGGTGCTCATGGCATATGGCATGCGACAAAAGGTTACTCACCTCATATAAAGAAAAACTTAGAGGTGGCTCTGTGACCTTTGGAGATAATAAGAAAGGGCAAATAAAAGGCTATGGAGTCATTGCAAAAGGGACATCGATGTCAGCAGAGTGGCTTATGTGAATGGTCTTAAGCACAATCTATTAAGTGTTAGCCAACTCTGTGATAATGGACTCGATGTGATGTTTAAACGCCGTTACTGTTCTCTGTTGAAAGAAGATACAAGTATAGAGCTTCTGCGAGCCAAATGAAGAGGTGATTTATACCTCATGGATTTAAAGCCAACCAATAAAGAAGAAAAGCTTTGTTTGGTATCTAGCAAGAATGAGGAGGCTTGGCTCTGGCATAACATGTTCTGTCATTTAAATTTCCACACTCTCGACAAACTTGTAAAGTTAGATTTGGTAAGTGGTCTACCAAGTATAAAGTTTGACAGAGACCATCTATGCTCTGCTTGTGAAATGGGCAAACTCAAAAGAGCTGGCCATAAGAGCAAGTCAGACTTATCATGCACTAGGCCTCTGCAGATGCTACATGTAGACCTCTGTGGTCCAATATCTGTGCAGAGACTAGGAGGCAAGAAGTACATTCTTGTGCTCAAACATGAGTTCTCTAGATACACTTGGGTAGAGTTTGTCCATAAAAAGTCTGACGTCCCTGTGGTACTAATCAATCTCTTGAAGAGTATACATGTTCTTTATGAATGCAGGGTGCAGAGGTTACAAAGTGACAATGGTACAGAGTTCAATTTCCCAGGGTGCAGAGGTTACCTAATCAACCATTGAAGCCTATCTCATTACAGAGGTCATTTCCCAGAACTTCTCAGCTGCAAGGAATCCACAACAAAATGGTGTTGTTGAACGCAAGAAAAGAACACTAATGGAAGCCACAACAACCATGCTCACTGCCTCAGGGTTGCCAATTTTTTTTTGGGCAGAAGCCATTTCCACTGCATGCTTCACTCAAAACAGATCATTAATAGTGAAGAGGCATGAAAAAACACCATACCATATACTCCACCAGAGAAATCCAAACATCAAATACTTTCATGTCTTTGGCTGCAGGTGTTTTGTGCTGAACGACAGAGAGCAGATTGGGAAGTTTAGCCCAAAAGCTGATGAAGCCAAATTTATTGGATATTCATCTACCTCTAAAGCATATAGAGTCTTTGTGCTAAATTACAAACATATACTTGAGAGTATTAATGTTTCCTTTGATGACTTCTAAGAAAATCATCTCAGGACTCAAGCTTCAAGATGAAGACTATGGTGAATCATCAAGAACAAATGAACTTCATCATTTGTTTGAAGAGATGTTCAATGATGATGGACCCTCTAAAGATGATCGCAAAGCCTCTAAAGTCGATGTCTCTAAGGACCAAACAGGTACTTCCCTAACTAGACCTAGTAATACTTCACCCTCTTTCACTACTTGTGTAGGTGCGAATATCGAGGGGGAGCTCACAGAGACGAACAACAGTCAAGGATCCATGCTCAATCAGAGTGAAGGTCACCTTCCTATAATCTCTAAGGAGACAACACTAGAGCAATCATAAAACTTTAATCAAGGCACCACAGAGCTCCCTACATCAACTCAAGGAGCTCAATCAAGCCCTGTGCAAACTACAAATGATCAACCTCCGGCAACAGAAGTTGATCAAGAACTAGAACATGCTCCTGAAGTACAATTGGAAGGTTCCAATGATCACATACCCTGAATGACCAAATAGACTAAGAGTCACCCACAAAGCTAAATTATTGGTGACCCTTCTAAAGGAGTAAAAACTCGTTCTGCTACTGCAAATGTTTGTTTCTTCACAACTTTTGTAAGTATCATCGAGCCCAAGAAAATCTATGAAGCTCTTGAATACCTATACTGGGTAGAATCCATGCAAGATGAGCTTTTGCAATTTGAAAGGAACGAAGTATGGACCCTAGTGCCTCTCCAAAAGGCAAAATTGCAATAGGGACCAAATGGGTCTTTAAGAACAAGAAGGATGAAGATGGGGTGGTGATCAGGAACAAAGCAAGATTGGTGGCTAAGGGTTATTGTCAAGAAGAGGGTATCGACTACGAAGAAACCTTTGCCCCTGTAGCAAGGCTCGAGGCAATAAGGATTTTCCTTGCCTTTGCAGCCCACAGAGGTTTTAAGGTATACGAAATGGATGTTAAGTCAACCTTTCTGAATGGGCAAATTCAACAGGAAGTATATGTCCAACAACCACTAGGGTTTGAAAGTTCTAAGTACCCAAATCATGTGTATTTCTTGGAAAAGGCTTTGTATGGACTGAAGCAAGCCCCAAGAGCCTGGTATGATAGACTTTCAAACTTCCTTCTTGCAAATGGTTTCGAAAGAGGTACAATTGATACTACCTTATTTTATAATAAGAGAAAATGTGAGATTCTGCTTCTACAGATTTATGTAGATGACATTATTTCTGGGTCTAATAATAATTCTTACTGCAAAAAGTTTGAAACATTGATGAAGAGTGAGTTTGAGATGACTATGATGGGATAACTCACATTATTCCTAGGATTACAAGTCAAACAAACGACAGAGGGTATTTTCTTAAATCAATCCAAATATATCTCTGACATACTTGAAAAAAACAAACTCTCTGCCTCTTTACCAATGAAGACCCCTATGGCCACTGGATTAAAGCTCTATATGCAGATCCAGAGGGCAAATCCGTGGAGTGTAAGCTCTACAGAGGTATGATAGGGTCTCTATTGTATTTAACTGCAAGTAAACCTGATATGATGTTTGCTACATGCCTCTGTGCAAGATTTCAAGCTAACCCCAAACAATCTCATCTTTTTTTTGTTAAGAGGATCTTTAGATACCTAAAGGGCACCAAGAATCTTGGTCTTTGGTATCCAAAGAACTCTGGCTTTGATCTTGTGGAATATACAGATTCAGATTATGGGGGATGCAAACTTGACAAAAAGAGTACCTCTGGGAGTTGTCCATTTCTTGGAGCTAAATTAGTCAGTTGGACTTCTAAGAAGCAAAACTGTGTATCAACCTCTACAACAGAAGTTGAATGTGTGGTTGCTGCTAGTTGTTGTTCACAAGTTCTGTGGATGAGAACCCAACTCAGAGACTATGGTTTTGATATTGACAAAATACCCATCCTCTCTGACTCAAAGAGTGTCATTGCGATCTCATCCAATCCTGTCTAGCACTCTAAAACCAAACACATCTACATCAGGTATCACTTTCTGAAACATCATGTGGAGCATGGAACAATCGAGATGTACTTTGTGTCCACATATTACCAACTTGCTGACCTTTTCACAAAGGCCTTAGATGAGAAAAGATTCACTTTTCTTGTTAGCAAGCTTGGCATGCTAAACTTGAGTTGATTCACAAAGCCTCTGTACCTTGGCACAGAGCTTCTGTAGTACATATTTTCATTTCAGCTCTCCACTTTTCCTTCTTGTATGTATAGTTTATTTTTGTATGTACAATTGTCTTTCAATTCATTTATTTTATTGAGTTCACTCGATTCTATGACTTGTACAATGCTTACTTTTATGATCCAAGCATAGATCAAGGGGGATCAGAAGAAGATACTTGAAGATAACCTTGCTGATTCAAGAGGGAGCAAAGATATGGCTGTTATCGAGAGGAGCCTGCAAAGTAAGGTAAGTCCTTCACACACACATAAGGACAAAATCACTTTTCTCGGACACAAGTGTCTAAATATGTCCTAAGATGCCATTTAGAACTAGTCCAAACTTTGAGTGATCAAAACTTTCAAAAGTCTTTCCTTTATTAGAAATTTTTGGTCAAAGAGCCTCTGAGGTCTCTCACAGAGCCTCTGTGAGAAACATCAAAGCCTCTGAGTCTTAAACGACATATCTTGACCTCTGACGACTAATTTGTATTGACTAACTCGATCACTTCACTGAACATAAGTATATTTGGCTAAGAAAGGTGTCTTCTTATGTGAAAGAGCCAAACCCCTAACCTCAGAAGCTCTTAACCCACAAAGCTTCTGTGACCCTCAACACATAAGAATTTTTTCAAGGTTATGGGGTGCGGGTTATTTTTGAATGTGACAGTTATATGGGTATAGCAACTGCCACACGCGTGAAGATAATTGGAGGCATACGTACTCGATCGTGCACCGCCCCAAATGACGTGGCATATTATTAGTGGTGCGTAACCTGTACCGTCGTTTTTTCACTCACTACTCATAGGTACTTATTACGGATTTAAAATTTTATCGTTTACCACTAATTAATCTTTACCCTCTCTCAGTATAAATACAAACCCCTGTCACTTTCTCCAATTTTTACCTGCAACTTTTTCTCTCGAGCATTCAAAGCAAGAACTTTCTTTTATACTCCTTTTCCTTGTATCAATGGCATCTAACTCTGCTTTTTCTAAGAACTCCAAAGGTTCAAATGGCTCAAACCATTCTGAACATTCCGTGGCCTAAAAGGATAACTCTGGATCTGTAGGACAAGAACAACCATTGATAAGTCGAATGCTTTCATTCACAAGACACAACTACCACTCTACCTCCTTGAATCTGAAGCCAAATAACCACTTTGTTGTTCTAAACCCTAAAGGATACCATGCTGAGGCTGAAAATTCAATAAAAATCCTCAAAACCCACTTTTTAAACAAAGCCTTAACATTAACTAGAAATGATGTTCCTGAAACATACGTTAAACAATTCTGGTTGAGCTACAAATACGAAAAGGTTAAGGATTATGGGCACTACGTTATGGGATATGCCACCAAACCTGGAACTGATAAGGTTCTAGACATTGGCATCAATAGAAGAACAATCTTTGATGTATTTGATCTACCAACTAAGGACCAATTAAACTTGGTTAAATTCTCAGAGGATCCCACCGATGAAGAGATCCTCGACTTCCTCAGATTCATCGGGTACGCTAAGACAAACACAAAACGCACAGAGTTCAGGAGACAGAACCTTCTACCTCTGTGGAATGTTCTATTTTCCATCCTCGACAGAACCTTAACAGGAAAGTTTGGTAGTGCGGAACAATCAAGCCACACCATACTTGCAATCATCTACGACATGTACTATGATCTTCCTCTAGACTACGCGAAGTTAATCTTCAGAGAAATCATGCTAGCAGCTATTGCCAAAGAAGAAGACCAGAACAGGGGCACAAGGCTAAGAACTTTAGTCTTCAACAGGTTTATAGCAATGCTTCTTGGCAATGAGTTAGTGGGTGAAGGAAAGCTGCCCACAGAAGGAAAGATGACCAAGATCTATGATATGAAATCTCACAGACCCACCACTCTGCCAATAGGTTATCCAAATGCCAAACCTCTGCCAGCAAGGATGCTAACCTACTTGGGTAGTGAAGAGGGTAGATTAGCTTACATTTGCGGGCACAGGACTCCAGAACCGAGTCCTGCAACCCCCTCGCGTGTAGGATTCCAAGTTGGCGAGGTAGCAATTTATCTGAGGGAAGAGAGAGCAGAGGGTGAATAGAATGTGGGCGTAGAGGCATAAAATGTGAGATCTAAGAGAATAGAGATTGAGAGTGGGGTGGGGAGTGAACATCAGAAGAAGAAAAAGAAAGGGAAAACCCAAAAGAGGGTCGAAGAGGAAGAGGCCCCAAAAACAATGGCAGAGTTGGAAATGGTGAACGAGGCTAAGAAGCCTAAAAAGAAGGTAAAGAAGGATAAGACCAGAGTGGTCACAGAGGAGGCTACAGTGGCTACAATCGCAGAGGTTGTTAAGCCTCTGAAAGAAAAGAAGAAAAAGAAAACCAAAAGGCCTCAAACTAATTCTAAGAAAGATTAAGAAAATGCTACAGAGGATACCACTGCAGAGCTCCCAAAGAGTACCAAGAAGAAGAGGTTGATCAAGCTGGCCGACAAAGAAAAGCATAAAGGCTTGACCAAAGCTCAAGAAGATGTACTCAGGGAAGAACCTGCAGAGGTAGAAGAAGTACCTCTGCAGAGGAAAAGAAAAAGAACCTTAGTTTTTGAAAGCCCTGAGGTCGAGATCCCTCAACAACATAGACCACCGAGACCACTAATGGTGGTTACAAGCATTGCAAAAGAAATAGCTCAACTCTATACAGTGGATATCGAAGTCACTGATACCTCTGTGGTAGCTGAGAATGTGACAGATCAACCATCTAGTGATGATGAGGGTAAAGAGGAGAGAATAGAAAAATCGAAGGAGGAGATAATAGGTGAAAAAGATGCCATAGGCACACATCCTCAACTAACTCCCCGTGCAAGCCAAACTACTATCCCTGCAGATCTAGTGCAGAAGGATATTGAAGAAGGGTCACACAAACCGAACCTTAACTAGCCTAGACGGACATAGGACATTCCTTCTTCCTCTGTGCCAATCATACCCGGGGAAACCAAATTCACCCCATCCTCTCAAAAGGATGAAGGTGTAGAAATAAGTGTCCAATTACCCTAGGACACGATACTTACCTCCACATAGGCATTTGTTGCCTCTGTTGCACTTATGAGTGATAACCAAACCACTTCAGAGGTGGTAGTGAGGAAACACATTGACTATGTGGGTCTATATCACCCACAGAGTACACTTAACAAGCATCTTGGGGAGAACTCTGAATTCTCTTCCAAGAGACTTGTTGACATAACCTCTATAGAAGATTTCTCAAAGGAACTTCGAGGATTACAGGGAAATCCTCCATATCTCAATGTCAACACAGGCTCTGAAGGTGCCAAAGACTCATTGCCTAAATCTGGACCATGTGTTGGTCCAGAGGTAATCCTGGATACTTATGTCACAAAGGATGAGTTTAAAACTTTTGCTGACTCTGTGCTTCAAAAACTTGATGAGTTGAAAAACTCTATCCACCTCGCTCCCAAAGACCAAAATCCAAATATTGTCGCAAAGGCTCTGAAGGCAATTACAGGGGCTCTGCAAGAACTGAAGAAATCATGCGAACAGAACTCTGCCGACATAAAGAAGCTGATGGAAGCCTCTGCAAATACTGTCATGAAAACCAACTTCAACGAGGTGGACCAATCCGTGAACATCCAAACAGATGCAATCAAGGTTCTTTGTTGAGTCTAATTCAAGGCAAGATTAATCAATCTAACACAATTCAATCAAAATCAAGATCACAGAGTAGAGAAAGAAAATCGTATGTATTGCATTATTCATATGATTACAGAATGATCGCACGTCTCTCAGGGTTACAAGGTTTTCTCACAAGACAAAGCTATTTAAACAAAGACACTTCTCTCTAAGCAAAGAAACTCTCAAGATAAGTTCTCTCAAACAATAGAAACTCTCACAGCATTAAAAATCTCAAAGACTTTACAAAATCAAAGTCAAACAATTACAAAAGACAAACTAACTTGATCTAAAAAATGCATTAACAATCTCCCCCTTTTAGATCAAGTTTGGATATTTGGTCTTTCCCACCTAGATAGTCTTCCTTGACGAATACCGAGCAGCGATTCAAAATTTCTGATTCCACGTCTGAAATTGAAACGATCATAGATGGCATCTACAATTCTTTCATTACGGATCTTGACAATCCTGTTCATCCCTTTTTCTCCTTGCTTCAACTTCTCCTTGTTTTCCTTAAGCTTTCTCTCCAATTGCATTTTGATCACTTTCAAGGTTCCATCTGAAAACTTTGCGATTTCGGTTAATCTGAAGAACCTCTTTTTGTTCTCAGAAGTCTTCTATACTACACCAAATTCAGGCTTGTCTAGCACAGTGAATAGATTATAATCATCAAAACCATCCAGACTAAGATCAGGCTTTTTCATGTTGACTTTCCTCTGATTCGTCTCTATACCGAGTTGGAAGTCATAGCAGTATGTATAGTTTACCTGTCTTCTCATAAATCTTTTCACAACATCCAAGGCAACAAGAATATTATCTTTCCTGATAGTCATATTTCTGAAAAGATGGTACAGGTACTCGATATCATCAACATTTAGAAAACAAAAGCGGGTTTCAGAAAATACACATTCTGTCAACTCTCTTGATTGCACATGGAAAACTGGATACCAAATACATACAAACTGCACAAGTCTCACAAGCTTCACTGTCACTATTCCTGACTTGTTTTTAACAGTTTTCTCCAGTAGTCTTACCCAACTCATTATTCGAGTATACTCCTCCTGATATTCCAAGGATTGATTTGAGACACCCAAGACTTTGAATTTATCCATTTCTCTGATCTTGTGAACAAATATATTCTTCATCTCTTCTTCCAGAAATGGTTACCTCAAAGTATTCCTCATTTGTATGATTTGATCTTCAGTAGGGGCAAGAGGTACTTGAGGTTGGTCTGAGGGATCGGCTTGGGCTTCGGCTGGGTTAGAAGGAAAGAAAGGTTCAGGTTCAGTTTCAGTGTTTATGTTGAGTAGGTTTTCAAAGCTAGGTTGTTCATCATGATTTGGGCTTGGAAATCTGTGTGGGCTAGGTAAATTGGTTTGGGTAGGTGAAATAGGTTGGCTAGTTGGAATTGGTTGAGTAGTTTGGATAGTTTGGCTAGGTGTAACAGTTTGGGTAGATTGGGTAGTTTGGGTAGGTTGTTTTTCTGGGTTTGATGGAGGTTGGTTTACTAGGCTAGGTAGGTTGATTGGTTGGTTGGAAGGTTTCGAAAGATTTATATCTTTAAAGGATAGGATATCAGGTTGTTGAAAGGTGGTTTCTGGAAGTTCTGTGTGCACAGGACTCAGCTGGATGTCTTCTTGAGAACAAGCAAGGATGTCCAGTATACTCACTTCACCTTCTCCTATTAACTCACTTTCCTCCTCCTTGATCTTCCAAAAGTTGTCATACTTTTCAACTGATGTTTCTTCATCATCAGAAGACAAGTCTATTGCATAAATTTCCTCCAATCCAGTATGTCTGATGATCTCTTCTCTAGTAGCAACCACGGGATTTTCAACCAATGGTTCTACATCTTCGTTAACGTATAAGATCAACTCCATTCCCTGTCCTTCACCCATATTCACCTGTTCCTCACTATCAAAGTCAACCATTTCAGTATCCTCTCCTTTATCTGATCCACCAATAGCATGTTCAGATTATGTAGCAGTTCTTTGGCGTTTGCTTATCTCCCCCTCATGGTCATGATCTGAATCATGATCATGCCTCTTCTTAGATCATGCTTGGACTTTGCATGAATCCTGAACTGCTTTTGTTAACTCTTGGATGTGCTGAACCATTTCTGTCTTGAAGGCTTGGAACTCAAATATGGAAACAACGTTAGTCTATACATGAGATTGTTGAGTTCTCAGCAATCCAATGAGATCAGCATCAGACTCCTCAGCGGGTGCCTGGGATAAAAGTTTGACATATAATAGAGATTTCAGCTCCTCCGCCGAGAGATCAACCGGTTGAACTGGTTGTGGTGGAGGTGGATGAATAGGCTCCTCAACCGCTGGGCCTTTCCCTTTCAGTAGGCTCTTGACTTTGACAATCTCCTCCTCAAACTTTGCAGATAATGTCTCAATAACATGTTTCTCAACAACCTTTAAGGCACCGTCGAGGTATTCCTTTCACACAAAATCGGGAAAATAACTCCGAGGTCACTTAGACTTCTCGCTGTCACAACTGTTGAGGATCCAACAGTGTGGCCTGTGTTCAAAGCTGGAATATCGATAGCAATGACAGGACTTCCATCCGATGTTCCGATCAGGTCACTAAGACGTCCGATGGTAGCAGAAGTATGTGTATATGTCCTACGAATAAAAGATGATAAACCAATAGGCTCTAGACTCAATGGTGCACAGAAAGAAATTGAGCTCTGGGCAGCTGAGCTCTAGTTTCAATTCCTGCACTTTTCGAGTGAAAGACAGATAGAGTTTGTGCTAAAACCCCGTGCAAAGTTGAGACTATGGCCTGTTGAGAGGCTATAGAATGGCTCGTAGAGGTGTGAAATTGCATAAGTGGGTTACTTATGACTTGTGCTTCTGAATGCAACACATGCAACAGAGTACTGGATTTGGTTGCCCTTATGGAATGGTAGGTTATTCTACACTCTCGTTCACCATATTCTTTTCCTTAATTCTCTCTTTGCCTCACATTTTCAGTATTTTCAACTATAACTCCCTCAGATCTCCTTATGTCTCCCAAAACATGTGCAATTTCAGTGCCAGCAGTATCTATCTCCATGTCATCATGCTGTAGAGAGACATATTCTAAGAAACCAAAGTTGTGTTGGAGATTTTCATCTTCAACATCAACATCATGAATAAGTTCTTCAACTTGATGATCCGAAGTTGCCGAAGGAATTGTCTCTGTTGAGATGGCACATCGATCCGACTCAGTATCATAATTCACATCTTCATCAGCTAACCTTTCCTGAGGACTTGATTGACGGATTATAGTCCTTTCAGGTTCAGATGTGGAAATCTCTAGACATGTGGCATCTTGTGCCGAGGTCCCCACAACTTCATATATGATATTCTGAACCCCACCTGTTCCCCTCTCTGGATTTTCCCTCATCTATCCCCGTTCCTGGATCCCCGTGATCTCAGGAACCCTTACTACCTCCTCTCGCCTAAGGGTTGAGTCTTGGGTAGGGATAACCGATGTTGGTAATCCCATAGACTCTCTATACTCTATTACACACTTAGAGGTCGAATTAGTGTATGAGAGTAGAGCTTCTGGAACTGGCATGGAGTTTTCAAATATATTCTTTTGCTTATGGAGATACTTCATCTCATATTCTGGTGCAAGCTCATGATGAGATCTTTTCGAAATATCTCTATTTGAGCGGATCATGCTGCGGATTATCAACTGAAGAAATATTTGGTATGGCACATAGATTGGTCTCTTAGAAGTCCTTTTACTGATCACCTTCTCATAAAGTTCCGTATAGAATGATACTGAGTAATCGACGTGTAGATCGTACATGACTGCATGAAATAGCCTCAGTGTTTGCATATTTGTATTATCCAGACCGGAATTTCTTGAAGTCAAGCATCTGTTGAACAAAGAGAACATCTGATAGTAGAATGGAGGAAGATTAGTCTTCTTGAATTCACTAATCTTTTTAAGTGGACCATCATATCCCAAGGCTTTGATGCCTTAAAATACTTCTGAATCCACCGGATATGAGTCAAAAGATGTTCTGCCTGGTCTAGAGTCTGCCTCTGGTAGATCAAGTATCAATCTGAGTCTTTGGTAGGTCAAGATGGATGTGAAGTTGTCAATCTGGATCTTGAAATATTTGACCTTTTCACTTTCAACCACATACTCAATTGTTTTCCAGGCTTGCTGCAAGTAGATCATCGGAATGGCAGAAGTGTCTGTCAGAGCCTGATTCAATGTGTTGGGAACTGAAGAATTCATCAAGTATGGTTAATGCTGCTGGTTCAAAGTTACTACTTCTAGAAGACTTAAAGGTTAGTACTGCTGAGTGTTACTACTGCTAGTACTATTAATACTGCTAGTCATAGTTAGTACTGCTTGAACAAAGTTAGTACTGCTTAGCTAGTTAGTACTGCTAGTAGTTAGTGCTGCTTAGTAGTTAATGCTGCTAGAAGAAGTTAATGCTGCTGATCATGGTTAGTGCTGCTAAAGAGATTCGGATGGAAAGAATGACAGCTGGATAATCTGAAGATTATAGAAGCTTATAGATATACATGGAAAATATACTGAAGATATTTTATTTATTGTAATTATCTTTGTATTCAGTATATATATTGTATAGTTTAGAATAATGAGTTAAGTTTTGTTTTCATTCTTTTAGAGAGAAAATCAACCTCAAGGCATAGATCCTAATTCTAGAGAAGTAGAATTCGTATTGGTGAGCCTGTTCATCAATATTGAGGTTGAGTGTGTAATCTTGTAACTTCAAAGCATTCAATACAAGTTTACAGTTTGTTCTTCATATTTACTGTATTGATTTACTATTTCATTGAATATCAAAGTGTTATTCCGCAAACTTTTTTGATATTGTTTCTGAGAATTAATTCTTGTTGAGAATTCGATCCTGACAAGTGGTATCAGAGCCAAACTCTCTCAGAAACAGTTATTCATCATGGAAAATCTTACAGAATCAAGCAGTACTTTGGTTTCTAAGGTTCCAATGCTCAAACCAAGTGAGTTTGACATGTGGAAGATCAGAATCAGACAATATATTCTTCTCACTGACTACTCAATGTGGGATATCATTGAGAATGGTCCTTCTGAAGCTGGAAGGATAGGACCAGATGGGAAAAGACCTCCACCAAAGATAGATGGTGAGAGGAAGATCAGACAAACAGAGATGAAGGCCTTGAGCACTCTGCTCTTGGCCATTCCCAATGAATATCAGCATCAATTTTGCAACTGCACTGATGCTCAGATTCTCTGGAATGCTCTAGAGAAAAGATTTGCTGGAACTAAGAGCATCAAAAGAAATCAAAGAGATGTTCTAAAGCAGCAGTATGAGAACTTCACTTCCACAAAGAATGAGTCTATGACTCAAACTTTTGATAGGTTCAATAAACTCATTGGTGAACTGGCTACTGTAGGGGTGAAGATGGAACAAGATGATATCAACAGAAAGTTCCTCAGATCTCTTGGGGATGAATGGACTATGTACACTGTCTCATATAGACAGAGTGACAATCTGGAAGAGAAAGAACTTGATGATCTATACAATGATCTAAGAGTTTTTGAAACTGAGGTAGAAACCAAGAAGAAGCCCTCTGGTTATATTCACAATGCTGCTCTTCTTTCAGCATCCACTGATACTACTGCCAACCCTGAAGCAGTTAGTACTGCCAGTGGAGTAAGTTCAGAAAAAGGCACTGAAACTATCTTTGAAGCCTTTTTGTCCAGTCATAGCAGCAATTCTTTGATTAATGATGATCTGGATCAAATTCACCCTGATGATCTGGAGGAGATGGATATTAAATGGCAGATGGCCATGTTATCCATGAGGGTGAAGAAGTTCATTAAAAGAACTGGAAGAAATAACTTCTCTCAAAGAAGAGAGAAGATGGAGCTGGTTTTGACAAAACCAAGGTGGAATGCTGTAAGTGTCACAAGAAAGGACACTTTGCTAGAGAATGCAGGAGTGCTGTTCCAAACAACAACAACCATCAACAAGCTCAGAATGGAGGATACAATCTGAACAAGAATCCTGCTCAAGCCCTTGTTTCTCAACAAGGAATGGGATTTGACTGGAGTGATCAAGCTGAGGAAGCCATTCAGAACCAAGCTCTTATGGCAGAAGTGTCTGATCTCCCCATTGAGGTAAGTTCTAATCTTTGCACTAAATCTTGCATTGACACTGTTACAAGGTACAGGGATCACAATCAAAGTATATGTGATGACCTCAAAAGATTAGAAAAGGACATAAGAGATTATGTGTTGATAGTAGAGAGATTTGAAGAGCAAATCAAAGGCTTTCAAGCTAATGAACTTCAACACTCTTATGACACAAACTATTGGAAGTGGGAAAAGAATGAGTTAGAAACCAACATGTCTAAGTCCTTAGAAGAGAATGATAGACTGAAAGAGGAACTGTCAAAAGTTAAACTTGACATAGACAAGTTTTCTTATGCTTCAAAAGCAATGGACTCTCTTCTAAAGGCTCAGATACATGATAAGATGAAGCCTGGTATTGGATACAACAATACACCCCCTCCTTACAATAACAACTATATTTCTCCTACATCAGACTTGTTAGAAACTAAGGAGAAAAAGGACTTGTCTGAAGAAGCTTTTAAGATAGATCCTTTGGATGAGGTAGTAGTTAAGGATTTGACTGAAAAAGGAGCCAGTAAGAACAGGGATAATAATGTGAGTAAAAAGATACCATTAGAAAACAATATTATCACCAATGAGGGATGTGGGAAAATCTGGGTCAAGTCCAAGGAGATAGAGAAGACTAAAGGAAATGATAACAAGGTCCATTACAAACAAACCACAGTTGTGAATCCTGGATCTTGTAAACAGTGTGATTGCAATAAAGCCAAGAGCCTAAATTCTGGTTTAAAAAGAGGAAATCAAAGAAACTGGAATAATCAATGGGCTCAGAAACAAGGAGTTGATCTGAATAAAATCAATAGACCGAAACCTTGTTTTATATGTGGCAAGTTGAATCATTTGGCTAAGTATTGTTACTTTAACCCTATTAACCAACAGATGAACTTTCAAAGATTTGTGCAAAAATCTGTGGGTTATAGGAAGGCTGGAAAGAAACATGTGATAAAGAAATATGTTGAAAGTAAAGGCACTTTAAAGAAAAATATTTTAAAAGAAAGTGTCAAAATGTGGGTGCCTAGAAGTACTAACAGTGTTAGTACTGCTAACAATATTAGTACTGCTAACACAGTTACTACTGCTAACAGTGTTAGTACTGCTAACAATATTAGTACTGCTAACACAGTTACTACTGCTAACAGTGTTAGTACTGCTGAAAATATTAATGCTGCTAATACTGTTAATACCTCTTCAAAGGTTAGTAATGCTAAGCATGCAAGTGCAGCCAAGGCAGTTAGTACTTCTAAAACAAGTACTGAATCTAGCAAAAACATTTCCAAGCCTATTATTGTAACAAAGTACTCCAAGAATGAGGAATTAAAGTTTAAAAAACTTGTCAAGAAAGAATGCAAGTATTTTGATGAGAAAGGGGTACCCAAGACCACTTTGGCTTGGGTTCCTAATTCATACTAATTGATTTATCTAATGTGCAGGGCAACCAACAGCTCAAGGGAAAGAGCATTTGGCATGTTGATAGTGGTTGCTCTAGGCACATGACAGGCAACATGTCATGCCTTCAAGACTTCAAGCATATCAATGGAGGACATGTTGCATTTGGAGATAATCTTACTGGTGGTAAGATAAGCGGAAAAGGTAATGTCACCAAAGGTAAGATGACATTTGAGGATGTCTACTATGTTGATCAATTAAAGTACAACTTGTTAAGTGTATCACAGGTTTGTGACAAACAACATAGTATATTATTTACTAATACTGAGTGTATGATCCTTGCTCCAGGGTTCAAGGTAGTTGATGAAAGCATGATACTACTTAGAACTCCAAGAAAGGACAATGTTTACTGCCTTGATTTGGACATTGTTGATAGTGATTCATCTCTAAATTGTCTTGTTTCAAAAGCTTCTGTAGATGAATCCTCTCTATGGCACAGAAGGATGTGTCACATGAATTTCAAGACTATGAATAATATTGTTAAAAATAACCTTGTAAGAGGTTTACCTTCAAAAGTCTTTTCATGTGATGATCATTGTGTTGCTTGTATTAAAGGCAAACAACACAAAACTTCTCATAAAACCAAAGAGTTAAATTCTGTTTCTTCTTGTCTCCAATTACTGCATATGGATCTGTTTGGTCCTACAAATGTTATGAGTATAGGCAAGAAATCTTACTGCTTGGTTATTGTTGATGATTACTCCAGATTTACTTGGGTATATTTTCTAAGGACTAAGGATGAAACAAGTGGTCTTATCAAATCCTTTATTCTAAGAATTGAAAACCAAACTAATCAAAGAGTAAAAGTCATTAGATCAGATAATGGAACTGAGTTTAAAAATCATGATCTAAACACCTTTTGTGAAGAAAAAGGTATTGAGAGGCAATATAGTGCTCCTAGGACTCCTCAACAGAATGGTGTTGCTGAAAGGAGGAATAGAACACTAATAGAGGCAGCTAGATCTCTGTTGGCTGATTCCAAATTGCCAATTACCTTCTGGGCTGAAGCAGTTAATACTGCTTGTTATGTCCAAAACAGAGTTCTAGTAGTCAAGCAAAAGAACAAGACCCCATATGAGCTTTTAAATAAAAGAAAACCTTTTATTGGTTTCTTCAAACCTTTTGGGTGTCCTTGTACAATTCTAAATACCAAATCTCACTTAGGTAAGTTTGATAACAAAGCAGATGATGGATTTCTTGTTGGATATTCATCTCAGAGTAAGGCTTACAGAGTTTTTAACTCTTCTTCTAGAATAATTGAAGAAAGTGACAATGTCAAATGCAATGAGAACACACCAAATCCTGTCGGGTCTGGACCTCAGTGGCTATTTGACATTGATTCACTAACTAACTCCTTTGGTTTCAGTAATGAGTATACAGGAACATGAAGTGGAGGATCAGGAATCACACAAGTTCAAGAAAGTCTATCTAAATCTGTGATTTTTCCCATACCCACAGTAAATTCTGTTGAAAACTGTGAAAAGGAATCATTTACTGGACCAAGCCAGAGTGAAGAAGACACTAGAGATAAGGAGACTCAAGAAAATAATGAAGTGGCATCTGAAAACACTTCAGTTGAGTTACATGAATCTAATCTTGAGGCTGGACTGAATGAAGAACCTAGTCATAACACCAGAGTTCAAAAGAATCATCCTCCACAGCTGGTAATAGGAGATATCTCTTCTTCTATGATGACTAGACATCAAAGCAGGCTTCAGGAAATGCAAGATCAACAGCATACAGTGCTTTCTTGTTTTCTATCACAGCTTGAGCCTAAAAAGGCACATGATGCTATGAAGGAATCTAGCTGGATAGAAGCAATGCAAGAGGAACTGTTACAGTTCAAGCTACAAGATGTATGGGATCTGGTAGACCTTCCTAAAGGTCACAGAGCAATTGGCACAAAGTGGATTTTCAGAAACAAGAGAGATGAAAGAGGTATTGTCATAAGGAACAAAGCAAGGCTGGTGGCTCAGGGATATACTCAAGAAGAGGGTATAGAATATGAAGAATTGTTTGCACCTGTGGCTAGAATAGAAGCAATCAGACTATTCCTAGCCTATGCTTCTTACATGAACTTCAAAGTCTATCAAATGGATGTAAAAAGTGCCTTTCTCTATGGGTCAATTGAAGAAGAAGTATATGTCTGTCAACCACCAGGGTTTGAAAACCCAAGCTATCCAGACAGGGTATACAAATTAAAGAAAGCACTTTATGGACTACATCAAGCCCCAAGAGCATGGTATGACACTCTGTCATCCTATCTCTTGGAAAATGACTTTGAAAGAGGAGTCATTGATAAGACTCTATTTATTAAAAGAAAGAAGAAGGATATTTTGCTGGTGCAAATCTATGTTGATGACATTATCTTTGGATCTACAAGAAACAACATGTGCAAGGAGTTTGAAGATTTAATGCATCAAAGGTTCAAAATGAGTTCCATGGGGGAACTTACTTTCTTCCTTGGACTCCAAGTTCAACAGAAGTCAGATGGCATTTTCATATGTCAATCCAAGTATGTGCAGGATATTCTAACCAAGTTTGGTTTCTCAGAATCAAAACCTGCCAGCAAACCTATGGAAACACACAAGCAGATCACAGCAGATCTTGAGGGGGAGGATATGGATGTGCATCATTATAGATCCATGATTGGCTCTCTCATGTATCTCACAGCATCAAGGCCAGATATAATGTTTCCAGTCTGTGTATGTGCAAGATTTCAAGTTAGGCCAAAGCAATCTCACTTTCAAGCTGTTAAGAGGATATTCAGATATCTCAAAGGGCAACCCAGATTGGGACTTTGGTATCCTCATAACTCACCTTTTGACCTAATAGCATACTCAGACAGTGATCTAGGTGGGGCAAACTTGGACAGAAAATCTACTTCTGGAGGATGTCAGTTTTTGGGTGCTAGACTAGTCTCATGGCAGTGCAAGAAACAAACCACAGTATCCACATCTACAACAGAGGCAGAGTACATAGCAGCTGCAAGTTGCTGTTCTCAAGTCTTATGGATTCAGAATCAAATGTTGGATTATGGGGTAACCTTTCTACACACTCCAATCTTTATTGACAATAGCAGTGCTATTAGCATTGTGAATAATCCAGTCAAGCACTCAAAAACAAAGCACATTGAGATCAGGTATCACTTTATAAGAGATTGTAATGAAAAGAAACTTATTCAAGTTGTCAAAGTTCACACTGATAATCAGTTTGCTGATTTATTCACTAAAGCTTTTGATGTGGGTAGATTCACTTTCTTGGTAACAAGTGTGGGAATGATCAACACTGAATAATCCCCTTCTCAAAAAAGTGGCTTTATACCTGTATATTATTCTTGGAGTTACTAATCTTCTTTTTCAGGATATGCATAGCAGTACTCAGTGTTTAGCAAGTTTAAAAGGAGTATTTCAGTTAATACTGCTAGTGGTTAATACTGCTTTCAGTTAATACTACTAGTGGTTAATACTGCTTTCAGTTAATACTGCTAGTGGTTAATACTGCTTTCAGTTAATACTGCTAGTGGTTAATACTGCTTTCAGTTAATACTGCTAGTGGTTAATACTGCTTTCAGTTAATACTGCTAGTGGTTAATACTGCTTTCAGTTAATACTGCTAGTTAGTTAATACTGCTCGTAGTTAATACTGCTAGTTAGTTAATACTGCTAGTAGTTAATACTGCTCTAGGTTAATACTGCTTATGTTCCGAATACTATAAATACTCTTTGCCCGCCTAAAATTTCATAACTACTCTTTGCATACTGTTCTCTTGCGCTCAAAACCTTTTCTCTCTCAAGTTCAAAGTTATCAGACAAGCTTCTCACTAAGATCAATGGCATCCATGACTTTTATCGACGAGCACAACGAGATTGCAATGCTACAAAAGCCAAAGCAAGCTGCAGGATTTCATCAGATTGTGGATTTCCTCAAGTCAAGCCACATTGCTCATGCTCTTCTTGTATCCCCTACAATCTATATTGAGCATCAAAGGCAGTTCTGGGCTAATGCAACCATTGTTGTTGAGAATGGTGTGCAGATGATCAAGACAAGAATCTGTGATCAATCACTCACGGTTACTGAAGAGGTTATTCGCATCAGTCTACGTCTAGACGATGCCTCTGGTATAACCTTTATCCCAAATGATGATCTGTTTTCAAATCTTACAAGAATGGGGTATGGAGGCCCATTGGGAGTTTTAAAATTCTCTAAAGCAAAAATTTCACCCCAATGGCGTTTCTTTGTCCATACTCTTATGCACTGTATCTCCAAAAAGACTACTGGATGGAGTGAGTTCAGCAGCACTATTGCTTATGCTTTGGTGTGCTTGGCCACTGCCAGAAAGTATAATTTTTCTAAAATGATTTTCAGTGATCTTGTCTCAAACATGGGAAACAAAAAGAGCTTCTTTATGTATCCCAGGTTTGTTCAAGAAGTCATTACTCATGAATTGACGGATATACCTCAACCTGTTGGGGTATATGTACCTAAACCCCCCAAAGGCAAGGTTTTCTCAAATATGAGAAGATCTGCTGGGGACTCTGAAGGAGTTGACACCCCATTGTTCTCTACAATGATGGTGGTGTCCCAAACCAATGAAGGTATGGCAGCAGGGTCAAGGCCCCCATTAGACCAACCCACTGCTAGCCAAGCCCAACCTTCCCTCTCAAAATCTATTCCCCAGTCCCTTCTTGAAAAACCAACCTCTCCAATCACACAAACTTACAAGAGGAAACAGGTAAAGAAGGCTCCTTCCCTTCTTGTACCATTACCCACTAAGCCTATAAGCCCTCTAAGGGAGAATTCTCCCCTAGAGAATATCCAAAGGGAAACCACAAGGGTGTCTCCCAACCCAAAGGAGGTGCTCTCTGAGGAGGAGGTAGAGCATATGGGTGATGAGGCTGCCACTACTCCTGCTAGTACAGAGGAGGAAAGTGGTAACATCAATAAGACCTCCCCCATGGCAACTTTGAATGAGCAATCATTTGAAGGTCCCTGGTGCCAAGAAACCACAGGGGTGGATAGTGATTCTGCAAGGCAGAAGACTTCCATTAATAAAAGATCCAATGATCCTTCAAATGAGGGTAACACTTCTGGAAAGGGTGAGGACAGATATACGTACGATGAATTGATGGAAACAATGGGGAACATCAATCAAGATGTTCTCAAACAAGGAAAATATATTGAAGAAATGAAGCTAGTCATTCTGTCACAACAAGAACAGATTGCTAAGCTGAAGAGGATGGTGGTTAGTCTGGTACAAAGGAAGAAGAGAAAGCAATTCCAACTTCGGAGAAGGAAAGTTGAGAATGATGCTCCCAAAAAGGGGGAGATCAACATGGAAGAAGCCACAAGAGAGGGGAAGCTTAATGTTGAGGGGAAGCAGGAAGCAGAAACAGAAAGAGTTTCAATACCAAAAGAAACAAAAGAAGCAGCAGAAACAGTTACTACTGCTGACATTAATAAAGCAGCAGAAACTGTGAAAGAAGTTCTAACAGATCTTGAGATTGCAGAAACCTTACTAAAAGCCAAGAATGATACTCCCAAGGTCACTTCAAAGACCAAAGGAATAATCATCAAAGAACAAGGTGAAGTGATCAAGAAAGATAATAGCAAGAAGGCAATCAACAAAGACAAAGGAAAAGCAAAAATGGTGGAATCTGATCAACCAATCAAAAAGCAAAGGTTGGTTGAATCAGATGAAGCCCTAGCTAAAAAGATGCAGGAGGATTTTGAAAAAGAAGAAAGAGTTCAGATGGAAAAGGACAGGGAAATGGCAAAAGCTCTAGCTGCTGAACTGAATGAAGCTTATCAACAGAGTATGGCAACTGAAATTGCACAGAAGAAAGCTGCAAGTATGAAGAAATCAGTGGTGAAAACAGTGGCAAAGAAGAGAAAACCCTCAAAGACATTCCTAGGTACCCAAGAGAGAAACAAGATGATTATATTTCTTAAAGGTGCTGTAGGAGTCAAAAAGGAGATGTTCTCCAAAATGTCTTTTGAGAAGATCAAAGAGCTCTATGATTCAGAGATGTTGAAGCTTCAGGGAAATGAAACTGCTAGGGTGGAGATGGAGAAGAGGATAAAAGAAAGTAATGACTTTGATTGTCAAAAGCCATTTCCAGATGAGCAAGAAACACCTCCTAAGAAAGAGTCCACTCTGGGAGAAAGTCTAAGGACTTTAAAGAGAACAAAAATGATGGCAAGGAGAAAGCCAATCAAGAAGCCTAAAGTATCTGAAGAAGAGGCTGAGAAGGTAGCTGAAGAAGAAGGGGCACCTGAGTCATCTAAACAGACAGAGCCATCTAACACTGATGATGTAAATTTGTATATGGTAGTGATGGACAAAGTGCCTGAACCAATTTCAGCAGAACCTGTAGGAGTGAAGCCTCCTGAGGTCATTCTCTGGGATACATTGACAGTGGATGGAAAGGAATACATAAGGCTGAAAAGAAAGGATGAAAAGCATGAAGTGTTCAACACATGGGCAAAAATTGTCAGAACATGCTCTAGATCAGATCTTGAAGAGATGTTTGAGATAGGAATGAAGTTGTATGCAGATATTCTAAAGGCTCCAGGAATTTCAATTACAAAACTGGTAATGGAGTATCTGTGTATGATGTTCAAACCTGAAGAAGTAGAGCACTTGATCAAGGATGTCTTCAAATCATTAAACAGTTGGACTCTATATGAAATTAGTGGAGTATATACAGTGACTTTGGATTTAAATCACACTGAATACTTCCTAGTGGATAGAGTGTATAATCATAGCAGATTGAAGCTACATGCCATGCTGAAGAAAAAGTTAAGGTGTGTTCCAGATTCAGAAATGGCTAAATACTTGATTCAAAGAACCATCAATCAGAGTTTGGGATTGGATGCAAACACTGGAATTTAGGCCATGATAGAATTTTGGGAGCATCTTGAAGATTAATTCTGAAGAACTTGACTTCTCTTCTTAAAAGTCAAGTTAGGGGGAGATTGTTGGGAACTGAAGAATTCATCAAGTATGGTTAATGCTGCTGGTTCAAAGTTACTACTGCTAGAAGACTTAAAGGTTAGTACTGCTGAGTGTTACTACTGCTAGTACTATTAATACTGCTAGTCATAGTTAGTACTGCTTGAACAAAGTTAGTACTGCTTAGCTAGTTAGTACTGCTAGTAGTTAGTGCTGCTTAGTAGTTAATGTTGCTAGAAGAAGTTAATGCTGCTGATCATGGTTAGTGCTGCTAAAGAGATTCGGATGGAAAGAATGACAGCTGGATAATCTGAAGATTATAGAAGCTTATAGATATACATGGAAAATATACTGAAGATATTTTATTTATTGTAATTATCTTTGTATTCAGTATATATATTGTATAGTTTAGAATAATGAGTTAAGTTTTGTTTTCATTCTTTTAGAGAGAAAATCAACCTCAAGGCATAAATCCTAATTCTAGATAAGTAGAATTCGTATTGGTGAGCCTGTTCATCAATATTGAGGTTGAGTGTGTAATCTTGTAACTTCAAAGCATTCAATACAAGTTTACAGTTTGTTCTTCATATTTACTGTATTGATTTACTATTTCATTGAATATCAAAGTGTTATTCCGCAAACTTCTTTGATATTGTTTCTGAGAATTAATTCTTGTTGAGAATTCGATCCTGACACAATGGATGCCCCTTCAGAATTTCCACTACAAGTGGATTGACATTTAGTGAGTCAAAGTCCACATGGTGGTTGTTCGAATATAATAACAGATACTCAGACGGATGTATCAAGGCATGATCAGGATCTACTCCGACTTCTGACTGGAAATGAGATCTGGTAGAAGGCATAGGAGTTGCCTTAGAGACATTGGGATCATGTTCATCCATGTGGACACTTAGAACATGTGAGATTTCTTCCGCCATTGTTTACCTGAAAAAGATAACAAGTATTGGATATAATCCAATGTATTAGTCAATAAGCTCAAATCTTGTTTTCAGAAAACATTTTGATACACACAGTATCAAGTACAGAATGATTGTACTTTGAAGTTCAAAATGATAAGCACAGAAAGTTACATGAAACAAAATGTAACTTGAACAAAACTACAGAAATAAACCAAAAAAAATGACACAAACCTGAACAAGACACTTGTTATTTTGAAGTTGTTCTTTGAAATGATGAAGTATTACATAAACACTTAAGGTTTGAAAATTTTGAAAAAATTTCTATGTCCAGAACTCTCAAGACACTGAGAGGGACTAGAAACACGCATAGTAAGTAAACTTGCAAGGGGACCAAAACTCGCATAGGATGAAACTCGCATGAACTGTGATTTGTCTAAGAACTCGCATGAACTTTAAAACTCTCATGAAACTGACCTGAGAAAGAGTTTGTCTATGAAATTCGCATGCCCAATAAGCTTAACAAGAACTCTCATGCACAAGTTTTCTAAGTGATGAACTCTCAGAACCCTGTCCACTGAAAATTTTAAAATTCAAATTTCCAAAATAAGATGTTTATCCAAGAATCTGAAACTTATCTTTTGATAAATTGGATTTAGGTAAGAATTTTCATAGTTAGCTTCGATTTAGCTTTTAATTTAGATTGGGTCCAAACGAATCAAATAGTCCAACAGTTCAGTTCATTATCAGTTCATAAGATCGAGTCCAAGTATTCCAAGAGTCAAGGTACCTTACAAATCGACATTGTAACACAAACCCATGTAGAAATCGAGTTCAAATAGCAATACAAACCTCATTATGAGAGAACTATTTCAAAAATACAAGTATCGTGGAAAGAAATATGAACAGACACAAACATTCAAAGAATCGAAATCCTAGAAAAACAAGAAATCAAACCTGTAAAATAACAAACAAAGATACAAAAACATAAAAAAAACAAGAATCAAATATGAAATCATTAACACCTACACTGATTTCTTGATGAAAGTTTCTTAAACCAATGTTCGCACAATAAAACTCGAGTGAAAAAATGTATAAGTGTGAATACTTGCAAAGGAATATTGAGAGAAGTGTTCTGAAAAAGAGAAAACTCGCCAATATATACTCAGAGAGTGAGATGACACGTGGCACGATTTGAGTGGGTGACACACTTCTCGTAGATCAAAGAACATATACTTGTCGCACAAAGAAGAGCAAGTTTATGTGTGCACTTCGTGCATGAAGCTATATGCGTGAAGTGTAAAACTCGCAAGAGGTAACGTGCGCGAAGATGAAACGCGCAAGACGTTACATGCGTGAAGTATAATGAACAGTGAAAACTCGCACGCAATTATGTGCGCAAAGTAGAAACGCGCATGACATAGCTTGCGAGTTTTGTACTTCGCGCAACCTTTGCTATGCGCGAAGTGAGAACTCGCACGACTCAGTGTGCGTGTTCTACACTTTGCGCATGCAATGGTTTGCGCAAAGTAGAAACTCACATAATGCTATGCGCGTTCTACACTTAGAAATTTTTTTTGAGAAATTTCCAAAAATGGAAACTTTCGAAAAAAAATGCTTGGATCTTCTTTCCAAAAAAAATAGCAAGTTTTATAATATTACTTTTAAGCACTAAAATGAAACTTTTTCTCTGAAAAATCTTTCTGATTTCAAAACTCCTTTTGAAAATACAAACTCATACACTCACTTACAGACTTTCCAATTTTGTGCTCCCCCTTGATGTGTGCATGTCTGTTTTCTGATCAACTCAACATACTGAAGTACGAGTCCTGATCTGATGTGATCAGAAGTCATAGTCCATGATATGAGCATTCTATGCACTGCAGGAAACTTTCACACTGCAAAACAGAATAAGGCTTTGGTAATCATTGTACATGAGTCCACAGTTGTTAATAGTATCAAAATTTTAAAACGTAATACTGACCCAAACACAAAACAGACAGACTCAACTCCCCCTCAACAACAGGCACAAAAATAGAAATATAACTATGCATCAAGGTTCAACATTCCAAGTTTGCTGACCAAAAATGTAAATCTCTTTTCATCAAGAGGTTTTGTGAACAAGTCAGCAACCTAAAAATCAGTAGAAACAAAATGCATTTCTATATTTCCTTTCTCAACATGATCTTTTATAAAATGGTACCTGATGTCGATGTGCTTATTTTTGGAATGCTGTACCGGATTAGATGTTATTGCAATGGCACTTTTTGAATCACAGTAAATGGGGACTTTGTTGAATGTATAGCCATAGTCCTTCAGTTGTGTCATTATCCACATAACCTGTGAGCAACAACTTACTGCTTCTGCTCCGGAGGTGCTCTTCCTGTCTAACTTATTGCCTGCATGATCTGCATCTGTGTAGGTTATTAGTTCAAAACCAGAATCTTTCGGATACCAAAGACCCAGATTTGGTGTGCCTTTGAGGTATCTGAAGATTCTTTTAATGGCAGCAAGATGGGACTCTTTGGGATTTGCTTGATACCGAGTACAAAAACAAGTAGCAAACATTATGTCCGGTCTACTTGATGTCAAGTATAGAAGAGATCCAATCATGCTTCTGTAGGTCCGTTGGTCTACTGATTTTCCAGAATGATCAACATCCAATAAACTTCCAGATTGCATGAGCGTCTTCATGGGTGTTGAAGAGTTCATTTAAATTTCTTTAACATGTCTCTAATATATTTGGCTTGGTTTATGAAAATCCCTTGCGGGGTTTGTTTTACTTGTAAGCCAAGAAAGAAATTTAATTCACCCATCATTGGCATTTGAAATCTTTTCTTCATGATGTTTTGGAATTCATCACAAAGATCAGGATTTGTAGATCCAAAAATAATGTCGTCTACATATATTTGTACCAGTATTAAGTCCTCACCTTTCTTTTTAAGAAACAAGGTTGTGTCGATAATAGCTTTACAAAAACCGGATTGAGTCAGATAGATTGACAAAGTTTCATACCATGCGTGCGGTGCTTGCTTCAATCCGTGGAGCGCTTTATCCAGAAAGTACACATGATTTGGGAACTTTGGATCAGTGAAACCTTCAGGTTGACTTACGTATACTTCTTCTTGTAGTACACCATTGAGGAAGGCCGATTTGACATCTATCTGGTACACTTTTATGTTTTTGTGGCAACATACGCAAGAAATATCCTTATAGCCTCGATCCTTGCCACGGGTGCATAGGTTTCGTCATAATCGATTCCTTCTTGTTAATTATAACCTTTCACCACTAACCACGCTTTGTTCTTAACAATAATACCTGCTTCGTCCTTTTTGTTCTGAAAGACCCATTTAGTTCTGACGATAGTTTTGTCCTTGGGTCTAGGTACTAGTCCCACACCTCATTCCTCTTGAATTCATTTATCTCGTCTTGCATCGCATTAATCCAATCTGGATCTTTAAGTGCTTTAGACGGATTTTTCGGTTCCAAGCTGCTCAGAAAATTTGAGAACATACAGAAATTAGTAGATGCAGATGCAGTTGCAGTTGCAGTAGCATATCTGGTAGACACCCAGCATTCGGATCTCCAATAATATTTTCCGGGGGGTGACTCTTTGTCCATTTGTGTGTACTTGGCAATACATCTCTTTAAGTTTAATCATTTGAAATATCAAACTCATCATGTATTGCATGTTGATCAGTCTCAATAGCAGTTGGACTTTGTGCACTTGAAGATGGATTAGATTCCTCAGTTGTGGGTTCTGGCAGATGTTCTCCAGATATGGCTGATGTTGATCCCGGTTCATTCTGTGATGAGATCATTTCAGATGTGTTTTTTGGATCATCTTGTTCAGAAACCTCTTGAGTTTTACTTGTTGAAGCTTCACCACTTTCTTCAAAGGGTCCAGAGATATCTGCACTAGGGGGATGTGAGTCAGTATTGATTAAATGTTCTTGACTGTTATTTTCATTAGATAAATCATTAAATGCATCAAAAAATAACAGATCAAGATCAGAATCAGTGTAAGTTTAAGAATTATTAGTCTTTTCACGATCAGGTTCTACACTTGATGATGTAGAAGCTTTGTCTTTATCCTTAGATCCGAGTTCTGAACTGTTGTTTTCAGAAGTCCTTGTCTTAAATTCATCAAAGGTCACATTGACGCTTTCAATCACAGTCTTTGTCCGGGTATTGTAAACTCTATACGCTTTTGACTGAAGAGAATATCCAATAAAAATCCCTTCATCAGCTTTGGGTTGAAATTTGGATAAGTTCTCTCGATCACTAAGCATACAGCACCTGCACCCAAAAATACGAAAAAATTTAACCGTAGGCTTACAACTATTAATAAGTTCATAAGAAGTCTTATTAAAACGTTTATTTATAATGGTCCTGTTTTGAGTGAAGCAGGCAGTGGCTACAGCTTCAGCCCAGAGAAATAATGGCAGTTCTGAATATGCATGCATCGTCCTTGCAGCCTCTACCAAAGTTCTATTCTTCCTTTCGACTACCCCAATTTGTTAAGGTGTCATTGCCACAGAAAAGTTGTGTGATATTCCAACAGATTCCAGAAAAGTTTGTAGAGTTGCATTCTTGAATTCTGTACCGTTATCACTTCTTAGTTGTTGTACCGGGCTTTGCATAAGAACTTGGATTTTCTTGATGAACTTGATTATCAGATCGGGAGCCTCATATTTCTTCCGTAGGAACTCTATCCATGTATACCGTGAGTATTCATCCACGATAACTAGTATGTACTTCTTGCCATTGATGGATTGAGTCATCATCGGTCCGCACAGATCCATATGAAGAAGCTCCAGACATATATTACAATTGGATAACATCTTGAGCTTCTGTGAATTTCTCTTTATCTTTCCTTTTTCACAAGCTGAACAAAGAGAATTTTGTTCAATCTTCAAATCAAGAAGTTCAGTCACTAGATGTTGTGTCCTTTTTCACTAGATAGTCTTCGATGCCACAACCAACTCTCTTCAGTTGATGTCTTAGAAATGAGACATACTGGCATGGAAGCTTTGAGTGTTTGTAAGTGAACACCATACAATAATCCCATTCTCCTAGCTTTTATAAGTTCTGCTCCACTTTAATCTTTGATGTAGCAATAATCAGCATCAAATTCAACCTTACATTTCTTCTCTGTAAACTGACTTATTGAAAACAAGTTGTAAGCTAAACCCTCTACGCACAGAACCTTTGATATAGTGATCATACTGTTCTTGATAGTGTCGTAACCTCTGACGTATCCTTTCATCTCATTACCTAAATTAATTGTACCTGCGTAATGATCTACATAGTCGAACAATAGGTGCTTGTGCGCTGTCATGTGTCTTGAAGCTCCAGAATCAATGATCCACACATGACACGCATGCAAGCAACAATCACTTAGATTTAGGTACCCGTATGAATATGGTTCCTTTCTTGTTAGTATCTTTGATAGTTTTTAAACTTGTTGATGACCCCTTAATTTGCCATTCAAATCTTGGTCCTTTTAGTAAAGTTTGTGCATTAAGTTGAGCTTTAGGAATCCACTTCCACACAAACTTTACATCAGCAATTTTATTGACTTGAAAATTATTATTTTTCTTCTTTAAAGCATATACTTCAGCTTTGTTGACTTTAGAATGAGTAGAAGAGTTCTTGTTCTTAAACTGGATTATTTTCTTTTTCTTTGAAGACTTTGGTTTCAAAGAGAATGAACTTTTAAGACAGTATGAACATTGCAACTTTGTAGTAGCTTGTGTCAACAACTCTTGTCGAGAAAAAGTTTTTGTTTTATTAAAGCGCTGTTGATTGACATTATTACAAGTATCAACTACTCTAATACAGTCACATCTATCAAAATTATTTACATTCTTCTCCACTTCAGTCTTTTTTTTCTTCAAACTTTCTTTCTTCAGCTTTATATCTGAAACACAATTAGATTTAGAAATATTAATGGATGATGAAGAATAAGAACATTCACCTATATCTTTTGTTTTGGCAGATTCAGATGTAGGCTTAACACTTTGATTTGCAACAATTGGAATATCTTTATCAACAAAAGCCCCTTTTCCTTTTGAGAGTTTGAAGATTTGGGATTCTAGACTTCTTATTTCTTTTTGCAAAGGTTCATTTTGAATAAATCTCTAGTCTAATTCCATCCCGAAATTTTCATTGGCTTCTTCCAATTTAATAATTAAATTGTCGAGATGTGAAATCTGCCTTTCCAACTCATCAATTTTATCTAAGATTTGTTGATGTTCGAGATCAGAAAATTTTGAAACATTAACAGAAGCAGACTTATCAGAAAGTACTTCTTCATCTTTATGTTCTAAGAGTGAACAAGTCAGAACAGTTTCATTAGAATTAGAACTGACTCTAGAATACTCAGGTTTTTCTTTAAAAAGATTTTCATATTCGATAAATGAATCCTTTTTACTTTCGTAAGAAGAATTTAATTTGTCATATGAAAATTTAACTGAATTAAAATTCTGAGTTTCTGATTCAGTTTTAATTTTTGTCTTTATTTCCACTGTTTCTTCCTTCTTTACCTTAGGAGATTCAGGCAAAGATGTCTCTGGTTTACAAAAGTCTCAAGGTTGTGAGGAATTAAAACAATAGGTTCATCACCCGACTTTTTGAAATTATAAAGATTTTCGGGTGCCTTTTTTAAAATATCCACATCTGTCAGACCCAAGCCAGGTTTTGCCTTATAAAATCTTGTGTCTTTCTGATTGTTGGTCAAAATTTTGAGTGTCTGTTCTGTTTGACCTCTTTAAAATTCAGATCTTCCAATTCCTTGATCTTGGTGAAAGCTTCAGTCCTATCTTTAAAAACAATATCAAACTGAAGTGTTAGTTCCATATTCTTATCCTTTAAAGTAATTATTTCTTTTTGAAGTTCAGAAATTTTGGTTTGAAGTTTAGATTTATCCAATTTCAGAACATTCTTCCCTTATTCTCTTTCTTCAACCAAAGTTTTATAAATCAGTGCCTGATCTTGATGTCCTTGTATGGTACTCTTTTGTTGTTTAAATTTTTCTTTCAATTTCAAAAATTCAGAGTTCATCAGATTTAGCTGGGACATCAAGTTCAGTACCTCTTCATTTTCATAACAAGAATCAGAGTTGTCAGACATAGAATTTACATCGGAATCTGACTCTTCATTCAGGTGTGCCATCAAGTTGTAATGCACCTGAGTCAGATTCACTTTTGCTTCCTCAACCTCTTCATCAGAATATTCAAACCATATTTCATATTCCGCCTTCAGTGCTTTGCCCTTTTCCAATGCCTTAGCAATCTGAGCTTTCTTTGCGTAGTATTCATTATTCTTTACCCGTTTAACAGGGCAATTTCTGATGAAGTGACCAACTTTGCCGCAGTTAAAGCATTTATCTGACTTCTCCTTTTCTATCTCTTCTCTCTTCTCTTCTTTCTTCTTCTCTTTCTTCTCTTTCTTCTCTTTCTCTTTCTCATATCTCCCTTTGTACTTGCCAGACTTGTAAGAATCATACTTCGGCTTGTTGTAGAATTTTTTTCTACCGAATCTTTTATGGAAACTCGAAGTCAAAAGTGCAAGTTTTTCTACAAACTCTGTAAGTTCATCATCCTCTGACTCATCTTGTACTTCTTCATCTGACCTGCCTGAGTTGTCAACTAAACTGGTCATCAAAGATTTCTTCTTTGTACTCTTAGAAGAACCAGAACTTGTCTTGATCATCTTGCCCTTACCCTGAGCCAACAATGCCAAGGAATCCTTTACCTTTTTCTGATTATCCTTTAATTGATGTAATTCCCTATTCACTACGGCTTGTTCCTTCACTTTGTCCTCATGTTGGTTAAGAGCACATAATAAATCATTGAGTTTCTCCTCGTCCATATCCTTGTTGATTTGCATTTAGATAGTATAGATGTCCCACTCGGGTTGGAGATTCTTGATGAATTTGTAATTAATTTCCGACTCAGACTTTTGCACTCCGTTCCTACGAAGATCATTAAGGATGATGTTGTAACGGTTTTAAGCATCCCTCAAATATTCCCCTTCTTTAGTTTTGAAGCCCTCGTAAGCATTGATGCTTTGATTCCTCTTTGTCTTTATGGACTTTGCAGAACCCAAAAACTGCTTTTCTAGCTCATCCTATATATCCTTTGCTGATTCTCTGCTGTCAACCCGGTTGAAGATATCATTTGGAATGGCCATGATGAGAAAGGTCAAAGCTATAGCATCTCTTTCGACTAAATCTCTGTCCACATCACTATATTGAATGGGATCTCGTGCTACTATTCGCTCAGGAATTTAAGGATTTGTCTCTGTGGCTAGAATACTGGCAACAATAACATGCGGGAAATAAGGACCGTTCAGAATAGAATCCATCAATTTCTTGTCCTGATTGTTCAATAAATTGATCATCCTCTTTCACCATTGTGGGTACACGTCAGCTTGCAGAACTGGAGGCTTGGATTTCGAACCCATGCTCAAAAGATCACGAGACATGATTATCGAATTAGAAAAAGATATCTGATAAAAAGCTCCAATACAGAAGATCTCCCAAACGAATCAGAAACAGTTGACTTGAAAAGTTAAACCCAGATTACCACTGAAAAATTTCTCAGAAAAAATACCAAGTATAGAACTCGCACAACCCTGGAACTCGCAGAACTCAGAGAATCGCAAACCACTATTCACAAAACTTCGCGCTAGAAGCTTTGTACGCGAAATAGAAACTCGCAGAACACTACGTGCGTGAAATGAGAAACTCGCAAGTAACGTCATACGCGAAGTTACTTCTCGCAAAGCACTTTATGCGCGTTTCTGACTTAGAATATTTTCGAACACTTGAACTTCTCGCAGAAGAATGTAAACTCGCAAGCTAGGTAGAACTCGCAAGACCCTTTGTGTGTTCCATACTTAGAAAAAATTGAGAATGTTAGAACTCGCAAAACGTAAACTCGCACGATCACAAACTCGTAGAACTCATTAGCGCGAACCAGACTTAGAAAAATTTAGCAAACTTCAAACTCGCTAGAACAAAAATCGCATGTTTCAAGAACTCGCACAACAAGAACAAAATTACTTTGCGCGAATCTACTTCTCGTAGAAAGAACAATGCGCGAACTAGCTAGAACTCACAAAAAACATGAAAGACTCTATCTTGCGCGTTCTTCGATTTTGAGTGTTCTTCCTTAGCGCGTATTTCAGAACTAGCGCGTTCTTGCCTCTAAATTTCAAAAATCGATCCAAAGACTCAAATAACCTGCAAATCACTTTACAAATAGATCCAATGTGTTCGAAATGTGAAATTGAATACTTTCTTAACCAACAACCATGATCAAAAACAAGAAATTAAGTGCGATTCTTGAATTTACAGTGTTCGTGTGTTTTACAAGAAAATTCGAACAAAAATCAAAATTGAACCAGACTGAGTCAGAAATTCGTGAAACACTATGAATAAGAAGTGATCAAAACAATAAATTGAACACCACTAAACCATTTTTACACTATAATCACAACTAATCAATGCTAATTCGATCAAACAGTGAAAGTCAGAAGTCGTCTCTGCGTGTTCTTGAAATTTCAAGAAATTGATCCAAGAATTGTAATCCAATCAATCTGAATTCGTAAGGGTTAGCTCTGATACCAAATGTTGAGTCTAATTCAAGCCAAGATTAATCAATCTTACATAATTCAATCAAAATCAAGATCACAGAGTAGAGAGAGAAAGTCATATGTATTGTATTAGTCATATGATTACAGAATGATCGCATGTCTCTCAGGGTTACAAGGTTTTCTCACAAGACAAAGCTATTTAAACAAAGACACTTCTCTCTAAGCAAATAAACTCTCAATATAAGTTCTCTCAAACAATAGAAACTCTCGCAGCATTAGAACTCTCAAAGACTTTACAAAATCAAAGTCAAACAATTAAAAAAGACAAACTAACTTGATCTAAACAATGCATTAACATTCTTGGTGACATAGTCATGGAAGAGGCCAGAAAATTTGCCACAGAGGTTACAAACTCTGGGATGAATGATCTCACCAACCTAAAGGACGAAATCAAGGATATGACTCGCAGTGTCATGGTCCTTATGCAAGCTCCATCAACATCCTCTGCACAAATGCCTATGAACCCCAATCATATCCAAAATCTTGCAACCAAAGAGGAGATCACTACCCTAGGAAAGATGCTTCTGCAGAATATGAACCTCTTAGGTTCTGATATGATCATAGAAGAAAAGGATGTTGCTTCTGAAATGAAGAGAACTGTGGCTACCTTGAAGTTCAAATCAGATTATGAGATCAACCGTACGTCCATGGAGGCCAATGATGCGATGCAAAAGATTAAAGAGCACGCAGAGGCCTACCTGTGTCGCAGAAGAAAGAAAAAGGCACCCTCCTCTTGCCAAGTCGAGGCGAATCATAAGAGGGGGAAGCACGATAACCATGAGCCAGATGCCTCTGGCTCATCTGGGCATCGTGAGGGGTAGAATTTGCCAAAGCCATTGCCTGGAATCCCAATCTCCGCAGAACCCCTAAACGAAATCCCATTGAGCTCAGAGTCCAATCCCAAAAAGTCAAAACAAAAAGACTCTGAAGCTTCTTCTCCCAAAATCGAAAAGAGCCCTCCTAAAATCCAAAAGAGCCATCAAGTCCAAAATCATGTGCAATCCACAGAACCTATGAAGGTCAAGACAGTTGCCACCAAACCTTCAAGCAAAGATAAAGGCAAGGCCATAGCCACAGAGGCTCTGAAGATCAAGCTGAAGCCTCTGTCGAACACTGAGAAGCTTCTAAAGAGCTCATTCGACTCCTTCAAGACAATAAAACCAGAAGAAGAAGACAGGTTTTTTGATCTACAACCTCTATCAGAGCTTCCCATCTTAGACCCCTTTGCTAAACCTTCTAAGGACAGAGTAGCATAAGTCATCCAAGGCTTTGAGACCCTAAGAAGACCGATTCCACTTCCTCGATAGAAGAAGGATGTAGAAGAAGTCGTTTACAAGTACCTCTACAGCCGAGGAATAAATGACCCCATACATGTACCTATTCTCTCAGAGGAGATTATCTTAGAAGAAAGAAGGCGTTTCTACAAAGAAAAGGCCCAACCAAAGCACAAGGTCTTCTCTATGGCAAAAATCTCAAAGGTTCTAGGGATTAGACTAAAGCATACAAAATGCCGAAATTTCTGGTATCATGAGTATGTGGTAAGAAGTGAGGATGGGACAAATTAGACCTTCACCGATGTTGACCTAAGAAATGTCCATCATCATGATCTAACAGAGCTCTTCAACTGGACAAAGGAGAGATATGGTTGGAGAAGAGAAAATCAAGATGCTCATCAAATAATCAAGATTGTGATGAGGGAGAAGCTTCTGTACTACAATGTAGTTGATTTTCAGGTTGCCTTAGACCTAGGAGTAAGGAGCGTGAACTTGACAACTCTAAAAGATAGCTTGCCTCCCTCTGTCAACATCCTACCAAACTCCATCATCATAGACCAAAAATTTGGCTTTGTATACCTAAATTCCAGAGGCGAAAAGAAGATATTCATGGGTATTGAAAGCTAAAAATATTCAACTCAGACTCTGCTATACCTACAAGAAGAAATCAGAAAGCACAGAGGCACACCTCTTGTCAACCCTGAAGCCGCAGATATACTTTTAGAAAATATCAGTGCGACTATCAACTTTAAGAAGATGTGTGCCTTTTACTACAGAGAGCTGAAGAAAGAAGGGGGTTTTGGAACAAGGATAAATGATTTTCCAGACGCCAAAATATAGGCTCTGAAGTTAACTAATTTTTGCTTTTTCATTCATGTACTTTAAAGCTTATGTACTTGCCTTCTGGCATTTCTTTTATATTGAATAAAAAACAGTCTTCAGAGGATGAGTTCCTTTCACCTCTTTTGTTTCTAACTTAGCCAAACACTCATCATTCCAAATTTTTATTTTTAAATACTTAGGGGGAGATTGTTAGCTACAACTCATTGTATAGAAGTATTGAAAAATAGGCTAAGTGTAGGAACCATAGAAGACTGCTCAAATACACCAAGGTACACCACAGAAGTGCAAGGCTTAGAAGCTCTGTCAACCATCTACTCGAGAAGATCGCAACCTGAAGATAAGTTTCAGATCACAAAGCCTATGTGATCACTCACAAAGCCTCTGTGATGGCTAACCTCTGGAGATGGAAGACTTAAGGAATTTCAAGACAATGGTCAAGACAAGAACATGTGCAGAACACGTGTGCCTAATGTACGAAGATTCTAAGGATCATTTCATGGGCATCCATGATGTTTTACATTACATGTGGCATTCCTTTTATGAAATGTCAGCCTTTGTCTTGTACTATTGTGTGCTCCTCATACTATATGAGGGGAACACTATCCTGATTTGTAAATCACGCGAGTACACACTGTTGAGAGCACCTTTGTAATTTCCAGATCATATTTAGAGCATATTAGCACACACTTGTGCGTGTTCTTGGTGAAATACTCATATCAATGAAGCATTTGATTCAGTGATAAATATATACTTGTTTTTTGAATGCTTTATTAGATACTTAGTATGTTTACTACCTAACCATACTTCTTTACTACATCATAAATCGCTTCCGCACTCATATTACTCTGATTTGTGTAGTTTTGAGGTTTACATCTTGAATAGAACACATCTTGGGATCAACAAATTTGCTTCAGATATTTGATTTTCAAGAAAACTCTTTTGTTTTTCAAAAGTATTGGCATCATTGTTCAAAGATTCAATGAACATTTTTTCCCAACAATATCTTTGTTGAGATCAAATATTGTTTGACGTTTTTTTGTAACAACGCTTTTTCCTTTTTAAGCTTAGATTGTAAATCTTGAAGCTCAACCATCATGCATTCCAGTTTCTTTATGAAATCATATTCAGTTAGGTTAGTTACCTCATCAGATGTGTCATCATCAGATTCGTCATAGGTAACCTTCTTGCCCATCAGACACATATGAGAAACTTCATCTCTTTCACTTTCTGAATCTGTTAGATCAAGCCAATGATCATCTTCTGTCATAAGTGCTTTCCCCACCTTCTTATGCTTAGCAAGCAACCTCTTATTCTTGTACTAATTTGAGTTCCGAACTTTCGGCTTTCGGCAGTCTTTGGCAAAGTGCCCAATCTTTCCACAGTTGTAGCATTTCACTGGCTCATCAGTTTTTTTCTCCTCATACCTGTTCAAATATCTCTTCTCCTCTAGCTTTCTTTCCTTTGAAAATGTAAAATCCCAATTCAAGCAATCAAGATTCAAGATTTGACGTTGAATTTCTAGAGAGAGAGTATGTAGAGAGAGAAAAATCACAATGTCATTGATCTAACTTGATACACGTATGACTCTAGTTACATGCTAATACACACATACTACATTATATATGGAACACTCATGACACACAAACTCTCACAAGACTAAACAACAAATACTTTACAAAGACTTAACTTAGATGACTTTACAGACTTTGACTTTTCACATTAAATCTTGGATACGATTTATACACTAACATTTTCCCCCTTTGTATTCAAGATTTAATAAAAATTTGTCAATAGTCTTCAGCTCTTGATTCTTCAAACTTTTACTCTGACAATCTTAAACTTTGAAGCTTTGATAATCTTTAAACTTTGATGCTTTGAAAAATCTTGTAAAATCATTCACAATGTCTTTGAACAGTCATCAACAGTCATCAAGTCTTGAACAAACCATTTGAAATTCTTAAAACTTCTTTGATCTTTCAAGCATCTTTCAATACTTGTATCTTCATCTCTATAATCTCTGAGCTGTCTTTGAACAAACAAACTTTCTTGAATTATCTTTGAAACAAATCTCTTCACAATCCTTTAACTTTCATCTGTTTGAACTTGAAATTCTAGAAATTATTTCCTCCATTTCAGAAATTATTTTCTCCATTTTGATAAACTTTCATCAATCTTTTCAACTGACTTTTATCTCCCCCATTTTCTTCAGAATATCTTTCAAACTTTACTCAATCTTTCAGATTTGACTTGAAAATTCTGAATTTCTCCCCCTTTTTGATGAATTGTGAGCAACAAAATCATCAAAACCATTTCAAGTCATCACAGTCTTTGAATATTTGTCTTCCCTTTTATGATCTTCTAACATTCTCCCCTTTTATAAAATGACAATCTTCGCTCTTTTCACTTTCACTTTTCTCTCAGAAATTGAAATTGAAATCTTTAAAAATTATCTCCCCCTTTTTGATGATTGTGAGCATCATGATCATCAAAACCTCTTCAATTTCATCACTGTCTTTGAAAACCAATCTCCCCTTTTGTGATAAACTAACAGTCTCCTCCTTTATAAAATGTTGACATTCTCCGCTCTTTGATTTGAGTATCCGTCAATTCATGAGATGTATATATCTGAATCTTTTCAAATTCAGATATAATAAACTTTGTAACCCTGAATCAACAAATGATACAGTTAGAATGCCTGTAAGTAGCACGGAGCCACTTTGTACAACAGAAGTATATTGGAAAGGAGTTTTTGTGATGTTCACTCCCCCAGGGCTTCCATTCAATCATCGAAAAAAACACGAAGGAATTTTCTATGAATGTTATGACAAGAAAACGCATTCCTTGTGTTTACATGAAAGTGTAGAAATGATTGAAGCTACTTAGCTTTTTCAGGATCAAATTGTGTAAACTGTTGAGACAGCAACAAATATTACACGAACTCAATAAGCATGAAAGAGGTGCGAAGGTGGGGAAAATTTCCTTCTTTTTCAATATCTAAATCTTCCGAGTGAAGACCAGATAGCAGATATGTTGCGTCCCCAAAAAAAGAAACATTTCTTTTTCGGGAAAGAAACGACTGGTTGGTGGGGTAATTGCAAGAGTTGGCATGGGCTCACTGCCTTTTTCAATGATAGTCACCAAAGAATGTGAACCAATCAGAACATGTGGTTGCCCGGCTCAGAAAGTGTTTGGTGCAGAGTTTTGATATTCTTTTAACTCTGATCTCACACCCTCTTTCTTTTGAACATTAAGGCTCACTTCTAACCAAACTCTCTTTTACATTTTACCTCATCACATCGAGAAAAACTCAACCGGATGAGTTATCTCCCCCACTCTTTGATTTAAAAATCCCTCACCCCTCAATCACTCTAGGATAACTTCCAGGGTAGGAAACACTGGTTAACGTGAATCCATGGAAGTTATGTTTAAGCTTTCACACTGATCCCATGAAATTTTGTCCTAAAAAGAAGAGTTGCTCAACAGTTTAACTTGAACAATGAAGCACAAATATGATAACATTGTCAAAATGTATGCTCATCAAATATATGAATGAAATTTGAGCATTTGAACAATGAAGATCTCTCAAAACAAGGAAATTGAATGATTGAAATGAAATCAAGAGAATTGTTTTGAGAATCTGACAATGTATCAATTAGATCAAATGTCATGAGTATAAACATGAAATGGTTGGGGTATCAAAGAACTTGATAGTTTGTTTATATGAACGAATATAAAGAATTTAGCAATGAATGTACAAAGAATGAAATGATGATTTATGCTCAACAACAGTGAAATCAAACAAGGGTATTACCATCGAAAAATGGTTTCATTTAGAGACATGGTAATAACAAAGTCAATATGAAATACTGAACCGGTGTGTGTGAATACTTGACAATATATGGACAAGATAATACACAAGTATTCACCTTTGGAAACACACGGTTAGGTAAACATTAACGCTCAATTATGAAAAACATTTAAAATCACACTTCTTAATTTAGGAAATCTTTTGAGAACCAGAAGTGGTTTGACCATTTACTCAAACATTTTTCATGCTCGAAAGTTGTTCTTCTTTCAAACAATCAGAGATCTAGATTAGAAGATACTTACTGTCAGGATCGAAACTCAAACAAGAATTTAAATAACACACTCAGAAACTTATGTTAAAGAAGTTGCAGAAAAAAACTTTAACAGAAAATCAATGGAACAGTATATAAAAACTCAAATCATAAGTTTATATTGCATAAAACTTAATGATTACACACAAAACCTCAATCTGTTGAACAGACTCAACAGACGTTCTATACTTCTCTATAGAAAGGATCTAAACTATTATTGAGGTTAATTCTCTCTAAACAAAACGTATGAATAATTGTTAGTTCTAACAAAGACTTCTATACTATATATACAGAGTTGATTACAAGATAACTATCAAAATAAAATTGATCTTCAGCATCAATACCATAATTATCTTCAGCCTTATCTCCAACTCCTATTCTTTCGTTCCAAGACATTATCTTCAACATGAGCAGCATTAATCTTCATCCTTATCCAGCAGCATTAATCATTCTCAGCAGTACTAACTACTAGCAGTACTAACTCTCCAAGCAGTACTAACTATTCAAGTAGCAGAACTAACTCTTCAAGTAGTATTAATTCTACTAGCAGTAGTAATCTTGATGGCTTAGCATCATTAATCATGAAAACTGAGCAGCATAAACAATACTTAGGACATTTAGACCCAACAAACTCCCCCTAACTTAACTTTTCAGAAAGAGAAGTTAAGTTCTTCAGCATAAGGTCTTCATGATGCTTTCAAAACTTCTTCTCAGTTGCCCATATTTGGATCCAGTCCTAGACTTTGATTGATAATTCTTCTTACTACAATCCTGGCCATTTCTGAATCCTTTGAACAGATCAGCTTTGCATTCAACATACCTTGCAACTTGGCTTTGTTGTGATCATATATTTTATCCACCAGGTAGTACTCATGATAAGCTCTGTCTACAGTGATGATATAGACTCCACACCTTTCAAACAACATCCAATTTTCTATTCTTTGGAATTTATTCTCAAGATACAGATCTCTGACCACATGTTGAACTTTGCTAGGATCAAACATCATACATAAGTACTCCATGGCTAATCTTATTAAGCTTCTTTCTTCTCCTGTCAAAACCTTTTCATACAGGCTCATTCCAATCTTGAACATTTCTTCTAAATCTGATCTGGAACAACTTCTGATGATTTTTCCCCAAGTTGCATACACTTCAAACTGATCACCCATTCTTTTGAATCTGAAGTATTCTTTCCTGTTGTCCTTCAGAATATCCCAAAATATAATTTCTGGTGCTTTCATAGAAATAGGATCAGCTTGTACTGGATCTTTATCTGTCACTATCATGTACAAGTCAAACTGCTCATTTGATTGTTGATTGGACTGCTCTAGATTCTGCTCTGGCTCTCCTAAAGGTTCATCAGTAGGTTCTGCTTCTGCTTCTGCTCTTTCTTCTTCAATTATTGCCCTTTTTGCTTTTGGCTTGGTGGCAATGGTTTTCTTTCTTTTGATCACTCCAATTTGATGAGCCAATGTCTTTTCTTCTTTCTTTTCCTTGACAGGAGTTCCTTCTTCACTTTCTGGGAAGGGTTGTTGTATGTTGAGATCATGCCTCTATTTCATCGTCCTTTCAGGTTCTTCCCTTTGAGTGGAGTCCCCTTTCAGTTTGGCCATCTCCTTCTGGTAAAGTTCTTCAAGCTTTCCAAAAGACATACTTGTAAACATTCCTTCAGGAACTCCAATATCTCCTTTTAGGAAGTTTATCATCTTCCTTCTTTCTTGATTTGCTAAGTATGTCTTGGAAGGTTGTCTTTGTCTAGTCTTTAGTGGTAGCCTTTGCCTTGAAGCCTTCTTTGTGACTTTCTTAGCAGCAGCTGTAGACTTCAGACTCTTTTGATATTCTTCATTAAGTTTAGCAGCCATCTCCAAAGCAATCTCTCTGTCTTTGGCATTTTGAATTTCTTCCTCCTTTTCCATCTCTTCTTGAAGCTTTTTGGCCACTTCTTCATCCAACTCAATATGTTTCTGTTTCTTCAATGGTTGCTCAGATTCAACCATCTTCTCCTTTCCCTTCTTCTTTGCATCCTCCACACTGATCTTTTTCTTTCTCTGATCTGTTCCTCCTTCTTTAATGACCACTCCCTTAGCCTTTTGAGTGGGCTTGGGAGTGTCAGTCTTTGCCTTTAATAAAGTCTCTGCAATTGCTATTTCTTCTATAGTCAGATCTGTTTCTGCTGCAGCTTTCTCTGTTTCTACTTCTGTTGTTACTACTTCTGGTGTAGTAGTTACTGCTGCTGGTGTGGTTTCTACTTCTTTTGCTTTTTCTACTGCTAGTTTAAATGTTTCTGCTGCTTTGTTACTTTCTGCTTTTGTACCCAACTCCCCCTCAAACTTTGATTCCATGTCAACAGGGCTTTCCTTTTCTGCTTCAGCTTTACTCTCCCCGTTTTTGAAAGCATCTTTTGCATCTCCCCTTTTCTTCAAGACAAACTGTGTTCTTTTCTTTTTCTGGACCAACTTCTGAACCATCTTCTTTAATTTGGTTATTTGCACTTGTTGTGACAGAATTTCCAGTTTTATCTCCTCTATTTCTGTACCTTGTTTGAGTACATCCATATTGACATTGGCAATAGTTTCTATCAATTCCTCATAGTTATATATATATCCTCACCTTCTTTAGGTGTGTTGACCACCTTGGAAGGATCCTTGGAAGTTTTAGTAGGAGTCTTCTGCCTAGCAGAAGCACCCTCTACCCCCTTGGTTTCTTGGAACCTGGGACCTTTGGATGATTGCTCACCCAAAGTTGCTGTGGGGAAGGTCTTAGGGATGTTCACACTGTCCTGCCCTGCACTTTGTGCAAAGTCAGTAGTGTGAGCCTCACTGCCCACATGCTCAACCTGCTCCTTAGTGAGCACCTTCTTGGGGTTGGGAGACACCCCTGTGTTTTCCCTATCGATATTCTCTAATGGAGAATTCTCCATTAGAGGGCTTGAAGGATGTGGGGGTGAAGGTACAAGAAGGGAAGGAACCTTCTATACCTTTTTCCTTATATAAATTTTGGTGATGGGGGATGTGGGCTTTTCAATAGGAATCTGAGGAGGATTACTAGAATGGAATGGTGTGGGTAGGTCATCAGTTGGGTGGTCAGATGTGGGCTGTGACCCTGATGCCTCACCATGGGAAGGATACATAACCATCATTGTAGAGAACAATGGTGTCTCTTGTCCAGAAAAGTCCTTCCTAGGCCTTTTCATGTTTGAGAATAACTTCCCTTTGGGAGGTTTTGGTACATACACCTCTTGAAAACAGGGTAAATCCGTCAATTCCTTTAGTATAATCTCTTGTACAAACCTAGGATACATATAAAAGCTTTTGGATTTGGTATCCAGGTTTGACATAAAATCGTTGAAAATCATTTGTGAGAAATTAAACTTTCTAGAGGTAGCTAAGCAGACCAAAGCATAAGCTAAGGTACTGCTAAACTCACTCCATCCAATTGTTTTTCGTGAAATGTAATGTTGTAGGGTATGAACAAAAAATCTCCACTGTGGTGAAAATATGTTCTTGAAAAACTTGAATACATCAGTGGGACCTTCATACCCCATATTACTATGAGTGTGGAAAAGATCTTCCTTAGGTAAAGAGGTTATACCTGAGGCATCATCTAAGCGTAGATGGATGCGAATACACTTCTCTGAGATGGTCAGGGGTTTATCACACACCCTTGTTTCAATGACCTGAGTCCCTTCTTCAGAGTAAATGATAGCATTGGCCCAGAACTATCTTTGATGTTCCACATAGATTGTGGGATTGACAGTTAGATCGTGGGCGATGTGTGAGGATTTGAGGAAATCCACTATGGCATGGAAACCTTCAGCTTGCTTTGGTTTATGTAACATGGCGAGCTCGTTGTGTTCATCAAAGAATGCTCATCCTGCCATCTTTCTGATTGATTCTAGCGTTCGAATCGTGACTAGGGTTGACACAGGTAAGCAAGAAATCGAGAGAGAGAGAGAAAGAGACGCAATGGAAGTTCAAAGAGTCGTTTGTATTTTGGCGGTCACATAGGGTATTTATAGGTGGAAGGTTTCAGTTAGAAGCAGTACTAAGTACTCTAGCAGTATTAACCAACTCGCAGTAGTAACATACTGGCAGTACTAACACAGACTAGAAGTATTAACTTAGACTAGCAATATTAACACATTCCAGCAGTAGTAACATACTGGCAGTACTAACACAGACTAGCAGTATTAACTTATACTAGCAGTATTAACACATTCCAGCAGTAGTAACACGATTAGCAGTAGAAACAAGGTAAGCAGTAGTAACTTTGCACTGGCAGTATAAACTGCCTAGCAGTGGTAACCATACTTAACCATATTTGAACTGTCAACATGAGTAATATAGAGAGCAGCATTTACTTAACCAGGAGTAGCAAGTATTCAATTTAAGCAATCTGAAACACTTAAACACAAAAGGATAGTAGCACCATGCACAATACAATATGAGAAAGTAGACAGGAAGGAGTCTATACAGAAATGGTACATAAAGCAGATCAAAGGAGGCTTATTCAGAGTTTATCATGCCCACACTTGTGACCAAAAATGTGAATCTACCCACGTCAAAAGATTTGGTGAATAGATCAGCAAATTGGTTACTTGTATGGACTTTCACAACCTGAATGAGCTTCTTTTCATTACAGTCTCTGATAAAGTGGTACCTGATTTCTATATGCTTTGTTTTGGAGTGCTTGACTGGATTATTAACAATGCTAATAGCACTGTTGTTGTCTATGAAGATTGGAGTGTGAACAAAAGTCATACCATTGTCCATCATTTGATTCTGAATCCAGAGTACTTGAGAGCAGCAGCTTGCAGCAACTATATACTCTGCTTCTGTTGTAGAGGTGGACATTGTGGTTTGTTTCTTGCACTTCCATGACACTAGTCTTGCACCCAAAAATTGACATCTCCCTGAAGTTGACTTTCTATCCAAATTTGCACCACCCAAGTCCCTGTCTGAATAAGCAAGTAGGTCAAAAGGTGAGTCATGAGGATACCAAAGACCTAATCTAGGTTGGCCTTTGAGATATCTGAATATCCTCTTGACTGCTTGAAAGTGTGACTACTTAGGCCTTACTTGAAATCTTGCACACACACAAACAGGAAACATGATATCTGGTCTTGAAGCAGTGAGATACATGAGGGAGCCAATCATGGATCTATAGTGATGAACATCCACATCCTCCCCCTCAAGATCTGCAGTGATCTGTTTGTGTGTCTCCATGGGTGTGCTTGCAGGCTTTGAATCTGAGAATCCAAACTTATTAAGAATGTCCTGCACATACTTGGATTGACTTATAAATATCCCATCTTTCCTCTGTTTAACTTGTAGGCCAAGGAAGAAGGTAAGTTCACCCATAGAACTCATCTTGAATCTCTTGTGCATCAAATCTTCAAAATCTCTGCACATTTGATCTTTTGTGGATCCAAAGATAATATCATCCACATAGATTTGCACTATTAGGATGTCCTTCTTCTTCCTCTGAATGAACAGAGTCTTGTCTATAATTCCTCTTTGAATACCATTTTCTAAGAGATAGGTAGACAGAGTGTCATACCATGCCCTTGGTGCTTGATGTAGCCCATAAGTGCGTTCTTCAATTTGTAAACTCTGTTAGGATACTTTGGATTCTCAAATCCTGGAGGCCGACAGACATACACTTCTTCTTCAATTTTCCTATACAGGAAAGCACTCTTTACATCCATCTGATAGACCTTGAACTTCATGAAAGAAGCAAAGGCTAAAAATAGCCTGATGGCCTCTATCCTTGCTAGTGGTGCAAATACCTCTTCATAGTCAATTCCGTCTTCTTGAGTATACCCTTGTACCACTAATCTGGCCTTGTTCTTTATTACTATTCCTCTCTCATCTTTCTTGTTCCTGAATATCCATCTTGTGCCAATTGCTCTGTGTCCTTTTGGAAGATCCACCAGATCCCATACATCTTGCAGTACAAACTGCAGTATCTCCTCTTGCATTGCTTCTATCCAGCTTGGATCTTTCATTGCATCATATGCCTTTTTGGGTTCAACCTGGGATAGAAAGGAAGATAATAAACCTGATTGTAGACCTTTCAATCCCCCTATCTTGCTTTGTTGCCTTGTGATCATTGGAGAATTGATGTCACCAATCACTAATTGAGGAGGATGATTCTTCTAAGTTCTTGTAGCATTGACAGCCTCTTCATTAAGATTGACTTCAAGATTGGTGTCATTCTTTTCTGGAGTGCTTCCCCCATATACTGAAGAATCATCATCTGTGTCATTCTCTTCCAAAAATGGCATCTCAGGACCTTTGATTCCTGAATCTGAAGGTTGATCTTCCTTTTCACCTCTGTCCTCTTCATTTTGATCTGGTTCAGTGTCCTTTGAATCTGAAGACTCTTTCTTAACTTGGTCACAGAATTCAACAGGATCAGCAGTAGGTGTTGGGAACAGCACAAACTCTTGTCTTTGTACTTGTACATGTTCTGTCCCTGTTCCTGCATTATGCTCATTACTAAAACCCAAAGAATTAGTCAGTGAATCAATGTCAAATAGCCAATTAGAACCTGAACCAAGTTGATTTGGTGTGTTCTCATTGCATTTGACATTGTCACTTTCCTCAATAATCCTAGAAGAGGTGTTAAAAACTCGGTAGGCCTTACTTTGAGATGAATAACCAACAAGAAACCCATCCTCAGCTTTGCTGTCAAACTTGCCTAGGTGAGTTTTGGTATTGAGAATTGTGCAAAGACACCCGAATGGTTCGAAAATCCAATAAAAGGTTTCTTCTTTTTAAAAAGCTCATATGGTGTCTTGTCTTGAGATTTTACTACCAGAACACTGTTTTGAGCATAGCAGGCAGTATTAACTGCTTCTGCCCAAAAAGTAATTGGAAGTTTTGAATCTGCCAACAGAGATCTAGCAGCTTCTATCAGATTCCTATTTCTCCTTTCAACAATACCATTCTGTTGAGGAGTCCTAGGAGCACTTTATTGTCTCTCAATGCCCTTTTCCTCACAAAAGCTGTTTAGATCATTGTTTTTAAATTCAGTTCCATTATCAGACCTAATGACTTTGACTCTTAGATTTGTTTGGTTTTCAACTCTAAGAACAAAGGTTTTGCTCAATCCACTTGTCTCATCCTTTGTCCTCAGAAAATAGACCCAGGTGAATCTAGACAAATCATCAACAATAACCAAGCAGTAGGATTTCTTGCCAATACTCATCACATTTGTAGGGCCAAACAGATCCATATGCAGTAAATTGAGAGGTGAAGAGATTGTATTTATCTCTTTGGACTTATGAGAAGTTTTGTGTTGTTTGCCTTTAAGACATGCAACACAATGATCATCACATGAAAATACCTTTTGTGGCTAACCTCTTACAAGGTTGTTTTTCACAAGTTTGTTCATTGTTTTAAAGTTCATGTGACACATCCTTCTGTGCCAAAGAGATGATTCATCCATAGAGGCTTTTGAAAATAAACAGTTTAAAGATGAATCAGAAGCTACACTCTCCAAGTCTAAGCAATAAACATTGTCTTTTCTAGGAGTTCTAAGTAGTATCATACTTTCATCAACTACCTTGAACCCTGGAGCAAGGATAATACATTCAGTATCATTGAATAATATGTTATGTTTCTTGTCACAGACCTGTGATACACTTAACAGGTTGTATCTTAATTGCTCAACATAGTATACATCCTCAATGTCATCTTACCTTTTGACACATTACCTTTTCCACTTATCTTTCCACCTGCTGGATTATCACCAAAAGCAACATGTCCTCCATCAATTCTTTTGAAGTTTTGAAGGCAGGTCATGTTACCTGTCATGTGCCTGGAACAACCACTATCAACATGCCAAATGCTCCTTCCCTTGAGCTGTTAATTGCCCTGCACATTTAATAAAGCAGTTAATTTTTAATAGGAACCCAAGCCAAAGTGGTCTTGGGTTTTCCATTCTCATCAACATATTCATATTCAGACTGGATGAGATTATCATACTGAGAAATCTTATTCCTTGAATACTTTGTCACAATAATGGGTCTGTCTCTGGAAGCAGTACTGTTGGGAATTAAAGAATTGCTTAAGTATGGTTAATGTTGCTAGCACAACTGATTACTACTGCTAGTAGTTAGTACTGCTGAAGTTAGTACTGCCAGATCAAAGTTAGTACTGCCAGATCAAAGTTAATACTGTTGAGCACAGTTACTACTGTTGGTGAAAATTAGTACTGCTCCGAGTGTTAATGCTGCTACAACTTAATACTGCTTAAGAGATAATCAAGATTCGTGCAGATTAAGACTGAAGATAATCATGGAAGGTTTGAAGATAATGATAGAAGAATATACTAAAGATCTTTTATTTTTTGTAATTATCTTTTATCTTTAGTGTATCTATAATTAGTCTGAATAGTTTCATACACAATATTCTGAGTTTTTGTTTTCATAGAGAGAATTAACCTCAAGGTTTAGAACCCTAGTTCTAGAGAAGTAGAATTTGGATTGGTGAGCCTGTTCATCAATATTGAGGTTTTGTTTGAAATCTTGTAGTTTTAATCATTCAATAAAGTTTACAAGTTTGTGATTTCTGATTCACTGTTTCATTGATTGTTGAATATTAAAGTGTTATTCGGCAACTTCTTTAATATTGTTTCTGAGTTCATTATTCTTGTTGAGAATTAGATCATGACAAGTGGTATCAGAGCAAGTATTCTCAGAAACCTTCATTCATCATGGAAAACACAGTTGAATCAAACAGTACTCTTGTCTCAAAGGTTCCAATGCTCAGATCTAATGAGTTTGACATGTGGAAGATTAGAATCAAGCAATACATTCTCCTTACAGATTACTCTATGTGGGACATCATTGAGAATGGCCCATCTGATGAAGGAAAGATTGGTGCAGATGGAAAAAGAATCCCACCAAAGACGGATGCAGAAAGGAAGACAAGGCAGACAAAGATGAAAGCCTTGAGCACACTGCTCTTGGCTATTCCCAATGAGTATCAACATCAATTCTGCAATTGCACTGATGCACAGATACTTTGGAATGCTCTAGAGAAGAGAGTCTCTGGTACCAAAAGTACCAAGAGAAATCAGAAGGCAATATTGAAGCAACTGTATGAAAACTTTATGTCAACTAAGAATGAGTCCATGACTCAAACTTTTGACAGGTTTAACAAGCTGATTGGTGAACTAGCTACTATGGGAGTACAGATTGATCAAGATGATGTAAACAGAAAGTTCTTAAGGTCCCTTGGAGATGAATGGACCATGTATACTGTTTCATTCAGACAGAATGAACAATTGGAAGAAAAGGAACTGGATGATCTGTACAATGATCTGAGAGTGTTTGAATCTGAGGTGGAAGCAAAGAAGAAGCCTACTGGGTATGTTCATAATGCTGCACTCCTATCAGCATCAAGTGATTCTACTTATAACCCTGAATCAGTTAATGCTGCTAATGGAGTAAATCAAGAAAAAGGCACTGAATCTGTTTTTGAAGCCTTTCTTTCCAGCCATGGAAACTCTTCCTTAATCAATGATGACTTGGAACAACTTCATCCTGATGATCTTGAAGAGATGGATATTAAATGGCAGATGGCCATGCTTTCTATGAGGGTGAAGAAGTTCATCAAGAGGACTGGGAGGAACAACTTCTCCCAAAGAAGAGAAGATGGTGCAGGCTTTGATAAGTCAAAGGTGGAGTACTATATATGTCATCTGAAGGGACACTTTGCCAGGGAATGCAGAAGTGGAGTGTCTCATAACAACCACCAACAAGCTCAGACTGGAAGCTTCAACCAGAACAGAAACTCTGCTTAAGCCCTTGTTTCTCAACAAGGAATGGGGTTTGACTGGAGTGATCAAGCAGAAGAGGCTATTCAAAATCAAGCTCTCATGGCAGAGGTATCTGATCTCCCAACTGAGGTACTTTCTAATCTCTGTTCTCAAACTTGCATTGATACTGTTAAAAGGTACAGGGATCACAACCAGAATATGAGTGATGACCTTAAGAGATTAGAAAAAGATATAAAAGACTATGTGAGAATTGTTGAGAGGTTTGAGGAACAGATTAAAGGTTTCCAAGCCAATGAACTTCAACACACATATGATACCAATTACTGGAAGTGGGAGAAGAATGATCTAGAAATCCAACTGACAAAGTCCAAGGAGGAGAATGAAAAGTTGAGAGGAGAGCTAGCCAAAGTTAAGCTAGATGTGGAAAAGTTTTCCAATGCTTCTAAAGCAATGGACTCTTTACTACAAACTCAGTTTCATGACAAACTGAGAAGTGGAATTGGGTACAATACCACACCACCACCATACAACAACAACAACTACATCCCTCCTATATCAGACTTGCTAGAGACTAAGGATAGGAAGGACCTGCCTGAGGGATCCACTAAGATAGATCCCTTAGATGAAGTAGTTGTTGAGGACAAAACTGAAAAAGAAGCTGGTAAGAGAAAGGAGAACAATGTGGGTGGTGAGATTCCCTTAGAAAATAACATCATCACCAATGAGGACTGTGGAAGGGCTTGGATCAAATCCAATGACATAGAGAAGACTAAGGGAAAGTCTAGAAAGGTCCATTACAAGCAGACCACAGTTGTGAATCCTGTTCCTTGCAAACAGTGTGCATGTAATAAGGATGAGCCCCTAAAACATGATAAAAAGAGGGGAAATCAAAGGAATTGGAATAATCAGTGGGCTCAGAAACAAGGAGTTGATATGAGTAGAATCATCAGACCAAAACCTTGTTTCATATGTGGCAAATTGAATCATCTTGTCAAGTACTGCTACTTTAATCCTATTAACCAAAGGATGAATTTTCAAAGATCTATGCAAAAACCCTTTGGTTATAGGAAGAATGAAAGGAAACATGTGGCTAAGAAACATTTTAAATCTAAAAGCCACATGAAGAAAAAGACTGTGAAAGAAAGTGTCAAGATGTGGATTCCCAAAAGCACTAAAACTGTTAGTACTGCTACCACAAATAGTGCTGCTGACAATGATAGTGCTGCTAGAAGCAATACTACTTTTATCTATGTTAGTGTTGCTGACATTATTAGTACTTCTTCAAATGTTAATACTGATAACTCTGTTAGTGCTTCTAACAAGGTTAGTACTGCTAAACCTGTTAGTGCTGCTAACTCTGTTAGTACTTCTAAAATTAGTACTGCTTCTAGTGTTTGTGCTGCTAGACCTATTATCTTGACAAAGTACTCTAGTAAAGAGTGCTCTAATTTTAAAAATCTCATCAAAAAGTAATGTAAATACTTTGATGGGAAAGGGAGACCCAAGACCACTTTGGCTTGGGTTCCCAATCAATACTAATTGTTTTATCTTATGTGCAGGGCAACCAACAGCTCAAGGGGAAGATCATCTGGCATGTTGATAGTGGTTGCTCTAGACACATGACAGGGAACCTGGCTTGCCTCAAGAATTTCAAGAAAATTGATGGAGGGCATGTTGCCTTTGGTAATACTCCAGATGGAGGTAAGATCAGTGGTAAGGGAGATGTAACAAAAGGTAAGATGACCTTTGAGGATGTGTTCTATGTTGAGCAGTTAAGGTACAACCTGTTAAGTGTATCAGAGGTTTGTGACAAAAAGCATAGTATATTGTTCACAGATTCAGAATGCATTATCCTTGCTCTTGGATTCAAGGTAGTTGATGAAAAGATGATACTACTAAGAACACCCAGAAAGGATAATGTCTATTGTTTGGACATGGAAAATGTTTCAACTGATACATCCCTAAACTGTCTTGTTTCAAAAGCATCTTTGGATGAATCATCACTATGGCACAGAAGGATGTGTCACATGAATTTTAAAACAATGAATAAACTTGTCAAAAACAACCTTGTAAGATCATTGTGTTGCCTGTCTCAAAGGCAAACAACACAAAACTTCTCATAAGTCCAAAGAGTTGAACACTATTTCTAATTCTCTTCAGTTGTTGTATATGGATCTGTTTGGTCCTACAAATGTAATGAGTATAGGCAAGAAATCATACTGCTTAGTTATTGTTGATGATTACTCTAGATTTACTTTGGTATATTTTCTAAGGACTAAGGATGAGACAAGTGGACTGATCAAATCCTTTATTCTAACAATTGAAAACCAAAACAAATCAAAAGGTAAAAGTCATTAGGTCAGACAATGGTACTGAATTTAAAAATCATGACCTAAAAACCTTTTGTGAGGAAAAAGGAATTGAGAGGCAATACAGTGCTCCTAGGACTCCACAACAAAATGGTGTTGCTGAGAGAAGGAATAGGACACTGATTGAAGCTGCTAGATCTCTGTTAGCTGATTCAAAACTTCCAATTACTTTCTGGGCTGAAGCAGTTAATACTGCTTGCTATGTCCAAAACAGAGTTCTAGGAGTCAAGCCTAAGAACAAGACACCATATGAGCTTTTAAATAAAAGAAAACCATTTATTGGATTTTTCAAACCTTTTGGGTGTCCTTGTACCATTCTCAATACCAAAACTCACTTAGCAAAGTTTGATAACAAGGCAGATGATGGTTTTCTTGTTGGTTACTCATCTCAGAGTAAGGCCTACAGAGTATTTAATTCTTCTTCTAGAATAATTGAGGAAAGTGACAATGTCAAATGCAATGAGAACACACCAAATCCTATTAGTTCAAGTCCTCAGTGGTTGTTTGACATTGATTCACTAACTAACTCTTTGGGTTTCGTAGTGATGATCATGCAGGTTCAGGAAGTGGAGGATCAGGGGATGTGCAAGTACAAGACATTATTCCTCAGTATGTGATCTTTCCCATACCTTCAATGGAACCTGTTGAAATCTGTGAAAAGAAACTGTTTATGAACCAATGCAGAGTGAGGAAGAAAGAAGAGATGAGGAGACTTCAGAGCATGAAGAACCAGAAGTAGCTGATAAGACCCCCTCAGCTGACTTAAATGATTCCAATCTAGAAGTGGGAATCAATGAAGAACCTAATCATCAGACTAGAACACAAAAGAACCATCCTCCAGAGCTGGTAATAGGAGACATATCTTCTCCTATGATAACTAGAAATCAAAGCAGACTTCAAGAGTTGCAGGATCAGCAACATACAGTACTCTCTTGCTTTCTATCTCAGATTGAGCCTAAGAAGGCCTATGATGCAATGAAAGATTCCAGTTGGATAGAAGCCATGCAAGAAGAGTTACTACAGTACAAATTGCAAGAAGTTTGGGACTTGGTGGACCTTCCAAAAGGTCATAGAGCTATTGGCACCAAGTGGATTTTTAGGAATAAAAAGGATGAGAGAGGAATAGTCATCAGAAACAAAGCAAGGCTAGTGGCACAAGGGTACACTCAGGAAGAAGGCATAGATTATGAAGAAGTTTTTGCTCCAGTTGCAAGGGTAGAAGCAATTAGGTTGTTTCTAGCCTATGCTTCATTTATGCAGTTCAAGGTATATCAAATGGATGTGAAGAGTGCCTTTCTATATGGCACAATTGATGAAGAAGTATATGTCTGTCAGCCCCCTGGTTTTGAAAATCCATCATATCCTGACAGAGTATACAAACTGAAGAAAGCACTTTATGGTCTACATCAAGCCCCAAGAGCATGGTATGATACATTGTATACCTATCTCTTAGAAAATAGGTTTGAAAGGGGAATAATTGACAAGACCCTGTTTATCAAAAGAAGAAAGAAGGACATCCTACTAGTTCAGATCTATGTGGATGACATCATCTTTGGATCCACAAAAGATCAGATGTGTAGAGACTTTGAAGAGTTGATGCACAAAAGCTTCAAAATGAGTTCAATGGGTGAACTTACTTTCTTCCTTGGGCTTCAAGTGAAACAACAGAAAGATGGGATCTTCATAAGTGAATCAAAGTATGTGAAAGACATCCTGGACAAATATGGTTTATCAGACTCAAAGCCAGCAAGCACACCTATGGAAACACACAAACAGATCACTGCTGATCTTGAGGGGGAGGATGTTGATGTCCATCTTTAGAGATCAATGATTGGATCTCTCATGTATCTCACAACCTCAAGACCAGATATTATGTTTCTAGTGTGTGTTTGTGCCAGATTCCAAGTCAAGCCAAAGCAATCACATCTTCAAGCTGTTAAGAGGATTTTCAGATACTTAAAAGGGAAACCTAGATTAGGTCTTTGGTATCCGTATGAATCTTCTTTTGACTTGATTGCATATTCAGACAGTGACTTGGGTGGTGCTAATATGGATAGAAAGTCTACTTCAGGTGGATGTCAGCTTTTAGGTGCAAGACTAGTATCTTGGCAGTGTAAGAAGCAAACCACAGTGTCCTTATCAACAACGGAAGCTGAGTACATTGCTGCTGCAAGTTGCTGCTCTCAGGTTCTATGGATTCAGAATCAAATGCTGGACTATGGGGTAACCTTTCTTCACACTCCAATCTTCATTGATAATAGCAGTGCTATAAGCATTGTTAACAATCCAGTCAAGCACTCCAAAACAAAGCACATTGAGATCAGGTATCACTTTATTAGAGACTGTAAAGAAAAGAAGCTTATTCAAGTTGCTAAAGTTCATACTAACAACCAGTTTGCTGATCTATTCATTAAAGCTTTTGATGTGGGAAGATTCACTTTCTTGGTCACAAGTGTAGGCATGATCAACTCTGAATGAGCTCATGTTTAAAAAGTGATTGTATACCTGTTATTTGGTTGTTTTTGGTATCACTAATCATCTTTCTCATGAAGTATATTGCCTTGTTCAGACCAATACAAGCTTCAAGAGTGTAAGTATAGTTAATGTTGCCAGTACAGTTTTAATACTGCCAGTGCAAAGTTACTACTTCAGGTATCAGTTAATACTGCTAGTTCGTTAATACTGCTAGTGGTTAATACTGCTCTCAGTTAATACTGCTAGTGGTTAATACTGCTCTCAGTTAATATTGCTAGTTAGTTAATACTGCTAGTTAGTTAATACTGCTAGTGGTTAATACTGCTTCTTTCTCGAATCGTATAAATACCCTCTTTGCCCGCCTAAAAGCTCATAACGACTCTTTGAATACTATTCATCTTCTCTCTAACCTCTTTTCTCTCAAGCACCTACTGAGTTTCAGTGTTCATTATCCTCAAGCACGATGGCATCAATGGCTTTTATTGACGAACACAACGAGATAGCAATGCTTCAAAAGCCAAAGCAGGCTGATGGATTTCTAGAAATAGTCGACTTTCTCAAGTCCATCCATATCGCATATGCTCTTACAGTGTCACCATCCATCTACATCGAGCACCAGAAGCAATTCTGGGCTAATGCCACCACTATTACTGAAGATGGTGTGCAAGTTATCAAGACTAGGGTGTGTGATAAACCCTTGACCGTTTCTGAAGAGGTAATTCGCATTAGTCTACGTCTAGACGATGCCTCGGGTATCTCATCTATCCCTAATGATGATCTGTTTTCAACTCTTACTAGAATGGGGTATGGAGGCCCATTGGGTGTTTTCAAGTTCTCAAAAGCTAAATTCTCACCCCAATGGCGTTTCTTTGTCCATACCCTTGTGCATTGTATTTCCAAAAAGACTAGTGGATGGAGTGAGTTCAGTAGTACCATTGCTTATGCTTTGGTCTGCTTGGCCACTGCCAGAAAGTACAATTTTTCAAAAATGATTTTCAATGACCTTGTGTCAAACTTGGGAAACAAAAAGAGTTTTTTTATCTACCCAAAATTTGTCCAGACAGTTATAACCAATGAATTGACGGATATGCCTCAATTTGATGAGGTATATGTACCAAAAACCCCCAAGGGTAAGGTCTTTTCAAATATGAAGAGATCTGCCTTGGACTCGGAAGGAGTTGATATCCCATTGTTCTCTACAATGATGGTGGTGTCCCACAATCAAGAAGGTATGGCTTCAGGGTCAAGGCCCTCATTAGACCATCCCACTGAAAGCCAATCCCAACCTTCAATCAGTATATCAATCCCACAGTCCCTTCTTCAAAAACCAACTTCACCAATCACCAATACGTACATGAGGAAAAAGGTAAAGAAGGCTCCTTCCCTTCTTGTACCTTCACCCACAGAGCCTTTAAACCCTCTAATGGAGAATTCTCCATTAGAGAATATCTATAGGGAAACCACAGGGGTGTCTCCCAACCCCAAGGAGGTGCTCACTGAGGAGATGCATGAGCATATGGGTGAGAAGGTTGCCACTACTCCTGCTAGCACAGAGGAGGACAGTGGTAACATCAATAAGACCTCCCCCATGGGAACTTTGGGTGAGCAATCATCCAAAGGTCCTAGGTGCCAAGAAACCAAGGGGGTGGAGGGTGCTTCGGCTAGGCAGAAGACTTCCACTACTAAAAGATCCCATGATCCTTCAAAAGGGGGTAACACTCCTGGAGAAGGTGAGGACAGATATGACTACAATGAATTGTTGGAAACAATGGGCAACATTAATCTGGATGTTATCAAGAAAGGCAAAGACATAGAAGAAATGAAAATGGTAATTCTGTCTCAACAAGTACAGATTACCACATTGAAGAAAATGGTGACAAGATTGGTGCAAAAGAAGAGGAGAAGGCAGTTTGTTTTGAAGAAGAGGAAAAATGCTAATGATGCTTTCAACAAGGGAGAGAATCAAGAGGCTGAAGCAGAGAAGGAAAGTACATCTGGGATGGGATTTGATTTTGAGGGGGAGAAAGCTGCAGAAACAGAAGCACAAGCAGCAGAAACAGATGAGGTTCAAGCAGCAGCAGTAACAGAACAGGTAGCAGCAGCAACAGGGCTACCTGTTGAAGAGTTGGAAATAGCATAAACATTGGTAAAAGCCAAGAATGACACTCCTAAGGCTACTCAAAAGGCCAAGGGAGTGGTCATTAAAGAAGGAGGCCTTTCAAAGAAAAGAAAAGAAAGCAGTGAGACAAGTTTGAAGGATGTAAAGGGAAAGGGAAAGATGGTTGAACCTGAACAACCTTCAAAGAAGAAGAGTCAGGTTGAGTTAGATGAAGAAGTGGCAAAGCAGCTTCAAGCAGAAATAGAAAAGGAGGAACAATTACAATCTGAAAAAGACAGGGAGCTTGCACTGAATATGGCCAGAACACTCAATGAAGGGTATCAAAAGAACATGAAAGCAGCAGCTGAGGCCAAGAAAATAGCAGTCAAAGCATCAAAGCAAAGAATGTCATTCAAGAAGCAGAAAAAACAACCTTCTAAGACCTTTTTGGCTAATTAGGAAAGGAGAAAAATGATCAATTTCCTGAAAGGTTCAATTGGTGTCAAAGGAGAGATGTTTACTAATATGGCATACAGTCAAGTTGAGGAGCTCTATAAAAAGGAAATGACTAAGCTTCAAGGAGACTCCTCTCAAAGGGAAGAGGCTGAAAGAAGGATGAAGGAGAGACATGATCTCAACATTCAACAACCATTTCCTGAGGAAGTCACTCCTACTAAAGAAAAGGCTGAAGACACTAAAGAAGAGAATGTTGGTATGGAAATGAAATCTGCAAAGAGAGTAAACACCATAGCTTCCAAGAAACAGTCCAAGAAGCCAAGGGTTGAAGAAGCTAAAAAAGAGGCAGAACCTTCAGTTACACCTTCAGCAGAATCTGTGCAGAACCCAGAGCAGTCCAATAAGCAATCTGATGAGCATGTGGGACTTTATATGACTTTAATAGAACCAGTACAGGCTGTTCCCATTTCTGTGAAAGCACCAGAAGTCATCTTTTGGGATATTCTTAGGGACAACAGAAAGGAGTACTTCAGACTCAAAAGAGTTGGTGATGTGTTTGAAGTCTACTTAACTTGGGGCAAAGTGATCAGAAGTTGTTCCAGGGCTGACCTAGAAGAAATGCATAAGGTAGGAATGAAGCTTTATGAGCCTGTTTTGAAAGGAAATGAAGAAATTCTACTCAAGATTGCACTGGAATACTTGAGTATGATGTTTGAACCAGAAAAGGTGGTGCACAGAATAAAGCATCTACATCATGGGTATGTGTTTAAGAAGATTGATAAGTGGATACTCTTTGAAAACTGTGGTGTGTACATGATCACAATAGATAACTGTTATCATGAATACTACCTGGTGGACAAAGTATATGATCATAGCAAGGAAAAGTTGAATGGGATGCTGAAAGCTAAGCAAGTGTGTGCAAAGGAATCAGAAATGGCCAGAATTGTGGTAAGAAGGACAATCAATCAAAGTCTGGGTCTGGATCCGAATTTGGGCAACTAAGCTGTAGTGTTGAAATCATCTTGAAGACCATAATTGAAGAACTTGACTTCTCTTCCTAAAAGTCAAGTTAGGGGGAGATTGTTGGGAATTAAAGAATTGCTTAAGTATGGTTAATGCTGCTAGCACAACTGATTACTACTGCTAGTAGTTAGTACTGCTGAAGTTAGTACTGCCAGATCAAAGTTAGTACTGCCAGATCAAAGTTAATACTGCTAAGCACAGTTACTACTACTTGTGAAAATTAGTACTGCTCAGAGTGTTAATGCTGCTACAACTTAATACTGCTTAAGAGATAATCAAGATTCGTGTAGATCAAGACTGAAGATAATCATGGAAGGTTTGAAGATAATGATAGAAGAATATACTGAAGATCTTTTATTTTTTGTAATTATCTTTTATCTTTAGTATATGTATAGAATTAGTCTGAATAGTTTCATACACAATATTCTGAGTTTTTGTTTTCATAGAGAGAATTAACCTCAAGGTTTAGAACCCTAGTTCTAGAGAAGTAGAATTTGTATTGGTGAGCCTGTTCATCAATATTGAGGTTTTGTTTGAAATCTTGTAGCTTTAATCATTCAATAAAGTTTACAAGTTTGTGATTTCTGATTCACTGTTTCATTGATTGTTGAATATTAAAGTGTTATTCCGCAACTTCTTTAATATTGTTTCTGAGTTCATTATTCTTGTTGAGAATTAGATCCTGACAAGTACTAACTTGATTGGAAGTACTAACTTTGTTAGTAGTACTAACATCATTAGCAATACTAAGTCGTTTAGCAGTACTAACTTTGTTAGCAGTACTAACTGGGTTAGCAGTAGTATTGCTTGCAGCAGCATTATTTCTGTCAGTAGTACTATTTGAAGTAGCAGTACTAACAAATTTCTTTACTTTTGGAACCCAAACTTGGACAAAGTTATTTGCTTTCTTTTTCTTTAAGTTACTCCTGGGATTATTTGGAGTATTTTTCTTTGAATTAGCAAACTTATTCTGAGCATGAGATTTTACAGGTGCACTATTCTCAGCCATATGATTCTTTATCTGCTTCCTATAACCAACAGGATTTTGTATATTTCTTTGAAAAGTGATCCTTTGGTTGATAGGATTGAAATAACAGTGTTTGGCTAGATGATTTAACTTGCCACAGATAAAACAAGGCTTTGGTCTGTTAATTTTTCTCAGATCAATTCCTTGTTTTAAAGCCCACTGATTATTTCTATTTCTTTGATTTCTCCTTGTTTTATCATGTTGTTGGGGCTGATTCTGTTTACAAGTACAGGGATTAACAACAGTGGTTTGCATGTAATGGACTCCCTGTACCTTTTCCTTTTCTCTCTTAGGGGTCTCATCTTTTTCATTCTTAACAGTTTCTTCCCCAGACTTCACTTTCTCACTCTTGACAAACGGTTTACCCCCCCCTTCATTTGTCAATATGTGGTTTTCTATGGGAATATCTTTGTGGTCTTCCTCATTCTTACTCTCAGAGTCCTCTTCTTCAGAATCTGCCTCAACCACTACTTTGTTTAAATGATCTACTTCAGTGTCTCTCTCAGGTAATTCCTTCTTGTCCTGTCTTTCTAAGAGATCTGAGGTGAGAGGTATATAATTATTGTTGTATGGTGGAGGGGTGGTGTTATAGCCTATTCCTCTTCTCAGTTTGTCATGGACTTGAGCTCTTAGAAGTGAGTCCATTGCTTTAGAAGCATTGGAATATTTCTCAATATCTAGCTTGGCTTTCTCAAAATCACTCCTTATCCTCTCACATTCCTCTTCAGACTTTTTAAGCTTAACCTCTAACTGATTTTTCTCCCACTTCTAGTAGTTTGTATCATAGGAATGTTGAAGTTCATTAGCCTGGTAAGACTTAATTTGTTCTTCAAACCTATCAACAATTAGAACATACTCTCTTCTGTCTTTGGTGGAGGTCTCTTTCCTTCTGCATCCATCTTTCCTCCATCAGAAGGACCATTCTCAATGATGTCCCACATTGAGAAGTCTGTGAGAAGAATGTACTGCTTGATTATGATCTTCCACATGTCAAACTCATTGGGTTTGAGCATGGGAACTTTTGATACCAAAACACTGTCGCTTGAACTGTCCATGATTAAAGGTTTCTGAATTTTCAGGCTCTGATACCACTTGTCAGGATCGAAACTCAAACAAGAATTTAAATAACACACTCAGAAACTTATGTTAAAGAAGTTGCGGAAAAACACTTTAACAGAAAATCAATGGAACAGTATATAAAAACTCAAATCATAAGTTTATATTGCATAAAACTTAATGATTTCACACAAAACCTCAATCTGTTGAACAGGCTCAATAGACGTTCTATACTTCTCTATAGAAAGGATCTAAACTATTCTTGAGGTTAATTCTCTCTAAACAAAACGTATGAATAATTGTTAATTCTAACAAAGACTTCTATACTATATATACAGAGTTGATTACAAGATAATTATCAACATAAAATTGATCTTCAGCATCAATACTATAATTATCTTCAGCCTTATCTCCAACTCCTATTCTTTCGTTCCAAGACATTATCTTCAACATGAGCAGCATTAATCTTCATCCTTATCCAGCAGCATTAATCATTCTCAGCAATACTAACTCTCCAAGCAATACTAACTATTCAAGTAGCAGCACTAACTCTTCAAGTAGTATTAATTCTACTAGCAGTAGTAATCTTGATGGCTTAGCAGTATTAATCACTTAGCAGCATTAATCATGAAAACTGAGCAGCATAAACCATACTTAGCACATTTAGACCCAACACCTACTATTTAGCTCCCCCTCAAATCATGATAAAATGATTTATATTCAGTTATGCTCCCCCTGGATATTTGCAAAATATCCTTGTCTTTAAACATTGAATACCGAGTCCTAAACTGATGTGTGTAGAAGTCTAAGTCCTTTAACGTTGTAGTTTGAGTTCTAAGTTGTAGTACTTAGAGTCAATATCTTTGACATTAAAGTCCGAGTTTTGATCTGTTGTAATCAGAAGTCTATGTTCCTGCTCCCTCTAAACCTGTGGTACCTGCAAATCAGATTTAATAGCTTTTGGTACCCACTGGTATTTGGGTCCTAGTAGGTTAGATTTAGGAATCCACTTCTCAATAGATTTAAATCTTTTAAAATCATATTTCTAAGAAGTTATTCTGTAAGATCCGTACCAATGATGAGCAGTTTCTCTTTGAACAAAGTCATTCTCTCCACAGTAAGAACAACATATTTTCTTTTGAGCAACCCTGATAAAATGATTAGTAGAATATAACATATCAGGTTTACCAAAAGATTTACCTTTATGTGTATTGTTCTTTTTGGTGTTTGTTGTGGATACGAATGATTTGTCCTTCTTATTCTCATCAAGAGAACCTTTCACTCTCCACACCATCTGTCCTTTCTTAGAACTCTTTCCAAGAGATTTGACATAGAAGCTAGCTGAACTATCAACAGATTTGTCATAAAATAGATTGGATGGACGAATCTGATTTGATTTGACAATGTTTGGTTTGACACTGTTCTTTTTGAAAACATTTTCATGAATGGAACTTGAAGTTGTTTTAAAAGAACAAACTGATTTGGTTGAATTGTCATAAGGTGATTAAATAATCACATTAACAAAAATCTTTTCAGACAATTCAACATTTGCAGCTTCTAAGTCCTTTATCTTTTTTGATAGAATGTTTCTTTCTTCAGAAATAGTGTCAAACTTCTTTTTCAAATTAGTTCTAGCCATCTGTTCTTTCTAAATGTCTGAGGATAAAACAGATATCTTGGATGTGAACTTAGATATTACAGATTCAAAATTTAAACGTTCTTGCTCAAAATCTTTTTCCAAGTTCTTGTTCTTTTCAAAAATATCTTTGAACATCCCAACATTTCTCTTTTAAGCATTTTTCTTTTCAATCCCAAAAGACTTTTTCTTTTCTTGAAAATATTTTCTTTCTTTTTCAAGTAAGTCTTGCAGAACTAAGATTTTTTTGGGAAGTTCAATCGTTTTGTCTTCAATAACTTTTCTCTCTTTAGCAAACGTGTCTCTTTCTGTAATTAAGATTTTTTCAAACTCTGACACTTACTTCGAGAGTTTCAAACATCTTAGCTCAAGATCCTTTTTCTCTTGGATAACTTTCTTAGAAAAATCAGAAAGCTTTTGAGTTGAATCTTTCTCCAGATTTGTTTTCTCTTTATCTGCTTGAAAACTTTTCATTAGATCAACATTCTTTGTCTCCAAAGTAGATATCTTCTCTTCAAAAGCTTTAATCTTGATGTGCAGATCAACTGATTCATCTTTAAGTTCTGTTGTCTTCTGTTCAGTTGACTTCAACTAGCTTTGAAGATTGCTTATCTTTCTCTCTTTCAGTTTGATTTCTTTCTCAATAGTCACAATTGTATCCTCCTTCATCTTAATTTTTTTAATTTCTTTCTCTCTTGCTCTGATGATACCTGCAAAATCAGATTTAGAATGATCAATACATTTAGCACATACATAAGTTTTATCAGAATTTAACAATTTAAATTTAAACTCCTGAATCTGATTTAAAAGTTCAGAATTCTGAATCTTCAGTTTATCTCGTTCAACTTCTATGCTAGGTATCTCAGGCATGTACATGACTGCAACATCTCTTGATGACAATACAGTATTCCCTTTCTCATCTGTAGTAGGCATCTTGAATGAAAAATTATCTTGAAATGATCGTTCCCAAAATATTCAGAAAAGTTGACTGAAAGTCAAAATCTTATCACCACTTGAAATCGATCTCAGAAAAATTCTAACTCCAGAACTCGCAAACCACTGAAACTCGCAGACGAAATAACTCGCAAAACACTGTTCCTTGAAATTCTCGCTAACAACTTTATGCATGTTTTCAGAACTCGCACACAACTACTTGCGCGTTTACAGAATTCACAGATTTCGATATGCGCGAAGTAGCTTCTCACAGAGCTTTACATGCGTGTTCCTCAAAACTCGCAGACTTTAACGTGCGCGTTTGATCTTCTCGTACACTACGATGTGCGCATTTTGTACTTAGAATATTTTATCAACTTGAGCTTCTCGCAAACGAAGAGAAACTCGTAGATCAAATAACCCTTGCGCGTTCCATACTTAGACAATTTTGGAAAATGTAGAACTCGCTAAATGCAAACTCGCAAAGCTAGGAAACTCGCAGATCACTATTCATATTACTTCTCGCAAACTGAATTGTGCGTGTTTTCACTTCTCGCAAACCACTCTATGCACGAACTAACAACAAACTCGCATAAATAAGAATCAACTTCATTATGCGTGTTCTCCAAGGCGTGCATGTTCTTCCTTAGCGCGAAGTGTGGATCTTGCGCGTTTGACACTTAAACTCACGGATTCGATCCAAATCATTGTAAACCTGCAAATTGATTCTCAAAAATGCACCAATATGATCAAAAATCAATACTAAACACTTTTCTAATAAACAAACATGATTAGAAACATCAAAATACAGTGCAATTTTCGATTTACAGTGTTTGACAACTTTTTCAAGAAAATCTAAAAAATCCAAAATTCGATATAAAACTGTGAGTAATTCGTGAAACAAATTGAATAAGAACAATCCTATTACATCACACGAATTCTATGGAACCATTTTTAATCCCAAAACTCAACTAACAAAAATCAATTCGATCAAACAGTGATAATGAAAATACGTTCTGTGTGTTCTTGATGATTTCAAGAAATCGATCAATCTGGTGATGTATCCTTTATGAATTTGATTGGGGTAGGCTTTGATACCAATTGAAAATGTAAAATCCCAATTCAAGCAATCAAGATTCAAGATTTGATGTTGAATTTCTAGAGAGAGAGAGTATGTAGAGAGAGAAAAATCACAATGGCATTGATCTAACTTGATACACGTATGACTCTTGTTACATGCTAACACACACATACAACATTATATATGGAACACTCATGACACACAAACTCTCACAAGACTAAACAACAAAGACTTTACAAAGACTTGACTTAGATGACTTTATAGACTTTGACTTTTCACATTGACTTTTCACATTAAATCTTGGATACAATTTATACACTAACATCCTTAAACTTCCTTTCTTCATACCTCTTATTTTCTTCTACCCTTTCTTTGTGCTTGTATTTTCTAGATCCAGATAAGTATCTCCAGCTGTTTGACCCTGGCTTTTTGTAAAATTTCTTTTGGAATGCCCTGGTCAGTAGAATCATGGCTTGCTTCAAACTTTCACCATCATCTGAATCTGAAACTGCACTTCCACTTTCATCAGAATCAGAAACAACAATCTTCTTCTTCTTCTTCTTCTCTTTCTTATTCTCTTTCTTCTTTTATTTCTTCTTCTCTTTCCTTTCAACAACCAAAGCTACTGGATCAGGAACATATTTCTCAGTCTTTTTCTTTTCTTCTCTCATCTCTTCCACTTCTTCCTCATTCTGTCTAAGTGTCTCATAGACCTCATGAAGTGGGATGTCATTGAGATCCTTCATTTGTTTCATCTGACGAGTGAATTTCTTCCATTCAGGCAGTAAGATGTTGAGGAACTTGAAATTATTCTCTATCTGCTTCTTCTTAACCTTGTTCTTTGCTATCTCATTCAACAGTGATACAAACCTGTCATAAGTTGCTTCCAAGCTCTCTCCTTCTTTATCTTTGAATTCTTCATAGCTATTGATGTAGTTTGCTACTTTCATCTGATTCCCAATTTTAGAACCCATCATCATCTTTTCAAGCTGATCCCACATCTTTTTGGCGATTGCTTTATAGTTGTCTATCTTAATGTAGATGTCGTTCGGGATGCTTTGTAGCAGGAGAGATCTTGCTTGCTTGTCAGCCTTATATCTTTTCTTTTGTTCAGCAGATATTTTGAAATGTCAAGTTCAACCTTCTTTGTCTTTTGCTCTCTTGGTTCATCACCATCTTCACTGTCAGACGAATCATCACCTGAAACTGCCATTGTAATTGGCTTCATCACACCTTCATCAATTGAATGTTTTATATATTTACCATTGTCATGACGATCAATGAAATCTAAAAATGTGTCCTTCCATAGCTTATATTCTCCCTTGAACAGTACAGGTAGCTTGACATTAGTACCAATAGCCAACACATCCTTGGAAGTCATCTTGAAATCACTTGCTTTAAACGTTTACAAAAATCAGAAATTTTTCTTAAAATCTGAAACTTTTCAAAAATTGACTGAGTATAGAATTTGCAGACCAAAGCACAAACTTGTTGCAAAACACTGTTCACTGAACTTGTCGCAAAGAACTGGATACGAGAAGTCACTATTCGCAAAGCACTATGTCCGAGAAGTTCACTATTCACAGACTAAAGGATACGAGAACCTTACTTGTCGCACAACACTTTACCCGAGAACTAACAACTCGCAAACCACTGGATGCAAGTTCGGAACTTCTTGCAGAGCAAAGGATACAAGAACTACACTTCTCGCAGACTGAAGGAAACGAGAAGTGGACTTGTCGTACGTTGTAGTACACGAGTAGCATCTTTTCGCAAGTAAAAGGGTATGAGTTCTGGACTTAGACAAAAATCAAAGAGTAGAAGGAACACTTGTCGCAAACAAAAACACTTGTTCTGAACTTATCACAAGCAATACAATCCGAGAAGTAAGGAACAGTAACTTGTCGTAGAAGGAAGCTTGTGTCAAGTTGTTTGTCCTAAGCAATGATGTGCGACTTCCTCACTTGTCATAAACAATGAGATGTGAGTTCTTCACTTATCGTAGATCACTTCTTGCGAGTTCTATAGTTAAACAAATTCACCAAACAAGTTCCAAAAACCATTGAGCCTTGCGATAACTAACTTGAATCTTGCAAGTTCTTTATGACTCTTACGAGTTCTTTATTACTCTTAATAGTTCTTCAGATCTTGCGAGTTCTTCACAAAAACGACTTGTAAATCACAATTAGGCCATACCTTCTTCAATTCATCAAATTACACACTGAAACTTTGCAGATAATTTCACGAACACTTTCTGAACAACTCTTTAGTTGATCAATTGAACTAAAAATAGCTACAATAAAAAATTCAATCCAAGGACAGTGTTTTCAAGATATCGAACAAAATCTCACAAAAGTCCAAAGTTCACACAATTGATTGTGAATTAGACAAAATGATTCAAATAAGGTATGTTCTAATAGTTAATTCGAGTACAGCGATATCAAATTTAGATCCAAACAACATCAAAACACCAAAATTAGAATCTTGGACAGGAGCAACTTGCGACTTCTTGAATCCTTCCAAAAATAGCCAATTTCGATCCAAATTTTTTATTTCTGCTTGCTCTGATACCACTTGATAGTCCCAATTATGCAAATGAATCAATATTAACGATCACAAAGCAAATCCAAATGTCTTATGTATTGATCTTGATGTCAAATTACAACTTTCTCTCTCTACAATATTTCTCTCCCTCTTTAGAATGAATTCTTCAAGATTAGTGCTACAAGAATTACAAAGAACATAATATATTTATACCTACAAGTATAACAAGCAAGGAAACTAACAACTACTAATTAAGACATTGACAAAAGAACTAACACTTTGACTTAAACTTTTCCAATTAAGCTTGTTGACTTTGACTTTCACATTGAGGCTTTGACTTGAGGCATTGACTTCAAGATTGATGATCCTGAATACAAAAAAATGTTCACTAACAAAGTCAAAATCTATAAGATGTGAAGTTGAAGTAGATGTGTGATCTGAATTGTTGACATTCTTCACAGGTTCTGGACTGATACGCCCAGAAGCTAACACTCTGGTAATTATGGGTTCTGAACTGTTGTTCCAGTGTCAAGCTCTCAAAACATATTTAAACAACACATGCTTTAATCCCAAGTCATTTGTAATTGATAAGATTTGATTACAAACAACTCTCACAGTATGCTCTTTGGATACAAGAATTTCTCTCTCTAAATTACAAGTATCTTACTATCAAAGGTGTCCGTGTCTTTTAAAATCTAAAGACAAAAACCTATTTATATGGTCAATGGCTTGACCTTACAACTCAAGACATTTGTCAAAGTCAAACACTTTGACTTACAAGACTTTTACAAATAACTACAATGACTTACACAATTTACAACTTTGACCTCTCTTTAATCTTGAATACAATATTTGACTCAACATTCTCCCCCTTTGGATTCAAGATTAAATTTTTTTTGACAATAATCTTCAGGTCTTCTTTCAGTTGTAAATCCTTCAACAGAAAGTCTTTAACAGTTTTGAATTCTTCAAATCTTTGTCACTTTGACCAAACTTTAACAATGCTTTAAATGAATCTCCCCCTTTGGATTTCCTTTTAACAATGTAGCTTTATATCTCTTCACAAACTTTGACACTTAAAAACTTGAAAACTTTTGCAATCTCCCCATTTGTTCACAAAAATGCAACAAACTTTCAGACTTCCCAAAATAATTTCTTTTTATTGATATCTTTTTCAATCTCCTCCTTTGATAGAAGATGAACTTTGAAAACTTTGGAATCTTGAATTCTCTCCTCTTTTAATAAGATCAACATAATTCTAGCTTTGAAACTCTTGAAATATCTCCTCTTTATGACTTTCATTTGAATTTGCTTTCTTCTGAAATTGATCTTTGAAAATTCTCCCCCTTTTTGATGAATGATGAGATATCAGAATCATCAAAACTTTAGCAATTTCAGCATCATATTTGATACAATCTCCTCTAAATATCAAGATAAGCATAGTCTTCATGATAAGCACAAACAATCTTCCCATTTAATATGATAAGCAATCTCCCCCGAAGAGAATAATTTCGCCCTCTGATCTAATATGAACATGCAACCATCAATTCATGAATGTATTTATCCGAATCTTTTCAAATTCAGACAAATTAGGAATGGTAACCCTGAATCAACAAATGATACAGTTATTGTGCCTTTAAGTAACACGAAGTCACTTAGTACAACGGATGTATTGTACAAGGAGTTTTAGTGATGTTCACTCCCCAAGTCTTCCATTCAATCATCGAATAACACAAGGTAATTCTATGAACGTTCTGATAGAAAAACGAATTTTCTGTGTGAATGTGCTTGTGTATGAAAGAATTAAGCATAAGATTGCTTTAATAGGCTAAAAAATATATAAACCATTGAGACAACAATAGTATTACATGGACTCAATGTGCAGGATTGAAGGTCGAAGGTGGGGCAACTTTCCTTCTTTTTCAATATCAAAATCTTTCAAGTAAATATCAGATAGTAGATGTGTTGCTTCCCCAGAAAAATATGAAACATCATTTTGTTAAGAAAAAGATGAGTAACTGGTGGGGTTTAATATGAGAGTTGTCATGGGCTAGTGCCTGTTTCAATGAAGGTCACCAAAGAATGTGAACCAACAGATTATGTGGCTTCCCGACTCAGAAAGGATTTGGTGCAGAGTTTGATATTATTTTACTCTGATCTCTCACCTTCTTTCTTTTAAACATATAAGCTCGCTTCTAACCAAACTCTCTTTTACATTTTACCTCATCACACACACACTCTCTGTTTTTTTGACCCCTCTCCCCTCAATCACTCGGGATAACTTCTTGGGTAGGAAACACCGGTTATTATGAATCCATAGAAGTTCTGATAAGCTCTCACACTGATTCCCATGAATTTTGTTCTAAAAATGTGTTACTCAACAATTTATCTTAACAGATAAGTACAAAGTATGAAGTACATATGTCAGATGTATGAAAGCTCCAAAGAATATCATTCATGTATGAGCTTTTGAACATTAAAGAGTTCTCAAAACAAGAATAATGAATGATAAAGAGTTCATGTTGAGATTAAGTAGTAAAAATATCATTCACGTCCTCTAAATCCATGTCCTTAGACATTTGCATATTGATGGCATAACTCTTGCATTCAAGATTTAGATTCTTGATGAACTTGTAGTTTATCTCGGACATTGATTTGTTCATTTCGTTCCTTCTAAGGTCATTCAATATAATATTGAATCGGTTGTACGTGTCCACCAAAGTTTCACCCTCCTTGGCTGTGAAACCCTCATAAGCGTTGATACTCTGATTCAGCTTCGCTTTAATAGATCGGTCTGTGCCCTAAAACTGACGCTCGAGCTCATCCCACATAGCTCTAGCCGATTCGCGACTATCCACACAATTGTATACATTGTTGGGGATGGCCATTGTAAGCAAGATAAGCGTTTCCTCGTCAATCTTTGCTTGAGCTTTCTCCTTTTCACTGTAGTACTGATATGGCTTCGGTACATATCTCACTAGGATCTCGGGAGAAGTTTCAGTCGTTGGCTGACCCAGAACCGTAACAACAGGGCTTATTAGGCCTTCAAGGATATATTTCATGAGCTCCCTATTCTTGTGATTGAGTAACTGAGTCATCCGTCTCTTCCATTGTGGATACTCTCCGAAAGATAAGACAGGAGGCTTGGATGAGACCCCATGCTAAGCAAATCCTTAGACATCTTTAAAATATGTAAAATAGTAGCTCGGAACAATCGTTAATTCAAAAAATCAACAAAAATCAACTTAGACAAATTTTCAGAAAAAATCCAAAAAATTTCTAAGTGTAGAATCCTCACACCACTTAGTGCACTCCACTTTTCACACACCAAATGAACTGACTTTTCGCACATAGAGTAAAATTCTCACGCCGAAGATCAAACTCCTCAAAATTCGCATATAGTGGCATGCGAATTGTAAGAATTTGCACCCTATGGCATGCGAATTTGTGGATTTCGCATCCTTTGCCATGCGAAAAGCCACTTCTCGCATCCTTTGGCATGCGAAAGATGTTTGACTAGGCACCTAAAGTCTAGGGGGAGTAAGAACTATGGCTCTTGAATACTTCAGTTCAAGATCCATTCTTCAATGATAAAGATGTTTGACTTCTAAACACAATAGTTTAGAACTCACACTTCAAAGATCAAAAGAGGTGTACTCTGATGCATAAGATATTATCAATCTTCAAGGGGGAGGTGCTTATCTAGATAATCAGAATTGAAGAAGGAGTATTTTTGTTTTTCAAAAGTGGGAGATTGAAACTAAATTGATTAATATTTTTGTTTTTAAGGGGGAGAAAAGAAAAATGAGATTCATTGTTATCTTCGTATTGTTCTCTACTAATCATTTGACTTTTTATAGATATTAAGGGGGAGAATATCTGACGCTTTGTCTAAAGAGAGTTAATAGATATAATATTCATTTTAGGGGGAGTTAAGAATCCTATGCCGAATGTAAGTATTTCTGATTCTTTATCCTTCCATATTAGAAAGAAGAACGACTTTCAGATATGATAAACGATTTCTTAAATGTTCAAACCACTTCTTATTCTTAAAATGTTTTCAGGAATTTAGAAGTGCGATTTTAAATGTTTTTTCATATCAAGTGCTTTAATGTTTAACTGACTGTGTGTTTCTAAAGGCTAATACTTGTGTATTGTCTTGTCTATATACTGTCAAGTATTCACACACATCGGTTCAGTACTTTTTATTGACTTTGTTATTACCATGTCTCTAACCGCTAAATCTTTTGATGGTAACACTCTCGTTTGAAATTCACTGTTGTTTGAGTATCAGATGTCATTTCTAAATCTTGTGCTTTCATTGTCAATATCTTTATATTTGTTCATATAAACACATTTCAATTCTTTGATACCCCAACCTATTCATGAAAACTGATCTGATTCATACAATGTCAGATTCTCAAAACAATTCTCTTGATTTCATTTCATTCATTCATTATTCTTGTTTTGAGAACTCTTCAATGTTCAAAAGCTCATACATGAATGATATTCTTTGGAGCTTACATACATCTGACATGTGTACTTCATACTTTGTGCTTATCTATCAAGATAAATTGTTGAGTAACACATTTTTAGGACAAAATTCATGGGAATCAGTGTGAGCGCTTATCAGAACTTCTATGGATTCACAATAACAGATGTTTCCTACCCAAGAAGTTATCCCAAGTGATTAAGGGGGAGAAGGGTCAAAAACAGAGAGTGGGTGTGTGATGAGGTAAAATGTAAAAGAGAGTTTGGTTAGAAACGAGCTTATATGTTTAAAAGAAAGAGGGTGAGATATCAGAGTAAAAGAATATCAAACTCTGCATCAAATATTTTCTGAGTCGGGCAGCCACATAATCTGTTGCTTCACATTCTTTGGTGACCTTCATTGTTTATGCCAACTCTTGTATTAAACCCCACTAGCAACTCATCTTTTTCTTAACAAAAGGATGTTTCATATTTTTCTGGGGAAGCAGCACATCTACTATCTGATCTTTACTTGAAAGATTTTGATATTGAAAAAGAAGGAAAGTTGCCCCACCTACGACCTTCTTTCATGCACATTGAGTTTGTGTATTACTTGTTGATGTCTCAACAGTTTACACTATTTGAGCCTGTTCAAGCTTTAAATGCTTCAATCATTGCTACACTTGCACGAGCACACAAGGAATATGTTTTCTTGTCTTAACATTCACAAAAAATTTCTTTGTGGTTTTTCAATGATTGAATGGAAGCCTTGGGGGAGTGAACATCGAAAAGCTCTTTCCAATGTGCATATGTTGCATAAAGTGGCTCCGTGCTACTCACAGGCAGTATAACTGATTCATTTGTTGATTCAGGGTTACCTATCCAAATTTGTCTGAATTTGAAAAGATTTTGATAAATACATACATGAATTGACGGATCCTTGTTTAGATCATTTGGAGAAACTATTCTCCTTGGGGAGATTGCATATTATATTCATTGGAGGAGATTGTTTTTGATTATCATGGAGAATTTACGTATGTTGATACATGTGGAGATCCTATCAAAAATGAGGAGATGCTGAAATTGATAAAGTTTTGATGATTCTGATTTCTCAAAATTCATCAAAAAGGGGGAGATGATTGAAAGTTCAATTTCAGAAGAAAGTCAAGTCAAGAGAAAGTTGTAAAGCGAAGTTATTTCAAGAGTTTCAAGTCAATTTTTTGAAGATTTCTTTGACAGATGATTCAAAGTTCAAGTTCAAAACAAATCTGAAGATTATTTCTGATCTAAGAGAGAGATTGAAGTTTTAAAGTTTGTGAAGAAAGACGGAGTATTATTGTTGAGAAGAATTTCAAAGGGGAAGATTCTCAAAGTTTTAATGTGGTAAAAGACTCTGTGGTGATGGTTTTACAACTATGAGAAGACCTGAAGATTATTGTCAAAATAAATTTAATCTTGAATCCAAAGGGGGAGATTGTTAAGTCATAATTGTATTCAAGATTATAAGAGGGGTCAATGTTGTAAAGTGTTGTAAAATTGTATTTGTTTGTTAAATACCTTGTAAGTCAAAGTGTTTGACTTTGAAATTAGATTGAGTTATAAGGTTGACCATATAAATAGTTGTGTCTTTTGTATTTTTAAAGAGACAATCATATACACAAGAACTCGCATCAAGATTTGTAGAGAGAGAAATATACAAACGTGAGACTTGTGGCACTGAGTTAGATCTATGACTAGGAAATCATTGTAATTCTTGATTACATTAATACATGATGATTTCTACATTCTAGTGTGTGTGATTGTAGCTTGGATATGGAACTTTCATGAATTGATCAGATCAGAAGCCATATCTACCATATCGTCAAATGTAACATTAACGCTCTCGACTACAATCTTTGATGTCTTCAAATAAACTTTATATGACGCGAAAGATTGAAAATAACCAATAAATATGCCCTCTTCAACTTTAAGACTGAATTTGTTGATATTCTCTCTGTCATCCAGAACAAAACACATGTATCCAAAGACATAGAAATGTTTAATTCAAGGTATCCTATTATTAATACTGCATAAGTAGTTTTACCAAACCAGTGATGAATAATCGAGAGATTCTGTGTATAACAAGTAGTTGAAACAACTTATGCCCACATAAATAAAGGTAACTCAAACTGACTCAACATAGTTCGTGCAGCTTCAAATAAAGTCCTATTTCGTCTTTCAACTACCCCATTCTGTTCAGGCGTTCTGGCAGCAGAAAATTGATGAGATATACCAACAGATTCCAGATAATCTCCAACAACTTTGTTCTTAAATTCTATGCCATTATTTATTCGGATAAACTTCATTGTGTTCTGAAAATTTACTTGGACACTCTTAATGAATGAGGTAATCAAATCAGGAGTCTCGTCCTTTGACCGAACAAATTTTACCCAAGTATATCTAGAGTAATAGTCAACTATTACTAGCACGTATTTCTTTTTGTTGATACTCTGTGTCCTCATGGGTCCACAAAGATCCATGTGTAACAACTCCAAAAGTCTCTTAGTATTAGGTTCAGACTTTGGCTTGTGAGGAGCTCATTTCATTTTCCCTTTATCGCACGTATCACACAGATGTTCCTTTTCGTACCTCTGTTCTGGTAAGCCTTTCACTAAACCTCCCTTTACCAATTTGTTGATGTACCAGAAATTCAAGTCAGAGAGCCTTCTATGGCACAACCAGTTTGGATAAGAGACATACAGCATTCTCTGGTTTGACATTGGATAAGTTGATCGTCTAGAAGTTTTACTTTCTTGTGCCGACTAAAAGTTCTTTACCATCTTCCGTTCTCACGCAGCACCTCTTAGCCTTGAAATTCACTTCTAAATCTTTATCGCAAAACTGTCCAATGCTAAATAGATTGTATCCCAATCCCTCATCATAACTCACATTCTTGATTGTGATATTCTCTTGAACTACATCCCCATCCCCTCAGTATAGTTAGTTAATATCTCCTTTCTCCCAGTCATATGCTTCGAACATCTTGAGTCTAAGTACCATAGTATATGACTGGTCTGCAAAATAAATTTCATTCAACAGGTTTAGATATCCATTTAAATATGGGTCCTTTTGTGTTAGTAGTCACTTTGGATTTTGGCACCCATTTGAAATTGGGTCCTCCTTTTCTTTTGACAAAATTTGGCTTAACGGAATTATAAACAAAATATGAACCAAAACAATAACAAGAAACTTTTCTATCAACGAAATCATTTGCACCACAAGCAGAACAATGAATTTGATTATGAGCTAGTTCAATCAATTGCTTTATTGGATAAACTTTGCATGGGAATACAAGTTTTTGTTTATGAGAAGCAACATCATAATGCAAACTGTTTGTCTTATCTCTATTGAAAGCGGTAAATGATTTCGATGACACCAAATCCGGTGTGGGTTTCTTCGCTCTCCATTCTTGCTTTAATCCAAATTTTCTCAAACTCTTATCTGAAACAACAGAAGAATACTGATTAGGAACATGAGAAGTTCGAGTCTGTCTTTTCTGAGATTTACCAATTTTTCTAAGTTTCTGTAAATGCTTCTTTGTCTTGCCTTTTGAATAAATAGGAACTGTTTCATCAACTTTCATTGATGATTCACCTTTTTCAAATTTACTTGGCATCTCATCTTCTTTTAAAATAAAATCATTATGATCAAGATGTTTTGCTGACAAATCAAACTTACATACATATTCATCCAAATATTCCGCAGAGTTCAAGAAATCAACATCAGAATCAGATAGTCAAAATCATCTATCGATTGTGATTGACAGGAAGATTTAGTAAATATAAAATCTTTATACTCATTAATACACTGTTTTTGAAAATCAATTTGACCAAAATCTGAAGACTTTACAGTATAAAATATATTTCCCATAAAAGCTTTACAAGAAGATGCATCTGAATCAGTAGAATAGTTTTTACAAATTCTGTCCAACTCATATTTATCTTCAACTTTAGTCTCAGACTTTGACTCAACATTTTGAAAAACAGTTAGCAACACAGCTTTTTCAAAGTCAAACATGATTATTTCATCTTCAACATCATTCTCAAGCTGAGTGATTTTACTATCCAAAATAAGAGGCAAAACATAAATATGACTTTCAACTGGTTTTGCCTCCATCTCAGCATTAGAATAACTTTTGAAGTAATAATGTGATAAAAAAATTTCATTCAGTTAAAGAATAATTGTCATTCAGTTTTTCATAACAAAAAGGAAGTTGCATTTTAACCTTATTTTTCCTTTTTAAATCCTCCTAAGCCTCAACCTCCTCATATGACTTAGTCCATCTGATTTTGTGCTTGGGGTTTTTCTTGGCAAGATCTAAGAAATCAAACTTATAAAGAGTTGGTCTATTGGAAATACCTTTTGCCAAGTAATGTGGAACATCATATCCAATACACCATTTTGAGTTAAAATAAGTGAACTCTTTTGGTTTATTAAGATGAATGGTTTGTTCAGTTTGTCCTATCGTATACAATTTTTCTTCCAAACCATTGATCTTTTCAACTAAAGTTTTGTTCACAGTTTTGATATAACTGAACTTTTGAGCAAACTCTTTCCTTTCAAGTTTAGAATTATCAAACTTCTCAGTCATTTCAGATAATTGTTTGTTCAAAGCAATCCTTCCTTTTCAAAAGTTTCTTTTTCTCCATTCAAATAGTCAATCAATTCACACTTCTCAAACTTCTTTGTTGAGTTTGAAAATTGATTGACGTTTCTTTTCGATACATCTTTTTGTTTCTTTTCAAATTAGACTGCAATTCTTTGAGTTCAAGCATCATGGACTGCATCTGTTTTAGAAAATCATTTTTAGTAAAGGAAGTTACCTCAGAACCTGCATCAGAAGCACTATCATCATCAGAAACATCTTCTTCAATATATCTACCCATCAAACACATATGGGCATACTTATCTGTTAGTGCTTTGTTTGTAAGTTGTATCAAAGTTGAAGGGTGTAAAATGTTACTTTTGTTCCTTAGTATAAATATATTTAGTTATCTTTGTTTCCTTGGTAATCTTGTAACCTTGTAACCTTGAGAGCTTATTAGAGAAAGAGTTTCCATTGCATGTAAACTTGTGACTATCTATATACATATGATTTGGAACATCTTCTGTTTGCAAATTTCATTTCTAAACTTGTTTTACACTTGTATTGGGATTAATAATTTGTATCAGAGTAGGGATTCTAAGAAAAATTTGAATTTTGTTTTGCTATTTTTGGAAAGCCGACATTTTCTTGAAAATTTGTGAAGTTGGTTGATTTTGTTTAGAATTTGTGTTGATTTGATTCAAAAGCATCAATGGAAGTGATCTGAATGAAATTCGTGTGAAAATATTCGTTGTAAAATCGATTTCAGAGAGTTTTTGTAAGTTTTTTTCGAATGCTTCTCACCTACTATTTTGGATCAAAAGGCTTTGATTTTGAAGTTGCTTGAAAAACGTCCAAGTATTAAAATTGTTCCTGTCATTGTATTGAACCCTCATTGAAAGTTTGAGAGAGATTGGATCAGATTTGAGTGTTTTTGAGAAACTTCTTCATATCTTCAAACTTGTCGCGAGTTGAAGATACATTGTGTTCATCTTCGTCGAGCATTGTAGACATTCATACTTGTCGCACATACCTTAGTGTGAACAGTACTTTATCGCGCACTTCATATGCGATGAGATTTTTATCGCTTGATACATCGTAGTAACATGCGACAAGATCCCCCCTCGAGCAACAAGATTTTATCACGTGTTTCAGTATGCGACAAGATCTTCTTATCACATGGTCTATAATCTATGAGTGACAAGTTGTTATCGTGGGTTGAGTACTTCAGTAGTATGTGACAAGTGACTTCTACAGTGTTGTGAGCGACAAGATTTCTAGACTTAGTGGTTTTTCATACAAGACGGCGTTGACCAAGAGTTGACTTTCCAGTAGCTAAAAACTAGGATTTTCAGAATCTAAAGATCATACAAGTATTTAAACATGACTTCTAAGGATGCCCTTGCAATTGAAGGTGATGTCAAACCACATGTGCTTTTCAAAGGAGAGTATGAACAATGGAAAGACATATTTTTGTACTTTGTGGATAGACATGATAATGGTGAATATATCAAACAGTCTTTGGAGGAAGGGTTCATGAAACCTATACCTATTACAGTACCTAAAGATGGTTCTTCTGAGGATGATGTTGGGGAAGCTAGAAATAGAAGAGTTGACTATGTTGATCTAACAAATTATATAGTTGAGCAGACAAACAGGCCAGATCATTATTGCTTCAGAGCATTCCCAATGACATTTATGTTAAGATTGACAACTACAAGGCAACATGTAAAAAGATGTGGGGTCAATTGGAGAAAATGATGATGAGGGTTAATGATTGGGAATTAGATGAAGGTAGCAAATTGTATAAACAACTATGAGGAGTTCAAGACAAAGGAGGGTGAGAGTCTTGAGGACACCTATGATAGATTTGTGTTATTACTGAATGAGTTAAGCAAGAACAAAGTGAACAAGACACATATTAAGAATAATGTCAAATTTCTCAACATCCTTCAACCAGAGTGGAAAAAGTTCACACGACAGATGAAGCAACACAAAGACCTGAATGAAATTCCAGTTCATGAAGTCTATGAGACTCTCCGACATAATTAAGAAGAGGTAGCAGAGATGAGAGTTGAGAAAAAGAAGATAGAGAAACCAGTGGCTGACCCGATTGCTTTGATGGTTGAGAAGAATGAAAGAAAGTATGTACGGGGTAGATCTGTTTCCAGGAAAGAGAAAGTGATCAGTGAGTCTGAAGCTGGAAGTTATGATTCTGATTCGAATGATGTTGAGAACCTTAAGCAGGCAATGATATTATTTACAAGAGTGTTTCAGAAAAAGTTCTACAAGAAGCTTGGGTCAAATAGTCAGAGGTACTCATCGGGATCTAAAAATATGAGCACAAGGATCGAATTGAAGGAAAGAAGAGGTTTGAAGGATCAAGTAAAAGATTTGATGACAGGAAGTAAGAGGAGAAGAAGTATGTGAAAAAGTTTGAGGAGAAGAAGTTAGATGAGTCTGTAAAGTGCTACAATTGCAAAATGCTTGGTCATTTTGATAAGGACTTCCCAAAGCCGAAAGTGCGGAACTCCGACTACGACAAGAACAAAATGTTGCTTGCAAAGCAAAAGGAGGCGGGGAAATCACTCATGGTTGAGGATGACCATTGGTTCGATCTGACAGATTCAGAAAGTGAAAAAGATGAGTTTGCACACATGTGCCTTATGGATAAAAAGGTAGAAGAAGTTGTCTCTGATGAAGACACTTCTGATGAGGTAAACGATTTTTCTGAGTATGATTTTTTGAAACAAATGCAATCTATGATGGTTGAGCTTCAGGAATTACAGTCTAAATTAAAAACAGAAAAAGGTGTTAATGAAAATAGGCGTCAAACAATTTACAAACTCAACAAAGGTATTGTTGAGAAGTGTGACTTGATTGATTCTTTGAACAAAGACATTGACACTTTTGAAAATCAAAAGATTGTTTTACATAAACAAATATCTGAAGCAACTTCTAAGTTCAATTTGTGTGAACTTGAGAAGAAAGAGTTTGTTCGAAAATATAAATCTGTGAAACCAGTGAATAAATCTTTGGCTGAAAAGATTAATGGTTTGGAGGAAAAGTTGTATGCGAGTGGAAAAACTGACCAAACCATTAATCTTAACAAACCGAAAGAGTTCACCTATTTCAACTCACATTGGGGCATTGGGTATAATAATCCACATTATTTGAAAAAGGGTATTTTAGAAAGTCAATTCTTTATGACTTTGATTTTTTACAACTGGCCAACAAAAACCCCAAGCTCAAAATCGGATGGACTAAGTCATCTGAAGATGTGGAAGCCAAGGAAGATTTAAAAAGACAAAACACAATAAAGATGCAACTACCATTTTGTTATGATAGATTGAATGGCATTTACTCTTCTGATCACCCAAAAATTCTTTCTCATGATTATTTTAAAAGCTATTCTGATGTTGAGATGGAGGCAAAGCCTGTTGAGGGTAAGATTTACATTCTAGCTCTCGTTTTTGAAAGCAAAATTTATCAGTTTGAGAATCACTTAGAAGATGAAAGAATTTTGGTTGACTTAGAAATGACTATATTTTTAACTGTTTTTAAGAACACTTAGTCAGAATCTGAGGTGAAGGTTGAAGATAAACCTGAATCAGGGAGAGATTATGAAAACAATTTCACTGATTCAGACGCATCTTGGGCAATATTTTCTATACTGTGAAGCCATTAGATTTTAAACAAACTCCTTATCAAAAACAGTGTTCAAAAGAGTTCAATGATTTAATGTTCCAAAGTCTTCCTGTGAATCACCATCTATGGATAATTTAGACCTATTAGATAGTGATGTTGATTTTCTGAATTCTGCGGATTGTTCTGATGAATGTATTGATGAGTTCGATTTTGCAGCTACGTTTCTTGATCATAAAGATTTTGTAGTAAAATCTGATTAGATGCCAAGTGTGTTTGAAAAAGGCGAATCATCAACTAAGGTTGATTAACCAGTTCATGTAAGTGTTTACTATTCAAAGGGTAAGACAAAGAAGCACTCACAGAAACGGAAGAAAACTGACAAATCTCGGAAGAAGCAAACTCTGAATTCTCATGTTTCTAATCATGTTTCTTCTAATGTTTCAGATATGAGTTTAAGAAAGCCTAGAGTGAGACTTGAATGGAGAGCTAAGAAATCCACGGACGATGTGGTGTCAGCAAAATCATTTACTGCTTTTGATAGAAATGGAACAATTGATTTATGTAATGATGTAGTTGATCAAGTTGCTAAGAATAAAAAAAGTTGTATTCCCTTGCAAGGTTTACTCAATAAATCAGTGGATTCAATTAGCTCATACTCAGATTCTTTGTTCTAATTATGGATTGAATGATATTTTTGATAGGAGTGTTTCTGCTTATCGGTTTGGTTCTTATTGAGTTTATAATTCTATGAAACCAAAAGTTTTTCAAAGAAAAGGAGGACCCAATTTTAAATGGGTGCCAAAATCAAAATTGCCTACTAACCCGACAGGACCCATCTTCAAATGGGTACCTAAATCTGTGAAATGATTTGTTTTGTGCAGACCAGTCATATGTGGTACCTTGATTTCGGATGTTTTAAGCATATGACTGGGACAAAGGAGATCTTATCTAATTATACTGAAAAGTTCTACGGGAACGTACGTTTCGGGAACGACCATTTTTCTCCAATTCTTGGGTACGGGGACGTAGTGCAAGGGAATGTGACAATCAAGAAGGTGAGTTATGTTGAAGTCTTAGGACACAACCTTTTTAGCATGAGACAGTATGGATGGCAAAAAAAACTGAACCCGACGGTGAAAACCGAAAACCGAACATTTCGGGTCGGGTTCGGGTTCGGGGTCGTCTTATCGGGGACGGGGCGGGGATCGGGGACGTTATCAGGGATTTTAATGGGGACGGGGATGGTACTCACCGGCCCGGACTGGCCTGTTAAACCCAGATTATAGTTGATTAATAATCACAACACAATAAAGAATAAGAGATAAATAAATCAAATCAACATACCACAGATCTCTTGATTAATCAAATAAAAACGTGTGTGTGTTCTTGATGTATACAGATACCTCTTGATGCGTGTACAATACAGAGAAAATACGACTCCTCTCTTTTCTGTTATACACCTTATTGTTAACCTAAAAGTAGAAAATAAAACCTTTTATACGTAGGTCAACATGACCTAATCAGTATTAACTATTAGCTAAAATACCCTTAAGATATTAAACACTATTACAAACTAGACCCCTTATTAAATTTAATCTTGAATACAATTTACTGATCCAACAATCTCCCCCTTTAGATTCAAGATTAAAAAAATATGGCAATTGTCTTCGGGTCTTCACTTCTCTTGAAAACTGTATTTGATATGACGTTGACAGCTTCAAAGCTTGTAGCTTTACACATTCTTCATCTTCCTCTTTCTTTAAATGAAGTTTCCTTCTGACGATCATCTTCAGTCAGACTTTTGATAAATCAAATAAGTTCAGACATTTTGATATCTTTGAGTTCTTCAGCAGTCTTCAATTCAAAAATTCTTGTATAGTCTTTCTCTTTGTATTCTCCCCCTTTTTGATGATTGGTGAGAATCAGCATCATCAAAACATAGCCAAATAAAGTAGGAATTTTCTCCCCCAAGTCATCAATTAAGCGCAATCTTCATGTATAGATCCCTGTGTGGAAATAAGATCAGTCTCCCCAGATAGAGAGAGTGATTATTTCAATCTTTGCAGATTCAAATAAGTAAAAAGCGGTAACCCTGAATCAACAAATGACTCAGTTTGGAATGCCTGTCAGTAACACATAGTCATTGAGTAACACAAACTTACTATATAAGGAGCTAGTTTTGATGTTGGCTCCCCAGGATTTCCATTCAATCATCGAATAACACATGGTTACCTATGAACGTTCTGACAGAAAACAAATTTCTATGTGCTCGTGCATGTGTATGAAAAAATTAAGCACCGATGATTGCTTTTCAATGTAGACTCAAAGTATGTAAACTTGTTAAGACAGCAACAAATTATACAAAGACTCAATGTGCATGTGAAAAGGTCGAAGGTGGGGAAACTTTCCTTCTTTTTCAATATTAGTATCTTCCAAGTGAAGAACCAATAGCGTATGTGCTGCTTCCCCAGAAAATGTGAAACATTCTCTTTTTGAGAAAAGAATGAGTAGTTGGTGGGGTTTTATGCAAGAGATGGCATGGGCTAGGTGCCTTTTTCAATGTCATTCACGAAGAAATGTGAAACAACAGTTTATGCGGTTTCCCGGCTCAGAAAGAAGTTTGGTGTAGAGTCTGATATTCTTTTACTCTGATCTCTCACCCTCTTTCTTTTAAACATTTAAATCTCACTTCTAACCAATCTCTCTTTTCCATTTTACCTCTTTACACACCAACACTCAAATCTTTTGACCCCTCTCCCCTCAGTCACTCAGGGAATACTTCCTGGGTAGGAAACACTGGTTATCGTGAATCCATGGAAGTTTTGTTAAGCTTTCACACTGAATCCCATGTATTTTCCTAAAAGAACGTGTTGTTCAATAGCCTTTTGTACATGTAAGCACAAAGGAATACAAATAAACATGAAAAATAAAAATTTGGAGAAGTCAAAAACATAAGGTGTTCGACAATACAATTCTCCCCCTCAAACTAAAGGTGTTTGTCAATTACGCTCCCCTTCAAATTAATAATAATTTTTTTAAAACAATAAATAGAAAACAAAGCACTGAAGTGCTGGTTCTAATCAGATGTGATTAGAAGCCATTGTCACTTGAATTATCCTGCACATAAAAGAAATCATGGTAATCATTTGTGAAAATGATTCCTCTATCGTTAACAACAGTTGGATAATTAATATATAAAACACAAGATTAAGCTTCTGAATACTTCCCCTCGAATCATGAGTAAGGTCTAAGAAGACATGTTCAACATTCCAAGTTTGCTGATTAGAAACTGAAACTTTTTTTCATCCAATGGCTTGGTGAAAAGGTCAGCTAACTGGAAATCAGTTTGAACAAAGTGCATTTCGATATCACCTTTTTCTACATGATCTTTGATGAAGTGATAGCGTACATCTATATGCTTGGTCTTTGAATGTTGAACTGGGTTAGCTGTTATGGCGATTGCACTCTTGGAATCACAATAAATAGGAACTCGCTTGTAGTTGTACCCAATGTCCCTTAACTGTGTCTTCATCCAAAGGACTTGTGAACAGCAGCTAGTAGCAGCTACATATTCTGTCTCAGCAGTGGATGTTGAAACACAGTTTTGTTTCTTTGAGGTTCAACTTACAAGTTTGTCACTTATAAATTGACATGATCCAGAGGTGCTTTTCCGGTCTAGCTTACATCCTGCATGGTCAGCATCTATAAAGGCAGTTAGATCAAAACGAGAATCATTTGGATACCAAAGGCCTAAATTAGGAGTGCCTTTGAGATATCTAAGAATTCGCTTAACAACATTAAAGTGTGACTCTTTAGGATTAGATTGATATCTCGCACAAAAACATGTGGCAAACATTATATCTGGGCGACTGGTAGTCAGATAAAGTAAAGAACCAATCATACTATGATACACCTTTTGATTTGCAGGTTTAGCAGAGGGATCTGCATCTAAGAGTGTACCAGTAGCCATTGGTGTTTTCATGACTGAACTATCTGACACATTGAACTTTTTTAACATGTCTTTTATGTATTTGGCTTGATTAATGAAAATTCCTTCGGGTAATTTCTTTACTTGTAAACCAAGAAAGAAATTTAATTCACCCATCATCGACATTTCAAATTTTGTTTCCATGATTTTAGAAAAGTTCTTGCAAAATTTCTGATTTGTCGACCCAAATATTATGTCGTCAACATAAATCTGAATGAGAATCAAGTCCTCACCTTGCCTTTTGAGAAATAAGGTTGTGTCAACCATACCTTTCTTGAAGCCAGAAGCTAGGAGAAATTTAGTTGAGTTTCATACCAGGCTCTTGGTGCTTGTTTAAGACCATACAGTGCTTTGTCTAGCACGTAGATATGATCAGGGTAATGAGGATCAATGAAACCTTCAGGTTGTGCCATGTAGACCTCCTCATGCAGAACGCCATTTAGGATAGCTGACTTTACGTCTATTTGATAGACTATAAAGTTTTTGTGCGCTGCATATGCTAAGAAGGTTCTGATGGCTTCGATCCTTGCAACAGGGGCGAAGGTTTCGTCATAGTCAATACCCTCCTGTTGACAATACCCTTTTGCAACCAGTCGAGCTTTATTTCTCACAACTACTCTAGCCTCGTCTTTCTTGTTTCTGAATACCCACTTAGTTCCAAAAACATGTAACACCCTGGATTTTCATTCTACATATCGTTGTAATCTTGTTTTTAGCGGTTGTCGTTAGCACCGTGTTTGGTTTGAGGTTGAACTGAAGTTTTGAGAATTTTGGGGGAGAAACAGTGAACTACGCGAGTTACACCACGACTAAAGGTCGCAGCACAACCCGCGTAACCCTCTGTTGGATATGAGATTTTGGAACTACGCGAGTTGCACCGCGACTAAAGGTCGCGGCACAACCCGCGAAACCCACTGGACGATTTAGGGTTTTGGACATGGGCGAGTTATGCCGCGAGTTGAAGTCGCGGCATAACCCGCGTAGTTGCCTGGCCGACTTAGGTTCAGTTTCAAAAAAAATATCTCATTCTCTCAAATCTCTAAATCTCTTTTTCTCTCTCTCTCTTATTTCTTTTTCTCTCTTTTCTCTTTCGATCTTCAAGGTCTTGTTTGGTTGCTAGTTTTCGGTGTTTCTAGCAAGGGGTGGGTGTTTTAAGCTTCACCTCTACGTCGTGATCGTTATCTGGTTTTCCGGGTTTTATTCTGAAAACCTACCGGTGAGTTCCTACTACCATTTTACAAACTTTATACATGTCAAAACTCTTATTTGCGAAATCTGAAGTATTTCTACGGTATGATTTTATGTTCTCTACATTTTGATATAAATGAGGTTTTTGGTGATTTTTGGGGTTCCCGATCAGTTTTGACTAAAATGACGGGTCCCGCCTTATCAGAAGTAAAATGATGTTTTACTCGCCCATGTTTGTGGCTTATTGAAAGAATGTATATAAACTGGTTTTATGATTATCTTTCTTACCAGCAGTTGGTCTAGAAAATAGCATTTTGAAATATAAATGTGTTGATAGCTATATATCTAGCTTTATTGGTCACATGAAATATTGTGACAAGTTCTGACTGTACTAGTGGATCCCTAGGTATCGAGTCGATTTATGGCTGGGAAGGATATGCCCCTTCCGTTGTAGTTAGCTACATTTGATCCTCGAGGGCAACTTAGGTACGGTTATGCGAGACCCGATCCTAGCCATGGTTCAGATGTAGTCTAATGAACGAGTATGACATGGTTCCTTGGGGGCCCTCCCTCACATCGTAGTACGGACTGAAGAGTTCGTGGCCATGGTTCCATGTATTTAGCTCATAACTCGGATTTGGTGGTCTACTTTGTGTTGCACCACAATCCTTGGTAAAATGGTCCTTTTGTTATCGTTTAATGAGTTTTGGACCGAAAAGGCCCGGTTGTGGCGAAATGTTATCTTTATAAACTAAACCTTTATGAAAAGATTTCCTTATGATACTGATGTTTATATCTTTTGAGCTTTATAACTGTATGTTCTCACCAGGCTTTAAGTTTGACACTTTTTTCTCAAATGATGTGTATAACAGGTTTCCCTTAGCGATGGGTTGTCGGGGTTTTGAGAGACGGGTTTGGTCTCGGGGCATTTTGAGATGACTAGTATTGTTTCAGGGCATTTGTTAAGTCCCATTCTTTTGGTACATTATGGATCGTCAACTGATGTAATCTTGATTTAGGTGTCTAGATTAGTTTGTTGACGAACTCCATATCGATACAGGTTTTTGTAAAGTCTTAAGGACTGATCCCCTTCTTGGGAGTTTGTTATCAATACGAATGTCATGTTGCCAAGTTTTGCAGGTTTTAATTTACTCTGATTTTAGGGTGTTACAAAACAGTTTTACCTTTCGGTAGTAGGATCAAGCGCCAAACCTTGTTCCGTTCGAATTGCAGAAGCTCGTCTTGCATAGCAGAAATTCAGAAGGGATCACGTAGAGCTTCGGATGATTTCTTTGGTTCTAGGGAACTAAGGAAGCTTGAAAACATGCAAAAATTAGCTGACGTAGACCGTGTCGTGACACCAGATTGTACATCACCTATCACGTTATGCAGGGGATGATCCTTAGTCCAACGATGTGTGCTTGGTAAGGATTCAACTGTTTGTTGCGTATTTGATGCATTGTACTCATCATGCACGGCAGGTAGATCCACTAATGTGCTCGGGACATCTTGTACAGGTAATTCTGATACTGAAGCTTCTGGAATGGCAGCTGAAGTACTCGTGACTTCATTTCTAGAAGGAATATCTGGAGAGACAGTTTCACCATTTGTAGAGTCAGAAACTAACGGTTTAGTTGTACTTGATGGAGATGCAGTTTCAGTGACTGCTTCGGACGGTCCAGACATGTCTACAGAAAGAGTAGGGACCTCCGAGCTTGGTGTTGATGTTGATATGCCTTTGTCAAAGTCTGCACAAATATCATCGAAGGCATCAATAAACAACCAATCTAACTCATATGAGATAGAGTTAGTTATAGAAGAAGTACATGCTTTAGATGCTGCTTCTATTCTGAATTGACTAGAAGCTTTGTTCTTGAGTCCGAGTTCTGAACTGTTGTGTCCAGAAGTCCGAGTCCTAGACAGTATTGTCTATAAGTCATCATTCTTGTCATTCAAGATCGAGTCCTAAGCTGTTGTACTTAGAAGTCAATGTTTTGACACTGAGGCAAGAGTCCTGAGCTGTAGTAATCCGAAGTCGTTGTTCTTTCTCCCCCTTAAACCTTGGGTGCCTACAACACAGATTTAGCTTTTGGTACCTACTGGTAATTGGGTCCTAATGGGTTAGTTGCAGTTCTAGTGGGAGATATAAAGTAAGAACCATACCAGTTATTCACATAATATTTTCTTACAAAATCACTTGTACCACAATAGGAACAGTTAATTTTCTTTTGTGCTAACCTGATCAATTGATTGATAGTGTAAACCAGATCAGGTTTGCCAAAAGTTTTACCTTTTGAGGCATAGTTCCATTTAGCCTTTGATGTATGCACAAATGATTCTTCTTTCTTCTTTTCCTCTGAAAATCCTTTAACCTTCCAGATCCAATTTTCTCTATCTTTTTCTTCATCTTCCCTTGTCCATAACCTTTTCTTCCGAGACTTGTTCCTTTTCAAATTACCTGAACTGTCAACATTTTTGTCAAAGAAAAGGTTAGAAGGATGAATCTGATCTTTAGATTTAGACATAAAACTATCATCTGAATCAAATAAAGGATTATTAAAAACATTAGTAAAAATTGAACTTGCTACTGAATTAAATGAGCATTCGAATGCAGTTAGATCATCTCTCGGTGATTGAGCTATTGACTCTGGCGTTTTGTGCTCAGTCAGCTTCACCTTGAATATGATCTCTTCAAGTTCCTTTATCTTTGACGACAAACTGTGTTAGCTCCACTTACATTGTATAGAAGTATTGAAAAATAGGCTATGGGAATCGCAGAAACCTGCCGCTGAACACTCAAGTACACCACAGAAGGTGCAAAGCTCAGAGTTTACTCCGCAGAAGATCTACCAGAAGTCAAACCTGAATGATTCTTGGATCACAGAGCCTCTGTGATCACTCACAGAGCCTCTGTGAAGGCCAACCTCTGGAGATCAATGAAGTTTTTCTAAGAGTTCAAGACAAGACCACGTGCAGAACACGTGAGACCTGCTGTACGAAGATCCTCAAGATCAAAGTAATGGGCGTCCCACGATGTTTACTTTCCAGGTGGCATTCCGTTCATGGAATGTCAGTTTTTGTCTTGTACTAAGGGGTACATCCCTCTTGTATATTAAGGGAGCACCACCTTAGAGCATAAAAAGTGCGCACACACGAAAATAGTAGTCTGTATAATCCTTGAGCACATTTTGCACATACCAGTGCGTGTTCTTGGTGTTCTTCAGTAATCAATGAAGCAGTTCTTTGAGTAACTTTCTTGTGATACTTTACTTCATGTTCATTAATTACTTGTGTGTTTACTACCTTGCATGTTCAATCTTTTCTACACGTATTAAACGCTTCCGCACTCTATTTATTTAATCTGTATGTAGTAAAAGGTTAAATCAAGTTAAAGAACATCAAAACTGGGATCAACAATTGGTATCAGAGCAAACTTTGATTTTCAATATCAAAGGATCCTGTTCTACACTTGTCTCCAGTACTCAAGGTAGTAGTTTGAGTCTGTTCTTCGTTCCAAACTCCACTCACAGTCACACTCTGCTTTCTAAAGCTATATCAACCTGTTTGATATAGTAACAGGTACAAGTGTGTTCTTCATTCAAAGACAGATTCAAAGCTAATTGGTTGATCATTTGTTCTTACCAATTCATATTATCATCTTCTCAAAAAAAAAATCATCATTGTTATACTCTTTCTGATTCGTGCAATACTCTGTTTTACTCTCTAAACCAAAATGGCAAACACTGTCAACTACTTCAGTGCGGGATCTCAATCCAAACCTCCCACTCTTCTAAGGGATGAATATCCTCAGTGGAAGATCAGGATGGTGCACTTCCTTGAAGGTGTGGATCCTGGTCTGGTTGAGTTTCTTCACAATCCTCCTTTCATTCCAATGACAACTGTTCCTCGTGTTCCTACCACTGCCAATACTCCTGAAATTCCTGAATATCAACACCCCAAACCTGTCCTTGAATGGAGTGAAGAAGAAAAGGCACAACATGAACTTGCAAAGAAAGCCAAAAGACTAATCATAATGGCTATCCCAAATGATATCTTTCAATCTCTTGATTCATGTGAAACTTCAAAGGACCTATGGTTAGAGCTGGAGAAACAACTTGAGGGTGGTGCCAAAACCCTCAAGAACAACAGAGCCTTATGCATAAATGAATATTTTGCATTCAAAGCTATGCCGGGTGAATCCATTCAAAGTACTTACAATAGATACAATTCTTTGATAAACAAGTGTAAGAGGTATGGGATCCACAGAACCTCCGAAGAAAACAATGTTAGATTTCTACAGAGCCTTAATGATGAATGGCTTCATCTAACCATGTCCATGCAAGCCACGTTGGATCTTGATGTTTGGTCCATATCTGATCTCTTTGGAACACTGATTAGCCAAGAGAACAGAATTTCAAAACTATCAACCTCTGTCGGAGGTCCTCTGGCTCTTTTGGGAAGTGCCTCAGAAGGCAAAGACAAGGGAAAGAAGGAGAAGGCAGCTGAGGAGGCACAGAAGAAGAAAAAGAAGAAGGTACTTGTAGCATAAAGTGAAAGTGAAGAAGATTCTGAGGAGGAGATTGACATGGCTGCTCTGGCCAAAACACTTGCACTAATGAACCGACAGTTCAATCGTGGTCTCAAGAAGAAGCCGGAGTACAGAGGAAGAGAAGGAAGAGAAGAAAGAGATGACAGAAGCAAAGGATATGGTGAGGCAAAGAGAAAGGAGTGGTCTGAGGAACCAAGGCAAGAAGAAAGAAATGGACAAAAGTCAGACGGCAGAGCTGGTGAAAAATTCCCGAAGCAAACTGAAGGCTGCTTCAAATGCGGGAAACCAGGCCACTATGCAGCAGAGTGCGGATCCTCTGCCAACACAGGGAAACCCACAAGGGACGCTGCCTTCTATAAAAAGAAAGCAGAGTACTACACTCAGAAATCCCTAATGGCAGAACAAGAGAACCTTGTAACCGATGAATCATCTGATGAAGAAAACAACGCACTCTTCTGTGGAATGGCAGAAGTCCACTCTTCTGACAACGAGAGTGAGGTATCCACTTCTAACCCTTGCAACTCAGACTTTGAAATCAAACTTCTTGTAATACAAAACGATCTTCTAGCTTGTAAAAACACTTGCTCAGATCTTGAGAAAAAGCTTGCCTTCTTTGAAAGAGAAACTAGGCTTCTCACAGAAGAGAAGGATAAGCTTTATCTTGAAAACAAAACTCTTACCTCTGAGCATATTTCAACAAAAAAGGGTTTCAAAGATAAAATCACAAATCTCGACAAATCTTTGAAAGAAAAGGTCAAAGAGCTAAAGAAATGTGAGAGTGATCGTTTAAATGCCATTTCTTTGAAAAACTTCTTTCAAAAAGAAAGAGAAGCTCTTCATCGAGATATGTTCGACAGAGATCTCAAAATCAAAAGGTATCAGGATGCTCAAAAAGTCACTGAAAAGGTCAACACCCAAATTGGCAGAACAGGCATAGGGTTCGATGATGTCGATCCCTATACTGGAAACAAAATAAACAAATCTTTAGCAAACATCTTCTGTGTTGGAAAATCGTTAAAACCAAGTCTTCCAAACCTTCTATCCACATTTAAAAGGCGAAAAACATCCGAAGAACCACATCTGAGGAATCCTCTGTTGATGGTAGATACATGGTATGAAAATAATAATCTACCTTCTTCACTCTCATCAAAGAGAAATTCTATTCCAAAGAAATATTTGTCTCAAAAACAGATAGGAATCTTCAGATTCGGTCATCCAGAAACACAAACTCAAATGGCTTTTGTATGCATGATGACTCCTGAAAAGGAATTGTCCTATGAAGCTCCAGAGTTTGTTCCGACCTCTGTGGAAGAAAAACTATTTAAAAGATTTTTAGAAAACGACTTGAAAAGAACTTATGAAAATCATTTTCTCAACCATCCTGATTTAACCTCTGAAATAAGAGAAATCTTTGAGCAAGATCTACAAAACTGTCTTAACGTCCCTATGGTCATTCCGTGTATTTCAAAAACTCTAAATACTTCAAAGGACACCAATGGCCAAAGCAAGGCACTTGCAGAAGGTCAGGATCTCATTCACAGAGACTTCCTCGATTCAGACTCTGAGTCAGAATCAGAGTCCTCTGTTGAAAATGAGACAAGTTCTGTGGAACTTGAGATACTCCCCTGTGGTCCAGAGAAGAGTAAACTTACCTCTGGCATTCTTAATAGAACAGTTCTTCCCAAAAGGAAAAACACAGGTGTACCTATCTGTCCTGATTTCCTGGACATGTGCTTGCAAGCAAAGACTTCTCTTGAGCTTGAAAGATCTAAAGAGAACAAGATCCCTCATGATTCAAAAGCTCCAAGACCATTAAAACCTTTTCAAGAAAAACTCACTTGGCAACAGAAGAATAAATGGCCTAAAATTGATAAACTTGATGCTTCTGTTGCAGTGAAAGCAAGGAAAGAAGATCAAGGGAGAGTACTACCAAATAGCCACTCAAGAGGAGTTTTTGAAAAAACTCAACCTAGATTAGACAAAGCTTTCTGTAAAAAGAAACCCAAATCTAAAATGGGTTGTAGTAAAATTTGCTCTGTACCCTCCTTTGACAAATTTAATGAAATTTTCAAGAAGTTTGCCTCAAATGTTCCTTATTGTAAATGCTTTGATCTTGTGCATTCTTTGAATCAACATTTCTCGAGGCCCTCCTGTCTTATATCTCACCCAAAACCCAAGAATGCAAAATTCAAGGGTGAGAAAAGACAAACTGGTACCTCTGCAAATGAGGATAAATCCAAAACCAAAGATGTTAAGGCATCTTCAAAGTCTCCTAACAAAAATGGACCCATTTGGAAATGGGTACCTAAATCTCTCTAATCTGTCCACAGAAGAAACAGCATGTGCCTATCTGGTACCTAGACTCCGGGTGCTCAAGACACATGACTGGCGACAGAGGGTTGCTTTCCTCCTACAAAGAAAAACATGGAGGAGGATCTGTGACTTTTGGAGATAACAAGAAGGGACAAATAAAAGGCTATGGAGTCATTGCCAAAGGAGACATCGATGTCAACAGAGTTGCCTATGTGAATGGCCTCAAGCACAACCTTCTAAGTGTAAGTCAACTCTATGACAATGGGCTCGATGTGATGTTCAAAAGACAGTACTGCTCTCTGCTGAAGGAAGATACAACCACAGAGCTTTTGCGAGCCAAAAGACGAGCTGATCTATACCTCATGGACTTTAAATCAACTAACAGAGAAGAAAAGCTCTGCTTAGTCTCAAGTAAAAATGAAGAAGCTTGGCTCTGGCACAACAGGTTATGTCATCTAAACTTTCACACACTTAACAAACTTGTGAAACTAGAACTTGTAAGTGGTCTACCAAGTATAAGATTCGACAAGGATCATCTATGCTCAGCTTGTGAGATGGGCAAACTCAAAAGGGCTGCCCACAAAACCAAGTCTGACATATCTTGCACCAGACCTCTGCAGATGCTTCATGTTGACCTCTGTGGTCCTATATCTGTGCAGAGTCTTGGTGGCAAGAAGTACATCCTTGTACTTATAGATGAATTCTCTAGATATACTTGGGTTGAATTTGTTCGAAAGAAATCAGATGTTCCTGAAGTACTAATCAATCTTATCAAGAGAATACAAGTTCTTTATGACTGCAGGGTACAGAGAATCCGAAGTGACAATGGGACAGAGTTTAAGAATTCAACCATTGAAGCCTATCTTTCGACAGAAGGCATATCACAGAACTTCTCTGCTGCAAGGACTCCACAACAAAACGGTGTTGTTGAACGAAAGAACAGAATACTAGTGGAAGCCGCAAGGACTATGCTCACTGCTTCAGGGCTCTCTATTTCTTTCTGGACAGAATCAATTTCAACTGCATGCTTCACCCAAAATTGATCCTTGATCATAAATAGATATGCAAAGACACCATATCACTTACTGCACCAGAGGAAGCCAAACATTAAGTACTTCCATGTCTTTGGCTGCAGATGTTTCGTACTGAACGACAGAGACCAAATAGGGAAATTCAGTCCCAAAGCCGATGAAGCCAAATTTGTTGGCTATTCATCAAACTCCAAGGCATACAGAATCTATGTACTCAAATCCAATCATATACTCGAAAGTATCAATGTTTCATTTGATGATTCTTTTCAAGTGACTTCTGAGCAGATCAGCTCAGGACTCAAACTTCAGGATGAAGATTCTGGTGGATCATCACGAACAAATGATCTTCATCATCTGTTTGAAGAGATGTTCAATGATGATGAACCCTCTGAAGATGACCGCAGAGCCTCTGAAGCCGAACCCTCTGAGGACCAAACAGGTACTTCTCTAACTGGTCCTAGTGATGCTTCACCCTCTTCCAGAAATGTTGCAGGTGCAACCATCGAGGGGGAGCACTCAGAGGACAATACAACTCAAGGCCCCAAGCTCAATCAAGATCATGGTCATTTTCAAAACCTCTTAGAAGGATCAACAACAGATCAAGGCTCTGCAGAGCTCTCTCCCTCCACTCATGATGAACAACCAAGTCTTGTGGCAAGTACAAATGATCAATTTCTTTCAACAGAAACTGATCTACATCAAGACGAACGTGCTCATGATCTGACCACATAAGTTTCCAATGATCACCTACCCCGCATGATAAAATGGACCAAAAGTCACCCACAGAGCCAAATCATTGGTGCTGCTTCTGGCAAGGTCCATACTCGATCGAGTACTGCAAATTTTTGTTACTATACAAATTTTGTGAGTATCATCGAACCCAAAAAGATATCTGAAGCTCTTGAAGACCCAAACTGGGTAGAAGCTATGCAAGATGAGCTTCTGCAGTTTGAAAGAAACAAAGTATGGACCCTAGTGCCCCTGCCGAAAGGTAAAACCGCAATAGGAACCAAATGGGTCTTCAGGAACAAGAAGGATGAAGACGGTGTGGTGATCAGAAACAAAGCAAGACTGGTGGCCAAAGAATACTATCAAGAAGAAGGCATTGACTATGAAGAAACCTTTGCGCCTGTGGCAAGACTCGAAGCAATAAGAATCTTTCTTGCTTTCGCAGCCCATAGAGGTTTCAAAGTATATCAGATGGATGTCAAGTCAGCCTTTCTGAATGGGCAGATTCAAGAAGAAGTATATGTCCAACAACCACCAGGGTTTGAAAACTCTAAGTACCCAAGTCATGTCTATTTTTTGGACAAGGCTCTGTATGGACTGAAACAAGCCCCCAGAGCATGGTACGACAGACTTTCAAACTTTCTCCTTGCAAATGGTTTCGAAAGAGGTACTACTGATACGACTTTATTCTATAAGAAGAGAAAAGGTGAGATTCTGCTTGTACAAATTTATGTTGATGACATTATTTTTGGGTCTACAAATGATTTATATTGCAAAAAGTTCGAGTCGTTGATGAAAAGTGAGTTTGAGATGAGCATGATGGGAGAACTTACATTCTTCTTAGGATTGCAAGTCAAACAAACCACAGAGGGTATTTTCATAAACCAATCAAAATATGTCTCTGACATACTTGAAAAATACAAGTTCTCTGACTCTTCACCAATGAAAACTCCTATGGCCACTGGATCCAAACTCCATGTAGATCCAAGGGGCAAATCTATGGAGTGTAAACTCTACAGAGGGATGATAGGATCTCTGCTGTACTTAACCGCGAGTAGACCTGATATAATGTTTGCTACATGTATATGTGCAAGATTTCAAGCTAACCCCAAAGAATCTCATCTTCATGCTGTCAAGAGGATCTTCAGATATCTAAAAGGGACCAAAAATCTTGGTCTTTGGTATCCGGAGAACTCTGGCTTTGATCTCATGGCCTACACAGATTCATATTACGGAGGATGCAAGCTCGACAGGAAGAGTACCTCTGGGAGTTGCCAATTCCTAGGAGGGAAACTAGTAAGTTGGACTTCCAAGAAACAGAACTGTGTCTCAACCTCCACAGCAGAAGCAGAATATGTTGCTGCTGCAAGTTGTTGTTCCCAAGTTCTGTGGATGAGGACCCAACTTAGAGACTATGGATTTGATATCGAAAAAATCCCCATCCTCTGTGACTCCAAAAGTGCCATTGCGATCTTTGCCAATCCTTTGCAGCACTCTAAGACCAAACATATCGATATCAGGTATCACTTTCTGAAACATCATGTGGAGCATGGAACAATAGGGATGTACTTTGTGCCCACAGATTACCAACTTGCCGACCTTTTCACGAAGGCATTGGATGAGAAAAGATTCACTTTTCTAGTTGGCAAGATTGGTATGCTCAACATGAGTTGACCACAGAGCCTCTGTACCCCTGCCCAGATCCTCTGTTGCATATATTTGTATATAACATATTCCCTGTTTGTAAATAATCCCTTTTGCTTTCTTTATATTATTTTTTTTAAATCTATGTCTTGTGCAAATCTTATCTTTATATGATCCACGCATAGTTGAAGGGGGAGCAAAACGAACCATCAAAAACCAATCGTGACTATTCAAGGGGGAGCAAGACAGTTTTGCGCAAAACAAACTACAGAGTGAGGTTAGTCCATCTGAACCAAGGGTCAAAACTCTTTCTCGAACACTATGCCCTCAGAACGATCTCAATTTGCACTAATTTTTTTTCTGTCAAAACTATGAAATGATCAAATCTTTGAAAATCTTTCCTAAAAAGGAAATTTTTGGTCTCAGAACCTCTGAGGTCGACCACAGAGCCTCTGTGATCTATCACAGAGTCTCTGCACCTCAAAACTGAGGATGCTTGACCAAAGTGCACTTTAAAAGGAACTCGATCATTTCATCGCACTTCTCTCCTTCTTAAAAAGCTCTTCTAATAACCTTGCCTATGACCTCAAAAGCCTCTTATCCCCAGATCTTCTGTCATTCTCATCACTTGAGAAAATCAGGTCATATGTTGCGGGTTATTTTTTTTTTAAACTCACTGTCACGTGAGAATAGAAAATGCCAGGCGCGTGAGAATAGGGTGGCGCACGTCCTAGATCGTGTACCGCCATCATCTGACGTGGCAACATTTGATTGGTTCGTAACCTGTACCGTCGTTTTTATGAAACGGCTTCTTATCCGTTTCCACTCATCACGGATTTGAAATCTTTATTTTTTACCGCTCAATTTTTTTTACCTTCCCCTGTATAAAATCCCTTTTGCCTCTTCTTTTTCATTTTACCTACATCTTTTTCTCTCAAGAACTTCTAGCAAAAAGCCTTTCCTCTTCTCCTCTATTTTTTCAATGGCTTCTCCCTCATCTTCCTCCAAGAACTCTAATGGATCTAAGAAATCCAACAACTCTCATCACTCGATGGTTCAAAAGGCTGATTCAGACTCCGTCGACCAAGAACATGTGCTTACCAGCAGGATGTTGTCCTTCACCAGACATGACTACCACTTGGCCCAAATGAATAACAAGCCAAACAACCACTTTGTCACCCTAAATCCCTCTGGTTTTCCCACTGAAGCTGCACCATTGATTCAACTCCTCAAGAATCATTTCCTAGTTAGAGCCCTAACGTTGAAACGAGATGACATCCCGGAATCTTACATCCAACAGTTCTGGCTAAGTGCCCGCCATGCCAAAATGGACAAATATGGACACTGCATCATTGGCTATGCAACCCATCCCTCAACTGCAAAAATTCTGGACTTAGGGATCAATCGTAGGAAACTCTCCGATGTATTTGGACTTTCCACCAAATTAGATCTCAACCTGCGAAAATTCTCAGAGGAGCCCACAGAGGAAGAGATACTAGAATTTCTGAGGTTCATCGGCTACGCAGTTCCAATCACCAAGAGAACAAACTTCAGGCGACAGAATCTACCCCCTCTATGGAACGTCCTTTTCTCAATTCTGAACCGATGCCTAACATCCAAGGTTGGAAGCCCGGATCAATCAAGCCATACAATTTTGGCTATAATGTATGGGATTTACTACGATCTCCCACTGGACTACGCTGGACTCATTTTCAGGGAGATCCAAAATGTTGTGATTTCCAAACAGCAGGACCAAGACAGAGGGACAGAACCAAAGAACATCGTGTTTGGACGTTTCCTAGGACTGCTTCTAGGCGATGACTTGATAGGAGAAGGAAACATACCAGCAGAGGATAAGCCAATCAAACTACATGAGATGAAATCTCATAAACCCACCACCATCAAAACAGGATATCTAGAAGCCAGACCTCTGTCAACAAAGATGTTGACTTATTTGGGTAGTAAAGAAGGGGTTAGGGAATACATACGAGGGAACAGGACACCAGAACCACGTCCTGTAACCCCCCCCCCCTCGCGTAGGATTCAAAGTAGGAGACATTGTAGTTTACTTGAGAGACGAGGGAGTACGGACAGAAGTTGAAGCCGCAGAGGCTAAAGTGAGTGAGAAAGAGAGCCCATTAGTTAGAGGGGAGGGGAGTGAGAGAAAGACGAAAAAGAAAAACAAGAAAAAGAGAGTCGCAAAGGTAGAGACTTCAAAATCCTTGGTAGCTGAAGAGAAAGCCACAAAAGAATCTACAGAGATCAGAGTCTATGAGAAAAAGAAAGGAAAGTTGAGGACGCTTGCCGAAAAAGAACAAATATTGGAAGCCCTCCGACAGAAAAGGAAAGATCTGGATGAATACCTTGCTGCAAGAACTGCACCTGCAGAGGGTCAGACAAAGCCCCTGCAGAAGGCAAGAAGAGCCCTAGTCCTTGCAGAGTCCCCTGAGGATAAACCTCAGAGCCCAATTCAAATAGCCTCTGCAATAGCACGCGAGGTCTCTCTTCAATACTCTGGAGGACTAGGGGAAACCATGGAAATGGAAATAGATGATTTGACAGGAAGGTCACAGAGCGATTTATGAAGAAGAAGAACCAAGTAAAAAATCGTTGGAGGAGAGGGAAACAAAAGATGCCATTGGCACACCACCAAAACCAACTCCTAGTGCAACCCACACCTCTACCCCTGCAGTTCTAGTGCAGAGGGGTATTGAAATAGGACCGCACAGTCCGAACCTTACCTATGCCATCCGGACAGAGGATATTCCTTCATCCTCTATACCACCTTTCGGGGAAACCAAAACCACCTCACCCTCTCAAAAGGGTGAGAGTGTTGCTCTGTGTGTCCATTTACCCCAGGACACATCTCTTTCACACACAGAGGTATTCGTTACCTCTGTCACATACAAGAGTGACACCCAAACCACCTCAGAGTTGGTGGTGCGAGAACACGATGATTCTATGGATCTAGAACAACCACAGGATCCATTCAACATCGATCTTAAAGGAGTCTCTGAACCCTCCCCCAAAGAACGTGTTGACAGAACTTCCATAGGTGCTTCCACTGTGAAACATCGAGGATTAGAAGGAAATCCTCCAGAGCTCATCATAAAAACAGGCTCTGAAGGTGCCAAAGACTCGTTGGCCAAATCTGGAACATGTGTTGTTCCAGAGGTTACCTCTGACACCTTTGTCACAAAGGCCGAGTTTAAAGCCTTTGCTGACATGGTGCTCAAAAAACTTGAGTTGCAAAACTTGATCTCCAGAGAGTCCCAAGCCAACTCTCAAATCCTTGCAGAGGCCCTAAAAGCCAATACAGAAGCTCTGCAAGCACTAAATACGAACTGCGCGAAAAGGGCTGATCTTCAAGCTTGTGGACAAGCCATCATCGCACACTCCCATCAAATTCAAGTTTTGGGGGATCTTTGCACAGAGGAGTTCCCAAAATATGCTACGAATGGAGTTCAAACCGGAGTGGACGAAATGGCCAGGCTCAGAGAGGAAGTAAGGGACATAACTCGCAATGTTATGGTCCCAGCTCACACACAAGCATCAACCTCTGCCCCAGACCCCTCTGCGTTTGCAACAAAAGTCGACTTGGAAGCCATGGGCAATCTGTTTCTGCAAAACCAAAAACTCCTTCGATCCAACTTCAACGACCAAGGAAAGAAGCTGTCAGCTGACTTGAAGCGATCCATAGCCACATTTCGTTTCAAGTCAAACATCGAAATCAACGCTCTGTCATTGGCTGCAGAGGATGCAATCAAGAAAATCACAGATCATGTCGATAACAACCTCTGTACGCCAAAGAAGAGGAAGGAACCTGTCACCTGCCAAACCCAAGCAGGACAGAAGAGGGCACGGCATGAGGACCAAGATCCAGATGCCTCCGGCAGTGGTCCTCATGAGGGGGAGAATCTGTAATCCAATAAAGAAGCACCAATATCAGTGGCTCCTCTAAACCAAGTCCCTATGAGCTCAGAACCTGAACCACAGAGAACAACCGAACAAAAGGTCTCTGCAGCCCCCTCTCCCACCATAATCCAAATCAAAGAAACCCCACCAACTGCCAAAGACAAAGGCAAGGCAATAGCTACAGAACCTCTGAAGAAGGTCAAGTCTCTTCCTCCCTCCTCTGAGAAACTACTAAAGAGCTCTTTTGATGCTTTCAAAAGAGTGAAACCTGAAGAGGAAGACTGGGCCTTTGATCTACAACCTCTGTCGGAACTCCCCATCCTACAACCACTTGACACACCATCAAAGGATAGAGTTGCAGAGGTTATCCAAGGCTTTGAGAGCCTAAGAATACCCTTCCCTGTACCTCCAAAGAAGGACATCGAAGAAGAAGTGTACAAATACCTCTATAGCCGCAGAGCTCAAGATCTTCCAACAGTCAGACTCTCAGAGGAAGTTATATCAGAGGAGCGAAGGAGATTCTATAAAGATAAAGCCAAGCCAAAATCCAAAGTCTTCAGCATGGCCAAGATCACAGAGGTTGTGACAATCAAGCTTGGACACACAAAGTGTAAAAACTTCTGGTTCAGTGAATACGCCGTAAAAAGGGAAGATAAGAAGATATGGACTTTCACAGACGCAGATCTACCGAATCTTCACCCTCATGATCTTCCAGAGCTATTCAAATGGACAGAGGATAAGTTTGGATGGAAGAAGGAATACCAAGAAGCACATCTCACAATCAAGAGGGTCATGAGAGAAAAGCTGTTGTTCTACAGTATAGCTGACTTTCAAGTGGCACTTGACTTGGGAGTCAAAAAGGTCAGCTTCCCTCCACCACAAGACAGCTTACCACCATCTGCCAATATTTTACCAAACTCCATCATCACTTCACCTTCTTTTGGCTTTGTGTACTTAAACCCCAAAGGAGAAAAGAAATTATTCATGGGGATAGAAAGCCAAAAGTACTCGACCGAATCTCTGCTGCTCATTCAAGAACTACTTATCAAGCACACAGGAACTCCACTTGTACCCACAGAAGCGGCAGATGTCCTTCTGACAAACATAGATGCAACCTTGAACTTCAGATTCCTGTGCGTGTGCTATTACAGAGAACTGAAGAAAGAAGGTGGGTTTGGAAAGAAGATCAATGATTTTCCAGACGCCAAAGTATAGGCTCTGATGACTTGTAATTTTTTTTGTCAGATGTAATTGCCTTCTAGCATCATCTTATTTTAAATGAAAATCAAGATTCAGAGGTTGAGTTCCTTTCACCTCTTTTGCTTCTAGTTTAGCCATCGCTCTAAATTCCAAATTTTTATTTTTCAATACTTAGGGGGAGATTGTTAGCTCCACTCACATTGTATAGAAGTATTGAAAAATAGGCTATGGGAATCGCAGAAGCCTGCCGCTGAACACTCAAGTACACCACAGAAGGTGCAAAGCTCAGAGGTTACTCCGCAGAAGATCTACCATAAGTCAAACCTAATTGATTCTTGGATCACAGAGCCTCTGTGATCACTCACAGAGCCTCTGTGAAGGCCAACCTCTGGAGATCAATGAAGTTTTTCTAAGAGTTCAAGACAAGACCACGTGCAGAACACGTGAGACCTGCTGTACGAAGATCCTCAAGATCAAAGTAATGGGCATCCCACGATGTTTACTTTCCAGGTGGCATTCCATTCATGGAATGTCAGTTTTTGTCTTGTACTAAGGGGTACATCCCTCTTGTATATTAAGAGAGCACCACCTTAGAGCATAAAAAGTGCGCACACACGAAAATAGTAGTCTGTATAATCCTTGAGCACATTTTGCACATACCAGTGCGTGTTCTTGGTGTTCTTCAGTAATCAATGAAGCAGTTCTTTGAGTAACTTTCTTGTGATACTTTACTTCCTGTTCATTAATTACTTGTGTGTTTACTATCTCAGTCTCTAGAGTTTTCTTTTCTTTAGAAAAGTCTTTATTTACATTCTTCTTCTCAGTTGTCTTGTTTTCTTTCTCAACTTTGTCTCTCTCAAGAATGATAACTTTCTCAAAGTCTGAAACTTGTTGAGAAAGCTTAACACATTTAAGCTCTAATGATTTCTTCTCTTCAAAGGCTTTTCTTGAGAAATCAGAGAATTTCTTAGCAAATTCTTTTCTTTCTTTCTCAATCTTCATTATCTCATCTTTGGCTTTTGTGTTGTTTCTGTCTTGGGTTGCCTTTTCTTTCATCATATTAATCTCAACCTCAAGACTGAAAACTTTATCTTTCAAATAGTCTCTTTCAGCAAAAATTTGAGAATTCACTTTTCTCAGCCCATCAGATGTCTCACAAGCAATGTTTGCTCTTCTTCTCAGTTCATCTAGTTCTCTTTGCATTGATTCCTTCTTTGACCAGCTTGAGCTAGAATTCATACATTCAGATCTTTTCAGCTTTGCTTGAAGATGTAAGATCTCTTTTTCTTTAGACTCAATTATTCTTGTAAAATTAATTTTAGAATCATTAATGCATTCTGAGCAAACAAAATCTTTCTCTGAGTCCTTATCATTTTTCAATCTGTCAATCTGTTCTAGAAGAGATGAGTTCTGAATTTTCAGATCTTTATTCTCACCTTCTAATGCTGGAATCTCTGGCATATATGTTAAAGCACAATCTCTCTTGGTCAGCACTGTATTTCCCTTCTCGTCTGTGTAAGGCATGATGATATATGTACAACTCAAATCAACTTATAAGATCTTAGAATCAAGAATCAGATAAAAAATACACTCAAAAACTTTCAGAAAAATAAATTTCCAAAAATAATCAAATGCAGAATTCGCAAACAGTATAAAACACAAAGAAATTCGCAAAAGAGATAGTGGTTGGCGCAAAATACACTTTGCGCTAAGTGAAGCTGGCGCGAACTTCAGAATTGCGCTAAAGGACAGTAGCGCAAAAGTTGCGCTAAGTGAACCTGGCACAAACGAAGATTTGCGCTAAAAGGAGCTAGCGCAAAAATCAACTTGAGCTGAGGATCTGGCGTAAAAGACTAATTTGCGCTAAGAGAAGATAGCGCGAAACTCAGATATGCTCGAGGAGAAGATGGCGCAAAGACGGTTTTGTGCGAAGAACAGATGGTGAAAACCAGGGTCTTGAGGCCGACCGGTGTGTGGGTGTGCGACCGGTGTCCTACGATCGGTGTGAACTGCGACCGGTGTGTGGGCGACCGATGTCTCCCTCGACCAATGTGAACCGGTGTAAAAGTTTGACCAGTATGGCGTAAAATATAGTCGCTAAGAGGGACTGATGCAAAAGACCACTTGAATCTGGCGCAAAATCAATTTCTCAGGTGATGTTGGCGCAAAACGTAGATCTGGCATGTTCTTCAACTGTTCGAACCTCTACTCGATTTTCAATCCAGAAAACACTTCAAACGGTTGATACACAGTATAAAATTCTCACAAATCATCCACAAACATACAGCGATCAATACCCAATCAAAAACAATGATTAAAAACAACTTTTCTGCTTGAAATCGAATATAACAGTAGTCGACTTGTTCATGAACAAAATTTTCAAAAAATCATCAAAAGCTAATCGATTTGTGTTTTTTAAAAACAATTAGGCAATCTGCTGATGTTCAATAGCATAAAACACACATAATCAAATCGATTTTAAGCATAAAAACACATTAAATCATGAAATCGATTTTCACACAGTAAGTTTTCGAAAAACACTGTTTTTAATCCAAAAGCTTGATTCTTTGGCTCTGATACCACTTGTTAAACCCAGATTATAGTTGATTAATAATCACAATACAATAAAGATCAAGAGATAAATAGATCAAATCAACATACCACAGATCTCTTGATTAATCAAATAAAAACGTGTGTGTGTTCTTGATGTATATAGATACCTCTTGATGTGTGTACAATACAGAGAAAATACGACTCCTCTCTTTTCTGTTCTACACCTTATTGTTAACCTAAAACTAGAAAATAAAACCTTTTATACGTAGGTCAACATGACCTAATCAGTATTAATTATTAGCTAAAATACCCCTTAAGGTATTAAACACTATTACAAACTAGACCCCTTATTAAATTTAATCTTGAATACAATTTACTATTCCAACACGGCCCGATATAATATATATATATATATATATATATATTTTATATATAGAGATTTATTTCAAATTCAGAAGCCCATATATGTTAGAAGTATCAACCCAAATTCAAACCCAAAACCCAAATCTATCTCTATTCCCAAATCTATCGAACATCTCAAAAATCAAAATCAGATGTCTCTATTCCCAAAGCGGTCATCTCTCATCTCGCATCTCGATCCAGTCGACGAGTCGACTAGCCCTCTCGATTTTAGACACAAACACAAGATTACAGGAACAGTCGAAAAGATTTCAAGTTCGCATAATGGCATTTAGTCGTCATCTCGATTTCAAGGTTTTTTTAGTCGGCATCTCGATTTCAAGGTGTTTTTAGTCGACATCTTGATTTCAGATTTGAGTCTCACTCTTCGGCTCTGAGATTCAGATTTCAAGTAACAAACTAACAGGTAGAGTTCCTTTTAATATAGATTTGAAAGTTGGTCTTTGTTAATGATTAGAGTTCCTTTTTAATGTAGATTGATTGTGATTGATTCTTGGAATGGTATTGTGTGATTGTGATTAAGTCTTGTGATTATAGAAAATATATTTTTGTTTGGTTAGAGAAATTTTATCCATTCTGGTTGATTATATGTGTATGATTCACTTTGATGCCTTTGTATCATAACCCATAGCAACTTTTATTCAATGTTTCTTGTGTTCAAATGGGTAACGGTTTCGGGTTCGGTTTCGGGTTTAGGTATCACCAACGGGTAACGGTGATTTTTTGTCCTTAACGGGTTCCCCGACGGGGATCGGGGAAACCGCGGGGACCCAATGGGGATCCTCGATAAGGTCCCTGACGGGGATTAGGACGGTTACGGGGACAGAGAAGTTTATTGGTTTCGGGGACGGGGACCCCAAAAACCGTCCCGAAACCAGCCCGTTGCCATTCCAATCAGACAATTTTACGACAAAGATCTAGAGGTCAAATTTAAAGCCAAGAGGTGCCGAGTTAAAACAGAAGATGGCAAGGAACTCTTGGTAGATACTAGAAAGTCCAACCTCTACACTATTAACCTGTCCAATGTGAAATCTTTTTCTAAAGCTTCTATGCAGCAAGGTTGGTTATGGCATAGACGACTTTCTGAACTGAACTTCTGGTATATCAACAAGCTTGTAAAAGGTGGATTAGTGAAAAGATTGCCAGAGTTGAAGTACGAAAAAGAACATCTCTATGATGCATGTGAAAAAGGGAAGATGAAACGGGCTTCTCACAAGCCAAAGCCTAAACCCAACACTGATAGTCCTTTAGAGCTACTTCATATGGATCTTCGTGGGCCAATGCAGATACAAAGCATCAATGGTAAGAAGTACGTTCTGGTGATTATAGATGATTATTCTAGATATACTTGGATGAATTTTTTGTGTTCAAAGGACGAGACTCCCGACTTGATCATTTCGTTCCTCAAAAGAATCCAAGTTAACTTGCAAAAGACAGTGAAGTTTATTAGATCAGACAATGGCATAGAGTTTAAGAACAAGATTGTTGAAGATTACCTCGAGTCTGTCAGGATAACACATCAATTCTCTGCTGCTAGAACGCCCGAACAGAATAGGATCGTCGAAATACGAAATAGAATTCTTGTCGAGGTTGCAAGAACGATGTTAAGTCAGTATGAGTTACCCCTCTTTTTGTGGGCAGAAGTTGTTTCTACTATATGTTATACACATAACAGATCAATCATTCATCGTCGGTTCGGTAAAACGTCGTATGCCATTATAAATAATCAAATACCTAGCATTAAACATTTTCATGTATTTGGATGCAGGTGTTTCGTGCTCAATGATAAGAAGAATCTGAACAACTTCAGTCCCAAGGCTGAAGAAGGCATTTTTATTGGATATTCCCAATCATCTACATCATACAGAGTATATTTGAAGACTTCAAATATCGTTGTTGAGAGCATGAACGCAACATTTGATGATACTGTAGAGTAAGCTTTTGATAATAGCAGTTCAGAACCCGTGATCACTGGAATACTAGCTTCTAGGCAAATCAGTCCACAACCTGTGTCAATTGTTACAAATAAATATCAAGCATAAACATCTACTCCTCATCAAACTGAGTTAGATCTGTTATTTGAACATTTTTATGATGAATTTTTAGGAACTAAATTGTCTAAACCTGTTGTGATTGACAAGGTTGAAGATCCAAGAGATGAACAACTAGTTTCTTCAGATATTTCTACTGAACCTACTCCTCAAGTTCAGTCAGAAGACCAGTCAGTTGAAGCTACACCGAATATTGAACAACCATAAGTTTCACAACCTGTTGCTAGATCTGAAGAGTCAATTCCACAAATAGCAAGTCAAACGGTTGCAGTTGATTATGTTAAACCAGTTGGAACTTCTGAGAGTGCACCTTCAACTGAACCGACAATTCAATCTAACCAGAATGAATCCTTAGATGATCAAAATGATTAGTCTTCGTACACTTCACTTCCCCGCACTCATAAGTGGACCAATGAGCATCCGGTAAACCAAATTATTGGAGATCCATCTAAACCGGTGCAAACTAGGTCCGCTACGGCAAACAGTGCCTATATGATTCCTTCCTGAGCAAAATAGAACCAACTCGCGTATCAGAAGCTCTAGAAGATCCGGACTGGATAGCGACTATGCAAGAAGTGTTAAACCAATTTGAAGCCTTGAAAGTTTGGAGACTCGTGCCTCGACCACAAGGTAAAACTATTATCGGCACGAAGTGGGTTTTTAAAAACAAGAATGATGAAGACAGGATAATTGTCAGAAATAAGTCCTAACTTGTAGCAAAAGGGTACTGGCAAGAAGAGAGGATAGATTACGATGAAACATACGCTCCAGTTGCAAAGCCCTTTACGGACTAAAAGAAGCACCCCAAGCGTGCTACGAGGTATTATCCAAAATTTTAGTCAAGTTTGTGTTCTCAAAAGGTAAGATTGACACTACCCTTTTCATTATGAAAGAAAAAGATTATATCATTCTTATACAAATCTATGTAGATGACATAATTTTTGGATCTACAAATCCTAAGTATTGCAAAAGCTTTTCTGCCCTGATGGTGTCCAGATTTCAGATGAGTGTGATGAGATAGATAAATATCTTTCTCGGATTACAAGTCAAAAAAATTTCTACGAGGATTTTTATAAATCAATCTAAGAACATTTCTGACATTTTAAAGAAGTTTAAAATGGAAAATTTTACACCGATTAATACCTCGATGGCACTGGGTACAAAGATCGGAGCTGACCTTAACGGGAAAGTTGTTGATCTAAAGACCTACTAAGGCATGATAGGTTCTTTGATGTACTTAACTGTTAGTAGGCTTGATATTATGTTCTCCACATGTTTATGTGCGAGATATCAAGCCAAACCCAAAGAGTCTCATCTTTCGACTATCAAGAGAATTTTTAGATATCTGAAGGGGACCGCAGACCTTGGTTTGTGGTATCCTAAGTATACAAGTTTTGAACTCACTACATATCTAGATGCAGATCATGCAGGTTGCATGCTGGATAGGAAGGGTACCTCCAGTCACATACAGTTTTTGGGAGACAAGCTCATCGATTGGGCGTCAAAGAAACAACTATGTGTATCCACATCAACAGCTGAAGCGGAATATGTACTTGTGACCAGCTGTTGTTCCCATGTATTATGGATGAGGACACAACTACGAGACTATAGATTTTAGTATGACAAGATTCTTATATATTGTGATTCATAGAGCGCGATTGCTATCTCAGCAAATACAGTTCAACATACCAAAACAAAGCACATAAATGTCAAGTAACATTTTATAAAAGACCAAGTGGAAAAGGGTACAATTGAATTGTACTTCGTGAATACAGATTATCAGCTTGCTGACCTTTTAACTAAGGCTTTAGATGAAAGGGGGTTTAATTTTTCTAGTTTCAAAGTTAGGCATGCTGAACGTGACAACATAATCTCTACATAATCTGTATTTTCATAGTATAATTTAGTTTACTATTTCTTTCATGTCTTTATGTTTCTTAGATATCTGCATTTGAGGTTTGTTGTCTGTTTCAGGGGGCATGTGACTAAGATGAGATGATCATATTTTGAGGGGGAGTATAGCACAATATTTTTCTACTAACAAATTTTTATGTGTTAGACATGTGCAAGTGTTGAGGGGGAGTGATGGGTAAGAATATCTGATTTGAAACAAATTTTTCAACAAACACTAAATGATGAAAAGCATTTTTGAAAATTTTTAGCATCATTGTAGGGGGAGCAAAAGGTTTTCAGAATCATTGTGCTTATACCATTTAAAAGTTGGACATCTTTTAAAGTGGGTTATTTTTGGAAATATTGCAAAATCTTTAAAATGTCTAAGTGTGAAAAATTTATCACAGATAACATAAGTGTAGAAATCTTATTGCGCATGTGTTGTGCGACAAGAAATATTATCGCGAATGTTGCCCGCGACAAGAATTTTTATCGCGTGAGTGTCACGCGACAAGACTCATGAATAATGCTTATCGCGTGTGTCATGCGATAACACTGGTGAATAGTTATCAAGCGTGTGTCACGCGACAACCTTACCCACTTGTCACGCATGTGTTGCACGACAACATCTGGTCCTTATCGCGCATTGCTTCACGCGATAAGTTGACTTGGTCAAAATTTCAATTTCAAATTTTTGGCGGGCCAATCATTTTCAGCACGTGTCTCTTGAGTTCTAGTGTATATAAACGTGGTCGAACTGTTTTCATTTCCACCATTCAAAAATATTCTAAGTCTGGACCTTTGCTCTCGAACCTGAACTGTTGATTCTTGATTTCTTGGCCATATTTCTTGTTTCCAGATATCCTTATTGTTCAAAGGTATCGTATTTGGATTAGTATACTGTAATACGTTTAATCGAACAAATATCAATCTGGAACCGTAAACTTGAAAATTCAAAACTGACCTTTCACATTCAACATCAAAAACTCCTTGTAGTGTCACGCGATAAGTGCCCAACACTTGGTGATTTTTTGAAAAATTTTAAACTTTCCCAAAAAAATTCAAAAGGAAAAATTTTCAAAGGTTTTTCACATTATGCCAACAGCTTATCTTTCAGGTCATAAAATGGCACATTTAGACCATGATGTGTCTGATGATGATCATCCCATACCATCTAAGAGATCATCCATGCCCTCAATCAATGTTGGTAATTCTGATGATCAGCTCATTTTGAGAAGTCAATACCTGAAGATCCAACCAAACAACCACACTTTTGACTTCCACACCAGATTTGACCACCAGATCATCAATGAAATATTGAAAAGCCATCCTCTGTCAACTACACTCAACAAAACAATTCAAGTACCCAAGATTTAAGTGCATCATGGGCAGGTGGTTTTCTGGCAATACACCATGATTTGAGTGTGTTTCGTTAAACTGCACGACATACGTTCGTTCCGTTTGGCCAATGTGTGTCTACCGCAATTTCCGGCACCAGAGCGGTTTTTTTCAAGTTCTTTATTGTGCAAACCTTCTAATTAACATTGTATATGGACAGCGTAAATTTTCATGCACATCCGGCATGGTCGGTCCGAACGAGAAAACCTAAATATCGTCGCCTTTGGTGTATCGGCAAAAAATGGGTTTCGTGCTTAAATTCACGTAACTTTTGTTACAGGACTCTGTTTTAGGCCCTTGACCAGTCAAAACGAACCATGGAACGTGGACCATGCCATAGGTAGGTAGATTTCTAGAAATTCACTATGATTAGAGTGTGTTTCAATAAACTACATGACGTACGTTCGTTTGGTTTGACCAATACGTGTCTACGACAATTTCCGACAGTAGAGCGGTTTTTTTCAAGTTCTTTTTGGTGAAAACGTTCTAATTAAAATTGTATATGGCCCATGTAAATTTTTATGGAAGTCTGTCACGGTCGGTCCAGACGAGAAAACCCAAATATCGTCGGGCCAAAAATCGGTGTCGCGTTTAAATGTGCAAAACTTTTGCTACGAGACTCTGTTTTAGGCCCATGACCAGCCAAAACGGACCTTGGAATGTGGACCATGCCATGGATAGATTTTTTTCTTTCAATACACCATGGTTTGAGTGTTTTTACTAAATTGCACGGCATACGTTCGTTTGGTTTGGCCAATGCGTGCCTACGGAAATTTTCGACAGTAGAACAGTTTTTTTTCAAGTTTCTTTATGGTGAAAACCTTCTAATTAATATTGTAGATTTACAATGTAAATTTTCAAGGAAATCTGGCATGATCAGTTCGGAAGAGGTTCTTTATGTTGATGTACCATGTAAATTCTTTATGTTGATGTACCACGTAAATTTTTTCAAGTTTCTTTATGGTGAACATTTTTCAAGTGTATAGGCATGGTCAGTTCTTTATGTTTATGTACCATGTAAATTTTCATGGTGTATCATCCATGCCCTCAATCCCAAATACGATTGTCTTGAGTGTATCGGCCAAAATTGAGTGTCGCATTTAAATGCACATAACTTTTTGCTACGGACTCTGTTTTTGGCCCATGACCAGTCAAAATGAACCTTGGAACGTGGACCACACCATGTATAGGTTGTTTTCTGGTAATACATCATGATTTGAGTGTGTTTCGATAAACTACACGACGTAGGCTCGTTCTGTTTGGCCAATACGTGTCTACGGCAATTTTCGGCACTAGAGCGTTTTTTTTTTCAAGTTCTTTTGGTGAAAACGTTCTAATTAACATTGTTGATGACCCATGTAAAAATTCTTTTTTTGGGAGATTAAAAAGATCACACATCTCATTTTTTTTTGATGGGCATGCATTATTTTGCTCCATCCTAGATGAGTTGAGGCTCAAATGCATTACAGGAAACATGATAACTGATGAGAGTTGAGACGAAAGTATGATGACTAGAAGATAGTTGAATTTTGGAATTATTATTCGATAGAAAGTACTGAAAGTGGTTAATGGGTTTACAAAAACAACTATGATTGCAATTGAACATGAGGCCACTCATTATAAGATGTAGGAGGCATGCTAGAGAAACGAGCAAAGTCCTCTCTTCTTTTGGTATAGTCCTAAGTGATTAGGAAAGAAGGTTACCTAAAAATGCGTATCTTTAGGGTTGTGTGGTTTGTGGGATTTGGAATTGGATTCATTCCAATCTCGCATTTGATTAGAAGGAAGGTCCAGAATTGAAATCCCATAAACATTGGATTTAGAAACCCTATAGGGGTCGTTTGTATTTCACAGGAATTTTGTAATAATGTTCTAAATATGTTAAGAAAACATTAGTTTTGTAATAATCAATTACTAAAAGGTGATTTAATTATTTTTATAATCATTTATAATTTATTTTTATAAATTATCTATAAAGAATGGTATTCTATTCCATTCCAAATCCCACAAACCAACCAAACCAAAGAATCCAAATCTTTCTAAATTCAAATCCTTCCACTGAAATCCATATCCCTCAAAAACATTTGGTCAAACCGAATGCCCCATTAGTGATTTTGCTTATAGATAGAAGGCATATTGGGAAAAGATGGCATATAAACTATAACGAACAATATGAAAACCAAGATTAGGAGCAATACTGAAACAGTCCTACATGAATTCAGGTGCCATGAGCAAGTTTAACAAGAGAATACGTAGCATAAGTAGAAACAAAATCAAGGCCTTTGAACAAATTATAAGCACACATTCTTCATAATAAGAGAAGACTAGGCATGTTCAGATAAATGTCCACAAATTAAAGGTTTGAAGAAGTAGCATTTCGCCACATATTGTAAAAAAGATAGTAGAAAAGTGACCAGATTGAGCACATATTATATGAAGATATGGTACACACAAATTTCTATCTGAATCAAACCAACCAAAAATTGTGAACATGAATCAAGCATCAAAAGTCAAACCAAAAACTAAGAATGGATATTGCAAACACTCTATAAATCGATCGTGACTCAGAAATCATGAGCAGACCAGAAATCTACAATAATATAGAAATAGTGAATATGATAAAAACTTGAGCATCGCAAGAATTATGAACTAGGAATGGAGGGTCAAAATTGAGAAACAACAAGAAAACATGAATTACAAAACATGAAAGTTGTGGTTGCAAGGGTTTCTATTGTTTGGAGTTGTGGTGGATAAGATTTCCATCGAACCAATGTTTCAGGAACGATGGTGGTGGCTAACTGACCAGACCAACCCACAGCTCTATAAAAAAACAATTAGAGTTTTAGGACCCGCGAAACAAAAGAATTCATCCGTGTTTTTTAAGGATGATTTATAATCATTACTTAACCAGATGGTATAGATCTATCTTCTGCCACGTGAATGGATGATCTATAAACACAATGTTATGAAATTTACACAAGTGGGAACTTGCCTAAATGGAACCGATGTTTGTTTTAGTTTGATGTTAAGTTTGAAATGCATGATTGATATGGAGCAAACGGCAGAGGAGGCGAAAGATGGGCCACCAGTGTTTGTCCATGGCGGGCGTACGAGTAAAGTTTCAAATTTCTCATGGAACCCATGTAAAGATTGGGTCATGGCTAGCATTGCTTCAGATAACATACTTCAAATCTGGAAGACGGCTGAAAACATCTATTATGATGAAGATGATCTCAACTCAATCTCAACAACAGATATAGTAAACAACAACTAGGCAACAAGGCTTTCGATCCTCTAAATATACAAGTAATTAGGTAACATTGCTTTTAGTGGTAACAATTTGGCTCTTAAAATGTGTTTTACTGCTTTTTCTAGTTCACTTCTATTATCCAATGAGTGAGCAATAAATATAATTAGTGAACATAAAGAGTTCCTTGCATACTCATTCATCTACAAATGAAATGCTTTTGGTGTGCCAAGTCGATGAATTCAAACCAAACCAGATCAGTATTTTCCACTTTGAGGTGGAGTAGTAGATGTATACAGACCTATCTTCTGCCATGTGAATGGATTATTTTATGTTGACTGATGGGCCCAGTTTTATTTTATGTTTTGATGGTTGGTGGTTGATTGGTGGAATTAATTTATGATCAAATAGAAAGGACACTTATCTCTTTTTTTGGATTTTGGACCATATTCTAAAAGAATGAGATTTTAAGTTATTTTTTTCTAACAAAATTATCAAAACTTTATCTAAAATAAAAGAATTAGAAAGGAGATGGTGAAATATTTCAAATTCGGAGAACTCTAAAAAAATACTCTGTAGTTGTTATTTATTTAAGAAAGAGAAATGATATTTTTTATTATTCTCATCAATAGGAAATTAACAATACATGAAATTAATTTTTTTAAACAAAATTTTATTAAGTATTTTAATTAGATAATTAATGTTTTAAAATAAAAAATATTTAAATTTTTTATTAAGAACCCATTGCTCATATTTATGTTGTATTAGTATGAAAAAATAAAATGTGTTGTAATATAGTAAATTGTTGATCTACTATGGATATGTGGTTTAATTAGAAAATAGAGTGGGTGGGAGGGGGGGAGCTTAGCGGCTTAGCCAAAAGAAAGGATAAAACTTGAGTCTTCCTTGGGCGCGTGTTTTTCAACTTCAGTCACTTTCCACATTGACGGTTTAATGTTGACCCATGACCCCACTCTCTTTATTCCACACAACGCATGGACTTTTAAAATTACAGTGGATGTCTTTTTTAACTCAGGTTACCTGTTTATTTATTCAATCATTAAATAACAAATTTTTGTTTAAAAATATTACTAAAAAGTTGTTGAATCAATTAAGCTATTATGTATTTCTTGTTTACAACCATTTATATTATTTTAAGAGCATCTCTAACAATTATATTAAAATAGAAGCGAGGGGGGGGGGCTATTAATGTTTTTGCTCCAACAGCTATGCTATCTTGTACGCTAAACTAGAAATAAAAAAATTGAAAAAATCTCTAAATTTTAAAAAAAATGCTCTAAATAAAGAGAGAAGACACCAAAACCAATTTTTAATTGGGAAGACAAAACCTTTCCATCTCGGTTGCAGATTACCATCACCAAGCTTCTTGCATTTCTCATCATCACCAAGCTTGCATCTCTCGGTTTTTCGTTCACAACAACAATTACGTTTGGATTCCTTCCGTCTCCTAGCTTTTTCCATTTACTTCCTTTTTATAGATGTTGGGTTTAAATCAAATTGTTACCATTAAACGCAGCGGAAAATCAAAAATATTTTGGTTACAAAATTATCGAAAACTTTTCTAAACATTTAAAACCCAATCGGATCCAATGATGCATTTAATTAAAACCAAACCACACCATAGGGTGTTTAGAATATGTACCTTTTTGAGATCTGTCGGGATTGAAACGGAGCACCAAGAAACGGAAGTAAGTTTCCTCTATCGGTAGTCCACACACGAACACGTTTCTCGTCTCCACCGGGTGTTAACCTAAGAACCCTAAATCTATATGTATTTTACATAAAAGAAAAGGTTTCTTTTCTGTATTTATCTGATATGTTAATTCTAATTTCAATCCACAGAAAAATGGTTTACTCTGACGCCCTATTTATACCAGAAGAATTATAGATGGACTATAATTCAAATAAGGTTTAAATAAGGTTTAGTATTATCTGTGATATTCAAATTCAAATTCAAATTCATATATATATATATATATATAATTATCTTTTAAACTTTAAATATAATTTTATATATAATTACAGATAACAACACGTAATTAACATAATTACGTTTTCACCATGTAATTATCATAATTACAGTTTAACACATATTTTCATAATTATCCTTCAAGAATAATTATTTCTTTAATCAACTTGATTTAATCCGGGTTTCTAAAGATGGAAACAAACGTATTCTTTGTGTGCGACCTATAGGTTTACATACTCCTCAGCAGTGTCGCTGTGTAATACGTGTCGTGGGCATATAATAAGTTACATTCTCCCACTTGCACACGATACACAGTAACACAAGCGATGGTAAGCGTCCAAAAACACATCACCGTCCCCAAGGCTATGTAAATGTGCTTTTACCTTCGAGCAATTTGATTGATCCAATCAATCATATAGTAGAATCATTCATTATCCTTTTGCTTCACGATATTTTGTTTTGAACTTAAGGCATAGATCTATCTCATCCTTTAGTTCAAAGAATGTGTTTCTCGATCCCAACATATTTGATTATACAAGTGTCATTAGTCCAACTAATCCACTTGTTCATGAATGTAAATCAAACTATGTCATCGAGGGGCACGGAAATATCTCTCTCATCTTGAGAGAAGCAAATCCCATATTGCATGTACACGACTAACTACACAATTTATCTTATACCCAACATAGCCCATATGATTACCCGGTTAAGGGTAACGTTAGACTATATCAAAGCATAACACTCCTTGTGCATTAGACCCCAATGTACATCTCAAGTATGAGGATAAAGAGTATTTACTATTTCAGGACTCACCTTATGAAACCGATCTATGAGGTGATCTTGACCGTAGGTCTTGTCCAACGCCTTGTGCACCGACAAGCTCATGTGACTCTGGTTGCACCTAGTGCACTTCTAACTTGGACTATGACCAGACTTCACAATGATCTTGATTTATTACTAGTATCAAGGACAATTCTAAATAATATGATCATCATATTTATTTAAGGATACTTAAACATGCTAATAAATAACACAAAAATGTTTAATGTATATACTCATATCCAGTATGCCATATCAGATAGAAACATAATTGTTTTAATGTTCCAGAACGTTTAAAAGTTTACTAAAACTATTATTCAATATAAAAATCCTCAAGCCTATAACATGAACATCATGATGGTTTTGAGATATAGGCTTGACAAATAGATTTGCATGTGAGCTCTTATAGCTCATAGTACCTCCGTTCAATACATATATCCCTACTATAATTTAAGGCATTTCAGTCGGTTTGGAAATTAGCATCTATGTATCCTTAAACACACAGATCTCTTTTCTAACCATTGTACATTAAGAACATATCTTTCGTTCTTTTCAGATACTTTAGAATATTCTTCACTGTTATACGGTGAGCATCATTTGGGTCTGACTAATATTTGCTCGTCATGCTCAGGGCAGACGAGACGTCCGGTCTCAGTACATTAACATGGCGTACATGATTGAACCATTGGTTGAAGCACATGGAGCACCCTTCATACGATTCATGTCCTCTTTTAGTGCTAGGACTCTGAGTTTCACTCATATGTATGCTATGTACTATTGGCAAGTTTCCTCTCGTGGAACCTTTCATCTTGAAGTGTTTCAAGATCTTGTCAATGCATGTACTTTTGCTTAAGAACTTCGATCTATCACGATAGATCTTTATACCAAGAATTTTGTCTATTTTAGATCCTTTATCGTGAAATACTTCCTTAGTTACATTTTTACATATTCAAGCATTAAGATGTCATTTTCGATGATCATATAGGATCTAGAATAGCGTTATGCTCCCACTGACCTTCTTGTATATACAAGATTATAATTACAAGATGATTGTCCTAATCCATAAATGGACCCTTTTGCAACTTGCACTTTTAGGTTTGATGTTTTAAAGCCTTGAATACATCCTCGCTCAAGATTTCCTTTTAAGGAATGTGTCTTTTGACATCGGTCTTCATGGCATCTTGCCATTTATCAATAATCCAATCTTCGGATTGTTTTGTATCTCGTTTATTATCTTCAACAGCTTGTTGAAGCTCAACATCTTGTTGAATGTCAGTGTCAACCGTCGTCCCATCTTTGTGGTTCTTTGAATTTCTTGAAGATATATTGTCTCCCCATCGTGATTCTTGACAGAAAATCATTTTCTAAGAACTGACCATGGTGCGCAACAAAACTTTTGTTGTCACAGGACGTATATAAATAATATCCATTTGGATATCACAAAGATGTACTTTTCAGACCAGAAGCTTTTATGCTTAGCTTAAGCATTATAACCCCATATTCTTAAATATGATAACTTTGGGATCTTCCCAATTCATATTAAGAGAGTGGGTTTTATAGGTCCTTGTTGGCTGCTACATATACCAGTATTTGGGCAACTGTTTCTAGAGCATAACCCCATAAACATTTAGGCAGAGTAGTGAGACTCATCATAGAGTGAACCATGTTCAACAGGGTTCTATTTCTTTTCTTGGATACACCTTTGTGATGCGGTGTTCCGGGAGGAGTCAACTGGGATACAATCCCAAAAACTCTAGGATGATCTATTGGCTTAGATATTCATGACCTCGATCTGACCAATCATCTTTATCTTTTGACAAGTATACCCACTACTTCTTTCTAAAACTCTTTGAAAATCTCAAAGATTTTAGTTTTGTTTTATTAGGTAAGCATACCTATGTCTACTGAAGTCATCAGTAGGATGTAATGAAGTAGTGATGACCGTATCTTGTGACAGAACTATAACGCTCACATACATCAGTATGGTTAACTCCTAATAGTTCTTGTAGCCCCTAAAGGTTTACCTTTTGTAAGGCTCTTTTGTCATCTTGACTAACAAGACACACATGTATCATATGAATCATCATATGATTCCAACTCTCCGTCCGCCTGGAGTTTGTCTCTGTGTTTCTTGTTTAAATGTCACAAATAGATCTTGTTTTAAGCCTCGCTCAATTTGTTCTATTGATTTATAATTACAACTATCAATTTCATAAAAACATTTTTTGAGATAAAATGAAATGTTTATTTCTAAAACATAAATTTCTAGTAGTACTAGGTACATGAAGACACTTGCTAAGTTTTAATGTAAGACCATCTTGAAAGTTCATATCATATGTCCCTTTGAGCAACAACAGCTAACTTAGCTTCATTTGGTCTGGTTTCATCTTCTCTTCACTTCTTATTTCCTGAAAAGTAGTACTAATTTGAGTATCATACTCAATATGTAACACTTAGTCAGAAGTGAATAAATCAAATGATATACATACCAGATGATTCGGCTCTGTTAGCCTTCTGCTTCTTGATTTCTACCAATCGGGTTGGACAAGTTTTCATTCGGTGCACATGGGAAAAACAATTATACCATACTGCAACCTATGGAATCTCTCCTTTGCCCTTATCTATGTTGGAGCTTCCAACATGTGTTTTACCCTTGGTTATCTCCCCCTTTTTCTTGACTATCCCACTGTCAGGTTTGATCATCAAAGCATGTTTTGGTTTGGTTGAACCCAACTTGGATTTCATATCCCTCTTAGTAGTTTTAAGTATGTTGTGAAGCTCTGTGAGAGCTTTATTCAAACCTTTCATATTATAGTCCTTAACGAACTGTTTATATGTTTTGGGTAGAGAGTTGAGAACCATATCGATTTCCAACTCTTGACCTAATGGGAAACCAAGACGGGTTAGTTGGTTAAAGTACCCTTTCATTTTCAAAATGTAGGTATTAATTGACGAACGCTCAGTCATTTTATAGGCACTCAATGCTTTAACTGTATTAAATCTCTCCCACTTTATTGGTAACTGAAACATAGACTTCAGTGAAGATATCATATCCCAAGTAGTCATATTTTCATGATCCCGTAATAATTCGGAAGTCGTGGTGACTAACATTAGGCAACCAACAATCAGAGAGTCATTTTGGAGCTTATCATAAGCAGTTCTGACTTCAGTTGGAGCATTTCTGGCAGGAGCATTTGGAGGGGGGGGGTTCAAGAACGTAGAACTTCTTTTCATGCTCAAGGACAACCCTCAAGAAACGAAACCAATCGACGAAGTTTGTACCATTCAGTTTTTCCTTATCTAGGATTGATAGTAATGTAAATTGGGATAAACCGTTTGAGCTTGTAGTTTGATTGGAGGCATTAGCAGACATCTACATAATAAGTTTAATTTTAGTAACTTTAAGATCTCAAATAAATGGATTAACCTTTCAAAAATCATTTAATTTGAGCTAAGATCCATATTTCACCTACTTCCATAAATGACCAAGCAACTGTCTATGAAATAAGGCTCTTTAGGTAGGCATCATCCAATTATGTTCAACATAACTCTTAGATGTCGTGGGATCCTATATATCATATATTGAAATTGGCACGTTTAATCCCACTTCAACGCCTTGAAAATACTTATAAATGGCCAAGCAACTGTCTATGATATTCCCAAGTAAACAAACCATACTAAGGTATCATGATCCCATCTAAATACTCGACTTAGGGTTTACTGCGATCATTCTCCCAAAATACGACTATTTAAGTGAATGGCCAAGCAACTGTCCACTTAAATCTCGTTATTTTGGCGCCTTATCTACACTACATTAAACCAGCATGATTGGATGAGCACTGACCACACCGGAATCCTGTATGCTTGACAAGTACCTTAAATGGGTGGCGTTAAGTTTACATTTTGTAAAAGATTTAATTTTAGAAAACATCCTAATTCCTTTTTAAAACGTTTTGATTTTATCTCTAAATCTTGTTTTAAAAGTTGATCATATTAAATCAGTTTGATTTTGATAAACATGTCAATTTAAAATATCATATTTTATTTACCGATTTAAAATTTGTTTTGCGTTTGATTTTATTTTTAAAACGTTTGCAATTATCATAACAATAATAAAGAAATAAAAGCAAACATAAAATAAACAATCACAACAATAATATATGGATTTGCCCCTAATGTGATGTTGTGAGCCAACACAACAACCACGGTCAAATCTAAGGACATCTTCAAGCTCCGACTGGCCTCGCCATCTTGGTGAACTCCAGGGACTCCGTCTCGACCTCTTGGAACTCCATATTCGTTTGATTTACAATTTAAGATAGAAAGATAACATATCCTAATCTGTTAGAGCATAAATATGTTGGATACAAGATCATAGAAGACTGAAGATTGAAATCAAAGCTGAAGTCAACTCTCAAGCATCAAAGTCAAAGTCAATGTAATAAAAGTCAAAGTCAAACTTGTATTTTGTGTTTTTTTAGTATTGTGCGTGTTTTAGTAGTGTGAGAGTTTTAGTTGTTTTGTAAAACCCAAATACACAGATTTCAATCACAAATCTTGAATTTCATTGATGAATCTTCACTTTCTCTCTCTACAGGACAATTTCTCTCTCTAAAACTCTCTCTACAAAAATGTGACAATATTAAGAATCCTTCTCTACATATTACAAAGAACAAAACATATTTATACTAAGTCAACATTCGTTGACTTTACAACTCAAAACTCTCAACTATACAACAATTACAAACTAGACCCTCTACTTTAATCTTGAATACAATTCTTGTTCTAACAATCTCCCCCTTTGGATTCAAGATTAAAAAAAATTGACGATAATCTTTAGGTCTTCTTATCTTCACAAATATCTTCAGCTTTGAATCTTTTTCAGCTTTGACATCTTGAAAGCTTTGACATCTTCAACAAACTTTGTCACTTTGAACAAATTATCTCCCCCTTTTTTCTGTTTTTCATGATTTTACTTTCTCTTCAAAATTTATCTTTCTGTCTTGAACTCTGAAACTTTAAACTTGAACTATCTTTCACTTTCTCAAACAACCATCTATCTGAATTGAATATCTCCCCCTTCCATTTCATCTCCTTTAAAACAACTTTGAATTAATTTCAATTTCCCATTAGTTTCCAAAAGAATCAACCTTGAAACCTCGAACTTTGCTCGTTCTTTCTTTTCAACTTTTGTCAAACAACTTGTAACTGACTTGAACTTGAACAATCTGAAACATTGTATATGACTTTCAAACCCCCCCCCCCTTCTTGATAATATCAACTCTGATCTGACTTTGAAAAACTTGATATATCTCCCCCTTTTTGATGAATTGTGAGAATCAGAATCATCAAAACTTTTTCAATGTCAGCACAGGTGATAGCGGAAAATCGTATAGGTCCACAAGGTGGCCACTATGTTGCCACATTGGCGGTGCAAGTGCACACCGGACACTATGATCGCTTACAAGTAATAAAGTGGTAGAGTAACGAGATCGTTTCCACAGGGACTAGTCAACTAAGAATCAGAGACGTTTTCATGAACTTCTAGTGCTTGGTTGATTTTTGAGAACAAAATCAATATTTTGTGAGTTTTAAGCGAATTAAACAACGATTAACGGAATTAACAGTATTAAGGGCAGGACGTGGGTACAAGCATTAACTAAGACTGATGTAGTAACAACTTGGTCAGAAACAAAATGACACACGACAGCCTTAAAAACCTTTTTCTCTCGAAAATAAGTTTCCTCGGAACGTGGCCACGTTGCACCCACTTTGTTACCACGTTGGCTAACTCAAGACTTGTCGACTTAACTAAATAAACCTCTAAGGATTTCAGTTCCACCAGTATAGATATAGACGCCCAAATCTCTTTGTGACACCCATATCGACCGACATTTGAACCTTAGTTAAAATCATGCAAAAACCCGTATCTCTACGTGGTTATAAAAGACTTTCTCAAATCTTCTTTGCATCACTCAAGCCGTATTTCGGATCTGCCCCTCTCGAGGTCGAAGATCTAATATTAACACTAACAAGTGATCGGCTTGTCCGCGTTGAGTTGAAGTCCCGACTTGAGTGACCAAGTCTAAGAGTTAGCAACGATGGCAACACCCAAGTGTTGCCTACTAGTCTTAGCCTTGGCTCATACCCACACCCGAAGGGGTGTTTACCTCATAATAAAAGTAAAAGACATGATGAGAGAAGGAGAGAACATAAACTTAAATTGCATAAACGAACTAAAGGGTTGTTGCCAACGTGGTGACAAGGTGCCCACTTTGGCGACAGCTATTACAAGAAATTAAAACTTACAACAATTAAATGCAAACAAACTACAAGGAATGAAAACTAAAAGCTAATGCTCCAGATGGTGTTTAATGCCTCTGGAAGTGATGATCTGAAATGGTTCCTCCAAGCTCCAATTTATAGCCCAAGGAAGAAGAGAATGTTGATGTGACCAAACATAAAAGTAGCTTTTTAGGAAGAGTATAGCACCTTCCTTTGACTTACATCTCTTGTCCTCTTCCTTGTTTATTCTTATGAATGAGCAGAAGGGTCTTTCACTTTCTTCAGAAGGCAGACTTCCCAAATTGGTAAAATATTATCCAAGCAATTTTTGCCAGCGCCCCAACGTGGTGACAACGTGGGTGAAACGTGGCCACGTTCTACACAAAAGTTAGTAAAACCGGATTTTTTGCATTTTTGGGATTTCATCACAATGTTTAAGCCATTAAGACCAAATGAAGGAGATGAGGAGCAAATTGGGTGAAAATGTGGTAAAATAAATATAACAAGAGAGGAATTAACTCTCAAAATTTGAGAGTTATCAACAGGCTTTGAATGATCTCCCCCAAATCATCTGATAAGCAGGGTCTTCATTATTAACAATATCCCCCTTGTGAAGAAATATGAACAATCTGATAAGCACGGTCTTCATGATTAACAATATCCCCCTTGTGAAGAAATATGAACAATCTCTCCTTTTGATGAGTAATAATAATCTCCCCCAGATAGGAAAATTATCAGTCTCCCCCAATGAATGATATGAGAGAATCGTTCATCTAATATGAATGAGCCGTCAATTGAAGAAAGTATTCATCTGAATCTTTTCAAATTCAAACAAATTAAGAGTGGTAACCCTGAATCAACTAATGAAACAGTTAGAAATGCCTGTCAGTAACACAAAGTTACTGTGTACAACGAATGTACAATTTAAGGAGCTTGAAGTGATGTTCACTCCCCAGGACTTCCATTCAATCATTAAAAAACACAAGGTATTTTCTATGAATGTTTTGACAGAAAAACATATTTTATGTGTGCTCGTGCTTGTGTTATGAAAGAATTAGCGTAATGATTGTTGTTTAGGCTCAAAATTATGCAAACCATTGAGACAGCAATAGTTATACATAGAATCAATGTGCATGATAAAGGGTCGAAGGTAGGGCAACTTTCCTTCTTTTCAATATCAGTATCTTCCAAATGAAGAACCAATAGATTATGTACTGCTTCCCCAGAAAATATGAAACATTCTCTTTTTAAGAAAAGAATGAGTAGTTGGTGGGGTTGTATGCAATAGATGGCATGGGCTAGGTGCCTTTTTCAATGTCATTCACGAAGAAATGTGAAACAACAGTAATGTGGTTGTCCGGATCAGAAAGAATTTTGGTGCAGAGTCTGATATTCTTTTACTCTGTTCTCTCACCCTCTTTCTTTTTAATCATTTAAGCTCACATCTAACCAATCTCTCATTTCCATTTTATCTCTTCACACACCAACACTCAATCTTTTTACCCCTCTCCCCTCAATCACTCAGGGAACACTTCCTGGGTAGGAAACACTAGTCATCGGGAATCCATGGAAGTTCTTTTAAGCTCACACATTGAATCCCATGTATTTGTCCTAAAAAATATGTATCTCAATTAATTTCTTGACATTGAAGCACAAGAAATCATAGTCAGTGTATGTATGCTCATAAAAAATCAGAATGAAATTGAGCATATTGAGCATTTAAGATTTCTCAAAATTTTGTATAAATGAATAAACATGAAATAATAGAAATGTTTTGAGAATCTGACAATGATTAAGATCAGATCAAAATTCATGAAAAATAATATTTTGGGAAATCAAAGACGAATGTTGTTTATATGAACAATATATAAACATTTTAACAATGAAAGCACATTTCAGTATAGAAATGACGTCTTATTCAAATAACATAGAATACAAACGGGAGTATTACCATAGAAAGATTTATCATTTGATACATGGAAATAACAAGTTCAAGAAAAATGTACTGAACCGATGTGTGTATGAATATTTGACAAAGTATAACGACATGAAAATTACGCAAGTATTTATCATTGGAAACAGACGGTCAGATAGTCATCAAAGTATCCAAAATAAAATCATTTAAAGTCACACTTCTTAATTCATGAAAACATTTTAAGAATGTGAAGTGGTTTGAACATTTGAAGAAACCATTTTTCACAAGTGAAAGTTGTTCTTCTTTCAACAAGTTATAAAGATTAAGATATAGAAAATATACCTGTAAGCTCACTTAGAGAAAAACCACAGATATTCTCCCCCTTAATATCTGTTAAAAAGTCAAGTTATCAGAAAAAGTATATAGCAATGAAAGTATAACTAACTATTATCTCCTCCCCCTAAAAGATATAACAGTTAACTCCCCCTCAAATCAAAAACTTCTAGAAAAGATGTTATCATTTAAGCATCCATCAGAAGAAAAACATTTGAGATCGGGTTCTGAACTGAGTATTCAGAAGCCATGATTACATATTCTCCGGTGAGAATAGTAATATTCAATTTTACCAATGAAGATCGGGTTCTGATCTGATGTAACCAGAAACCATAGTTCTGAAACATTGAGGAACGGGTCTTGAACTGAATTATTCAAGAGCCATAATTATTTGAAGCACGGGTTCTGAACTGATTTATTCAGAAGCCTTGATTCTTTGTCCCCCTTAAACCTTGGGTGCCTGCAACACAGATTTAGCTTTTGGTATCCACTAGTATTTGGATCCAGATTTGTTAGTTGTAGTTCTATTAGGAGAGATATAGTAAGAACCATACCAGTAATTCACATAACTTTTACTTACAAAATCATTTGCACCGCGGTAAGAACAATTAATTTTCTTTTGTGCTAACCTGATCAATTGATTGACAGTATACACAAGATCAGGTTTGCCAAAAGTTTTACCTTTAGAAGCATTGTTCTCCTTTTCAATTGGTGTATGCACAAATGACTTTTCTTCCTTCTTCTCCTCCAAGGAACCTTTCACTCTCCAAATCCACTTTTCTTTGCTATTTGTCTTTTTAGATTTATCTGAACCATCAACATTTCAAACATAGAAAAGATTAGAAGAACGAATTTGATCGTTATGTTCAGAAGTATGATTATCATCTGAATCAAATGATTATTAGAAACATTCATAAAATGTGAACTCGAAGATGTTTTGAATGAACATTCTGAATCAGCTTGATCATCTCTTGGTGATTGAATAATTGATTCTGGCGTCTTTGGCTCAGTCAACTTCACCTTGAACATGATATCTTCAAGTTCCTTTATCTTTGAAGACAAATTGTTTCTTTCCTTTGAAATCAGATCAAACTTCTTTTGCAATCCAGAATTCGTCTTCTTTTCTTTCAGAATAGTTGATGACAGCTCAGATAATTTCTTTGTAAGCTCTTCTATCTCAGTCTCAAACACTGTTCTTTCTTCTTCAAATTCTTTTTCCACATTATTTCTCTGTTCAGATATCTCCTTGAATACACCAACATTCTTATGTTCAGCAATTTTCTTTTCCTTCTCAAACTTATCTCTCTCCAAGATAATAACTTTATCAAAATCTGACACTTGTTGAGAAAGTTTTGTACATTTAAGTTCTAAGGATTTCTTCTCTTCAAAGGACTTTCTTGAGAAGACAGAAAACTTTTGAGCATATGTTTTTCTTTCTTTCTCAAAATCAACTCTTTCTTTCTTCTCTTTCTTCATTTGATCTTCCAGTTCAGAAATTTTCTTCTTCAGCTCATCATTATCTCTTTCAATTTCCTTTCTCTTCTTCTCAATCTTCTTTATCTCATCTTGGGCTTTTGTGTTGTCTTTTTCTTGGGTTGCTTTTTCTTTCATCATGTTGATCTCAACCTCAAGACTGAAAACTTTATCTTTCAATTTATCTCTTTCAGCGAAGATTAGAGAATTTATCTGTCTAAGCCCATCAGATGTCTCACTGGTAATGTTTGATCTCCTTCTAAGATCATCAATCTCTTTTAGCATTGACTCCTTCTTTGACCATGTGGAGTTTGCATTTAATCCTTCAAACTTTTTCAGCTTAGTTTGTAGACTTGAGATCTCCTTTTCTTTTAATTCAATAATTCCTGCAAAATTAATTTTGGAGTTAGCAATGCAGTCTGAGCAAAAAAAAATCTTTCTTTTCTTTGTCATCTTTCAATCTGTTAATTTGATCAAGAAGAGATAAGTTCTGAATCTTCAGATTTTTGTTCTCAGCTTCGAGTGTTGGAATCTCTGGCATGTACGCTAAAGCACAATCTCTGTTGGTTAGCACCATATTTCCCTTTTCATCTGTGTATGGCATCTTGAAATCTGTAAAAATATATGATCGTCAAAAAAAAACTTCGATTAGAAGTATAGTTTTGTGCACACTCTTTAAAAAAATGAATATAACAGTGAAAATCAGAAAAAATTTCAGAAAATTAAAATTTGAGAAACAAATTATAAAATTTATCTTCAAAAATTAGTTCTGAAAAGTCAGCGCGAAAATATTTTGAACTTGAAGCCTTTAAACCTGCAAAAATATGAAAGATATATCAGTTACGCTCGAAAACAGATAAAACAGTCAAAAATGACATAAAATGGACTAAAAATGAAAAGAAAACGAAAAATAGGGACTAAACACGACAAAAATGAAAAATCAACAAAAATATGACAAAAATATGAAGAAAATACGAAAATAGGGACTAAAACCGACAAAATACTAAACTAATACGAAAAATGAGGAATAAAAGTGAAAAATACTAAGACACGACAAAAACGAGAATTAAAAAAGACAAAAACACACAAAAAAAAGTCTAGGGACTAAAAATGTAAAAAACACTAAACTTACAAACTAGAGGGACTAAAAAAAGACAAAAGGACAAACTAAAAACTAAAGGGACTAAAATTGACAGAAACTTAAACTACAACTACAAGGATTAAAACTGTCAAAACTCCAAACTAATACTACAGGGACTAAAACTGCCAAAAATGAAAACATTTTAACAAAACTAACTATTTTAACTAAAAAGGACTAAAATTGAAAAGAAATTAACTAAACTCTAACAAAAATTAACTGCAGGGACCGAAAATGACAAATCTTATAAGACACTAACTGTCCTAACAAAACTAACGTCAAATTGGACTGAAAATGTAATGAACTTTAACGAATCTAACGATCAGGGACCAAAATGTCAGATTTTTAACGGACTTAACGAAGTTTTGTTAAATCACTGTTCATCTTTCTTCTCCAAACGAACTGTTGAATTTTATCGACGATATCTTCTTCGTTTTTCGATGAAAACCGATGAAATCAGTTGAAAACTTCTCCTTATTCACTCCACAATCGATTCCAACGAGAATAATTTGAACATGCAACAAAATGATATCAGTATATCGTCGTGAAGAAACTCCGGTGAGATAAGTTTCCGGTGACTTTCTTTTGTGCTTTTAAAACTTGTAAACACCTGGAAATCGATGGTAATCAACTAAGAAATAAGATTAGAAGATAATACGTCGAAAACACTGCTCACAAATCCAGAAAATTAGTTTTCCGGCGAAACCCGTTTTTCCGGCGGTATCTCCGGCGAACCTTCAATCACGAATATCTTGCTCAATAATGGACCAAAACAGATTCTAAAACCTTTTCTGAAACCCTTATGACCAGAGGAACAAGTTATGATCAATAAAATCGATTGAAAGACCCTCGTACGTAGACCCACTTCAATGACTTCGTCGGAAAATTTTCAAACAAAATTGAAGTACAGAATTCGTAAAGTTGTGTCTTGCGAAGTCTTTGATGTTCCTGAAAAAAAAACAAGTACACAATTCATAGAAACTTCCACTGTAGTATACGAAGTCTTTGAATACGAACAGCGCCTTCCTAAGGATTTTGATGCCCTGTACGAGATACTAAAAAATGCCCCTAAGCGATTTTAAGTAAATGAAACGACAAAATCATCAATTGAATTTTCAATATTGTCAACAAACTCATTGAGATTTTCAGGCACATTTTCAGACCTAACAAAATATCTATTTAATGATCCCGGTAAAGATTGAGCAATTTCTTGCTTTTTTTCCTTTTTCTATTTTGTGCACCTGAAGGTTGTGATCTAGGAAACATGTTTACTGCTAGTCGAGTATAGAAGGATAAAACCTGGATTAAGATTGTGTTTCGTTCCTTTCTAATTTCTCCTTTTCCAAATTAGTACCGGTACACTAGAACATTTACTTCAATTTGCAACTTAAAAGACAAGTAAAAACTGTAATTACTTTAACCAAAGTTGTAAACAAAATTCAAAAGACCAAAGTAACTCAGTAAGCCATTGACAAAAAACACAAAATCAGTAAGCCAAAGTTGTAAGCCATTGACACAACTAGTAAACCAAAGTTGTAAGCCATTGACATAATCAGTAACTCAGTAAGCCATTGACAAAAATCACATAATCAGTAAACCATTGTCAAAATAAGCCAAAATCAGTAAGCCATTGACAAATGAGCTTTAATTTCATCTTCTTAAAACTAGGGCTTTTTTCCAAATTTCCACCATTATCAGTTTTAAACACAATGAAATAGATTATCAATAACCACACAAGAGTTTCTAAAACTAGGGTTTAATTATCAATTATCAATAAACCACACAAAAATTGGAAATTGGAAATACAATGAATTTAGAGTTTAGAAACAAAAATGATACCTAGGACAGTGGGACTTAGGAAGAAAATCAAGAAACAACTCAACAAGAAATAGCAACCTTTTAGTGTTCCACAGAAGCACAACCGCACAGATTGGGAAGAACCGAAGAAGTGAAGAACCGACAATGAAATATTGAGAACTAAAGCACAGAAGTCAGAACTAACAGAAAAAATCCACTTGAGATTTGAGAAACAACGAAAGATTGAGAGTTTCCTTTGCTAAATGCCTAAATTGGTCGCATAGGTGAGACTGTGATGTGAATCGGCCGTATATCTCGTATATATAGTCACCGACGGCCGACAGCAAGCATCGGCCTATACATCGTCAGCCTAACGGCCCTGATCCTGTGCCTCTGGAAGTCGAACGCCGTATTGAAAATCGGAAGAGTCGATGTCGATCGATGCTATAAGGCAGAAGCTTAATAACGTTATTTACTTTTTTTTTTCATTCTCCAATAAACAAATATGGGCTTTGATTTTTGATATGGGCTTTGAGTTTTGATATTAAAAATACAAACCTACCAATAACCAAATATGGACTTTGATTTTTTTTTTGAGCCCAATCCCAAATTATTAAACCTATACTACTAATATATAAAAAAATGATGCCCCTATCGACTTTGATGCCCTGTGCGGCCGCACGGGCTGCACGGCCCCAGGGCCAGGCCTGAATACGAATTCCTTGGACAACTCTTGCGTATTCCTTGGTCAATATTTCATGCGAGTTCTTAAAAAAAACTTGCGAATTCTTCTGGAAACAGTAGTCTGCTAAATCTTCAAATGAGAGTGGTCTGCGAATTGTTATCTGCGAAATCCTTTGAACAACTCTCAAAAACTAAGTAAACATGTCGTAGAAACTTTCACTGTGGTCTGCGAATTCCTTTAAAAAGAGTGACCTGCGAATTCTTGTACTCAGTGAGGTATCATACGAGTTCTTCCAGATGTATACGAGTTCTTCCAGATGTATACGAGTTCTTCGACTTAGATGTGCGAGTTCTTCACACATCTTGGTTCATGCGAGTTCTTCAACTGGATGTGTGTTCTTCAGATGATGATACAAGTTCTGCGATTTATTCTTTCCAGTAAGATGTTTAGAGTTCTTCAATCAACCTTCGATTAAAACATCAAAATCAGTGATGGATTCATGTTTAACAACACATTTTGTACACTAATTCACATCAAAATTGATTAAAATTAACACAGATTTGTAGAATCAATTTCAAAAAAAAATTAACAGTAAACTCAAGAAAGTAAGATTTAAAAAAAATCAAATTGATTCAAACCTTTGATATCTTTGACAAATCACCAACAAAAGATGAATCTTGTACCAAAAACGAAATCAAACAATGTACAATTTCATCATATCAACATGAAATTTACAAAATCAATTGAGATATTTTCAAGAACAGATCACATAATTTTTTTTTACAAAAACTTCCCTGATTTCTCTGGATGAAATTATGAAGAATCGATGCACAAAAACTTTCTACCAAGCTCTGATACCAAATGTAAAACCCAAATACACAGATTTCAATCACAAATCTTGAATTTCATTGATGAATCTTCATTTTCTCTCTCTACACAACAGTTTCTCTCTCTAAAACTCTCTCTACAAGAATATGACATATTAAGAATCCTTCTCTATATATTACAAAGAACAAAACATATTTATACTAAGTCAACATTCGTTGACTTTACAACTCAAAACTCTCAACTATACAACAATTACAAACTAGACCGTCTACTTTAATCTTGAATACAATTCTTGTTCTAACATGTTTGCGCGTACCTGTGGTGTGTGTGTTTCTGTGTTAGTATATATAGTTGTGTTGTGCGTGTTAGACTTGTAGCACAACAGAGAGTCATACGAGTTCTTCATTGTTAGAGAGAGAAAGTTTGAGCGTATTGTAATTGAAGCTTGTGATTGAAATAAAAGTGAGAATTGTTGAAATTGATTGTCATCGATAGATTTACATTGTTATCTCGGATAACATAATCTATTTTACAATTGTACCTATCTAGAAAAATTTTAAATTACAACCCTTGCAATTAATACATTTTAATTTTCCAAAACAAAAATATAAATCAATCCAAACCACGGGTCTTTTGGGGCAAACCATACATTATTCAATATTTTAAACATAAAATAAATATTTGACCAAAGTATAATTAACGCAATTAAAATGTCAAATCATAAGGAACAAAATTTCATATGGCAAAATAAATTTAATTGATAAATTTTAATTTGTAGGTTAACAAACCTAATCCAAAAGAGAATTGACCCATCAAAGTCGGGCCTTGGCCCAGCCTACGACCTAGCCGTCTAGGGCACAAGCCCAACAAGAGAAACTAGGGTAACAACCCAAAAGCGATATGGATAAGAGGCAGTTTGAAACTTAGTTTTATGACAAAGCCCAAAAATCCTAAATCCTATTTAGAAAAACGGCCCAAGACTTACCGACTTAAAACTTAACACAAAAAGAAACTTTTGAGCCTATTTGTCCTGGACCGTGGCCCAGCCGTATTAGGCACCGGCCCAAAACGTATCGGTAACAAACCGACAACCACGGTAACAAAACGGCAGGAAGCAACCACCCAAGGCTTCGGCCATGGTGGTGTTCGTCCAGAATAGCAGCAGCAACCATCCATGGCTTCGGCCATGGTGGTGCTTAGATAAAAAAACGAGCGACAACACCATGGGGTGAAGGAGATGGAACCACGACAACCCCAACGTCCAAAGTAGTTGTTGGTTTTAGGTGACAAACCAAACCTTTTAGGTATCATAGTCCAGAGATGGTCGAGCAAAGAGACCAGCCCCCCATGGTCTTGGTCGTGGTCCAGGGTGGCGATCTGGCGTGAATAGAAGCCGAGAGGGCAGCAACCCTTTGGCAAGTGTTGATCCAAACTCTCTCAGTGATTTGATAACGACCCTCTTCTATACTTAGTGAAAATTACGTTTTAATATGTATTAGTGTTTCACCATCAGCGATCAGACTGAGTCTGTTCAGTTATCGCTGATAGTCTTTCTTATAAACATTTCTATGTATGTGTTTCACTATCAGTGATTAGACTGAGTCTGTTCAGTTATCACTGATAGTTTCTGATGTAAACAGTAACGTAATCCCTGAAGACAAGTCTCGCGTCAACATATGTTCATAGCTGAATCGAAGACGAAGTTGCTGAACAAAGAGAAGTCTACTAGTGATCTGATGTGGATATCAGTGAAGCAAAGACAACTCTACATATACGCGAAGGAACATGATGAAAAGCTTCAACGATTGTTGAACCTCTTTATCTCTGAAAGAAGAGATATTCAGCGATCAAAAGATCACAAAGCTTATGTCTCAAGTTTATTTTTGTCTATCCTTGCACAAACTAGTACTATGTGTCAGAACGAACATGTCTCTGCCATCATACGTACAACAACTCTGTCAACTACACTGTTCATGACCCGGCCGAAAGCATGTCTCCCAAAAGTCAGACTCCCAAAGCCAATCTATGAACGCCACGTGTAAAGTGCCCTGCCATGCATTTAATGCATAGGGTATAAATAGGAAGCTCACCCCTTAATCTGAAGGTGTGCTCAATCCTTGAACTCCATATAGAAACCCTTGTTTTCTATCTCTCTTAATCCCTCATTCTCTGAATTTCTTGTGCAATCATCTTAGTGTTTCTTAAGTTTGTTTAGATTGAGTCTGTCTTAATCTTATTCCGCAACAAACTTGTAAATTGTATTTTGATTTATCAATAAACAATTTATTAAACTTTAATTTCTGTGTTTGTATTCAACCCCCCCCCCCTTCTACAAACTTGTTAAGCACCTTCGGGACCAACAAGTGGTATCAGAGCAGTTTGTTTAATCTAATAAACAAGATCTTGCTGTATACTCTTCCTTGCTATTCTAAAATGGCACTAAACACAAACACAAACTACTATGATAATGGTTCACTTTCTAAACTTCCTCGATTTAGCAGAGATAACTTTTCTCTATGGAAAAATCGAATGATGCTATTTCTTGAAGGTGCAGATCCTACTATACCTGAATATATAGAAAACGGACCCTATGAACCTGTTAGAATTATAGCTGCGGTTCCCGCTACTGCCACCACTGAAGCTGTCCCTGAACGATATGTCGTTAAGGAAATAAGACAGTGGAGTGATGAAGATAAAAAGAAGGTAGAAATAGATGCAAGAGCAAAAATCATTATCTCAATGGCTCTGCCTGATGAAGTTTTCCATTCCATCATGCATCTGAAAACTTCTAAAGAAATGTGGGAAACCATATGTGTTCAATATGAGGGCACCACTGAAATTCAAGAGACTCGAAAGATTAACTTGGTAAGACAGTATGAAAGTTTTATCGCTGGTAAGAAAGAATCTCTTTCTGACATTCATCAGCGGTTTAACTGCCTGATCATTGACCTAAGAACTGTTGGAAGGACCTATTCTAATTCTGAGGTCCTAACAAAATTCTTGGAAAGTCTTCCTGAAAGTTGGGACAGTTATTCAATATGTCTTAAGCTGACAAAAGACTTACATACTCTCTCTCTAAGCACTCTGTATGGAATATTGCTCAACTATGAGCAATCTAATCTCCTGAAGAAGAATCTTGTAAAAGATTCTAAAGACTCCAAAAGCACTCCTGTTGCTTTAGTCTCTTCAGAGATAATTCCATCTCAGCGATCTACTCTCACCATCACTGAGTTAGATTCTGAATCTGAGGATCTATCAGACCCTGATCTTTCAGAGTTTAATGAGTCCTTAGCACTCTTGACAAACTCTTTTAAGAGATTTGCAAGAAAGAGTAACTTCCGAAGAAGTAAACCTCTCTCTCTTACTGAAAAGCCAAAATCAACTCCGGTTGATGAGGCTACTGCCACTTGCTATAACTGCGAAAAAATTGGACATTTTGCTAGTGAGTGCAGGTCGAAAAAGGTCTTCAAACCTTCTACCTCAAGAAGATCCAGTGATGACAAATACCATAAGCTGAAGAACAAATATCAAAAGCTGAAAAGCTATCAGCGAAAAGGTAAAGGTCTCATCGCTGAAGAACATGACTGGGTTGAATCAGAAGAATCATCTTCTGATGAAGAAGAAGTCGCTAATCTTTGCCTCATGGCTGAGATTAAAGAAGAAGTAGAAGAACCATCTGAACCTTCTATGAGCTACATATCATCTCAGGTATCTATCTCTACAAATCCCTCTCTGCCTGAAGCTGAGAGAAGTCGCGCTGTTGATGTGCTGACGATTGACCTTTATAATGCTCTAAACGACAAAACTCAAGCTGAAAATAAAAATGTATATTTAACTCAAGAGCTAGAGAAATGTCATGAAAAGATCAGTGAACTAAATCTTTTAGAAGAAAAGTTGAAAGATCAAGTCATTATAAATGAAATCATCAGCATTGAACGCGAACAAGCCATCGCTGCTCTAAAAGCAGAAAAGGCTCATGTTGAAAAATGGTGCAAATCATCAACAAAGATCTCTGAGATAATAAATGCTCAAACTCCTGAAAGTGATAGAACTGGTCTTGGTTTTTGGACACCACAGGATGATCCTAAACAAGAAAGTTCCTCGCTTAAGTTTGGAACTTTTGTCACATCTTTCTTTGACACTTCTTATAATCAATTCTATCCCTGTTCTTCTTCAAATCCCATCTCTGAGGAAAAATCCAAAGACACTAAGTCTACGGATAAAGGAAAGTCCATTCTCCTTCCTCAGAAGACAACCAGGAAAGCAAAGCTGAAAATTCCTTCTAAACCTTCTGCTAAGCAATCCTCTAGCTCTGTGATAGAAATTTTTGATCTCTGTCCTCCAAAGCTAAAGATTGACCTTAGACCAACGAGATCTGAAGAAATGAAAATCCCTCCCATATCTCATGAGAAAAGCCTTCTCGGACCTGGTCCTGCTCATCTTAAACTTGCAAAACCTTCTACTGATCCTAAAACCATTTTCAAATACAGAAAATGTTATCACTGTGGTTTTACTGATCATATTGCAAGTAAATGTCTAAATGCCACCAAAACTGATAAAACAGCTAAAGTGAAGAAAAATGCCTCTAAGGCAAAGAAAGTCACCAAAGTTGAAAAATCAACCAAAGTGAAATATACCACTAAGGTTAAGAAATTAACCAAAGTGAAGATTACCATTGAAGCTGAATCTTCATCAGCTGTGAAGACTGCTGAATCTTCCTTATCCACTAACTCTGAAGGACCCATTGAAAAGTGGGTACCAAACAACGCTTAATCTTCCTTATGTGTGCAGGTATCAAAGGGCATCTGGTATCTCGATAGTGGATGTTCTCGTCATATGACTGGACAAAGAGACCTGCTCACTGAATACAAGGAAGAGAAAGGTCCCTCTGTGACCTTTGGTGGAAATGGAAAAGGATTTACCCGAGGGTTTGGTGTCCTCAGCAATGGGACAACTACCTTTCGAAGAGTCACTTATGTAGATGGACTGAAGCACAACCTTCTAAGCACCAGTCAGCTATGTGACAAAGACTACGAAGTTCGCTTTTCTAAGAAAGCATGTTCAGTGGTAGATGAAAAAGAAAAACTTGCTCTCAGTGGTTATCGCAGAGAAAATGTCTATGTAATAGATATGAACTCTACTATCACTGAAAACTTATGTTTTCTCTCTAAGGCCTCTTCTGATGTCAACTGGCTATGGCATAAAAGGCTCTCTCATCTAAATTTCAAAACCCTGAATTCTCTCTCTTCTAAGGAACTGGTTTCTGGTCTTCCTCAGCACTCATATGCTAAAGAATCTCTCTGCTCAGCATGTGAAAAAGGAAAACAAACAAAAGCTAGTTTCAAGTCAAAACAAGTTTCCTCAGTGACAAGTCCTCTTCAGCTCTTGCATATGGATCTATTTGGCCCTGTCAACATCCAATCAATAGCTGGAAAGAAATATACGCTTGTCATTGTAGATGAATATTCTCGCTACACCTGGGTTATCTTTCTTCGCTGTAAGAGTGATACTCCAGAAGAACTAATATCTTTTGTGAAAAAGATGGAAGTGCTGAACAATCTTACTGTTCGTTCAATAAGAAGTGATCATGGAACTGAATTCAAAAATAGTTCCCTGAACAATTTCTTTGAGAACAAGGGAATCTCTCACAACTTCTCTTCAGTAAGAACACCTCAGCAAAATGGAGTCGCTGAAAGAAGAAACAGAACGATCATAGAAGCTGCTAGATCAATGCTCAGCGATTCTCACCTCCCTACTCAATTTTGGGCAGAAGCTGTAAACACTGCATGTTTTACTCAAAACAGATCGCTGATAATAAAGCGATTTGGAAAGACAGCTTATGAACTTTTTCTTGGAAGGAAGCCTTCTATCAGCTTTCTTCATATCTTTGGTTGTCAGTGCTTTATCTTAAACAACAGAGATCAACTTGGAAAGTTCGACCAAAAAGCCGATGATGGAATATTTCTAGGATATTCCTCCATCTCCAAAGCCTACAGAGTTTTCAACAAGAGAAGACAAACCGTAGAAGAAACAATTCACGTCACTTTTGATGAAACTCGCTCAGCGAACTCTAAACCAATCGCTGACAATGAAGAGTTAAATGTTTGGATGCTTTCTCACTACAGAGAAACAGAACCTTTCTTCTCAAACCATCAGCATTCTGATCCTCCAACCGCTGATGATGATTCGAACATTATACATCCTACCGCTGAATCCACCTCATGGGTCTCAGCAGAACCTCTAAACACATTACTACCATCAAATCTGCCTTTGTCTGAAAACCTTTCTAGTGAATCTACTCAACAGTTAATCGCTGATGAACCTCAAACGTCCTCATCAGTAAACATTCCAATTGTTGATCCAACCTCTGAGTTAAGCAATCATGCTCCTGCTCAGCGATGGACCAAAGATCACCCAATAGATCAAATTCTTGGTGATCTCGAAGCAGGTATTCAGACACGACGAAGCTCAGGTAATATCTGTCTCTTTGTAAATTTTCTCTCTTTAATAGAACCAAAGAAGACTGATGATGCCCTCAGACATCCAAACTGGGTCAGCGCTATGCAAGAAGAGCTGACTGAGTTCTCTCGAAACAAAGTTTGGAATCTCGTTCCTAGACCATCTGATAAAACTGTAATAGGCACCAAATGGGTGTTTAGAAACAAGTTAGATGAACATGGAACTGTAACCCGCAACAAGGCTCGACTTGTTGCTCAGGGATACAGACAAGAGGAAGGCATAGACTATGATGAAACCTTTGCCCCTGTGGCCAGGCTCGAAGCAATTCGACTATTCTTAGCTTATGCAGTCTATAAAGACTTCATCGTTTATCAAATGGATGTAAAATCAGCGTTCCTAAATGGAAAGCTAAATGAAGAAGTCTATGTAGAACAACCACCAGGGTTTTATGACCCTAAGTATCCAAATTATGTTTATAAACTAGATAAGGCTCTCTATGGTCTAAAACAAGCCCCTCGTGCTTGGTATGACACTCTCTCATCTTTTCTTATCTCTGAAAATTTTGAACGTGGCAAGATTGATAATACGTTATTTTTCAGAAAGATAAAAGGTCATATAATTCTTGTACAAATATGTGTCGATGACATAATATTTGGTTCTACTAACCCATCTCTGTGTACTCACTTCGCTGAAAGAATGAAGAAAGAATATAAAATGAGTATGATGGGTGAGCTGACATATTTTCTTGGTCTTCAGATTAAACAATCTGACAAAGGTACTTTTATCTGCCAAGGTAAGTATGTTAAAGATATGATGAAGAAGTTTGATCTCACACAAACTTCAGCGATGAAAACTCCTATGGCACCACCCCTGACACTTAACAAAGATCCTTCTGGTAAACCTGTTAATGTCACTGCCTATACAGGAATGATAGGCTCCCTGCTGTATTTAACAGCGAGCCGAACTGACATTATGTACTCTACTTGTTTATGTGCACGCTATCAATCTGAACCCAAGGAATCCCATCTGATCGCTGTAAAGAGAATTTTCAGATATCTGAAAGGAAATCCTAACCTCGGTCTTTGGTATCCCAAAGACTCAGGGTTCGATCTAACTGGTTATTCTGATAGTGATTTTGCAGGCTGTAAACTCGACAGAAAGAGTACCACTGGTGGATGTCAACTACTGGGAGGAAAGCTGGTAAGCTGGACAAGCAAGAAGCAAAATTCTGTGTCCACTTCCACAGCTGAAGTTGAATACGTAGCCGCTGGAAGCTGTTGTTCTCAAATCTTGTGGATGAGAAATCAACTCTTAGATTATGACCTACAGCTGTCAAAAATTCCCATCTATTGCGACAGCACTAGTGCTATAGCTATAGCAAATAATCCAGTACTACATTCAAAGACAAAACACATAGAGATCAGATATCACTTTATCAGAGATCATGTAATGAATGGTGATATTGAACTTCACTTTATCCCTACTGACTTTCAGCTTGCTGATTTATTCACAAAACCTCTTGATGAGACAAGGTTCAACTTTCTCATCAGTGAGCTTGGAATGCTGAACCTCGAAGAATAATTCTTCAGCGTTCATGTATTGTGTCAGTAATCAAAAGTTCCCCTCTCATCATTCTCTCTGATAATAATTCTGACTCTCAGGTATGTTCTCTCAACTGAATCTTAACTCAGTTAAGATATCTTTCAAAATATACTTTGATCACTGAACCTTCTTCAAATGATTAAAAGTTTTTTGAAAAATACATTAATCACTGATATTTCTATTCAGTGACCCTTTTAAAAGAAACTCTATCCCTATCTTTTCCATCAGGGATACTTTTAAAAAAAGAAAAGAAAAATCTATTGCTGACTTTTCTTCAGCGATAATTTCAAAACGGATAAATGAATAGTCTCTCTCTCTTCTATGACGTCATTTGAACCGACAATCCACGACATGCCTTTTCTGACACGTTCGTCCGTTGATCTTCTATCCAATCAACTTCGTGGAACGTGTCAATGTCATGATGATCCTTTCTTTTCCCGCTTCATTCCTTCTCTCTCTCTTCTCTCTCTTCGTATAAAAGGAATTCTTCTCTCCTTTATACGGTTTACGCTTTCAAAACTGTCAACGCAAGAAACATTTTCTCTCTCAAGAACACTCAAGCAAGTAAACCCAGAACATTGAATCTGCAACTCCTTTTCTTCAAGATAAACAGGTTTATTTCATGTTTATGTGCATTGTTCGTATGCTTTCTATTCTTTTTAAAATCCTACTCGTTCTTGTTCTTCATGGATTTTATAAAATGTTAAAAAAAAAAAAAAAAAAACTAAAGATCATTCTTTCTGATTTTATGTTTTTTTTTAAAAACCTTTTGGTTTTTAAAGTGTTCTTCATTCTTTCTACCCAGAACACTATTTTTTTCCAGTTTCTTTCCTAATATGGAATCTGGTAAAACATCTTCTTATTTTTTAGTCTAAATCATTTCTTCTATTATGCTTCTTTCCATAACAGAAATGACACAGTCTTCAATCGTTGCTTCCAAGCATGTACGATTCGCTCTCACTGAAGTTGAGATTACTAAATGTAATCATTTGGCAAGACTCGAGTTCAAAGCTGACAAATACCCACATCTGGTGGAAGCTGCTGAATTCCTCAAGCAGTCATGTATAGCTTACGCGATCACTGTGGATCCTAAGCCTTCCAAGACTCTACTCCAGCAGTTCTGGTTCACTGCTGATGCAACTGTACTCACCAACAAGAAAGGTGAACGAGTCCCTGCTATCTCTTTCAACACGGACTTGGGGCCAGGGAGCATGACCGCTCTTAGCCTCATGAAATCTTTAAGATTCCCTGACAAACCAAAGAGTGGGTTCGACGCATTCCCCACTGATGATGAGCTGATATCATTTCTGGACGCAATGGGCTATTATTGGGAAAACAAACCGAGATCTTCTATTCCCAACAAGAAGCTCACCAAGATCCTCAAAGCTCAGATGCCCTCACAACTGAACTTTATCTTCTCGCACATAATTCAGTGCATGAGCGGGAAGAGTGGTTCGCTGGATCAAGCCAGCAAAACACAACTGCAGATGGCCTACTCCGTTATCGCTGGTCAAAACTTTGACTACGCCACAACAATCTTTGAAGACCTGAGGTCAAGATTAGAGAAGCCTGAACGAGATCCCAAGATCTTGTACGTACGTTTCATATGTACGTACATCAAGTTCCTTTATCCCAACACCTATCCCACCAAAGATGATGGCACTTTTGCCAGGCTTGGTCAACGATCACTGGAGGTAAAGCCAATTGCCGACGAGGTAAGTATCTCTCTCCTTCGCTCTCGTCTCTCTCTCCATTCTTCTTCATCTTCAGTGACCACGCAGACGGTTCCTTCGTCTGCTATCCCTGTCGCTACCACTACTTCTAAACGACCATCAGCTAGTCCGATTGGTCCTTCCAAAAAGGCCAAAAAGACTAAGGAAAGTACACCCTCTAGTACTATACCTGAGGGAGCTTATCAACAAGCTACCTTAGATGCATTTGTGGGTCTTTCCTCTACAACTCCAGCAGTCACTCAACCTGCCGTGTTAGCGATTTCGATCACTGTCACATAATCAGTGACCCCACCTACTATCTCATTCGCTGAGATTAACCCCAACCCTACTTCTATCCCCAAAACTCTTGCCTTTTCTACTCATTTGGTTTCTGAACCCGCTACTTCTTCTTTACCTATAGGACCTGAACATCAAACTTTTGAGGAATCTATGCAGTTCTACAAAATGTTTGATACGTCAGGTACACCTATAGGATTAAACACTTCTTTCCCCACCTCTCCAAATAAGCCCGTATCTGAACTAACATTATTTTTAGGTCCTAGTTTGGCGTCTGTTGACACGCATGTCAACAGTCTGGGAGAAAAGGTGTACGCCCTCACCAACACCATCAACGACACCACCAGCGCCGTCAATCAGGCTGGTGAGGAGCTGAAGAAGTTGACCGCGACCTGCTCATCTAAAGATGAGAACTCACAACTTTCAGCTGTTGAAGAACAAGTCGTCCAACTCAAAGAGTCCTCTCAACTCTTTCAGGGGCGAATTGAGTCTCTTACCGCTGAAGTTCGGGGTCTCTCTTCAAAGGTTGACCTCTGCACGTCCCTTCTTCAGCAAATTCTACAAAAGGTGAATGCACCAGCTCCAGCGCTGCCTCCCTCCTTCACTGAAGATGATCGGACCAACCTCAACATCGCTGTGGAATTCATCCATGATGCCACGTGCGACATCCCTGCGGTTGAAAACCGGGTCAAGCGTCTGGAGGCTGACGTCCAAGTGCTAAAAGCTTCAACAGCAACTCCGGCAGCTGAGCAACCCCCTACCGCTGATAATGACAAAGTGGGGGAGAAAGCTGAAGAAACATCTATCGCTGCTGCTGGGGAAGCTAAGACTCCAAAGAAACCTCCCTCTCAATCTGAGAGGGAGAAAGTAAAAGAATCCTCATCTATTCATTCTATTCTCTTTGAAGATGATGAGGAAGAAGACGATGAAGAGGAAGATTATCTAGATCTTGATGATCAAGAAAAGGATCAACCCTCCGATGACGATGACGACGATGAAGAAGACCAATCTATGTGGTTCTCCAAGCCGAACGTCGCATCAGGGACAACTTCGCAAGAGGTTGTCAAAGCAGGGGTGAGAGGTGATACATCTTCAAGCGCTCCTTCACAAAGCAAAGAAAAGCAACCAATCGCTGAAGAATGCTTGAGGACTGGATCATAATCTGAGGGGGAGCATCCTTCTCAGGTATGTCTTTCAATTGTACCACTCTCCTACTCTTTCCAAACCCCTATTTCCTTCTAGCCTTTATCTCTCTTTTTCTAAAAATATACACTTATCCCTTCTTTCCTTCATTTTCTATCAAGACAGTTCTCACCCCTGCTTAAGGGTTCTGAACTACAAATAATTTCAGCTACTATCGCTGAAGAAATAATCCCAATCTCTATCGCTGAGATTGATGAAGAAGAAGAAGAATATTCCCTGGTCCATCCAGGAAGGCCCTCTCAACCATCTCATTGGTCAGAGGAAGTGGTGAAGAAAAGAGTTGAAATGATCGCTCAACTAGAAAGTCAACGACTGAAAGTCCCTCTTCAAACATCCACAGAGCTCGACTTCCTCACTGAAGCCGAAAGAGAAGAATCTGCCAAAGCTGAGAAGCTGATCGCTGAATGCATACAAGATGCCCAACTCGCTTTAAAGATTCAATCTTCTCTAGTCAAGGACAAAAAGCTGAAAAGCAAGCCTGTGGAAGTTCAAGCTGCACTGCTGAAAGAAATTGAAGAGGAACGCTCCAAAGAACAAGAGATCAACGATAGGTCTATCGAATGGTGCAAACAGAAGATGGATTATCGTTCTGATCTTCTTCCGATATCAACCGTGACTATCTCTGATCGCAAGAAGAAGGATCAACTCTCAGTTACCATGGAGATTACCAGAGAGGATGGAACCCAAAAAGCTATGTACGTATCCAAACTTGAGAGCTTCGGATTTACGGAATGGTTAGAGTTCTGGGATGCGCTGAAGAAATCCAAATCTACATACAGAGGCTACGTTGAAGGACTTCTTGAAGCCCTCATAAATAGAGTCGCTTCTGTACTGAAGCTGCCATCTCTTCTTCCTCCCAAATCTTTGAAACTCAAGAGAAGAATTGGGTCCTCCTCCTCTGAAGACATCGCCATCATCAGAAATGAAACTTCTATAAAATTTTCAAGAGATGCACTGTTTGGTCCTCCTCCCGATCTTTCAGTTCTGGATCTATCTATGCCTCCTGGTGGTCCTTTCCAAGGTGGTCAAGTAATTGACGATCCTTATGGAGTGTTCTTCAGAGATGATGATGAGGAACTCAGATTTCAAAGAGTCTCTGAGATTCCTATCTGTCCTCTGAATCATCTCAAGGATCTCTTATGCTTATGGTGTGACTTCTCCCCTGCTGCTGAGAAAATCAAAGAAATTATCAGCCAAGAATCTTTGAAACGAAGACAGAAAGGAGAAGAAATACCTGAGTATATGATCAATCCTCCTAAGTCTTCTTTTAATAGCTGATAGATTAGTTTCCTTTTCTGTAATCTATTAGTTATACTTACAGTAGTTAGTTATTCACTTGTACTTATGATTTTCATATCTTGTAATTCTATCCCTGAATTAAATGAAAATTGCAGTGATGTACTTAACCCTATCAGTACTGTAAAAGATCCCTCAAAATAGTAATTGGGACATGCATGCTATGAGTCCTTTTTATTCCTATATTTTGAATCATAAATTAATTTTCTTTAGTTACTTTGTCATTATCAAATAGGGGGAGATTGTTGATCCAAACTCTCTCAGTGATTTGATAACGACCCTCTTCTATACTTAGTGAAAATTACGTTTTAATATGTATTAGTGTTTCACCATCAGCGATCAGACTGAGTCTGTTCAGTTATCGCTGATAGTCTTTCTTATAAACATTTCTATGTATGTGTTTCACTATCAGTGATTAGACTGAGTCTGTTCAGTTATCACTGATAGTTTCTGATGTAAACAGTAACGTAATCCCTGAAGACAAGTCTCGCGTCAACATATGTTCATAGCTGAATCGAAGACGAAGCTGCTGAACAAAGAGAAGTCTACTAGTGATCTGATGCGGATATCAGTGAAGCAAAGACAACTCTACATATACGCGAAGGAACATGATGAAAAGCTTCAGCGATTGCTGAACCTCTTTATCTCTGAAAGAAGAGATATTCAGCGATCAAAAGATCACAAAGCTTATGTCTCAAGTTTCCTTTTGTCTATCCTTGCACAAACTAGTACTATGTGTCAGAACGGACATGTCTCTGCCATCATACGTACAACAACTCTGTCAACTACACTGTTCATGACCCGGCCGAAAGCATGTCTCCCAAAAGTCAGACTCCCAAAGCCAATCTATGAACGCCACGTGTAAAGTGCTCTGCCATGCATTTAATGCATAGGGTATAAATAGGAAGCTCACCCCTTCATCTGAAGGTGTGCTCAATCCTTGAACTCCATATAGAAACCCTTGTTTTCTATCTCTCTTAATCCCCCATTTTCTGAATTTCTTGTGCAATCATCTTAGTGTTTCTTAAGTTTGTTTAGATTGAGTCTGTCTTAATCTTATTCCGCAACAAACTTGTAAATTGTATTTTGATTTATCAATAAACAATTTATTAAACTTTAATTTCTGTGTTTGTATTCAACCCCCCCCCCCCCCCTTCTACAAACTTGTTAAGCACCTTCGGGACCAACAGCAAGGAACGGTGGTAACAACCAAGCGGCACCATGGTCATGGCACAAGTCAAAGAAGAATGACAAATCAACGAACAAATGGTCCAAAGACCGTGTCACCGATCGACTCCAGCCGGCAACAGCGTGGGTAGAATGCGGCATCATCCCCATTTTTCCTGGCAGTGAAAACAAAGAACAACAACTACTGAGATGGCCGACAGTGAGGAGTTCGGCCATAAATTGATTTTGAGACTCAAATCCATCATCAACAGCCCTAGGCGATGGTCTGGATGGACTGCATCAATCAACCGGTGATAGCTGGTGACGATGGCCGACGGTGGAGAAACCTTGAGCGGTTGCTTCATTCAAGGGGTTGTGAGGCGACGATACATAGGGTTAACAAGCCCTTCTGTATGCGATGATGGGAAAAGAAAAATACAGGGTTTCCAAACTCTTTTTGGCTCTTTTATCCATAAACACTTTAAAAAGAAAAGGCCAACAACAAAATTGGTCCAATTAGGATTTAGGGTTCGATTAGGTTCAATTTTAATTTAATTTGCCATATAACAAGATGTTCTCCTTTTAATTTAATGCTCAAAGTGGCTCTGATACCACTGTTGGGTTTAAATCAAATTGTAACCATTAAACGCAGCGGAAAATCAAAAATATTTTAGTTACAAAATTATAGAAAAACTTTTCTAAACATTTAAAACCCAATCGGATCCAATGATGCATTTAATTAAAACCAAAACCACACCATAGGGTGTTTAGAATATGTACCTTTTGAGATCTGTCGGGATTGAAACGGAGCACCAAGAAACCAAAGTTGGTTTTCTCTATCGGTAGTCTACACACGAAAACGTTTCCCGTCTCCACCAGGTGCTAGCCCAAGAACCCTATATATATATATATATATGTTTTACAGAAAAGAAAATATTTCTTTTTCGTATTTTTCTGATGGGTTAATTTTAATTTCAATCCACAGAAAAATGGTGTACCTTAACGCCCTATTTATACCAGAAAAATTATAGATGTACTATAATTCAAATAAAATTTAAATAAGGTTTAGTAATTATCTGTAATATTCAAATTCAAATATATATATATATATATATATATATCTTTTAAACTTTAAATATAATTATATATAATTACAAATAACACCACGTAATTAACATAATTACGTTTTCACCCTGTAATTATCATAATTACAGTTTAACATATATTTTCATAATTATCCTTTAAAATAATTATTTCTTTAATCAACTTGATTTAATCCGGGTTCTAAAGATGGAAACAAATGTATTCTTTGTGTGCGACTCTATAGGTTTACATACTCCTCAGTAGTGTCGCTATGTAACACGTGTCATGAGCATATAATAACTTACAGTAGACAATGTGGCAAATTAAATTTTAATTTTTATCATTGTTATAGCTCTATTTTATTTCTTCTATTGAAGACGTTTATACATGGAATCAAATCAGGCATGTGATGACATATCAACAGGTCAATCAAACACAATTTTGTTTGCTTTACTTTGTGATTTTGACGATGCCTACCAAGTACCAACTATTTAATGAAATGTCTGAGAGGAAAAATAATGTTTTGAGTGAAAAAAAAAGGAAATTCTACATGTAGGATTTTCGTAATATATAAAATAATAATTCAAGAGAACAATAATATTGTTGCAATAGAAGTATTACGGAGATCTTGATATATGACAAATCTTCGAAGATTTATATAAAAAACCGATATAAACTCAAAAAACATAACCGATAAATAAGCTCTCAAGAAGAGATAACTCAAAGAATTTGAGATGAATAATGATAAATAACCAAACTCTATACAAACGTTAGCAATATCTTTTGATGATTACTCAATCTTTACATCCACTTAAATTAATTCACATAAATAAAACTAAGAGTAAACTACGGATTTGGTCCATAAGGTATGTCAAAAATTATGGATTTGGTCCCTTAATTTCATTTATTACATAAGAAACCACCAGATATACAGATTCTAATGGATTTGATACTTACACTAACGGCCTTCCAATTTATTCGTTAACTATAAGGGTAGTCTTTTTGGGTTTTTTTTCCCATTCTTTTACTATTTTTTCATACCATAGGGACTAAATATGTAATTAACCAGTAACTAAAAAAATTCTTTATTTTAATTTTTTTTAATTACTATATTTATATATATATATATATATATAGAGAGAGAGAGAGAGAGAGATGGAAAGTTTAAATGAAAACTCAATTTTCATTGTGCACGTGAAAGAGGGCTGGAAATTCGGGGTTTTAAGCCAAAACTGGGCCGATCGCGATTGTGCCCTTGGCACTCTCGCGGGCACTCTCGTCGGGGATGTACCGCGACCTCCCCCAGGCTCGCGACTTTGCCCCGCAATTGTGACACGTGTCACAGTCGCGGGCACTATCGCCCAACTGTGTCGGGCCCCGAAATCTTCCTTTCTTCGCATCTGAAAGCTCTCGATACACCAAGGGACTTAGATAATGTTTTCCTAACACGATCCCTCCCTTTACAAGTTCAAAAACGTCCGGAGACCTCTACAGGACGAAAATTATGGGTGTAACAATCCTCCCAACCTTAGAACGATTTCGTCCTGGAAATCCACTCCTCACCTAAAACATTCCATTACCACCCTTAACACTCATTGGGCTTTCCCCTTTCCCAAGAGGATAATAAACCACTTGAAGACCTCAAAGACGTCTTTCTCCCAAAACAGTTATCTCCCTTCCAAGGGATTGTCTCTAAGCCCTTCCAATCTCCTGCTAACTCTCGGCGACCTTCTGTCGCAACGGGTATGCTGATTTTTCATGAAAATTCGCACGCCCAACATCCGTCTTGATACGTCACACTCATACTAGAGTGTACGTCGAACCTTATCATCATCAACCCTACATCCTCGGTTGTCTCCCAACCTTAGACGCCACGCACTACCTCGAGGGTGGTTTATAACCTCAACTTCCCACCGACTATAACGTCCTAAAGGATTCCCAAAACCTATTTCCTCAAGAAGATCAAACAGATCAATATTTAGTTATTAATACCTAATTTCCTTCAGGTTCCACCACCGAGAGGCTAACACTTCTCAAAACCCACGGGGATACTTCCATCTCTCCAAGGATTACTGATCTTTAAAGAACAAATTGGCTTGTACTAAGTCGATCCTCAAAAGGTCTAAAATTAACACCTAATATGGAAATGAGAACTCCGATCATACCTCTTTACGACCCAACCATAACGCCCTCAGTATTCCCAAATACCCGGAAAGACAGTACACCACCCACACATAGCACGCTGCCAAAAATAGCCCATCAGTTCAAAACTAATTGCACTCAAGCAAACGCACAAGGCTCAACCCAAAGATTTACTGAAGAGGAAAAATCACCGTTTATAAATAAGGGTAACATATAAGTCTGATACCTCAATTATTCATACTTGTACCGATCCAAAACTGAAGCCCAACAATCAAAGCTGACCACAAGTCAGACTATCCGACACCTCGAATCCCAAGGACTCCTCTAGTCCTTTAATTGCAACTCCTTTCACGATAGGGGTTGTTAAATCCATAGCCCTAATGAGTTCAAGGTCTTTCAACCAGTATGCCGATTTGAAATCTTATAAAACTTTCAAATACATAAGTTTTCTAACAAATAAATGTGCGGTAAAAAAAAATACATTGCCATTTATTCGGTAGGTTTCAAAATTAATCGCCAACACTACGCATATAAAACCATTTCCAAAATTCATTTGATCAATACATACGTTAAAATGGGCAGAAATAAAAGATGCGTAGCAAAATTTTAAATGGACTACCAAGGTCCTAACATACCTCAAATTATACCATAACTGTGAAAGTAATTTTTTGCACCAGAGCGTGTGCGATAAAAGTTGGTACAACTCCCAAAGGAAAATTTCACTTCAATTTTAAAATCTTTTCCTTAGAAGAACGCAAAACATCAGAAGATAAAATTTCCAACAAGGCCCATATACGTCCGTTTATTTTCCCCAAATTTAACTACCCGATGGGAACGTAAATAAATTTTAAATCGAGTCCAAATTTTGGGCCGCACAGATAAAACACACTTACCCAAAGCGGTAACTACAACGACATGCAAACTGAAAATTCATTTCATGCATTACGGAAACTTATGACAGCAAAGTTACGTCTATTACCAAAACTTATAAATCAACGCACACAATAATGTACGTATACACGTCCCAAAATTCATCTACGCGACGCAAAAAGTCGTAAGATAAGACACCATAAAACCCAACTGAATTTTCATAAAAACTCAATAACGTTAAAATCAAACGGTGTCAAAACTTCATTTCCCAATATAAATAAAAACGTAATATGACAATAAATCCAAAGCGTCAAGTTCTAAATCACAACGTAAGATAAAGTGACCCTTTTCAACAAAACCTTCATGAGACACGACGCCCCAAAAGTTCGTAAATTTATACGCAATAAAATTGAAACCCACACAACACAATGTACACTCACACGCCCGAAACGTCGCAAAACAATATCTCATAAAACTCAACGCGACTCATACAGACTAAAATTTCCAAGAAAACTTCGACTCAAAAACATGGGAACAACTCTTCCTTTAAGACCTTAACATACGTGGAGGAGATCCAATGTCATGGTCAAAAACTCCACAGTTACTTGCCCAATACCTCAAATGACATTAAAAACATGGATCTTAAAACGTCCAAAAATAGCGTTAGACACAAAACGAGAATAAAGAGATTTTCGATAATAATTTACAATCACGTGCAACAAAATAATTTCATGCTTGCTTAAGCTCACGGTTGAAAATCTGATAAGTGTTAAATGTTTTGCCAAGACCTTATAACGTAACTCACTTTACGCTTTGAGAACATGAGAAACAATTTATGCAAACTTATTTTAGAAATACTTCACGCATGAATTTGGTCGGCACTCAGCATTATAGGACTACACTCCTCCATTTTCCCGACATCCTATTGCCATCCGGATGCATCAAACATCTTAGAGCCACAACCCACTAATTTTGTTAGCTTACAATTTCTCCTCGAAATGAAGTTGATCTAACGAACTTAAAGCTCTAATCCAACCAATAATTCTGACTCAAGATGATCAACTTAATGCATTCAATGCACTTAACTATCACTTCAACGTGACATTGCCATAGACATCAACCTTCCTTAGATTACTTGCTTATAAACTTTCTCACTACCTCACAATCATCATACCAAGGTAGTTCAAGTATACACATGTAATATGTAGGTTCACCGTAACACTGGCCAGGTACCATTATGAACATACCATACATGATCATCCTTGCGGCCCTTGGCAACTTCCTGTTCCTAGCGACTCGATCAACTCCAAGATATCTTATCTTAATGTGTCTAATGCGCAACTTCACTTTCAATCACTTATAAGAACGCTAGTTTGAGTCTAGGCATCCAAAAATCAATACCTAAATCTCTCAAACTTAAGCTCTGATACCAACTTGTAACACCTTAAATTCTGGAAATAGCAACTAATTTGAAATTTCCTAAATACATCACTAAATGATTCATCTACAATCACAAATTAAGATTTAACCTCAATACACACATTTCATTCTATACATACAGTCTATAATAAGGACGGGTGCTACTAAAACCCAATAACGGTCGTTATCTCCAATCTGCGGAAGACTTCACCAACTACTCACCCTTGTGCCAAGCTAAGGCTCGACTCTTCATAGAACTGCTAGAACCAAACCCCCAACTGGAACCTGATGCACATGCCGACAAATAAAAAGGTTAGGCTTGACGCCTAGTGAGCTCAAGAGTTTTCAACGTAAATAATTTAATCGTTTAGAAAGGAAGAATGCGAGTAAATTCATAATCTTTCAAAATGATATGCTTCACTTATGAAACGACTCGTTTAACAATAACTATGCATTTTAAACGAAAGGAACACCGAGTTAATCGTTAAACAAATCAAACTGTTTTACAGATTAAGATCCCAATATAAAACATTCTTTCGTAAACTTAGATTTAACTCAAAACTTGCTCAAAACGATAATAGAGAAAGGACTCCCAATTTTATAACACGCGGGTAAAACTGTTATACTTCGAAATACCCAACACGGGTGGAACATGATACACAACTCATAATCCATAAGTGAAAATCTATATAATTAAATATTGTCACGAACACGGGTATTAGACCCAAGACTCACACGACCATAAAGTGGACTAAATCAAATACCGAAACGTGGAAAAGACGCTTTCCATTCAAACCTTAATATACGTGGGAAAATCCCAATATTAAGGTCATCATTTATCGTCGACCACACAAACCAGAGTTGGTAAAATACGACATTAACATTTAAAATACCACAGGTCTACGACGGAGAGACCCGTATACAATGAGAATAGAGAAACACGCAAGTAGGCCGCCCATACAACTTCCTCGCGTGTCATCTAAACGTTTCCATATTGGGTGGCGAGAACACATGAATGGGGCCACCCGTGATGTTATTGGATTTCACCACACATACCGGTCCTAGTTCCCATGCCATACAATACATCACAATCCTCAGACCTATTATTGCCCCTTGCCATACTCTGTCGAGTTCCACTCCAGGGTCTTACGAACATGGGTGCCAATCCAATCTAAACGAGTTTCAACTCAGCAGCTCGAGCCACCTATTATCTACTCGCTAGCAAACCCAAGCGGTCACCACAGTAACCAAAAACTTAGGTTTTCCAAAACAGACAGACTTACGTGCCTATGGATCCATTACAACACTGCCTAACATTACATGACTCCAATTGAATGACCAAAGCACCCAAAGCATGTAACTCACCAATGACATGAATTAATCGTCATCATACTCAAAACCCACGACAGTTATAAATCCGGACAAATGTCCACACGACTCATTTAGTCAAAACCGAGCCAAAGGCCCAACACTTTACGTAAATCTCTAAAGAAAGCCTTTGTAAACATTAAAAACATGTTTAACCGACTGATGAAGACACAACGACCCAAAAGTATAATTAACTCAATCTCAACATTGATTGAGGCAAACCATTTTCCAAATGGACTCTTTATCCTTATATTTCCAAAATGCCTCATGACATATTTATACACGTTTTCCAAATAGTTGTAAGTACAAAATCAAAGAAACGACCTTTACATCAAATGGGCTCCATTTATATATATATATATATATATATATATATATATATATATATACATCAAGAAGCATATCAAAATGATTTAATTGTCAAAATGTCCAAAATCATAAATATGCGTGTGACACAAGTTTATAAAGTGAGATATAACCAAATACCCAAAACTTATCAGCAGTTAACAATTTGATGTAAAATACAAACACTTTAAAATAAACATTTTGGCATGCACACCGTTTTCATAAATCATCTTGAACTCACCTTGCTAGGTTAAGTTAAACCTAGTTTTCAATCCCCAACCATTAACCTCCAAAGCGTAGATCCCACCCAAAGCCTTCCGAAGACATCCATTCCAACTCTTCAACACAAGCTTCCCAAAACCTAGATCCACACATTTCCAACCATGAATAACTGTATCCAACCATAAAGAAACATTCCCCAAATATTTTACATAAAGATCTCAACTTAGGTCAAAACCCTAATTTCCATAAATGAAGAAAAGGGAACATTACCTTGATTTCCACCTTGCATCTAGCAATAATAAACTTCTAGGGCCCCAAACATGAATCTCAACCTTCAAGTCTTCAAAAGAGGTGAAAAGGGTTTGGGAGAGATTTTGACGAAACCTAAGAAAATGAGGATGAGATGGTGAGCTTCAAACCTTCACAACCAAAACCTAGCTTGGTGAGGGAGATCCTCCTTAAAATCCATGGTTTTGAGGTTTCAAATGCAAGAAAACCCTAATTGGACCTAAGGGTTCGTTTGAGAGAGAAGAAGGAGAAATAGGTGAGAAACAAATGAAAGAGGGCTGGAAATTCAGGGTTTTAAGCCAAAACTGGGCCGATCGTGATTGTGCCCCGTAATTGTTTGGCACTCTCGCCGGGGACGTACCGTGACCTCCCCCACACTCGCGACTTTGCCTCGCGATTGTGACACGCATCACAGTCGCGGGCACTATCGTCCAAACTGTGTCGGACCCCGAAATCTTCCTTTCTTCGCATCTGAAAGCTCTCGATACACCAAGGGACTTAGATAATGTTTTCCTAACACGATCCCTCCCTTTACAAGTTCAAAAACGTCCAGAGACCTCTACAGGACGAAAATTACGGGTGTTACAAAGCCATTGATTAGTTTTCTAAGTTTTGATCAATAGTTAGGATTTGTCCTCATGTGCACAATGAAAGATGAGTTTTCATTTGAACCCACCCCTATATATATATATAGGGTTGGGTTATTTTGTTAACCTTGTAATTGTTATTAACTTTGTGAATCAATCATCACCATTAATGATGAGATTGGATGTATGAGATTTAATGTAAATTAATATGCATTTAATGTGTTTTAGTTAAATGACCGATATATTGAACCAATGTGAAAAAGGGTATTTTTCGGAAAATATTTCCCCATTATTTTGAGACATAAAGCTTGGCTTATTAATTACTCTCAATCAAAATTGAAACTGACGTACGTTGGATGTTCATGAATGTTCATATTATTATTATTCATGAATGTTCATTGACATATATTATTATTGTTCATGAATGTTCATATGTTTGAATGTTCTTATTATTATTGTAATGGATATTCATTTGTTTGAATGCTCATATTTGTTAGTGTATTATTGTATCCAAGATTTAATTAGGAAAAGTCAAGTCAAGATAAGTCAAACAATGTCTAAGTCAATATGAGTTTACTTAGTTGTTAAGCATGTAGTTTTAGTCCTTGGTATAAATACCTTGGTTTATGTTTGTTGTATTGTGTGGTTCTTAATTGCAATATACTTGTGACTGTTTCTCTCTCTATACTCTCTCTCTAGAACTTCATATTGTCAATATCTTGATTGATAGATTGCTTGATTGTGATTGGGAAAATACAATTTCAATTGGTATCAGAGCGAGACCAAACAATTTCAGAGTGATTGAATTAAGCAAAATTGATTGGATTTCTGAAAATTTTGTCAAGAAAATTCGTTTTTGTGAAAAAGTCACTGTTGGATCAAAATGTTGTGAATTTGTTGTTCTTTGATTGAAAAGATGATTCAATAGAATTCGTTTAGTATAATAGATTCATTCTTGTTCACAAAGATTGTCGAATTAATCACTAGAACAATTTTAATTTTGGATTTCACTGTGTTTTTCTTGAAAATATGTCGAACACTGTTCTTGGATCAATTTGATACTTTTTGATGTTTTTAATCAAAATCTTGTGTTAGAATAATGTTCTAAATGATAAATCGTTCATCTCTATGAAATTTCATGTTCTATTTTGTAGGTTTGAGTTGATTTAGATCGATTTCGTAAAAAATAGCCAAGAACACGCTAGATTCACGAAACGCGCAAGCTTCATCATCCAAGAACACACAAGATTCAAGTTGAAGAACGCGCAAGCAAAGCGTGAGAGTTTGGATAAAACGCGCTAACAGAGACAAGCGAGTTTCATAAACGCGCAAGGCGTTACCTGCGAGTTCAAGTGAAACGCGCAAACTTCATCTTGCGCAAGCCGTGAAACGCGCAAACCGTGTCTTACGCGAAACGTTAAACACGCAAACAGTATCTTGCGCGAGCCTTGAAACGCGCAAACTGCGTCTTGCGCGAGTCGTGTAACGCGCAAACCTCATCTTACGCGAAAGGTGAAACGCGCAAACCTTGCTTTGCGTAAGCCGTGTAACGCGCAAACGTCATAAAACGCGCACGTAGCGGCTAGCGATTTCCAGAAACGCGCAAGTGCCTACTAGCGAGTTTCAGTGTGAATAGTGCTTTACGCTTTCAGTGCCTTGCGAGTTTCATCCTTTGCGTGACTAACGACTAACGCGTTTCAGTGGTTAGCGAGTTTGATCAGTGAATAGTGACTAGCGCGTACAGCGACTTGCGAGTTTCAAGACTTAATTTTTTTTCTGAAAATTAAAATTTTTTTTGTGATCAAAGTTTGACTTTTTAGTCAACATTTATGATTTGTTTGGGAACGATCATTCCATTGTCAAGCTAATCTTTCGACTACAGATTATTTGATTGTCAAGATGCCAACTACAGATGAGAGAGAAAATACTGTACTTTCAGCTAGAGATATGGCAGTCTTGTACATGCCTGAGATACCAAAAATAGAAGCAGAAAGAGACAATCTGAAAAATCAGAATTCAAAGCTTCTTAAACAGATTCAGGAGTTGAAATTTAATTTTTCAAACTCTGATAAAACTCCTGACTGTATAAAGTGTACTAATACTGTTAAGTCTAATATTGCAGGTATCATCAGTGCAAAAGAGGAAGAAATTAGAGAGAAAGAGAAAGAGATTAAAGAGAAAGAGAAAATGATTTCTTTAAAAGAAAACACTGTTAAAACATGTGAAAAAGAAATCAAACTCAAAGAGAAAAAGATTGCGTATCTTTAAAGCCAACTGAAGACGACTGAACAGAAAGCATCAGATTTGCAAGATGAATCAGTCAAGCTTCAAAACAAGTTTAAGGCTTTCGAAGAGAAGATATCTGCTCTGGAAAAGAAGAATGCTGAATTGAAAACAAGTCTTCAAGCAGAAAAAGAAAATCATGTGGGAAGACATCTTCTACTCAACAGATGTCTGAACTTTCTAAGAAAACTTTGCAAGAGAAAAAGGATCTTGAGTTGAGATGCATTAAACTTTCCAAGCAAGTGTCTGATTTTGAAAAGATTCTAATTACTGAAAGAGACACATTTGCTAAGGAAAGAAAAGTTCTTGAAGATAAAAACACTGAATTTCCCAAACAAATCTCAGTTTTACAAGACTTATTAGAAAAAGAAAGACATTTTTTTAAAGAAAAGAAAAAGTCTTTTGAATCTGAAAAGAAAAATTCTGAGAAGAGAAATGTTGGGATCTTCAATGAAATTTCTGATAAATCCAAGAACTTACAAAAAGATTTTGAGCAAGAACGTTCATATTTTGAAACTGAAATATCCAATCTCATGTCCAAGATCTCCGTTCTATCATCAGATATTCTTAAAGAACAGATGGCTAGATCTGATTTGAAATAGAAATTTGACACACTTACTTCTGAAAGAAACATTTTATCTGAAAAGATAAAGAACTTAGAAGCTGCAAATGTTGATTTGTTAGAAAAAGTTTGTGCTGATGTGATCAATCAATCACCAGTTAACAATTCAACCGAATCAGTTTGCTCTTTTAAAACTGCTTCTAGTTCTATCCATGACAAAAATGTTTTCAAAAACAAAAGTGTTAAATCACAAACTGTCAAATCAAATCAGATCAGACCATCAAATCTATTTTATGACAAATCTGTTGATGGTTCAGCAAATTTTTATGTTAAATCTCTTGGGAAGCAATCAAAGAAAAATCAGATGGTCTGGAGAGTAAAAGATTCTGATGAAGAGAAGAAGAATGACAGCTCATTCAAATCCACAACAAATGTCAAAAAGAACAGTGTGCATAAAGGTAAATCTTTTGGTAATTCTGATATATATTACTCGACTAATCATCTGATAAGGATTGTTCAAAGGAAGATATGTTGTTCTTACTGTGGAGAGAATGACTTCGTTCAAAGAGAAACTGCTCATAACTGTTACGGTTCTTATAGAATAACTTCTCAAAATTCTAGATTTAAAAGATATACATCTAATGAGAAGTGGATTCCTAAATCTAACATACCAGGACCCAAATACCAGTGGGTACCAAAGCCTGTTAAATCTGTTTCGCAGGTACCACAGGTATAGGGGGAGCAAGATGTATGACTTCTGATCATGTACAGATCAGGACTCGTACTTCAAAGTACAAAATTATGACTTCTAAGTACTACAACTTAGAACTCGAACTTCAATGTCAAAGACAAAGGCTTTTGAACACAACAGTTCAAAACCCGGACCTTAAAGTCAAAGAGTTATGGCTTTTGAACAAAACAGTTCAAAACCCGGACTTAAGTGTCAAGACTATGGCTTCTGATCACATGACAGATCAGGACCCATTCTTTAAGGTTTAAAGATAAGGATATTTTGTAAATATCCAGGGGGAGCTTATCTGACTTAAATCATTTTGTCATGATTTGAGGGGGTGCTCAAAGGTAAATATCTTCTGGTCTAGATCTCTGATTGTTTGAAAGAAGAACAACTTTCGAACATGAAAAACAGTTTCTTAAATGTTCAAACCACTTATGGTTCTCAAAAGATTTCATGAATTTAGAAGTGTGCTTTTAAATGTTTTTCAATATTGAGCTTTAATGTTTAACTGACCGTGTGTTTCCAAAGATCAATACTCGTGTATTATCTTTCTTATATATTGTAAAGTATTCACACACATCGGTTAAGTACTTCATTTTAATCTGTTATTACCATGTCTCTAAACGAACCTATTTTTCGATGGTAATACTCCCGTTTGCTTTCAAATGTTGTTGAGCATCAATCATCATTTGTAATTTGTGCTTTCATTGTTAAATTGTTTGTTCATATAAACAAACCATCAATTTCTATGATACCCTAACCATTGTATTTGATCTGATTGATACATTGTCAGATTCTCAAAACAATTCTCTTGATTTCATTTCATTCATTCAATATTCTTGTTTTGAGAGATCTTCATTGTTCAAATGCTCAAATTTCATTCTTAATTTTAAATGAGCATACATTCTGACAATATTATCATTTTGAGATTAACTGTTCAAGTTAAACTGTTGAGCAACTATTCTTTTAGGACTTACATGGGATTCGTGTGAGAACTTATAAGAACTTCCATGGATTCACGTAAACCAGTGTTTCCTACCCAGGAAGTAATCCTTGAGTGATTGAGGGGTGAGGGGTCATAAATCAAAGAGTGGGGAAGATAACTCATCCGGTTGAGTTTTTCTCATTGTGTAGAGCGGAAAAATGTAAATGAGAGTTTGGTTAGAAGTGAGCTTTAATGTTAAAAAGAAAGAGGGTGTGAGAACAGAGTTAAAAGAATATCAAAACTCTGCACCAACCACTTTCTGAGTCGGGAAACCACAAAATCTGATTGGTTCACATTCTTTGGTAACCATCATTGAAAAAGGCAATGAGCCCATGCCAACTCTTGCATTAACCCCACCATCCACTTGTTTCTTTCTTAACAAAGAAATGTTTCATTTTCTTTGGGGACGTAGCATATCTGCTATCTAGTCTTCACTTGGAAGATTTAGATATTGAAAAAGAAGGAAAGTTGCCCCACCTTCGCACCTCCTTCATGCACATTGAGTCCGTGTAATACTTGTTGCTGTCTCAACAGTTTACACAATTTGAGCCTTATGAAACACAATCATTGTGCTAAATTCTTTCATACACAAGCACGAGCACACAGAAAATTTGTTTTTCTGTCAGAACATTCATAGATAAACCTTGTGTTTTTCAATGATTGAATGGAAGTCCTGGGGAGTCATCATCAAACCAGCTCCTTAAATTGTACATTCGTTGTACATAGTAACTCCGTGTTACTGACAGGCACTTCTAACTGTTTCATTTGTTGAATCAGGGTTACAACGTCTATTATATCTGGATTTGAAAAGATTCAGGTATATACAATTAATGATTCAGCTGTTCAGATCAAAAGGGCGAAGAATGTCAAATGTAACTCAAAGAGGGAGAATATTGGTAAAAAGGGGAGATTCAAAGAAAATGCGGAAATTGAGAAAGTTTTGATGATTATGAGCCTCACAATCATCAAAAAGGGGGAGACATCCACAAAGATCAATTTCAAAGTCATCAAAGAAGATGTCCAAAGAAGATGTCAAAGTCAAAAAGACTTGCGGAGAGATTATGAAGAAACAAAGATGATTCAAAGACAAATTCAGATAATTCGTGAAAGTTTGTTTATCTGAAGACTGATCAGAGATCACAAGAGATGAAGACACAAGATTAGAGATTCCTCAAAGTTGTTTTAAAGCTCGAAGTTTCAAAAGTTTTTAAAGAGTTTCAAAGATTTGTTCAAGACTTGTTGACATTCCGAAGATACAAAGTGCAAATGACTTTTCAAGATTCTTCAAAGACTTAAAGACTGAAGACTGTTAAATCTTCAAAGTTTTAAAGGTGCCAGAGACAAAAGTTGAAGAATCAAGCGCTGAAGACTAATGTCAAATTTTTATTAAATCTTGAATACAAAGGGGGAGATTGTTAGTGTATTATTGTATCCAAGATTTAATTAGGAAAAGTCAAGTCAAGATAAGTCAAACAATGTCTAAGTCAATATGAGTTTACTTAGTTGTTAAGCATGTAGTTTTAGTCCTTGGTATAAATACCTTGGTTTATGTTTGTTGTATTGTGTGGTTCTTACTTCCAATATACTTGTGACTGTTTCTCTCTCTATACTCTCTCTCTAGAACTTCATATTGTCAATATCTTGATTGATAGATTGCTTGATTGTGATTGGGAAAATACAATTTCAATATTATTATTGTTCATGAATGATAATTTTTGTAACTCCTCATTAATGAGGCTAAAAAACTACATGAAATACCAACTCTACCCTTAAGCATTTAATTAATGAGTTTAATCAACCAAAGATTTTGAAGCTTTCTTATTGGTCAATGGTGGTTAGCATAGTTAATAACATTTTATTGGTTAACAAAATAACATACCTATATATATATATATATATAGGGGGTGGGTTCAAATGAAAACCCATATTTCATTGTGTACATGAGGACAATTATGGACCGTTGATCAAAAAAAAAGCTGAATAGATCAAAGGATAAAAACATGGTGGCAATTTTATAAATAAATTGAAAACTCTGTCCATGGCTTAATGTATATTCAGCGCATAGGGGCAATTTCGTAAAAAATCTTTGACGGTTCAAAAAACGAAATTAGATCATAATCATGGTGCATAGCCTGCAAATACGGCTTATTCAGAAACTCTCTCTCACTAAAACCGCCATTTATCTACTAAAATTCTCTCACTAACTCTCTCATTAATTCTCTCTCTTAAACCGCCATTGTCGAAGATCATCAACGAATAATTTTTGCTGAAAAATGAGCGATTCTAGCGAAGAACAAAGAGATCACATTTCGATAGCACAGGTTTTTGCAAAAGGTAACTTCTAAAACCTAAATATTTGTATATTTTGAATAGTTAGGGCTTGTATTCATTATTTACTGATTAATAATTACTAGATAAAGTTGAAAATATAAGCAATAAAATCTCATTTGAAAACCCTAAAACGGAGAAAATGAAGAAGAGACGTTATTCGAATAAATAATTGAAATAAATAGTTATTATCTGAAAAAATGATTATTAGAAATGTTATTCGATAAAATTTACCAAAAACCAGAAATATTTTGTTAGATCTTGTAACAAACTAAATAAACGTATATATTCGGTAGGAATATCAGTTATTCAGTATGAATATCAGTTATTCAGTATGAATATCAGTTATTTTGTTAGATCTGTTTTATTCATAGTGCTTAAAACATATAAAGGTATACATTCAGTTGGAATATGAGTTCAAAAAATTTGAAATAATTGTGATATTCATAGTGCATAAAACATATGAAATGTGATTGACTATTGATTCTGAAAATTTGTCCTCAAGCTCTAGAGGTCTGATATTCATATTGAATATATGCTTTATTCGGTTTGAATAAAGGTATACATTCAGTTGGAATATGACTTCAAAAAATTTGAAATAATTGTGATATTCATAGTGCATAAAACATATGAAATGTGATTGACTATTGATGCTAAAAATTTGTCCTCGTGATCTACAGGTCTGATATTCATACTGAATATATGGCTTTATTCAGTTTGAATAAAGGTATACATTCGGTTTGAATATGACTTCAAAAATTTTGAAACAGTTGTGATATTCATAGTGTATAAATCTTATATTTATTAACTGTATAATTTTAAATTCAATAGCAAAAAAAAGAAAGAATGAAGAGGAACAATCTTCAACAAAAAAACAGATAGAAGAGACCAAAAAAATGACAAAGGAGAAAATCAAGAAGAGCAAAATTGAAAAGACCAAGAAGAAAAAAGGAGAAGAAATAGGAAGAGAGATTAAAAAAGAAAAAAGATGAAGAAGAGAAGAAGAAAAAAAGAAGAGGAAAGTTGAAGAAGAAAAAAAAACAGAAGAAAAAGAAAAGAAGAAGATAGAACACAGAGCTCTCTCAATTAGAACAACACCAAAAAATCTCATGATGGTAATTGGGAAGATGAAGATGAGAATGCCCCAAATAAACTGTGTCAAGAAGTTGGGGTTTGAAAGTTTATTAGAAATGAAGATTGACTCAATCCCGGAAAAATTGGCACATTACATTGTGGACAATTTTGATCCAATAAACATGGTTATAAGAACAAGAAAAGGGCCAATTCATGTGACAGAAGAGTCAGTGAGTCACATTTTAGGACTCAAAAATGAAGGAGTAGATATTAATGAAGTTAAGACGGACAGTGAGTGGGATGAAATAATAAAGGTTTGGAGACAACAGTTTGGGAAACCTCAGGTTAGACCGAAGGATATTGTGGAGAAGATACAAGACTCAAACAGTACAGACTGGAATTTCAAGTTAAATTTCATAGTTTTGGTTGTGAATACAATGGCAGTATCAATGAAGATGGGGACTTGCAATCTTGAAATTCTTTCACATCTTGGAAAATGTTTGGATTTAACAAACATCAATTGGTGCAAATACATTATTAATCGTGCAAAAGAAAGCAAGAATGGTTGGAACAGTGAATCAGATGCAAGCTTCTACACTGGTCCAATAACATTTTTAACGGTATGTAGTCAACTTTAATCTCTTTTTATTCAAGATTAATATGATAGTTAGGATTGTGTTAACCATGAATGCATTAAATATTCAGTGTGAATAATTTTGATATACATGCTAATCGATGGATTATTAATGTTTTAAAAATGAATGAATTTGTTGGGTCTGAAAGATGTCAAGGATGGATACTACTGTTGAATGTGTTAATATTGCTAGTTCAACTTAGTTAATACTTCTGAAGTTAATGCTGCTAGAAGAACTTAGTTAATACTTCTGAGGTTAATGCTGCTAGAAGAACTTAGTTAATACTTCTGAAGTTAATACTTCTGAGGTTAATGCTGCCAGTTGAAGTTAATGCTGCTGGAACAAAGTTAGTGCTGCTCTTCATGGTTAGTACTGCTGGAGTTACTACTGCTAAGAGATTAATACTGCTCAGAGTATTAATGCTGCTTATGATTAATACTGCTTATAAGATGGAGATCTGTATGGAAAGGATGACAGCTGGATAAACTGAAGATATTCATAGAAGCTTAGAGATAATGATGGAAGATATTCTGGAGATATTGTATAAATTGTAATTATCTTTTATCTTCAGTATATATATTGTATTGTTTAGAATAGTGAGATAACTTTTTGATATAATTATTCATTCTATGTTTTAGTTCTAGAGAGAAAATCAACCTCAAGGCATAGTTCCTAATTTTAGAGAAGTAGAATTCGTCTTGAAAGAGTCTGTTCTTCAAGATTGAGGTTGAGTGTGTAATCTTGTGATTTTAATCATTCAATACAAGTTTACAAGTTGTTAATCATACTTACTGTTTGTTTACTGTTACATTGAATATCAAAGTGTTATTCCGCAACTTCTTTGATATTGTTTCTGAGTATTCATAATTCTTGTTGAGAATTTGATCCTGACAAGTGGTATCAGAGCAAGTATTCTCAGAAACATTCATTCAACATCAATCATCATGGCTAAAGAATCAGAATCGACAAGCACTGCCATTCCCACTGAGGTAACATCTAATCTTTGCTCTAAATCCTGTATTGAAACTGTTCAAAGGTACAGGGATCACAATCAGGGTATGTGTGATGATCTTAAAAGATTAGAGAGAGATATAAAAGACTATGTAAGAATCGTTGAGAGCTTTGTGGAACAGATTAAAGTTTTCCAAGCCAATGAACTTCAACATTATTATGATACAAATTACTGGAAGTGGGAGAAGAATGACCTAGAACTTCAGCTGAAAAAGTCTAAAGAGGAGAATGAGAAGATAAAGAGTGAGTTTGAGAAAGCCAAGCTGGATATTGAGAAATTTTCCAATGCTTCAAAAGCAATGGACTCTTTGCTCCAAACTCAAATCCATGACAAACTTAGAAGAGGAATAGGCTATAACACCACCCCACCACCATACAACAACAACTACATCCCTCCTATATCAGACTTGCTAGAGACCAAGGATAGGAAGGAATTATCTGATAGAGCCACTAAGGTATATCCATTAGAAAAGGTGGTGGTTGAAACAGACTCTGAAGAAGAGAACTCTAGTGAAAAAAATAAGGAGAACACTGTGAGTGGTGAGATTCCTCTAGAAAATCACATTATCACCAATGAGGGATGTGGAAAGACTTGGGTCAAATCTAAGAACATTGAGAAGACTGAGGGAAAGTCTAACAAAGTCCACTACAAACAGACCACAGTTGTGAAACCTGCTCCTTGTCAACAGTGTGCTTGCAATAAGTCTGAGCCCAAAAAACATGATAAACCAAGGGGAAATCAGAGAAATTGGAATAATCAGTAGGCACAAAAACAAGGGGTTGATCTGAGTAAAATCAATAGACCAAAACCTTGTTTTATCTGTGGAAAGCTTAATCATGTTGCCAAATACTGTTATGTCAATCCTATCAACCAAAGAGTTAATTTTCAAAGACAAACTCAAAACTCCTTTGGTTATAGGAATCAAAGAAGGAATCAAATGGCTGAGAAAAGAGCACCTAAAAAGTATCATTTTCAGAACAAGTTTGCTAATACAAAGAAAAATGCTCCAAATAAGCCAAGGAGTAATTTAAAGACAAAGAAAGCAAACAACTTTGTTCAAGTTTGGGTTCCAATTGTAAAGAAACCTGTTAGTACTGCTATCCCAGATAGTACTGCTAACAGAAATAGTGCTGCTGCAACCAATACTACTGCTAACAAGGATAGTGCTTCTACTAGTATTAATGTTGCAAAGCCTATAATCTTGACAAAGTATTCCAGCCATGAGATTCCTAAACAACTCATCCAGACCAAACTGACAGATTATATAAATGAGAAAGGACAACCCAAGACCACTTTGGCTTGGGTTCCCTCAAAGACTAACTGATTTATCAAGTGTGCAGGGCAACCAAAAGCTCAAGAGGAAGAGCATTTGGAATGAAGATAATGGTTGCTCTTGGCACATAACAAGGAACATGGACTGCCTTCAAATTCTTTAAAAGATTTGATGGAGGACATGTTACTTTTGATCCAGCAGAAGGTAAGAAAAGTGAAAAAGGTATAGTTTCAAAAGATAAAGTAACTTTTGAAAATTTTATGGTATATGGTACTACTAACCTTGTGTCTGTAAGTGTTTCAGGTTGCTAATACTGAAAGGTAGTTAGTACTTCTAGTTCAGTGAATACTGTCAGACTGTGTTAATGCTGCTGGTATGTGTTACTACTGCCAGTCTGTGTTAATGCTGCTGATAAGTGTTACTACTGCTAATGTAAGTTTTCTATACCTAAAAATGATCTTCATTGATTTTATGTCAAACCTGGATATCAATCAAAAAGCTTTTATCTGTATCCAAGGTTTGTACAAGAAGTACTTAATAATGAATTGACGGACATACTTCACTTTGATGAGGTATATGTACCTAAACCCCCTAAAGGCAAGGTTTTCTCAAACATGAGAAGATCTGCTAGGGACTCTGAAGGAGTTGACACCCCATTGTTCTCTACAATGATGGTGGTGTCCCACACTGAAGAAGGTATGGCAGCAGGGTCAAGGCCCTCATTAGATCATCCCACTGCTAGCCAATCCCAACCTTCCCACTCTATATCTATCCCACAGTCCCTACTTCATAAGCCCACTTCTCCAATTACCCAAACTTATACAAGGAAACAGGTAAAGAAGGCTCCTTCCCTTCTTGTACCATCACCCACTAAGTCTTCTAGCCCTCTAAGGGAGAATTCTCCCTTAGAGAATATCAATAGGGAAACCAAAGGGGTGTCTCCCAACCCCAAGGAGGTGCTCACTGAGGTGGAGGTTGAGCATATGGGTGCTAAGGCTTCCACTACTCCTGCTAGCTCAGAGGAGGTCAGTGGTAACATACATAAGACCTTCCCCATGGAAACTTTGGGTGAGAAATCAACCAAAGGTCCCAGGTGCCAAGAAACCAAGGGAGTAGAAGGTGCTTCTGCTAGGCAGAAGATCTCTATTAAAAGATCCAAGGATCCTTCAAAGGTAGTAATCACACCTAAAGGAGGTGAGGATAGTTTAACTAAAAAAAATTGATGGATACACTTGGTACAATTAGTCTGAAAGTTCATAATCAAATTATGGAGATAAAAGAGATGAAAAGGTGATCACTTCTTATCACTAGCAGATAGATCATTTCAAGAAGCTGGTACTGAAAAAGAAGAAAATTAAAGTTTGTATGAAATCTTATTTTGAGGGGGAGATAAGTGAAGAAGCTGAAACAAAGCAGTAACTACATCAGAAACAGAAAAGAAGATAACAATAGAAACAGAAAAGAAGATAACAGCAGAAACTGAATCAAGAAGAACTAGAAATTACAGAAAGTTTTGAAATTATCATAAAGACCTTATGCTGAAGAACTTAACTTCTCAGTTTTGAAAAGTTAAGTTAGGGGGAGATTGTTGGGTCTGAAAGATGTCAAGGATGGATACTACTGTTGAATGTGTTAATATTGCTAGTTCAACTTAGTTAATACTTCTGAAGTTAATGCTGCTAGAAGAACTTAGTTAATACTTCTAAGGTTAATGCTGCTAGAAGAACTTAGTTAATACTTCTAAAGTTAATACTTCTGAGGTTAATGCTGCCAGTTGAAGTTAATGTTGCTGGAACAAAGTTAGTGCTGCTCTTCATGGTTAGTACTGCTGGAGTTACTACTGCTAAGAGATTAATACTACTCAGAGTATTAATGCTGCTTATGAGTAATACTGCTTATAAGATGGAGATTTGTATGGAAAGGATGACAGCTGGATAAACTGAAGATATTCATAGAAGCTTAGAGATAATGATGGAAGATATTCTGGAGATATTGTATAAATTGTAATTATCTTTTATCTTCAGTATATATATTGTATTGTTTAGAATAGTGAGATAACTTTTTGATATAATTATTCATTCTATGTTTTAGTTCTAGAGAGAAAATCAACCTCAAGGCATAGTTCCTAATTTTAGAGAAGTAGAATTCGTCTTGAAAGAGTCTGTTCTTCAAGATTGAGGTTGAGTGTGTAATCTTGTGATTTTAATCATTCAATACAAGTTTACAAGTTGTTAATCATACTTACTGTTTGTTTACTGTTACATTGAATATCAAAGTGTTATTCCGCAACTTCTTTGATATTGTTTCTGAGTATTCATAATTCTTGTTGAGAATTTGATCCTGACAGAATTTATTATTAAGTGTGAATAACTTAGATAGTTTGATATGAATGGAGTTTGATATGCATCCATAATTCAGTGTGAATAAAACTACATATTCAGAGTGAATATATAGAATATGGAATGTTTTAGTATTCAGTATGAATGGAGTTTGATATGCATTCAATATTCAGTATGAATAAAGCTACATATTCAATGTGAAAATATGGAATATGGAATGTTTTAGAATTCAGTATGAATAAATTTTGATATGCATTCAATATTCAGTGTGAATAAAACAACAAATTCAGTGTGAATATATAGAATATGGAATGTTTTAGAACTCAGTATGAATAAATTTTGATATGCATTCAATATTCAGTGTGAATAAAACTACATATTTAGTGTGAATATATAGAATATGGAATGTTTTAGAATTCAGTATGAATAAATTTTGATATGCATTCAATATTCAGTATGAATATAGTTTGATATTCACTCTGAATATCAATTTTTTTTTAATTTATATATCTGAATTATAAAAAAATGTAGCTTCTTTATGTTGACTCAACCACATGCAATGGACTGGAGCATGAGAGGATAAGGCCTGCATTGAGAGGATGGAATACAGAAACAATGAAGAAGAGAGAGAAAATGGAAATAATCAATGGAGCTTTTGGAAGAGGAGAAATGGCTAAGAAGTATGTTGAAAAAGCAGAGCCTTCAACAGAGGAGAAGACAATTAAGGTAAACATATATTTACATTTGCATTATAGTACTTGCTTTAATAACTGAAATCTCTATAAAAAATAACAGGATTACTTGAAGATGCTTGATGAAGGTCTAGAAGAACTTTGTGCAAACAAGGCAGAATTGGAATATAACTTGAAGCAAGCAATTATGATGTATCCACAAGATAGTTCGTTGACAGAGTGGAAGTCAACCTATGAAAGTTCTTTTTTCATTAAAACAGAATCAATTGTTGAGCAGCATATTGAGATTAGAGAATAGATTGGTGGAGATGGAGAGAATAGAGAAGGAGATCAAAATGAAGACAATACAAAAAAAGAAGCATGTAAAGAAAAGGAGAAAGAAGAGAAGGAAGCTTGTGAGGAAAAAGAGCAAGCTCTTAAGGTAGAAAAGAATACAAAGTTGATTAGAGTGGATCATGTTATGGAGGGAACATCAAAAAAGGTGAATGATGAACAGATAGAGAAGGTTGTTGATTGGCTGTCCAACACAGAGTACTGGAATGAGTTGGCAAAAACAGGAGAGATTGATAATGCATTTAAGAATGCAAATGAAGAAAGCCAAAATGCAGTTCAACAAAGATTGGAGATTGAAGCAACAGAAATCATAGAGGAGGTTGTTGCAGATATCGATATGGGAGAACAAATTAATGAAAACAAAGTGGTGAATGATGAGGGGAAGGTGGAGAACAAGAAGAAAGAAGTAAACAAGGAAGAAACACAGGAAGAGGATACAAAAGAAGAGAAGAAAGAAGATGAGAGCAAGGATGAGGAAAAGAAGCAGGAGAGGGAAGAAGGAAATAAAGAAGAGAAAGAGACAGAGAAGAAGGAAGAAAAGAAGAGAAAGGAAGAAAAAAAGAAGGGGATAATGAATGAAGATGATGAAGTTGAACCACAACTATCAGATACTCCACATTTTAGATTGGGAATATCACAGGTGGATACTCCACAGAAAAAAGAAAAAGAAAAAGAAGTTGAAGTTGAAGAAGAAATTACAAGCAAAAAAGGTCCACTTGTAATAAGAATAAAACAAAAGGAAGTGAGTGAGCAAGAGAAAAAAGAAAAGAGGACAGAAAAGATAGGTGATCAACTCAAATCACCTTATATTCAAAGAAAAGTGGATCCAACAAGGAATATAACAACAACAGAAAACAAGGTTGGGAATTGGATATTTTCACTTCAGGGAGACAAATTGTAAGTATAAAACTATTATCTTTTATTCATATTGAATTATCATCTTTTATTCAGACTAAATACAACTAAATATTCAGAATGAATAAGTTTGATGTGCATGCTAACTGATAGATCATGTATTGTGCTAATCATGAATGCATTCTGTATTCAGTATGAATAAGTTATATATGTATGGTAATTGATAGAATATGAATAAGTTGAGCATTATCTTTTATTCATGGTGAATTGTCATCTTTTATTCAGACTGAATAAAACTAAATATTCGGTATGAATAACTAGTAATATTCATTATGAATATCAAATGCATTCATCATTTTTTTGTAATATTCATATGTTTAATTCAATTTTTAACAATGATGTTGTCTTTCAAACAAAGGAGGGACAGACCAGTTTTAGGGTAATGTTTGAAAGTCTGATTCCTGAGTCAGAGCCATTTTCAAATGTTATTGACAGCTGGTCAGTCCTTCTTAATCATGAAGAAAGACTAAAGAGCAAGGATTCTCCAAGAAGATTATTCTGCACAACAGCAATTTTTGTAAGTTCACTAAATTGCAAAAATCATAATAATATTTATATATCAATTCTTTTTTTTCTCAAAAGCCAGATGAAATGTTCATAAGGAAAGTTCCCTTGGAAAAAAATTTAAATCTCTTCACAAAAAACTTTTGTGAAAACATGAAGGAGAATGCAGAGTTTGAAGCTCTGAAGAAAGTTGAATTGGTATGAAACAAATACATTAACAAAAATCATTTAATTATTTTTATTTCATATATTATAAATAAATTACATAAATGTATTCATGCAGGTGTTTTTCCCAGTTGTAAAGCATGATCATTTTTATGTAATATGCTTTGATCTGAAGAATGGAGCATCACACATCCTGGACAACAATGCAACTGATGTACCAGATTCTGCAAAATACAGCACTGCACCAAAAACAATTGTAAGTAGAATATTATATTATCTACTATACATTAATAATAACTTTGTTATTAGACAATCTGAATAATATGTATGATATAAATATAATGTAGTAGGGGTGTTCATCGGTTGACATCCAATGGATGTGAGCCCAACCGAACCGATCGAATCATCCATTGGATGTTTAATTTTTCCAACCGAACCGATCCAATCATCCATTGGATCTTGGATTTTTTTTCAATCCAATGGATGATTGGATCGGTTCGGTTCCATCCAGTGGATATTTTTATTGGATGTCCATTGGATCGAATTAGATCCAACCAATGGATGATCGGATTGGATCCATCCGACATCCAATGGATGATTGGATGAGATCCATCCAATGTTTTAAATCCAATCTACAACAATTCATATATATAATATAATATTCCATAATTTTTAAATTCATCCGTTCAATAACTAGTACTAAAATACAAAAACATACAATCACCAAGTTTCACCCATACATATTGGAAAGTGGAAAGTGGAAACATTAAGCAAGCAAGAAGACAAAATAAACGTTGTCCGGAACCGTAAGTCCGCAACCGCAATACTGCAACATCTCAATCCATTCTTATTTCTCCATCTCCAACCAACATTTCTACAAAATTAAAAAGTATAAAACAAAATTATTATATTAATATCGCATGACTAAACACTTATAAAATACATAGATATATATATATATATATATACATATATAAATATATATATATATATATATATACGCACACATATTTACTTACCGGCTTCCAACGCCTCAATTTCTTCATTTGTAATTGTGGCATCAAAATCAAAGGATATTTTATGCCGGATCCAATTTTGGGTACAAATTAATGCTTGTACCGTTTTAGGATTCAAACAACTCCTATATGGATCGATAACACGGCCACCGGTAAAAAAGGCCGACTCTGATGCAACTGTCGATATGGGAATAACAGATACATCTTGAGCAATCATGGAAAGAACCTTAAACCTACTCGCGTTCTTTTTGCACCACTTCAACACATCAAAATCATGCTACAGATAAGTATACAAAACAAAGTTAAAACAAAAAATAAAACACTACTAAAAACATATTAGAAATGCAAGAAATGAAAACAAATATGCAAACCTGATCGGTATTTTCACAGGCTTCAATGAAATATTTGTCAAATTCGGTTTTGTTTTCAGAGGAATCAACAGCCTTCAACTTTTTTTGCGAAGTTGGTCAAATAAGGCATACTCATCCACATCATCTTCAACGTCTTCACCATCATTGTCAACATTAATAGAAGTCCTACACATGCCATCACCCGATTCCAATTGACTATACTCATTGTACATGGCATCCAAAGTCGTTCTAACATTTTTACAATGATTTGTAGCATCATCTTTGTTACCACACATCAACTCAAAACACACATTCAAAAAAGGTTCTTTATATCTAGGATCAAGCAAAATCGCCACAAGTATAAATGGGTTCAAATATTCAATTTTTCCCCAATACTTGTCATACTTTTTCTTCATTGAATTGGCCATTTCCCTCAACTTCTTATCAAGTCTAGTCCCGCTCCAAAATTCCAAACGACTATGAATAAAAGAAACCCGGTCTAAAAATTGATTAGATATGAAAAACTTAGACCCGGAAAATCTTAAAGTGCAATCATAAAAAATCTTCAAAAACTTCACAAATAACCTAGCAACTTCCCAATCACCTTCATTTGGACATTTTTTCACCTCACCGGTGCAAAACTCTTTGACATAACCTACATCATGCATCTCCATCCTCTCAAATGCCTTTTGATATTTTTCGGCAACTTCCAACATCATATATGTCGAATTCTGTTATACCCAGATTTATAGTTGATAAACAATCACAACACAATAAAGAACAAGAGATAAAAAGATCAAATCAACATACCACAAATCTCTAGATTCATCAGAAAATGCGTGTGTGTGTTCTTGGTACCTTGTGCGTGTACAATACAGAGAAAATACGACTACCTCTCTAACTTCACGTATTGTTCACTACCTAAAACTAGAAAATAAAATCCTTTTATACTTAGGTCAACATGACCTAACCATTATTGAATATTAGCTAAAATACCCCCTAGAGTATTAAACACTATTACAAACTAGACCCCTTATTCAATTTAATCTTGAATACAATTTACTGATCCAACAATCTCCAACGAGTTGCAACATCTAAGCAAACTGTTTTTTTACTTGTTATTTTTGCTTGTTCGGCACACTCTTTCAATTTTTGCAATCTAGTTGAAGAACCTCGTACATATCTCACCACATCTCTAATTTTCCCAATACTTGCATCATAATCACGTAATCCATCTTGCACAATCAAGTTAAGAATGTGTGAAGCACATCTTAAATGCATGTGTTGACCTCCCAAAATTGCACCACCCTATTCATTAACACTATTCATGACATATTGAACGACACATTATTCGATGATGTATTATCTACGGTAATGGTAAACACCCTCTCAAGTCTCCATTCTAGTAAACATTGTTCAATAGCCTTACCAAGTGTATCCCCCTTACTGTTAGGAACAACACAATAATTCAATATTTTTTATACAAAACCCACGAATCATCAACAAAATGAGCACTTAAACACATATAATGTAAATTCTGGCAAGACTTCCATGTATCGGTTGTAAGACAAACTCTTTGTTTTTTCTTCACAAACATGTCTCTTAAGATCTTTTTCTCTTTAAGATAAAGGGATGTAGTGCGAGAAGGGATGTGAAACCTAGGCTCTACTTGGCCCAACAATTCTCTAAACCCTTCATTCTCTACAAAAGAAAATGGGAGCTCATCTTGCACGATCATCCTACCAATATACTCTCTAAGTTTTTTGGGATCATACTTATGTGTTACCAAGTTAGCCCCCTCCCCTTTCAACTTCTCAAAACACACTTTTGCTTGCTTCTTGTCACCTCTTCCAGGAAAATTTTTACATTGGACATTGATGTGATTTAACAAATTATTTGTATCATTCTTCTTACTACCACATGCATATTGACTACTGCAATAGTTGCATTTTGCTTTTTCGGTACCTTTAGTATAACATACCTTTGTAAAGTGGTTCCAAACCATAGATGTCGCACAAGTTGACCTTGGCTTTTGAGTTCCTTGGGTGTCATCGGTAGGCATATTGGATGGTGGTGTTGCACTTTCATCACCATGAGTGGTCACATTTTATTCGTTGCGTGCATTCTCAATACCGGGATCTTCTTCATCAACGAGAGATATAGGTTTAACAACGTTCGCAGTGGAAGCCATCTGTTAATACAATATGATAAATCAAGTTATATATAACTCAAGTAAATGAGTAATCAAGTTGTTATATAATAACTTAAGTAAAACGAAATGGATGTTGACACAATTAGTAGAAATGAAATGAACTTTATTATTTAAGTTTGGATTACGGTGAGTCAATAAGTGTTATATGTAGATAAAAACTAAAAAACATAAAACTTTCCGGTTGGGGCAGGCCCCAATTTAACCTTTCCATGTATAGACTTGAACTTAAAAACAAATGCACTAACATAACATATTAAAAACAAATGCACTAACATAACACTATAACAGATTAAAAACAAATGCACTAACATAACACTATAACAGATTAAAAACAAATGCAACTCATACTTTCCAGTTGGGGATACTTTCCAGTTGGGGCATGACTGTTTACATCAATGCCAGATCTTTGATCATACATATCATAGATTGAGAGTGAGACAAATTTGACAAGTTTTAAAAGTCTAACGGTTGGTAGATTTTGGCAACATTGGAAGATAGAGGTATAAAATACAAAAAAAGTAATCACAAACTATGAACGAAGGCATGTTAAGAGAAACTAAATGAACAGTTATGACAGATTTCCAAATGTTTTCGAATTTGGCAAAGATAGTGTTAATTTAACTGCTTCTGATACTACATTGGTTGGAAATAATGATATACCAAATGGATCTGTATCTATGACTAAAGTGTCTGAACCTGGATTTGTGTTTAAGACAATGAAAAGAAAGAAGAAATTATTCCTCAGAGTTTTAGAGGTGGCAAAGTATTCATCTAGAACTCTAAGACAAATTCAGATTGCCATTAAGAAAAAGGCAATAAATATATGGTCAAACATCAGATATATAATCATCTAGGTTCAAAAAATCAAAATAGTTGCATCTAAGTTTACCAGGTTACTAATACGGTAATACCCACTCCATCAAAAGAATTCAATAATTAATAAGTTGAAAGCACAATCCTTAATAACTATAGTTCATTTATTTTCACCATAAAAAAACAGAGAACATTTGTAAATTCGATGGTTTAGAAACAAGATCTCATGGTGTAAAACAGTTAAACAGATGGTTTAGTAACAGAGTTTTGGAAAATCGATGGGTTGGATGAAGATGCATGAATGATGAATGTAGCATATAAATGATGAATGATGCCATAAACTGTTATGAAGTAGAATCCATTTTAGAGGGTTGTGCTAATCGACGATTTGACTTGCTGTGAACGATGGGAGAGGCGAGAGGCGAGAGGTACGACAGAGCTAATCGTCGATTTAAGTTGTTGCGAAGTGCTAACGTCGATTTGAGTTGCTAATCGTCGATTTGAGTTGTCGTCGGACTGATTTTGGGAGAGGTGAGAGGCGAGAGTCGAGAGGCAAAATTACAAAGTGTGATTTAGGGTTTTCAATTTTAGGCGAGAGTCGAGAGATACAGTGTCAAACTCAAAGCGGCAATCAACATTTTAATTTTTAAAAATTAAAATGATTAAATAATTCTATAAATTTATAAATTTATATATAAACAATATAATTTTATATTAATTAGTATTTGGTCGGTTTATATCGGTTAATAATTCGATTCGGTTTGGTCGGTTGGTATTGAATGCTTTAATCCGTTGACAATTCGGTTCGGTTCGGTCGGTTCTGATCGGTTCTGGACCATCATCCAATAACCGAACCGATTCAATTGGATGTCAAAATTTTCGATCTGATCCAATCCAATTACAATTGGATATCCAATCATTGTCGGTCGGTTCCTATTGGATCGGTTGACTTTCTGCACACCCCTATAATGCAGCAAAAACTGTTTATGAAGTTCTTGGAGAAACTTGGAGATGGAAGATCAAAGAAATTCACTCGAATAGTTCCCAAAAGAGAGGTCATGAAATGGAGAACAAAAGAGAACCACAAGGACTGTGATGTCTTTATGATGAGACATATGGAGACATTCATGGGGGGCCAATCAAAAATTGGGATTGTGGACTAGAGGAGGAGTCACCAGCTCAAAGATCACAGTTGAAGAAACTTCGATTCAAATATGTGACAAAAATGCTTTTGTCAGATATTAATGAAAATAAAGAATGGGTGATCAAGGAGGCAACTACATTTTCAGAACTACTAGAAGATAAAATCAAGGAGATACAAAAGAATGCAGAGAAGGTGAAGGAAGAACGACTGAGCAACATAGTGTAGATAAAGCTTGTGGATGAAGATAGCTAAGGTTGGGGATGAAGTTTGGTGAGGTTATTGATGAAGACTGGTAAGGTTATTTGAACAATTGATTTGGTTGTTATTTTGCATGAACAGTTATTTTGTGGGTTGGTATCATATTTCTTAGTATGATATCATTTGGTGGATTAACTTGAACAATTATTAGTTGGATTAGTATGACATGATTTAGTGGGTAGGATGTATGAACAATTAAGTTGGTTTTTTTGGTTGGATGTATGAACAATTGATTTGGTGGGTTAGTATGTCACATGATTTGGTGGTTTGATAGGTTATTCAAATGGATTGGAATTATAAACAATGGTTGTTTTGATGGATCATAGAAATATAGAAATGTTTATGTTGGTTTTGATTGATTATAAACTTCTAATGATGTATGGTTTGTAATAGAATAATATTCAAAATGAATATAACATGTTAGGATTGAATAGAGATATATTCACTCTGAATAGTAAATATATCTTTTATTCATAATGAATAAAACTTATTACTTTGATAGTTGAAAAACATGTAATTTTATTCACTTTGAATATTAACTAATATTCAGAGTGAATAAAACTAAAATGAAACTAAATGTAATTTTATTCACTCTGAGTATTAGTTAATATAATATTCAGAGTGAATTCACTCTAAATATTATTCAATATTCAAAGTGAATAAAACTAAAATGAAAAACATGTAATTTTATAGATTCTGAATAATAAATATACCCTTTTATTCATACTGAATAAATTTATACTTTCATAATGAAAAAAAATGTAGTTTCATTCACTTTGAATAATAGTTAATATTCAAACTGAATAAAAAGATAAGATATGTCAAAAATATTATTGAAATTCAAAAAATATCATCATATGAATTGTTTTATTACTCAATATTCAAAATGAATACAAAAGAGAACTAATTATGAATACCACTACTAGAAAGTAAAAAAAAATACTCTATTTACTAACATCTTTTCTCGATGGACAATTTCGTGAATCATGGTTACACATTTTATTACACATCCTACATAATCTCTTTGCCTTTTTACTCTTTTCAACTTTTTTTCTTTACCACTCTTCAACCTCTTGCCTGTACCACAACCTTTGTTTCTTATTGATTTAGGATTGTGAATAGCAACAACTTCTGGTTTTGACACACCAAGCAACGACTCCATAGGCTCTTCCCTATTGCGATGAGGAAGACTACATCCACTAGCCTCCAAATTACTCTTCAACTCTTGTATTTTCAAAACAAAGTCTTCAAGCTTCTCCATATCATCAACTACTAGACCAATGCAATAATCAAACGCAACTTGAGCATCATTTTCAAGTTTCTCACGACGCTCATTTCTTTCTCCATAGCAATGACGTTTCTTCAACAATTCAGAGGAAATGAGATCTTTTCTCCAACGCTTCACTATATATTGCAACGGTATCTCTTCAATGCACATATTCTTTAATACACAAAAAATATGACGACAAAGCAAACCGTAATGATAATAAAACAAGCAGCTACAATCCAAACAACCAGTAGTCTTATTATGCACAACCTGCAAAAAATAATTCAATTCATTATTCACATTGAATAAATAAATATAATTTAAAAACTAAACAAACCTTGTGATCAGACTCTTTCACATAAACTTCTAGATTTGAAGTACATTCACCATCTTTCTTTTTATTTTGAACCTTCTTCTTCTCAACAACAATAATAACATCAAAACCATCTACCAAACACATAGATGATTGGAAACACGACCAAACAGATTCATTTATCTCATTCTGAACATCTCTGAATATACACAAGTATATATTTTAGAAGCATGAACCTCAATTGGAAGGGGTGTGCTAAACTTAGGTACCGTTGTTCTTGTCTGATGATTAAGCAACCTATGATTATTTCGTTGCTTGTCCATAGCATAATCAAATGAGTCAATAAAGGCCATAAGGTTCGCACCATGATGAAAAAATAGGGAAAAGAATGATTTTTCACTCTCAGATCTTGATGTTGTTCTCATTAGACGAGCCATAGGAATATCCCTATAAAATGATGGAATTCATCTATGCCTATTATCATACATATAACCCAACCACTTGTGGCCAACAAGATCAAACTCAACAACTAAAGAATTTCATTTCTCTTCAAATTGAATAGCATCAATGTGTTCATCCCATATAAGAGTATGAAATCGTTTCTTGAAATCAGTATTTGAAATAATATTTGAAGAAAACTGAAAAAATAAAAATAATAATATCAGAATATATTAAAAATGAATAAATTGAATATTCATGTTAACTGATATAAAATTAAAAATTGAAGATAGGATGTATTATTCAGTATGAATACACTTACTATTCAGTATGAATATACTTATTAAGTATGAATAAATATGATATTTATTATTCAGTATAAAAAGATACTTTCATTTTTCAGTATAAATGATAATATAAAATTTCAAACTAAACATTATATTCATACTGAATAAAAAAGATGAAATGTGATTGACTAAAAAAAATTGGACTCGTGATCTGGAGATGTTATATTCACACTAAATATGTAGCTTTATTCAGTTTGAATAAAGGTATATATTCAGTAGGAATACCACTTCAAACAGTGAACTAAACACTTTATTCATAGTGAATAAAACATATGAAATATGGTTGTTTATGGATAATAAAAAATAAAAATGAAAGAAATACCTTTGAAGGCAATTTTGTACTAATGTGCCACATACAAAATCGGTGCCTTCAATCCGGAAAAACCTCATAAACAACTTGCTTAATTGCAAGACATTGATCAGTAACAACCAATTTTGGTTGGCTCCTAAAAGTTTTCAAGAAAGAATGAAGCAACCATTTATATGCTTCAATATTTTCACCATCAAGAAGACCAACACCAAGAGTAACACAATTCTTGTGATTGTCAATTCCAGTTAATGGAACAAATACCATACAATACCTAAAACAAATTTAATTAATACAAGATATAAAGAAAAAAAATACTAAAAGATATTATAAAACAAAAAATAATTCTTACTTATTTGTTCGAAAGGTTGCATCAAATGAAACAATGTCACCAAACTCTTCAAAGTTGTATTTAGCTGTCTGATCGGCCCAAAATACATAATTCAATACTCCTTCATCACATTTATATTCAAAGGAATATTTTGGAACATACAACTTCCTATTATTCATTTTCCTCACAAATAAATTTGCATCGGTATCACCAATGAAACAATTACGATCCCGCTGAAAATTCTTATACTCAACCTTAGTACCACCTACCATTTCATACCCACCCTTCAACTGACAAAGAATGTTATGGGCTTGTGTAGCACCAATATTTGCATTAGACATCTTAAGAATCCACCTTTGTTGAGAATAGTCTAATTTGAGACTACTTTTCAGCAAGTGCTTCGAATCTTCATCAAATAAACAATGGTTATGTTTCTCTTCAAATGCATATAATCTAAAAGACCTCGCTCCCGGAATAACTTTAAACTTCACACAAGCTTCACAACCAGTTCTATGAATGTTAGTACTTCTTATCTTCTTATCCGATCCATCCAATGTATCTACCTGAACAGAATCTGGAAATCCAACTCTTGCATACAACATACCTCAAAACAATCATCGAATATGCATTTCTTTTCACAGAAGATAGTCTAACATCAAATCCTGCTTTAGCAGCATAATTCTTATATATTTCAATACCTTTCTCCAATGATTCATAAACTTTCTCCACAACAGGCTTCAAATTGATATTCCAAGAATCCTCTAAATCTAGAGAGAGAAAGTAGAGAGAGAGTGTGTAAAGCGCAAAGAGTAAATTCTATAGAATGAGCGTGAAACCTTACAAAGACCAAAGCCTAAAGGGACTTAAATACCCTAGGCTTATACACAACAGATATGCAAACTAAACACTGTATAAGACCAAGCCTATAAACACAATGATTACTATAAAATCAGACTTAACAATCTCCCCCTTAGTAATCATTGGCGCTGTGGTCTTCAAAATCAATCTTCTAAATCAGCACGGACCATCTAAGAGACTTTGTGAAGAAGCTTCTTGACTTAAAAAAAAATTTCTTCTCAGCATCTTTCAGGCACAATTGCTTTTGTTGTCTTGACAAAACTGGACCTGTTTGTAATTAGCTTGAAAGAACAATCGGTTCATCAGCTTGTGCTCTAGACGAGTCACCTCTTTCAAATAAACTTGAATTAACTGTGGTGATCGGAGCTGGAACAGCAAAAGACTAGTATGGCTAAGAAAAATAGAATCTTTGAGCGAAACTTGATCAGCAGATATACGTTTGAACTCTTTGTCTCTTTATCATCTCTGTTAGATCTGTTTTTATAGTAATCATTGTATTTATTTTCTAGCTTTTACTGTGCTTATTGTTCATTTCTGTTTTGTAAAGGCTAGGGGTATTTAAGTCCCCTTAGAGCCTTTGTTTTGCAAGTTCAACATGCACATTAATCTGATTTTCATACTTTGCGCTTCAATATTCTCTCTCTCTACTTTCTCTCTCTAAAGAATCAGTGATCTTGGACTCTCAATCTCCTTAACTTCTCCCCCTCATGACCTTGATGATCTGGATCAACTTGGTCATGCAAATGTTGGAGATGAGACAGCTTAAGATCTGCAAAATCAAAATAAAGGAGAAAGAGGAGAGGTTTGCGCGACACAAAGGTGGCGCAAAGTGAGATTTGCGCTAGACGAAGGTAGCGCAAAATGAGGTTTGCGCTACCAACTGTTGGCGCAAAGCTGACTTAAACTCAGAAAATTTTACCTGAAAAACTCTTTGACTCCCCCTAAACAAATGCACTAAAATATGACAATTCAAGTTAGCATTCACATAGAGAATCAGATACTCCCCCTCAAAAACAGATATTCTCCTTATTCACTCCCCCTTGAATAATGCACAAACTCATTTAAAAAATATGAGAACACAAGAAATGAAACATCAATGTAGAAAGAAAAATATATTAGAAGATGTATTTTGAAACGACTAAATATATAAAAATTTAAACAGAAAAAAATAAAATTCTACTTAGTAAAATATCACAATAAAATCCATCAAATGAAATCAAATGTATGTATTTGGATACAAAAACAAGTTTTATTGCATATCAAGTTAAGACATGTTCAGTTTCAAAAACTTTCATCAATCTATTCAGTGTGCTTGCATGTGAACTCCGATTAGCTTCAAGAAAATGCAATTCTAAAAATATAATAGATAACTTTGCATGTAATCACACTAATCCATCAAGAATTCAGACTTTCACAAATTTACAGGTTTATTGCAACTCAAACATATCACCAAGTATCATGAGATGTGTGCTCATTGGCATCTTTTAGCATTGTGCACTATGGCATCTTAACATGAGTGTGCTCTTTGGCATCTTTTAAGCTTGTGCACTTTGGCATATTTTAAATCAAAAAGTTCAGTAAGTAAAGAACATGTCGTAAACCTAACTTTCTATCTGACCCTATTGTAGGATTTGGGTCAGCCGCTCCCAGACCAGTTGGCCTTAGGGGACTAGGTGTCAAGCACCCCTTGGAACTTACTTTCCCAGATCAGAAAGGCTACATCGACACATCCTAAACCCATTCATACCAGTAGAACATGAATTTCGATCTGATTCTATAGAAGGATTTGGGTTCGATCACTCCCAGATCAATTGACCTTAGGGGACCAGATGACAAGCATCCCACGGAACTTACTTTCCCAAACCAGAAATGTCACAGGTACAAACTTTTAAACTTAGAGATTTATGAATTATAAGAATTTAATAATCATCTCAAACACAAGATTTTACGTCTAAGTGCTTAGCCCATATTTTCATTACGATCCAAAATGTCGACTTTTTAGGTTTTCTAAGCATTGTAAACTATAAATATTCCGAATCACACAACTTTAAAGCAGTATCAAAAGCTACAAACATGTTGCTGACTTTTCGACTTTTGTTAGACTTGAAAAATGAACATATAAAAACTTTTAATATAAACAAAGCAACTTGAAAGTTTATCCTAGACACACATTTTATTCAAAAGAAAGAAAGATGTAAAACTTTTACTTTATAGAATAAAATTTGTGAAGATTTAAACTTTCAAAATCAACATGCCGAGATTTTAAAATAGAAACATTTGATCGGCAAATTTATATTCAGATGAAACAAAATATAATTCAATAATATCATCTTCCTCATAATGTAAAATGAAATTTGTGTCTCTTTTGAAAAAAATTGGGTTGAACAAAATCAGGGTTTGAATAAGATTGCTCGGATTCTTTTAAATTTTTTTTGAGAAAACTGGAACAACATCATTATCAGAGATAAATGCAGCGGAAATTAAGTAGATGTACTCACAGTTTCTCATTAGACAGAAGCTTAAAGCATTGAAGAACGAGTCCTAGACTGACATGTCTAGAAGTCATAGTCCTATGAAGCACGGGTTCTAAGCTGATGTACTTAGAAGCCAATATCTGTTACTCCCCCTTGACATTAGATGACTGCAACTTAGAAGCAATTTGAGATTTTGGTACCCACTTGAATTTGGGCCCATGTTTGTTAGTTGCAGTTCTTATGGGGATAAATTTGTTAGATTTAACATATAAAGCACGTGAGAGATAATCACAAGAATGAACAGAAGAATCAGAAGAAGAGAAAGCATAATCATCTGAACTAGAATCAGAAGAAGAATATGAGACATTTTTGGAAATTTGAATCATTTGCTTTATAGAGTATTTTGAAACTTTATTACAAACAGCAAATGAATCACTTTTATATTGTTTGTCTACATATCTATCCTCATCAGTCTGAGAATCATCTGATGTCCGCTTGGCTCTCCATATTTGCTTGGAATGAGTGCTCAAAGTCCTATCTGAAGTCATTGAAGTACAAGAATTAGAATTATTAAAAATGACTGACTCTTGTTTCTTTGACTTCTTTGACCTTCGTCTTTTACGCTTAGGTTTATAATAATCATCATTTAGCGTAAAAGATTCATCAAGAATTTTTGATTTAAAATATGAATCAGAAGAAATAATTTTACCTAAGCAACCAATCTGATCAGACAATAAATCTGAACTTACCTCAGAGTCAGAAAAATTTTGAGAAAAGATTTTAGAATTAGAAACTTCTTTTTTATTTTCTTTAAAAGAAGAAGAAATGCTAGAAATAGAAAAAGAATCTTGTTTTTGAGAAAATAAATTTTCTTCAAGACTTGAAGTCATGAAAGAAAGAAAGATATCAGATTCAGATTCTTTTAGAATATTTTGATCTTCTATTTTATCTTCAAGGTCAATGATTTTGCCTTCTAATACTAAAGGGGGAATATATCTCCTAGAATCATAAGAAACCGGAGATACATTTTCCTTATCAGAATTATTGGCAAAAATATCAACAAAATCATTAGACACCGAAGACTTGACAGGAGATATATCATTTAAACCTTTTCTGCCTCTCTTTGATTTGTCAAGAAAATATTTTGCATTTTCATGCGTATAAACAAAATAAATTTACTTTTTCTTATTATTCATCCTTTTCTCATTTTCGATTTCTAACACTTGCTTTTCATTCATCCAATCAATTTTAAATTGAGGAACATATTGAGCAAGAGTTAGATAATCGTATTTATATAAAGTTGGGGATTTTTCAATTGCATCGTTTAAACAAAGAGGATTTTCAAAACCAAGTCCCCATTTTTCTTTTATAGACTCATAACTCCTCGGTTTGTTTAAATAAATAGTTTGTTCAGATTGGTTCCTTTGATATAACTTTTCTTCTAACTTATTTATTTTATCTGAAAAACTGTCTTTTAAAGAGGTCATTTCAGTCAAAGACTCAAGATAAGTCTTATTTGAATTTTCCAAATCATCCAATTTCTTTTGAAAGATTTCTTTAGTATGAACCAAAATAGATTTTTCATCTTTCAAAGAAATTTTCAATTTGTCAATCAAATCTGACTTTTCAGAATTTAAATTCTTTTCAGATAATAACTTTAATCGAAGATCATGTAAAGCAGATATGATAATATTCAACTGTGAAGAAATAAAATTGTAATCAAACTCAGAGATTACCTCATCTTCATCAGCATTAGAATCATCATCATTTGACTGATCATCTCCGATGAAACACATGTGAGCGGTCTCAACATTATCAGCTTCATCATCAGAGTGATCCAGCCAGTACTCCTCTTCTACAAGCAAAGCTGTTCCGTTCTCTCTTTTCTCGGCAAGTTCCATTTTTTTCTTATAGTATGCCGAATCCCGAACCTTCTTCACTCTACACTCCTTTGAAAAATGACCCGGTTTTCCACAGTTGTAACATGCGGCATCTTTCTTAGCCTCGGGCACTTGGACATTCTTTGACCCAGAAGTGAAGAGCAGATTGTTGGAACCCGACTGAGGTTGGAACTTTTTCTGATAATGTTGTGAGAGAAGGATCATTGCTTTCTCGAGCGCCTCGCCATAATCATCAGTGGCCCCATTGTAAGCATTATCAGACAATGCTTGTTCTGCCAGTTGTTTCGTGATGAGAGAAACTGGGTCCACTGATTTCTTGTTTCTCTTGTCCAGTTTGGCCTTCTTCTCAATTACAAAACACTCATCAGTCAACAAGATCTCAAACATCTCTTGAATCTGCATAGAAGATATTCTGACATCATTCCTCAAGCGATGCCATGATTTATTCCATTTTGGTTGAAGTGCATTGAGGAATTTCAAATTTGTCTCAAGCTCAGTCTTTTCCACTTATATTTTCCTCAGATCATTAATCACGACACAGAATCTTTCATACACAGTTTTCAGTGACTCCCCATCCTTGGCTTTGAATTCTTCAAAGTTGTTCATATACCGTGTATGCCGAAGTTGAGTTGCAACTGAAGATCCAAGCATGATCTTTTATAGCTGTTGCCACATAAGATTAGGATGATTTTTTAAACAATCAATCCTGTTGTAGACTGAATTTGGCAAGGCTAGCATCAGATTTGCCTTTATATCACGATCGGCTTGATACTGCGATAACTCATCAGGTGTATATTCTTTGGTAGGCTTATATAATCCAGAAGCCAGAATGGGTTTTTCAAAAGGTCCTTCTGATAGAATATTCATCATGTCATGTCCGTTCTTTTGACGCTCTATAAAATTCAGAAACCTATCTTGCCACTGTGTAAACTCGTTTTCATCAATTAGCACCGGAGGACGATTTTCTGTACCCAATGACATCATGATATCATTTTTGTAGAACTGAGCTTGATAAGCAAACTTTGTAGAATCCATAGATGACAATCTTCAGAAAAAAATGCTAAGTCTTGAAACAGAACTGGCGCAAACTAGAGGTTTGCGTGAGAGGCAGATAGCGCAAACTGAGATTGGCGCGAGCAATAGGTGACGCAAACTAGATTTACGTGAGACGTGGAAGACGTAAATGAGATTTGCGCGATCAAAGACTAGTGAGAATCTGGCTTTGCGTAAGATGCTGAAGGCGCAAACCAAGCTTTGCGTGATGCAAGGGTGACGCAAAGTTCACTTGGCGTGAAAAACCCAAGGCGAAAAGCTGAACTTTTCGTGAAGATGAAGACGAGAACCACTCTTTTCTTGATTTGCGTGAGACTTAGAAGACGCAAACTTAGTTTTGCGTTAGACTAAGGAGACGCAAACCTATACTTTACTCGATGAACTCTGAACTCAGCAAGACGAACTAACGCAAAGTCCCTGATGAACTCGCGCAAACCGTGAAGAACTCGCGCAAACTTTGAATCTGGCGCAAACCGCTGAAAAAACACAAAAAATTAACAAATATGATTACAGATACAAAATTAATGAGATTTCCAAACACATATATGATCGAAAACACGATTTTAACACTTTGAAACAAACACTTTCGATCAAAAATCATAATTTCGACAATTCGTTATAAGAACAGTACGTTAAAACCTTTTTCCAGGAACTCGAAAAAATCTTAAAATTGAACATCAAAGAGTGAAATTCTCGCAAATCGATGTGAAACAAAAAGATTTTACAACCAAAAACGGATTCAACAAACCAATTTGCAAAGAAATTTGATCACAAACAAGTCCGAATTTGATGAAAAATCCAAAAACGAGATTTTCTTGAAAAATTCAAGAAAATCGATCAAATTTTCAGATTAATTCACAAAATCATATTATGAAAAACGAATCTCTCAATCCTCTCAGATTTAGATTGGCTCTGATACCAATTGATATTCTAAGAATCCTCTAAATCTAGAGAGAGAAAGTAGAGAGAGAGTGTAAAGCGCAAAGAGTAAATTCTATAGAATGAGCGTGAAACCTTACAAAGACCAAAGCCCAAAGGGACTTAAATACCCAAGGCTTATACACAACAGATATGCAAACTAAACACTGTATAAGACCAAGCGTATAAATACAATTATTACTATAAAATCAGACTTAACACAAATCATCAACAACAACAGGGATCCAAAACTTCACTCCATCACTACCATCAATTCCAATACTTGAAGGACCATCTTGTCCTCCAATATAAATTTGATCTACAAAACATATTCATAATGAATAAAAATTAAAATTAAAATTAAAATAACAAAATACAAAATACAAGTAAAAAGAAAATTACAAAAAGATGATTATACATACATTTTATTCATCAAGAAATATATGAAAGATATTCAAAAATGAATAAACAATTAACAAGAAATATATTAATAAATTATTCAGTATGAATAAAGAATGCTTGTTAATTAAAAAACATAAAAACAGAACATGAATATTTACACTATTCAATATGAATAAAGATGATATGCATTTATATAATTTCAATATTAAGTATGAATAAATATGACAACACATATTCAAACTGAATATTAATGAACTATTCAGTCTGAATAAAGAATAACTGTTAATCAAATAACACAAAAACAGAACATGAATATTTTAACTATTCAATATGAATAAAGATATTATGAATATTAAGTATGAATAAAGATAATATGTATTGACGTAATTAGAATATTCCCTATTCAGTATAGCTAAAGAGCACAAATATAACAATACATATTCAAATTGAATATTAATAAGAAACAGATTCATAGTGAATATTGAATATTGTAGTTAGATTACAAAAAATCTAACTAAAACAAGAACAAAACTAATAAAAAAACAGAAACATCAAAAAGAGCTAATTTAAAGAGAAATAATAACTTTAAAACTAACAACTAATACAAAAGAACATTCAGTTACACATTAATCAGATTACATTACAAGAAAAAAAAACTTACAGATCGATGATTTCTCAACATTCGATAAACTGGAAAACATAGAAAAAGAATCAATTTCAGTGTTTCCTGTATCCACGGAATAATAATCATCAACAAAATCGACTCTTTGATCAACAAAAAGTGTAGAATTCTCAATAGGAACAGAATCCATAGAAATCGATAAAAGAAAAAGAATCAAGAAAGATGAAGAAATCGATAAAGAAATTGATAATAAATAGATCTATTTGGAAGAAATCGATGAAGAAAACGATAATCAATAAATCTATATGGAAGAAATTGATGAAAAAAATCGATAATCACTATATCTATTTGAAAGAAATCGAGCTAAGAAAAATAAGAAAATAATCGTATAACTCAAGGATCTCTTGTGCTTATAGTGTACCTACTCTCTTCTAGCTGAACCGATCAAAACAATCATCAGAAAAGAATCAGTTGATCGAAGGCAAAAAGGAGAAGAAGTACCTGATTACATGATCAAGGTCCTGCAATCTCATCTAGATAGCTGATAGATTATTTTCTTACTTCTTGTAATCTATTATTTAGACTTACAGTAGTTAGTTCTTCACTTGTACTTTATATTTTCATCTCTCTTGTAATTCTTTCTTTGAATTAATGAAAATTCAGTGAAGTACTTAACTCTATCAGTACTGTAAAATATCCCACAAAATAGTAATTGGGACGTGTATGTTATGAGTCCTGATTATTCCTCATTTTGAACTAAAAGTAATTTTCTTCTTAGTTACTTTGTGTTAGACTATAATTGTATTCAAGATTAAATAAGGGTCATTATTGTAATTGTTGTAATAGTTGTTTGTGTGTGTTGTAAGAGAGCTTAGATGGTTTGACCTTGCTTGGTCATGTTGACCTATATATAAGCAAGTCCTTGTATTGTTTCTAGTAGACTTGTGTAAGCAAGAGATTAAGTGTGTGAAAGTGAAGGTGTAATATTGGTGGTAGTTGAGAGAAACACATAGTTGCACACATTGAATACAAACTTTAAGTTCATGAAATAAGAGTTTAAAACTTTAAAAGGTAAACTTAGTCATGAAAGACAAACAATGTTGAATTTTCGTGATGAAAATTCAATGTTGAAAGATGTGGTTAAGGAAAAGGAATCTGCAAAAGATTGTTTGAAAAAGGACAAAGATGTTTTAAATTCAAAGATATCTGAGCTTGAAAAAGATCTTGTAAACTTAAATGCTGAAAAAGGTGATTTTCAACTAAAATTTGAAGCATGTTTTCAAGAAAGAAACGAGGCATATTGTAAAATCAAGCAACTGGAGGATTTAAATCTGAAAAGAGGACAGACTGAGCAAACATTAAATCTTTTAACAAACAAACTCCAAGATGTCAGATTTTATAATGTTAAAAAAGGTTTAGGTTTTGAACCAAATACTGTTTTGAAAAGAGCACCAGAAAATTTGTATAATTTTGAAAAAATGGGCTCTAATTCTACAAAACCTGATATTCATGATACGTTTGTAAAAGGTAAAGTTGTGAATGATGATGACATTTCATCTTGCGCTGATTCTATTTCAAGTTTAAAATCTGTTGGTTTTACTTATAAAGATTTAAATGAAAGTTACAAAACAAGAAAGATAGAATTTAGTGAATTTACTTCTCTATTTTCTCCTTGTTTACCAACAGAATCAGCCAAGGTTGAAGAAAATAATACTGAATCTCAGTGTCAGTTTGATGAATCTTATTTAGAAACTGATGTTGAGAATCAAGTGTTATCATCTGATTTATTCACGACCAATTCCTCAAATGGTTGCAAACTGGATAGAAAGAGCACCTCTGGTTCTTGTCAGTTCTTAGGTGATAAGTTGGTTAGCTGGACATCTAAGAAACAAAATTGTGTTTCTACATCCATCGCCGAGGCTGAATACGTAACTGCCGCAAGCTGCTGTTCACAAGTCCTCTGGATGAGAACACAGTTAAAAGATTTCGGATATACTTACCAACGAGTCCCTATCTACTGTGATTCTAAGAATTCGATTGCGATAACAGATCGGATCATCCCTATAATATACAAAGAAAAACTCCAGATATTTGAGATCTTTCTCTTTGAATAAGATCTCAATTCCAGCCAGTACAACATTCCAAGACGAAACACATCGACGTGCGTTATCATTTTATAAAGGATCATGTTGAAAAGGGCGATATCGAGATGCACTTTGTGACTACAGACTACCAGTTAGCTGACCTTTTCACCAAGCCGTTGGATGAAAAGAGGTTTACCTTTTTAGTTAGCAAACTTGGTATGTTAAATGCCACTTCATGATTCGAGGGGGAGTTTTCTAAACTTGTTCTTTATTTGAATATATTTTAGATATTTCATCATATGCTATTTGACTAAAGCGGAATCATTTTTATAATGATTACCAAAATCTTTTTCTTGCAGGATATGTTATGTGACAAAGGCTTCTGAACAAATTAGTTCAGAACCCGTGCTTCAAAGCATAATGGCTTTTGGACAATTCAGTTCAAACCCCGTATTCAAATGTTTTCTTCTGAAGGATGCTTTCAAGATTACATCTCTTCAGGAAGTTTTTCGTTTGAAAGGGAGTTTGGAAATTATATTGCTATATCTTTTATAAAAATATCTCTAAAAAGATTGATGTTTTACAGATATCAAGGGGGAGGATATCTAGTCAAGGATACTTTAACTACAATATTCATTCTAGGGGGAGTTAAGGATTCCAATCCACAGGTATAACATTCTAATCCTTATACTCTAACACTTGTGAAAGAAGAACAACTTTCACTTGTGAAAAATGGTTTTAAAATGTTCAAACCACTTCACGATCTTAAAATGTTTTTCTGATTTGAGAAGTGTGCATTTTAAATGATTTTTGGTTACATAATTGCTTATCTGGCCGTGTGTTCTTTAAAAGAATAATACTTGTGTATTTTCTTTTCTATATACTTTGTCAAGTATTCATACACACACTGGTTCAGTATTTTCAAATTGATTTTGTTATTACCATGTATCAAATGATATATCTTTCTATGGTAATACTCCCGTCGTTTGGTATTCATAATTGTTTGAATCAAATGTCATTTCATTTTAAATGTGCTTTCATTGATAATATGTTTATATATTGTTCATATAAACAACATACGTCTTTGAATTCCCAAATATTTTTCTTCATGATAATTTGATCTGATCTTAATTATTGTCAGATTCTCAAAACATTTCTATTCTTTTCATTCATATAAAGTTTTGAGAAATCTTAAATGTTCAAAATGCTCAAATTTCATTTCTGATTTTTGAATGAGCATACAAACACTGACATATGATTTCTTGTGCTTTACATGTCAAGAAAATCATTGAACAACATGTACTTTTAGGAACATGGGATTCAGTGTGAGTGCTTAATAGATCTTCCATGGATTCACGATAACCAGTGTTTCCTACCCCGGAAGAAATCCTTTGAGTGATTGAGGGGAGAGGGGTCTAAAAGAATTGAGTGTGGGAGTGAGCTTAGGTAAAATGGAAATGAGAGATTGGTTAGATGTGAGCTTAAATGTTTAAAAGAGAGAGGGTGAGAGAACAGAGTTAAAAGAATATTATAACTCTGCACCAAGCATCTTTCTGAGCCGGGCAGCCACATTACTGATTGGTTCACATTCCTTTGGTGACCATCATTGAAATAGGCAAATAGCCCATGCAATCTCTTGCATACAACCCCACAAGCTACTCATTCTTTTCTTAAAAAGAGAATGTTTCATATTTTCTGGGGAAGCAGCACATTATCTATCGGATCTTCACTTGGAAGATACTGATATTGAAAAAGAAGGAAAGTTGCCCCACCTTCGACCCTTTCTCATGCACATTGAGTCCATGTATAATCATTGTTGTCTCAGTGATTTACATATTTTGAGCCTTATGAAACACAATCATTGTGCTAATTCTTTCAAACACAAGCACGAGCACACAGAGAATATGTTTTTCTGTCAGAACATTCATAAAATTACCTTGTGTTTTTCAATGATTGAATGGAAGTCCTGGGGAGTCAACATCAAACAAGCTCCTTATATTGTACATTCGTTGTACACAGTAACTTTGTGTTACTGACAGGCATTTCTAACTGTTTCATATGTTGATTCAGGGTTACAACTCTTAATTCGTTTGAATTTGAAAAGATTCAGATGAATACATTCATGGTTCAACGGCTCTTTCAGATCAGATGACAGATTTTATCACATCATGTTTTGGAAATTTATAATTTTCCTATATGGGAGAGATTGTTTATTATCATAAAGAGGAGATGAAAGTTCATGAAGATTGTGCTTATCAGACAGTGAGAAGTTTATTCAATGACGGATCTGACTTTGAAGTGTTTTAATGATTTTGATTCTTACAAATCATTAAAAAGGGGGAGAATAATCAAAGTTCAAGATCAGATTGAAGTTTTAAAGATTTCAGAGGAGATAAAGTTTTCAGTTGATTGAAGTCAAAGATTAAAGAAAGTTTGTCAAAGAAAACTTATCAAAGAGAAAGTCAGAGTTTATGCAAAAGTTAATTCAAAGGAAGAGACAAGTTTGATGAATTGTGAAAGTTTTCAAGATGTCAAAGCCGAAAAGATTCGAAGTTGAAGATTAATTCTGAAGATAAGAATACCTGAAGATTATTGCCAAAAAAAATTTTAATCTTGAATCCAAAGGGGGAGATTGTTAGACTATAATTGTATTCAAGATTAAATAAGGGTCATTATTGTAATTGTTTTAATAGTTGTTTGTGTGTGTTGTAAGAGAGCTTAGATGGTTTGACCTTGCTTGGTCATGTTGACCTATATATAAGCAAGTCCTTGTATTGTTTCTAGTAGACATGTGTAAGCAAGAGATTAAGTGTGTGAAAGTGAAGGTGTAATATTGGTGGTAGTTGAGAGAAACACATAGTTGCACACATTGAATACACACACAAACACAATCTATCTTGAAAGGTTAATCACTATAGATCTATGACTTGATGTAATTCTTGTGATTAATAAACAAAGTGTTTTGTGTTAATTTGTATGTGTTTATGCTAGTAAATCTTGGGCCACACTTTGTCATTATCAAATAGGGGGAGATTGTTGATCCATACTCTCTCAGTGATTTGAAAATAACCCTTTCAATACTTAGTGAAAATTACGTTTAATATTATGTATATGTGTTTCATCATCAGCGATAAAGCTAAGTCTGTTCAGCTATCACTGATTATTTCTCTTGTAAACATTCATATGTATAAGTGTTTCACTATCAGCGATCAAATATTGAGTATGTTCAGTATCGCTGATGATTTCTCTTGTAAACAGTTAGACGTAATCCCTGAAGACAAGTTTCGCGACAAAAGATGTTCACCGCTAAATCGAAGATGAAGCTGCTAAACAAAGACAAGTCTACTTATGACCTGATGCGGATATCAGTGAAGCCAAGATGAATCTATACACGCGAAGAAACCTGAGGAAAAGCTTCAGCGATAGCTGAACTTCTTTGTATCTCTGAAGGAAGAGATATTCAGAGATCGATGGTCACTTAGCTTATGCCTCAAGTCTCTTTTGTCTTACCCTTGCACACCTAGTACGATTTGTCAGAACGGACATACCTCTGCTGCAATTCATATAACAACTCTGTCAACTACACTGTTCATCATACGGCCGAAAGCATGTCTCCTAAAATCAGACCCATGCAGCCAATCAATGAAGGACACATGTAAAGTACTATGCCATGCATTTAATGCATAGGGTATAAATAGAAAGATCAACACTCCATCTGAGAAGCCTTCATCTTTCTAAATATATAGAAACCCTTGTTTTCTATATTCTCCCAATCCCCTATTCTCTATTTCTAGTGCAACCATCTTAGTGATTCTTAAGTTTGTTTAGATTAGGTTTTACTTAATCTTATTTCGCAACAAACTTGTAAATTGTATTTTGATTTATCAATAAACAATTTATTAAATGCTAAAATTCAGTGTTTGTATTCAATCCCCCCCCCCTCTACAAACTTGTTAAGCACCTTCGGGACCAACACACACACACACACACACACACACATATATATATATATATATATAAGTTCAAATGAAAACTCAATTTTTATTATGCACGTGAGGACAAATCTCAGCCACTCCATCTCTATTGATCCAACAACTCATATTAAATAGAGTTTTTAATTTTAAGATGCTTAGGGGTAAAAATGGAAGATAATTTAAACTCACCCCTGCCATATGTGACTTTTTATTTTCTTTTTTAATTAAAAAAATTTACCCACATAAAGTTTAAAATAAATTATTTTAAAAATTACTAATATTTTAATCAAACAAATTACATAAAAAAAACGAGAATTTCGTGCTCTTTGATATGACATCCATCTCGATATAATTTTTTTGTTGTTTTAATCGTTTTTTACGTGAATCTTGATTGATTGCACTTATTGGGACACACAAATGCTATATATGTGTTATATTCATTATGAATATTTATGTACGTTCAAGTCTGTACAACACCTTGACACCGTAAGTATGTTACTCCGCATCACCTTCTTCAACACTTTCTTCAACGTCGTAAGGCATCGCGTTCTTCAGCACCGTAACCCAACACCCATCGAGACGAATCGAGAACCTATCGAGTAATTCGGTTGTGAACCGGGGAACAAAAGAGAGCACGTCACGTCTCCACACCTTCACGGATCATTCATGTATCATTCATCATGAATAATGTATCATTCAGGATAAATAATACAACATTCAAGGTGAATAATACACGATTCATGAATTCGTGTATTATTCATCCTGAATATTGTTTTATTCATCATGAATAATGAATGAACGTTCACATTTGTTATTCACACTGAATGTGGGACATCCGGGATGCACATACATATTCATAATGAATTAAACGAAATTTCGGTTGTGTTAGGAAACAAAAGAGAGTGTGTCATGTGTCTACACCTTCACGGGTCATTCATATATTATTCATCATGAGTAATGTATTATTCAAGATGAATAATACAACATTCAGGGTGAATAATACGCGATTAATGATTAATAATACATGAATCATGAATTCGTGTATTATTCATCCTGAATGTTGTATTATTCATCATGAATACTGTATTATTCATCATGAATATTGAATGAATGTTCACCTTTGTTATTCATACTGAATGTGGACACTCGGGGACGTGCATACATATTCATAATGAATATAACACATATATAGAATTTCACCTAAAAAACGGTTAAAACGGAGAGAAAAAAACTATATCGATGTGGATGTCATATCGAAGAGCACGAAATTCTCGTTTTTTTTGATGTAATTTGTTTGATTAAACTATTTTTAATTTTTAAGATAATTTATTTTAAAATTTAAGGGGGTAATTTTTTTAATTAAAAATAAAAATAAAAAGTCAAACAAGGTAGGCGCTGATTCAAATTTCCAATTTTGTCCTTAATCACTTATCAATTAATCTTATTGTGTTTTAACAATTGATTAGTTTTCTAAGGCTATGTTTGGCAAACTAGTTGATGACTGATAAGCTAACCGGTAGCTAATAAGCTAGCTGAAGAAAAAGTCACGTTTGGCAAAAACTAGCTTATAAGATGTAAAATTACCAAAAAGGACATTAGCAAAAATAATCAATTACAATATTTAATAATATAATTAAAATAAATTTATAATAATATAATATATTAATTAATACAAATAAGGTAGTAAATAATATAATATGTTAATTAAAAATTTTAAAATCTATTATTATATATATTATAAATTTTGAATTTTAAACATATAGGACGATAATCAAATGAGAACCAAAAATAAGTTGAGAACCGTGAAAACCGATCTACACCATTAGTTGATTTTAATCTATGGTCATTAAAGGTAGTGACAATTTTGAAATAAATTAGAAGTGAAAGGGCATATTGGGTATAAAAAAATTGATCTGACTAAACCTCTTCTTTACTACAACTAGAGGTTCTTACCCTAGCTCCTCCACCATTTCCGGCGACGGCACTATGGTTTAACAGATTGGGGTCGTCTTCATCTAGGAGTCTGTCGGTTTCATGACTTATTCGGTATTTGATGACGAATATGTCCTTCTTGACAACCTGATGTTCGTTTTTCGTGTTATGGGGTTATGAAGGCTTGGATTTGAGATCCGATTGTTGGGAAGTAGTCGTAAGAGTACCGCCAGCAGGGTGAAACGTCTTACATATTTGATTCAGATGGCTGCAACAAAATCGAACTCTTGAAAACCACACACCGTTTTGTGAGTTCATTCATCTTTCTCACCTTCTTTTTTTTCTTCGTACCCTTTTCATTCCGTTAAGGAATTCATCCTCTTTTGAAGAAATATGAAACCCTTTTGTTGATTTTCATGAAATTTGATCTTGGATTTTGTTAAGTCCAAATATTGTATCCAAGATTTAATATGGAAAGTCAAAGATGTAAAAGTCAACATAGTCAAAGTCTTGTAATTGTCAAAGCTTGTATTAGTTTACTTCGTCATTAAGTCTTGTATTAGTTAGGTGGTATATATAGGGTTTGCTTAGTAATCTTGTAATAACGACTTTAGAGATCTAATCTTGTAATATTCAGAGACTTGTGATTAATCAAATCTACTTTCTCTCTCTAGACTTTCTCTCTCTAGTTCTTGATCTTAATTGCTTAATTTTGAGTAATTGCTTGATATGATTGGGATTTTATGATTAACAATTGGTATCAGAGTTGAACCAAACTTTTCAGAAAAGATTTGATCGTGATTTGAATTGAAATCTGGTGTTTTGAATTGAAAATTTGATTGTTTCGAAAGTTTTTTTTTCAAGAAAACGAGTTTTTCACTATTCAATCTGAATTTTGTGTGTAAAATCGTTCTTAATGCAAGAAAATGGAATCAATTAGTTCGTTTTATGTTGTTGATTGATTCTTGTTTTGATTCCATATCGTAATTCATTCAAAATCGATTCCAATTTCTGATTTTTTGAGTTTTCTTGAAAACAAGTTCGTTATCTGTTCTTCATCAAAATTGTGAATTTTGTTGTTTTAATCTGGATTTGATGGTAAATTTGTGCTTAGTTCTGTTTGTCAATGATTCTGATATGTTCTTGAGCTCATTTATGCAGATTTAAGTCGATTTGAGTTAGAATTAGTCAAGATCCATGGTTTGCGCAACATTCATACTGTTTGCGCTTCATTCATAAACTTTGCGCAAGACTCATATCTGGTTTGCGCAAGTATCATAATGTGTCATTTTCGTTATTTCTAAAAGTTTAGTTTGCGTATTCCACAGGTTCCGAAAAGTTTCTTTGCACATTACAAAGTTTGAAAAGGGAACTGTGCACATCAAGTTCAACACGCAAAGTCTCTCTTGCGTATCATTCAGCATACGCAAAGCTCTCTTTGCGTATCAAGTTGGATCCGAGAAGCTCACTTTGCGCATCAAGTTAGACACGCAAACCATCTTTTGCGCATCCTTAAGCACACGCAAAGTCCATCTTGCGCGTCAAGTTTCATACGCAAATCTAGTTTGCGTATCACACAGGACCCGAGAATCACACTTTGCGCATCAAGACTCATCCGAAAAGCTTACTTTGCATTCGAGAAACTCTACTTTGAGCCTTATCTTTCTGTTTAAAAAAAAAAGTCTGGAAATTTTTTTTTTAACTTTGCGCCATAACAAGTGTTGTTCAAATTTTCAATTTGTACTAAATACTTCAATTTGATCTGTTTTTTGATTTTCTGATATATAGTTTGGAACGATCATTCATATCAAGCTAATGAACTCTTTCAAAATGGGATATTTTGCAGAACTTGAAGAGAAGATTAGAAAGCTGAATTTAGAGAAAATTAATCTGGGTCATACAATTGATTTTCATTCACAAAAGTCAAAAGAGCATTATGAAGAAAGCATAAGACTGAAAGAAGAAGTCAGTGTTTTAAAGACTCTCAATGAAGATCTTCTGAAAAGATCTTCTGGGTTGAATGATGAGAAGATAAAGAGATTGGAATCTGAGAATGCGGAACTCAGAAAGAATATATCTGATTTTGAGCAAAAGCTTGTTGAAGAAAAAGCTGTTTTTGAGAAAGAAAAGAAAGGATTTTCAACTAAGTTCTCAGATTTCTCAAGGAAGTGCTTTGAAGAAAAGAAGTTAGTGGAGCTTAAATGCTTAAAACTTTCTCAACAAATCTCTGATTTTGAGAAAGTATTGATTTTGGAAAGAGAGAAGTTTGAGAAAGAAAAGAAGGCCATAGAACAGAAGAGTGTGGGATTCTTTAAAGAATTATCCGGCCAGAGAAATGAGTCAGAGAAAGGATTTGAAGAAGAACGTTCAATCTTTGAAACTGAAATCAAAAGACTGACTTCAAAGTTGTCTGAACTGTCTGCTACTGCGTTGAAAGAGCAGAAGACGAAGTCTGAGTTTTTAAAGAAGATTGACCAACTTGTGAAAGAAAGAGACAACTTTGCATCAAAGATCAAAGAACTTAAAAAGTCTTCTTCAAGTTCAAATCAGAAATCTGTCTCTTCACAAAGGTCAGTTAAATATTTTGATCAGATTCATCGATCTAACATTTTCTTTGATGAATATTTAGATGGTTCAGATACATCTTTAAGAAGAAAAAGCTACAAGAAAGAGAAACTGGTCTGGATAAAGAAATCAGACAAAGATGACAAGAAAGATGAGCTGAAAAAGAAGATATCATGTGTACATGCTCACAAAGCAAAGAAGAACAAATAGCATAAAGGTAAACCTGACCTCATATACTCAAGAGATCAATTACTCAGGTTTTCAGGTACTAAACATTATTGTTCTTACTGTTGTACACATGATCATATCCACAAGACCAGTGATCACTTCTGGTATGGTTCTTACTCCATTACCCCCACACGAACTGCAACTAACATTTCTGGACCCAAATACCAGTGGGTACCAAAGAAGAAAAGTGATTCTTTGTTGCAGGCACCTCACGTCAAGGGGGAGTAAGAAGATTTTGGATTTTGAACATAGCAGTTCAAAACCCGGACTTCAATGTCAAGATTATGGCTCTTGAATAACACAGTTCAAGACCCGCACCTCAATGTCAAGATAATGTCTTTTGAACACAACAGTTCAAAACCCAGACTTCAAAGTTGAAAGATAATGGCTTCTAAGTACACAGCTTAGGACCCGTACTTCAAAGGATTAAAGCCCTCTACTCCCGTGATATCATAAGAGATCGTATTCCAACACTCAAATGAGGAAATCAACCTTCAAGGGGGAGTACACTCTTTTTGAAATAGAGAGATATGATGGACTACATTCCAGAAGGAATTGTGGATCTCTATCCTAGACTTTTCGTTGATAGATTTTCCTGATATGACGGACCGCATTCCAAAAGGAGTTGTGGATCTCTATCTTGTTTTAATTGATATATATACTAATGCATAAATTATAGGGGGAGTACAGGTGGTGGCTTCTGATCACATGACAGATCAGGACCCGTTTTTCAGTGTTCAAAGAAGGATATTGTGCAACTATCCAGGGGGAGCTTAAAAGACATAAATCACTATATTATGATTTGAGGGGGAGCTGAAAAGGTAAAAATCTTCTGATCTAGATCTCAGATTGTTTGAAAGAAGGATAACTTTCGAACATGAAAAACAATTTCTGAAATGTTCAAACCACTTCTTATTCTCAAAAGTTTTATGAATTTAGAAGTGTGGTTTTAAATGTTTTTCTAAAATTTTTGAGCTTATTGTTTAACTGACCGTGTGTTTCCAAAGATCAATACTTATGTATTATCTTGTCCATATACTGTCAAGTATTCATACACACCGGTTCAGTAATTTATTTGAAATTGTTATTACCATGTCTCAAATTCAAACAATTTTTCGATGGTAATACCCCCGTTTGAAATTCAAAGTTGTTGAGCATCATTCATCTTTTTCATATTTGAGCTTTCATTGATAAATTGTTTATATTTGTTCATATAAACAAATATCCAATTCTTTGATACCCTAACCATTTGATTTGATCTGTTTAATTCATTGTCAGATTCTCAAAACAATTCTCTTGACTTCATTTCATTCATTCAATATTCTTGTTTTGAGAAATCTTCAAAGTTCAAATGCTCAAATTTCATTTCTGATTTTTGATGAGCATACATACACTGACATATGATTTCTTGTGATTTACATGTCAAGAAAATCATTGACCAGCATGTACTTTTAGGAACATGGGATTCAGTGTGAGTGCTTAATAGATCTTCCATGGATTCACGATAACCAGTGTTTCCTACCCCGGAAAAAATCCTTTGAGTGATTGAGGGGAGAGGGGTCTAAAAGAATTGAGTGTGGGAGTGATCTTAGGTAAAATGGAAATGAGAGATTGGTTAGATGTGAGCTTATATGTTTAAAAGAAAGAGGGTGTGAGATCAGAGTTAAAAGAATATCAGAACTCTGCACCAAACATCTTTCTGAGTCGGGCATCCACATTACTGATTGGTTCACATTTCTTTGGTGACAATCATTGAAATAGGCAAATAGCCCATGCCATCTCTTGCATACAACCCCACAAGCTACTCATTCTTTTCTTAAAAAGAGAATGTTTTACATTTTCTGGGGAAGCAGCACATAATCTATTGGTTCTTCTCTTGGAAGATATTGATATTGAAAAAGAAGGAAAGTTGCCCCACCTTTGACCCTTTCTCATGCACATTGAGTCCATGTACAATCATTGTTGTCTCAGTGATTTACATACTTCGATCCTTATGAAACACAATCATTGTGCTAATTCTTTCAAACACAAGCACGAGCACACAGAGAATTTGTTTTTCTGTCAGAACATTCATAGAATTACCTTGTGTTGTTCAATGATTGAATGGAAGTCCTGGGGAGTCAACATCAAACCAACTCCTTCAATTGTACATTTGTTGTACACAGTAACTTTGTGTTACTGACAGACATTTCTAAATGTTTCATTTGTTGATTCAGGGTTACCACGTTCATTATGTCTGAATTTGAAAAGATTCGGATATATATCTTTCATGGATTGACGGCTCTCAGATCAAAGCGCGCAAATTGTCAAAGGGGAGATTGTTTTTTAATACAAAGGGGATATCAAAGACTGTGCTGAAATTGAAGATGTTTTGATGATCATGATGCTCTCAATCATCAAAAAGGGGGAGAATGTTACAAAAGCCAATTTCAAAACAATGAAGAGATGTCAAAAGTGAGAAATGCTTCCGCTGATTCAAAGTCTGTTTCAAAGACATAATTACAAAGTTCAAAGCCTGATAAAGATTATTCAAAGATTCAAGAAAGTTTGTTTTTCCAAAGATGATCCAGAGATTAAAGTGATGAAGATACAAAGAAGTTTGTTTTTCAAAGAAAGTTTCTTCAAAGAGGTTTTCAAACGTTTCAAGAATTATGATCTTGTTCAAGGCATGTTGACTTACAAAGCTTCAAAGATTAAAAAGACTTTTCAAGATTCTTCAAAGGCCAAAAGACTGAAGACTGTGAAAGCGTCAAAGTTCAAAGTTGTTAGAGACAAAAGCTGAAGAATCAAGAGTTGAATACTAGTGTCAAATTTTTATTAAATCTTGAATACAAAGGGGGAGATTGTTAAGTCCAAATATTGTATCCAATATTTAATATGGAAAGTCAAAGATGTAAAAGTCAACATAGTCAAAGTCTTGTAATTGTCAAAGCTTGTATTAGTTTACTTTGTCATTAAGTCTTGTATTAGTTAGGTGGTATATACAGGGTTTGCTTAGTAATCTTGTAATAACGACTTTAGAGATCTAATCTTGTAATATTCAGAGACTTGTGATTAATCAGATCTACTTTCTCTCTCTAGACTTTCTCTCTCTAGTTCTTGATCTTAATTGCTTAATTTTGAGTAATTGCTTGATATGATTGGGATTTTATGATTAACAATTGGTATCAGAGCTGAACCAATTTAAACAAATGTATTTTATGTACTATTAAGTTGTACCTTAGACTCTAGATTAAGTATGGCCATGCTGAGGGATCAAAACTAGTCATTTTAAAACTTAATTAAACTTGAAATTTGAGAAAAGTTAAGACTAGGATAGATTTTGAAATTCTAGAAGTTTGAGGGGACCAATTTAAACAAATGCTCAAACTTGTATTTATATAATTAAAAAAAACAATATGTTTATTTGTTCATCAGACTAAATCGTGTAGAGAGAGAGAGGAAGAAAAAACTAGAGAGAGACAGAGGGAAATCATCAAATTGTTAGAAGATTGGAAGAAGTTCAAGTATAATTTTGAAGTTTTGGAGAACAAAACACTAAGGTAATCCTTGAATACCTTCAATTTTTGGTTTTTTTATGTTAGAACACATACTAAATATGTGTATTCTCTTTGTTTTAGTAATTAGGTTGTTAAAAATGGATGGATTCTCTTAGTTAAGCTAAAATCCTTCACAAATTGAAGTTATGTTTTATTTGGGTCTTAAATCTTGAAATTAGTTTAATGCATGAAGTTTTATGTTTAATTATTGATTAGTCTATGTTAAATTGGTTCAAAATGTTCAAGGATTGGTAATTGGAACCATGGATGTAGTTTTGAACTCTAAATTGTAGTTGTGTCCTCTGATTGTTTGATGAAATGTTTCAATGAGAATTGCATGTCTTAACAGTTTCTGTCAAGAGAGTTCAAAAATTCGTATAAAATAAATTGCTTGTCCAAATGAGGTGTATGATACATCGTTGGAATGCTTAGAGTGTCTAGAACAACTTTGTAGTTTACCCCAAGATCAGATTCTGACTTTAGATGGCCCAAAACAGTGAGTTTTTTAGACTGGTCACACTGTACTCGGGATCAGCATGCTGTTTTTGTAAAAGTCATATAAAATCGATGGTTTATCCAAATGAGATGAATCCAAAAAGATTAGCTTCCTAAGAGAATCATCTCAGGTATGGATTCAATCTTCTTTGATACGGGAATGACCATTTAATGTGGTCATTTCATCCACAAGATTCAATATGAATCCAAATATCCACAAAAGTGGGTATGTGAATTGGTTATCCGGAATTGTTTTCAACTCTCGATCAGTTTTGCTTTTAGTTGTTGTGTTTTGATTATATAACATGCTTTTCGATCCGTTGTGTTTCCTTTTATGGATTTTTCCGGATAACGAACTTCTATCGGATATGAGTTTATATGTTTTAATCCAATTGCTCATTACATGAACTTTTATGTGAATTTCCGAAATCAAAATATGTTGAGAAATTAGAAACTCTTTTTGGGTTATGCTTTGATTTAATGAAATTGAATTTCATGGTTTGGACTTTGTTTTTCGAACACCGGACTTTGGGGCACCTTTGTCTGGGATGCTACCATAGTGGCTACAAAGACTATGGCGTTTTCAACGAATGGTACTTTATACCCGGCCTTTACGGAACAGGCTACCCGAGGGCGTATGGATCGATCCTAGATTTAGTTCCAGAACTTGAGGCCGTGGTTAAATCCACGGTGGGACTTAGGCGGTGTGTGCTCGTACCCCTAAATTCCAACAGTCCGGTTTGTTTGGCCGACCATCGGACAACGTGTCCTTGTTGCACGGAATTAAGAACTTATGTTGGGTCTGAATGTGCTAAGGATGGATACTACTGCTACTTGAAAGGTATTACTACTGCAAGAAGAAATATTACTACTGCTAGTAGAATTAATACTGCTTGAAGAGTTAGTGTTGCTACTTTAGTAGTTAGTACTGCTTGAAGATTACTACTGCAAGTGAAAGGTTAATACTGCTGATGATGTTAATGCTGCTGGATAAGGATGAAGTTAATACTGCTTATGAAGATAATGCTTGAAGAGAAAGAATAGGAGCTGAAGATAGAGATGAAGATAATTATGGAATGAAGATCAATTTTGTTTTGATAATTATCTTGTAATTAATTCTGTATATAGAGTCTAGAAGTCCTTGATAGAGAGATATACTTTGATAGAGTGTTTTTGTTTAGAGAATTAACCTCAAGACTAGTATTGATCCTTTCTATAGACTATTGTAGAACGCCTGTTGAGCCTGTTCAACAGATTGAGGTTGAGTTTGTAATCATTAAGTTTTATGCAATATAAACTTATGATTTGAGTTCATATTCTGTGTTTTGATTAATTGTTAAAGTGTTATTCCGCAACTTCTTTAACATTGTTTCTGAGTGTGTTAATTAAATTCTTCATTAAAATTTTTCGATCTTGACAAGTGGTATCAGAGCAAGAAAACTCAGAAACCTATAATCATGGACAGTTCAAGCGATAGCGTTTTGGTATCAAAGGTTCCCATGCTCAAACCTAATGAGTTTGACATGTGGAAAATCATAATCAAGCAATATAATCTTCTCATAGATTTCTCAATGTGGGACATCATTGAGAATGGTCCCTCTGATGGAGGAAAGATGGACGCAGATGGCAAGAGACCTCCACCAAAGACTGATGGAGAAAGAAAGATGAGGCAGACAGAGATGAAAGCCTTGAGCACTCTGCTCTTGGCTATACCTAATGAGTACCAACACCAGTTCTGCAACTGCACGGATGCAAAAATTCTATGGAATGCACTGGAGAAAATATTTTCTGGTACCAAAAGTACCATGATAAATCAGAAGGCCATCCTAAAGCAGCAATATGAAAACTTTATGTCTACAAAGAATGAGTCCATGACTCAAACTTTTGATAGATTTAATAAGTTAATTGGTGAATTGGCTATTGTTGGTGTCCAGATAGATCAAGATGATGTCAACAGAAAATTTCTAAGATCTCTTGGTGATGAATGGACTATGTACACTGTCTCCTTCAGACAGAATGACCAACTGGAGGACAAGGAACTGGATGACCTCTATAATGACCATAGGGTGTTTGAAGCAGAGGTAGAAGCAAAGAAGAGACCCTCTGGATACTCATACAATGTTGCTCTTTTATCATCCTCTACTGATTCTGCTGCTAATACAGAATCAGTTAGTACTACCTATGGATCAAAGCAAGATGGATCTAATGACTCAGTTTTAGAAGCTTTCTTAGCCAGTCATGCTAATTCCACTCTAATTAATGATGACTTAGAATAGATAAATGCTGATGATCTGGAAGAGATGGATATCAAGTGGCAGATGGCTATGCTCACAATGAGGGTAAAAAGGTTCATCAAAAGGACTGGAAGGAACAACTTTGCTCAGAAAAGATAAGATGGAATTGGATTTGATAAATCCAAGGTTGAATGTTACAAGTGTCACAAGTTGGGACACTTTGCAAGAGAATGCAGAACTGGATTGCCTCAACAGCATACTAGCAACCATCAACCATCACAGTCCACTAGCTTCAACAACAGGAACTCTTCTCAAGCTCTTGTTTCCCAAGAAGGAATGGGATTTGATTGGAGTGATCAAGCAGAAGAAGCAGTTCAGAATCAAACTTTAATGGCTAAAGTTTCAGAGTCAGCAAGCACTGATGTTCCCACAGAGGTAAAATCTAACCTTTGCTCAAAATCTTGTATAGAAACTGTTAAAAAGTATAGGGATCACAATAAAAGCATGTGTGATGACCTAAAAAATTTAGAGAAAGATAGAAGAGAGTATGTTGTGATTGTTGAGAATTTGGAAGAACAGATTAAGGCATACAAAGCCAATGAACTTCAACACACATATGATACTAACTACTGGAAGTGGGAAAAGAATCAGTTAGAGCTTAAGCTTAAAAAGTCTGAAGAGGAATGTGAGAAGATAAGGAGTGATTTTGAGAAAGCCAAGCTGGACATTGAGAAATTTTCCAATGCCTCTAAAGCAATGGACTCACTTCTAAAATCTCAAGTCCATGACAACCTGAAAAGAGGTTTAGGATACAACAGTACCCCTCTACCCTATAACAATAACTATATCCCTCCCACTTCAGACCTCTTAGAAAGACAAGAGAAAATAGACTTACCTGCAGGAGCCACAGATGTAGATCCTCTTGACAGTGTAGTGATTGAGGAAGAGGCTGAAGAAGAGACCACTAAAGGGAAGAATAAGGATGACCTTAAAGAAATCCCTTCAGAAAATCATATTCTTACTAATGAAAGGGGGGTAAACCTTTTGTAAAGAGTGAGAAGGCTGAAAGTTCTAAGAGAGGGAAGGGAAAGGTATAGGGAGTCCATTACATGCAAACCACTGTTGTTAATCCATGTACTTGTAAACAGAATCAGCCCCAACAACATGATAAAACAAGGGGAAATCAAAGAAACAGAAATAATCAGTGGGCTTTAAAACAAGGAATTGATCTGAGAAAAATTAACAGACCAAATGCTTGTTTTATCTATGGTAAGTTAAATCATCTAGCCAAACACTGTTATTTCAATCCTATTAACCAAAGGATCACTTTTCAAAGAAAAATACAAAATCCTGTTGGTTATAGGAAGCAAATAAGAAATCATATGGTTGAGAATGTGAGAAGGGCACCTATAAAATCTCATGCTCAGAACAAGTTTGCTAATTCAAAGAAAAATACTCCAAATAAGCCAAGGAGTAACTTAAAGAAAAACAAAGCAAACAACTTTGTTCAGGTTTGGGTTCCAAAAGTAAAGAAATCTGTTAGTACTGCTACTTCAAATAGTACTGCTGACAAAAATAGTGCTACTGCTAACCCAGTTAGTACTGCTAACAAAGTTAGTAATGCTAACCCAATTAGTACTGCTAATGATGTTAGTACTGCTAACAAAGTTAGTACTGCCAATCAAGTTAGTACTGCTTCCAGTGACAGGCCCATTCTTCTGACAAAGTATTCAAGCAATAAGATTCCTCAGTTTGATAATCTCATCAAGTCTGAATATAAATATGTTGATGAGAATGGGAAACCCAAGACCACTTTGGCTTGGGTTCCTATTAAAAACTAACTGCTTTATTATATGTGCAGGGCAACCAACAGCTCAAGGGAAGGAGCATTTGGCATGTTGATAGTGGTTGTTCCAGGAACATGCCAAGTAACATGGCCTGCCTTCAAAACTTCAAAAGAATTGATGGAGGACATGTTGCTTTTGGTGATAATCCAGCAGGTGGAAAGATAAGTGGAAAAGGTAATGTGTCAAAAGGTAAGATGACCTTTGAGGATGTATACTATGTTGAGCAATTGAGATACAACCTGTTAAGTGTATCACAGGTTTGTGACAAGAAACATAGCATATTATTCAATGATACTGAATGTATTATCCTTGCTCCAGGGTTCAAGGTAGTTGATGAAAGTATGATACTACTTAGAACTCCTAGAAAGGACAATGTTTATTGCTTAGACTTGGAGAGTGTATCTTCTGATTCATCTTTAAATTGTTTATTTTCAAAAGCTTCATTGGATGAATCATCTCTTTGGCACAGAAGGATGTGTCACATGAACTTTAAAACAATGAACAAACTTGTGAAAAACAACCTTGTAAGAGGTTTGCCACAAAAGGTATTTTCATGTGATGATCATTGTGTTGCATGTCTTAAAGGCAAACAGCACAAAACTTCTCATAAGTCCAAAGAGATAAATACAATCTCTTCACCACTTAATTTACTGCATATGGATCTGTTTGGACCTACAAATGTGATGAGTATTGTTAAGAAATCCTACTGCTTGGTTATTGTTGATGATTTCTCTAGATTCACTTGGGTTTATTTTCTGAGGACTAAGGATGAGACAAGTGGACTGATAAAATCCTTTGTTCTTAGAGTTGAAAACCAAACAAATCTAAGAGTTAAAGTCATCAGGTCTGATAATGGCACTGAATTTAAAAACAATGACCTAAACAGCTTCTGTGAGGAAAAAGGCATTGAGAGACAATACAGTGCTCCTAGGACTCCTCAACAGAATGGTGTTGCTGAAAGGAGAAATAGGACTCTGATAGAAGTTGCTAGATCTCTGTTGGCATATTCAAAACTTCCAATTACTTTCTGGGCAGAAGCAGTTAATTCTGCCTGTTATGTTCAAAACAGAGTTCTAGTAGTGAAATCCCAAGACAAGACACCTTATGAGCTTTTTAAAAAGAATAAACCTTTTATTGGATTTTTCAAACCATTTGGGTGTCCTTGCACAATTCTCAATACCAAAACTCACCTAGGAAAGTTTGATAGCAAAGCTGAGGATGGGTTTCTTGTTGTATATTCATCTCAAAGTAAGGCCTACAAAGTTTTCAACACCTCTTCTAGGATTATTGAGGAAAGTGACAATGTCAAATGCAATGAGAACACACTAAATCAACTTGGTTCAGGTCCTGATTGGATATTTGACATTGATTCACTGTCTAATTCTTTGGGTTTCAGTAATTAGTATAATGCAGGAACAGGGACAGAAAAGGTACAAGTACAAAGACAAGAGTTTGTGCTGTTCCCAACACCTACCGCTGATCCTGTTGAATTCTGTGACCAAGATAAGAAAGATACTTCAGATTCAAAGAACACTGAACCAGCTCAGAATGAAGAGGACAGAGGTGAAAAGGAAGATCAACCCTCAGATTCAGGAATCAAAGGTCCTGAGATGCCATGTTTGGAAGAAGATGACACAGATGATGATAACTCTTCAGTTTTTGGTGGCAGCACTCCTGAAAAGAATGACTCTAATCTGGAAGCAGATATTAATGAAGAGGTTGTTCATCAAACAAGATTTCATAAAAATCATCCTTCTCAATTGGTGATTGGTGACATCAATTCTCCTATAATCACAAGGAATCAAAGCAAGTTGGGAGGATTGAAGGACATACAATCAGGACTACTATCTTGCTTTCTATCACAGGTTGAACCCAAAAAGGCATATGAAGCAATGAAGGATCCAAGCTGGATAGAAGCAATGCAAGAGGAGCTACTACAGTTTGTGCTGCAGGATGTATGGGATTTGGTTGACCTTCCAAAAGGACACAGAGCTATAGGCACTAAATGGATCTTCAGGAACAAGAAATATGAGAGAAGGATAGTAATAAAGAACAAGGCCAGATTAGTGGTACAAGGGTATACTCAAGAAGAGGGAATTGATTATGAAGAGGTATTTGCACCAGTGGCTAGGATTGAGGCAATCAAGCTATTCTTAGCCTATGCTTCTTTCATGAAGTTCAGGGTCTACCAAATGGATGTAAAGAGTGCTTTCCTGTATGGGAGAATTGAAGAAGAAGTGTATGTCTGTCAGCCTCCAGGGTTTGAGAATCCAAAATTATCTTGACAGAGTATACAAATTGAAGAAGCCACTCTATGGGCTACATCAAGCACCAAGGGCATGGTATAACACTTTGTCTACCTATCTCTTGGAAAATGGTTTTCAAAGAGGAATCATAGACAAGACTCTGTTCATTCAGAGGAAAAAGAAGGACATCCTAATAGTGCAAATCTATGTGGATGATATTATCTTTGGATCCACAAAAGATCAAATGTGCAGAGATTTTGAAGATTTGATGCACAAGAGATTCAAGATGAGTTCTATGGGTGAACTTACCTTCTTCCTTGGGCTACAAGTTAAGCCGAAGAAAGATGGGATATTCATAAGCCAATCCAAGTATGTGCAGGACATTCTTACTAAGTTTGGATTCTCAGACTCAAAGCCTGCAAGCACACCCATGGAGACACACAAACAGATCACTGCAGATCTTGAGGGGGAGGATGTGGATGTTCATCACTATAGATCCATGATTGGCTCCCTCATGTATCTCACTGCTTCAAGACCAGATATCATGTTTCTTGTTTGTGTGTGTGCAAGATTTCAAGTAAGGCCTAAGCAGTCACACTTTCAAGAAGTCAAGAGGATATTCAGATATCTCAAAGGCCAACCTAGATTAGGTCTTTGGTATCCTCATGACTCACCATTTGACCTACTTGCTTATTCAGACAGTGACTTGGGTGGTGCAAATTTGGATAGAAAGTCAACTTAAGGGGGATGTCAGTTTTTGAGTGCAAGACTAGTGTCATGGCAGTGCAAGAAACAAACCACAGTGTCCACCTCTACAACAGAAGCAGAGTATATAGCTGCTGCAAGATGTTGTTCACAAGTACTCTGGATTCAGAATCAAATGTTGGACTATGGTATGTCTTTTCTTCACACTCCAATCTTCATAGACAATAACAGTGTTATTAGTATTGTTAATAATCCAGTCAAGCACTCCAAAACAAAGAATATAGAAATAAGGTACCACTTTATCAGAGACTGTAATGAAAAGAAGCTAATTCAGGTTGTGAAAGTCCATACAAGTAACCAATTTGCTGATCTATTCACCAAAGCATTTGATGTGGGTAGATTCACATTCTTGGTCACAAGTGTGGGCATGATAAACACTGAATAAGCCTCCTTTGATCTGCTTTATGTACCATTTCTGTATAGATTCCTTCCTGTCTACTTTCTCATAGTGTATTGTGCATGGTGCTGCTAACCTTGTGTGTTTAAGTGTTTCAGATTGCTTAAATTGAATACTTGGTACTTCTAGTTCAGTTAATACTGCTCTCTGTATTACTCATGATAACAGTCCAAAAAGAGTTAAGTATGGTTACTACTGCTACGTAGTTTATACTGCCAGTGCAAAGTTACTACTGCTTGCTTTAATTTATACTACTAACTAGTGTTAATACTGCTGGTATGTGTTAATACTGCTAGTCTGTATTAGTACTGCCAGTATGTGTTACTACTGCTAATATGAGTTAATACTGCGAGTTGGTTAATACTGCTAGGGTACTTACTACTGCTTCTAACTGAAACCCTCCACCTATAAATACCCTGTGTGACCGCCAAAATACAAACGACTCTTTGAACTTCCATTGCTTCTCTTTCTCTCTCTCTCTCTCTCGATTTCTTGCTCACCAGTGTATACCCTAGTTGCGATTCGAACCCTAGAATCAATCAGAACGATGGCAGGACTAGAATTCTTTGATGAACACAATGAGGTTGCTATGCTGCAAAAACCCAAATAGGCTGAAGGTTTTCATCAGATTGTGGATTTCCTCAAATCGTCTCACATTGCCTATGCCCTCACTGTCAATCCCACAATCTGTGTGGAACATCTACGACAATTTTGGGAAAATGCTACCATCCACACTGAAGATGGCACTCAGATCATCAAAACAAGGGTGTGTGATAAACCCCTGACCATCTCAGAAGAGTGTATTCGCATCCATCTATGCTTAGATGATGCCTCAGGTATAACCTCTTTACCTAAGGAAGATCTCTTCCAAGTTCTTAATCGTATGGGGTATGAAGGTCCCACAGAGGTATTCAAGTTCTTCAAGAACAAATTTTCACCTCAGTGAATATTCTTTGTTCATACCTTACAACACTGCATTTCAAGAAAAACAACTGGCTGGAGTGAGTTCAGCAGCACCATAGCCTATGCTTTAGTCTGCTTAGCGACCACTAGAAAGTTTAATTTCTCTCAAATGATCTTAAATGATTTAATGTCAAACCTGGATACCAAATCAAAAGTCTTTTATATGTATCCAAGGTTTGTACAAGAAGTACTTAACAAGGAATTGACGGATTTACCTACCTTCAAGGAGGTATATGTACCAAAACTCCCTAAGGGGAAAGTGTTCTCAAACATGAAAAGGTCTTCCAAGGACTTTTCTGGACAAGACACTCCATTGTTTTCTACAATGATGGGTGTGTCTCATTCCCATGGTGAGGCATCAGGGTCACAGCCCACATTTGACCACCCAACTGATGACCTACCCACACCATTCCATTCTGTTAATATTCCTCAGATCCCTTTTGTCAAGCCCAAATCCCCCATCACCAAAACATATATCAGGAAAAAGGTACAGAAGGTTCCTTCCCTTCTTGTATCTTCACCCCCAAAGCCTTCAAGCCCTCTAATGGAGCATTCTCCATTAGAGAATATCGAAAGGGAAACCATAGGGGTGTCTCCCAACCCCCAGAAGGTGCTCTATAAGGAGAAGGATGAGCATGTGGGCAGTGAGGCTCACACTACTGACTTTGCACAAAGTGCAGGACAGGACAGTGTGAACATCCTTAAGACCTTCCCCACGGAAACTTTGGGTGCGCAATCATCCAAAGGTCCCAGGTGCCAAGAAACCAAGGGGGTAGAAGGTGCTTCTGCTAGGCAGAAGGCCTCTACTAAAAGATCCAAGGATCCTTCAAGGGTGGTTAACACACCCAAAGGAGGTGAGGACAGATATAACTATGAGGAATTGATGGAAACTGTTGCCAATGTCAACCTGGATGTACTCAAACAGGGTGCAGAAATAGAGGAGATGAAACTGGTGATTCTTTCACAACAAGTGCAGATAAGCAAATTAAAGAAGATGGTTCTGAGGTTGGTGCAGAAAAAGAAGAGAAAGCAGTATGTATTGAAGAAACGGGGAGATGAAAATGATGCTTTTAAAAAGGGGGAGAGTCAAGCTGAAGTTGAAAAGCAAAGCCCTGTTAGAATGGAATCTCATTTTGAGGGGGGGATTGATGCAGAAGCAGAAACAGCAAAAGAAGTAGAAACTACATCAGCAGCAGTAACTACACCAGAAGTAGTAACAACAGCAGTAGAAACAGATAAAGTTGCAGCTGAAACAGGTATGTCTGCTGAGGAAATAGAAATTGCAGAGACTCTAGTAAAGGCAAAGAATGACACTCCCAAGGCCACTCAAAAGGCTAAGGGAGTGGTCATTAAAGAAGGAGAATCAGAACAGATAAAGAAAAAGAAAAAGATCAGTGAGGAAGATATCAAAAAGAAAGGGAAAGAGAAAGTGGTTGAGTCTGAGAAACCAATGAAGAAGCTGAAGCAGATTGATTTGGATGAGGAACTAGCAAAGAAACTGCAAGAAGAGATGGAAATGGAAGAAGAAATCCAATCTGCAGAAGACAGAGAGATGGCTTTGGAGTTATCCACAAAGCTTAATGAGGAATTTCAAAGGAGTTTAAAGACTGCTGTTGCTGCTAAGAAAGTAACAAAGAAGGCATCAAGGCAAAGGCTGACCTTAAAGACAAGACAAAGACAACCTTCAAAGACATTCCTGGCCAATCAAGAAAGAAGAAAGATGATCAACTTTCTGAAAGGGTCAGTTGGAGTCAAAGAAGGGATGTTTACCAACATGTCTTATGGTAGAATAGAAGAACTATATAAGAAGGAGATGGCCAAACTACAAGGGAATTTCACTCAAAGGGTAGAGATTGAAAGAAAGATGAAATAAAGGCATGACCTTAACATACAACAGCCCTTCCCTGACAGTGAGGAAGGCACTCCTATCAAAGAAAAGACAGAAGCTAAGCAAGAAGAGACTTTAGCTCAACAGATTGGAGCTATCAAAAGAAAGAAATCTATTGCTACCAAGCCTAAGGCAAAGAGGTCAAGAATTGAAGAAGTTGAAAAGGAGATTGAAAGTGCAAGAGCAGAATCTTCAGTAGAGCCAGAGAAGAATCAAGAGCAGTCCAATCAACAATCCAATGAGCAATTCCATTTGTACATGACTTTGACAAATGAAGAACCAGTGCAAGCTGACCCTATCTCGATGAAAGCACCAGAAATTATCTTTTGGGATATTCTGAAGGACAACAGAAAAGAATATTTCAGATTCAAAAGAATGGGTGATCAGTTTGAGGTTTATGTAACTTGGGGCAAAGTGATCAGAAGTTGTTCCAGAGCTGACTTGGAGGAAATGTACAAAGTTGGAATAAAGCTGTATGAGTCTGTGTTGCAGAGGACTGAAATGAGCTTAATCAATATTGCCATGGAGTACTTATGCATGATGTTTAAGCCTGAAAGAGTGAAGTACAGGATCAAAGACTTACATCATGAGTATGGATTCAAAAAGGTTGATCATTGGATGCTATTTGAAAACTGTGGTGTCTACATGATCACAATTGACAAAAGCTATCATGAGTACTACTTGGTTGACAAGATCTATGACCACACAAAGCTAAGTTGGAAGGGATGTTGAAAGCAAAGCTAGTATGTGCTAAAGGATCAGAAATGGCCAGAATTGTGATTAGAAGGACAGTTAATCAAAGTCTGGGATTGGATCCAAATCTGGGAAATTAAGCTGAAGTGTTGAAAGCATCATGAAGACCCTATGTTGAAGAACTTAACTTATCATTTTGAAAAGTTAAGTTAGGGGGAGATTGTTGGGTCTGAATGTGCTAAGGATGGATACTACTGCTACTTGAAAGGTATAATCTAAGTGATCATTCGATCGCTGAGTATCTCTTTCTTCAGAGATATCAAGAGTTCAGCGATCGCTGAAGCTTTTCCTCATGTTCCTTCGCGTAGAAGTAGATTCGTCTTTGCTTCACTGATATCCGCATCAGGTCACTAGTAGACTTGTCTTTGTTCAGCAGCTTCGTCTTCGATTCAGCTATGAACATCTGTTGACGCGAGGCTTTTCTTCAGGGATTACGTTTACTATTTACATCAGAAAACTATCAGTGATAACTTAACAGACTCAGTCTGATCGCTGATAGTGAAACACTAATACATAGAAATGTTTATAAGAAAGACTATCAGTGATAACTGAACAGACTCAGTTTGATCGCTGATGGTGAAACACTAATACATATTAAAACGTAATTTTCACTAAGTATAGAAGAGGATCGTTATCAAATCACTGAGAGAGTTTGGATCAACAATCTCCCCCTATTTGATAATGACAAAGTAACTGAAGAAAATTACTTTATAATTCAAAATGATGGAATAATCAGGACTCATAACATACATGTCCCAATTACTATTTTGAGGGATCTTTTACAGCACTGATAGAGTTAAGTACTTCACTGAAATTCTCATTAATCCAAGAAAAGAATTACAAGGTATGAAAATTACAAGTACAAGTGATGTACTAACTACTGTAAGTTAAACTAATAGATTACAAGAAAGGAAACTAATCTATCAGCTATCTAAAGAGGGTTTAGGAGGATTAATCAAATACTCAGGTATTTCTTCTCCTTTTTGCCTTCGCTCTAAAGATTCTTTGCAGATGATCGCTATGATTGGCTCAGCAGCAGGAGAGAGAATACACCATAGGTACATGAGATCCTTGAGAAGAGCGAGGGGACAGATAGGGATTTCAGAGACCCTTTGAAATCTGAGTTGTTCCTCGTCATCTCTGAAGAAGATTCCAAAAGGTTCTTCAAGTACTTGTCCCGCAACATATGGTCCGCCAGGAGGCAGAGATAGATCCAGAACTGAAAGATCAGGAGGAGGACCGAACAGAGCTTCTCTTGAGAATTTGATGGAGGTTTCATTCCTGATCACTGCGACATTATCAGAAGAGGAGGAGATAGGCTTTCTCTTGATTTGCTTGGACTTTGGAGGAAGAGTAGATGGCACCTTTAGTATAGCAACGACTCTGTTGATGAGGGCATCATTTACCCTTTCAACATAGCCTTTGTATGTAGACTTTGATTTCTTCAGCGCATCTTTGAACTCAAGCCACTCCATGTAGCCAAAGTCTTCCAGCTTTGAAATGAACATAGCCTTGCAGCTTCCATCCTCTCTGGTAATCTCCATGGTGACAGAGAGTTTATCCTTCTTCTTTCTTCCAGAGATAGCAACAGCTACGATCTTCATTGGGTCAGAGCGATAGTCAATTTTGTGCTTGCACTAATCGACAGAATTATCGCTGACCGCTTTTTCTTTGGAGCGTTCCTCTTCAATCTCCTTCAAAATAGCTGCCTGGACTTCCACTGGTTTGCTTTTCAGCTTCTTGTCATTGACTTGAGAAGACTGAATTTTGAGAGCCAGAGAGGCATCTCTTTGACAGTCAGCAATCAGCTTCTCAGCCCTGACGGATTCTTCAATTTCAGCTTCAGTCAGGAACTCCAGATCTGATGATTGAGAGGGGACCTTTCGTCGTTGACTCTCCAGATGAGAGATCATCTCTGTTCTTTTCTTTCTCTCTTCCTCTGACCAGTGAGATGGTCTAGAGGGCCTTCCATGATATTTCAGGGACTCTTCTTCTTCTTCATGCTCTTCATCAATCTCTCTGACAGAGATTGGGATTATTTGGTCATCAGTTTCAGCAGCTGGTATTATTTGAAGCTCTTTACCCTTAAGCAGGGGAGAGAACTGTCTGGTCAGAAAAAGAAAAAGGTTAGATTTATTTTTAGGTAAGAAGAGAGATAAAGGCTAGAAAGAAACAAGGGTGGGATTTTTATAGAAGGATAAAGGAACAAGAGTAAGGCATACCTGAGAAGGATTCTCCTCAGGTAGTGAAATCATCTTCAGGGTTCCCTCAGCAGTTGCACCTTTGCTTTGGGAAGGGGTTCCTGAAGGTGTCTCTTGACTCCCCCCTGCTTTGATAACTTCTTTCGAAGCTATCGCTGATGAAGTGACGACTGAAAAACACCATAAGGATTGATATTCTTCATCGTCATCATCATCACCTAGAAGAGGTTCTTCCACTTGATCTTCAAGATCAAGGGCTTCATCATCATCTTCATCTTCTTCCTCTTCCTCATCATCAACTAGATCAGCGATGGTAGGAGGGGATTTCTCAGCAGCTATCTCCCCCTCAACATGAGAGGGAGTTTCCTTCAGTTGTTCAGCAGCATCAGCTTCTTTTTCCTTATTTTCTTTAGATGCTTTCTCCCCCTCTTTGTCATTATCACGGAGGGAGAGATCTTGGGAAGGAGTAGAGGTCTCAGCGGTGGACAACTTCTGGACTTCAGCCTCCAGTCCTTTGAGTCGGTCTTCAAGTACAGGGATATCGGGCGTATCTTGATGAATAAACTCCATAGTTACGTCTAGAGCGGTGCGATCGTCTTCTGTAAATGAAGGAGCAGGAGTTGGAGCTGGTTCCTTCAGGAGGGTCAGGATCTGCTGATGAAGGACCTCACAGGCATCAACCTTTGTAGTCAGAGCTGCAAACTGTTGCTGTGAGTCCTCCCTGACTTTGACAATCGCTTCTTGGAGAGTAGCGATTTGAGAAATGTCAGCTTTGGAGGCGCAGTTGGCTGTCAGCGTCTTCAGAGCTTCACCAACTGATTGAACAGCATTGGTGGTGTTTTTGAGAGATGCAGTCAGAGCCTCCACCTTGGTAGTCAAACTGTTGACATTGGTGTCAATAGTCGCCAAACTAGGACCTAAAATATAAGTTAGTTTTTGAGAAACAGGCTTATATGGTGAGTTGGGAGAAGTGTTTAAGTTTATAGGGATACCTGAATTATCAAACATTTTGTAGAATTGTAACGATTCCTCAAAAGTTTGATGTTCAGGTCCTATGGGTCCAAACTGTGGTTGAGTAGAAATAGATGGAGAGTTAGAGATCAAAGAAATAGAAGGACTAGATATGGGGATATAAGATGTAGGAATAGGGGTAGTTACCTCAGGTTGTTGCTGAACTGAGATTGTAGGTTGCGTCACTGTTGTTGTGACAGCGACCGAGATCGCTGGCACGGTTGAAGTGGTTATCGCTGAGGATGTGGAGGAGAGACCCACAAAAGAATCTAAGGAGGTTTGTTGAGAAACATCCTTAGGTCTTGAACTAGTGGTACTTTTCTCCTTGGTTACCTTGGCCTCCTTCGAAGGACCAGGGGAACCAGTTGATGGTCGTTTGGAAGGGGTAGCGGAAGGGATAGCAGAAGAAGGAACCTCCTGCGTGGCCGCTGAAGACGAATAAGTGAGGAGAGAGAGACGAGAGCGAAGTTCAGGGATACTTACCTCATTGCGGAGCGTCTTGACCTCCAGGGAGCGCTGACCCACTTTCGGAAAAGATGCATCCGAGTTAGTGGGGTAAGTAGCAGGGTAGAGAAACTTTAGGTACGCGCAGATGAAGCGTACGTAGGGGACCTTGAGATCCCTTTCGGTCTTCTCTATCTTTGACTTGAGATCGTCAAAGATAGTTGTTGCGTAGTCGAAGTTTCGTCCAGCGATCACTGAGTAAGCCATAAGGACCTGAATCTTGCTGGCTTGGTCCAGTGACCCACTCTTTCCACTCATACACTGAATGAAGTGTGAGAAGATGTAGTTAAGCTGAGAAGGAATCAGTGCCTTCTTCATAAGAGTCAGCTTCTTGTTGGGAATCGTCGTCCTTGGCTTGGGTTCCCAAGCGTATTCCATGGCATCCAGGAATTGGATGAGTTTAGCATCAGTTGGCAAGGCATCGAATCCATTCCTGGGTTTGTCAGGAAAACGCAGAGCTTTCCTCATCCCTAAGGTAGTCATCATCCCTGATCCTAGTTTAGTGCTGAAGGAAATGGCAGGAACCAGTTCACCCTTTTTGTTGGTGATAGAGGTTTCTTCAGCGGTGAACCAGAATTGCTGGAGAAGAGCTTTGGAGGGTGTGGGATCCACAGTGATAGCGTAAGCAATGCAGGATTGTTTTAAAAATGTTGCGGCTTCCTTCAGATGTGGGTACTTGACACCGTCAAAATCGAGACATGCGATATGATTGTTTTTTGGAAGCTCTGATTCAGTGAGTGCGAATTTGACGTTCTTAGAAGCGACAAGTGCAGATTGAGCCATTCTGAATATGAGTAGATAAAAGAGTAGAAGAAAAGGTTTTAGTCTAAAAATAAAGAAGATTTTCTAGTTTCTATTTGAGGAAAGAAACATAGAAAATCAACAAATTTGAAGATTAACAAGGTGTTCTTAATATAATATACAAGAACAAGAAGAAAAACCAAAGATTTTGAATGAAGAAAATCAAAATAAAATGGTTTTTAAAGAATAAAATCAAAAATGAAAATGATTTTATGTGATTAGAATCTTATAAACCCATAAATGGAGTTTTATGTAAAAAGATTGAAGATAAGAATTAGAAAAAGATCAAGAATAACCTGTTGATCTTTGAAGAGGATGATGGAAATGCTTGAGAATTGCTAGAATGCTTGAGAGAGTATTCTTGCTTTGAAAGTATTTCCAGAAAGCATAAAATGATAAGAATGGAAAAACATTCTTTTTATACTTGAGAGAGAGTGTGAGAGGTGGGAGAACAAATGCTCATCATGACATGGACACGTCCCACGAAGTTGATTGGATGGAAGGACAACGGACGAACATGTCAGGAAAAAAAAGCATGTCGTGGATTGTTGGTTCAAATGACGTCATAGAAGAGAGACTGTTCATTTGTCCGTTTTGAAATTATCGTTGAAGAAAAATCAGCGATAGATTTTCTTTTTGAAAGTATCCCTGATGGTAAAGATAGGGATAGATTTTCTTTTTAAAGATCACTGACAAGAAATATCAGTGATGAATGTATTTTTCAAAAAGCTTTTAATCATTTAAAAAAAATTCAGTGATTAAAGTTTATATTTTGAAAAACATTTTAACTGACTGATGATTCAGTTATAGGGATTGAGAAAACATACCTGAGAGTCAGAATGTTTATCAGAGAGAATGATAAACAGGGAACTTATGATTACTGACACAATGCATGAACGCTGAAGAATTATTCTTCGAGATTCAGCATTCCAAGTTCACTGATGAGAAAGTTGAACCTTGTCTCATCAAGAGGTTTGGTGAATAAATCAGCAAGTTGAAAGTCAGTAGGGATAAAGTGAAGTTCAATATCACCATTCATCACATGATCTCTGATAAAGTGATATCTGATCTCTATGTGTTTCGTCTTTGAATGTAGTACAGAATTATTTGCTATGCCGATAGCACTAGTGCTGTCGCAATAGATAAGAATCTTTGATAGCTGAAGGTCATAGTCTAATAGTTGATTTCTCATCCATAAGATCTGAGAACAACAGCTTCCAGCGGCTACGTATTCAGCTTCAGCTGTGGAAGTGGACACTGAATTTTGCTTCTTGCTTATTCAGCTTACCAACTTTCCTCCCAGGAGTTGACATCCACCAGTGGTACTCTTTCTGTCAAGTTTACAGCCTGCAAAATCACTATCAGAATAACCAGTTAGATCGAACCCTGAGTCTTTGGGATACCAAAGACCGAGGTTAGGAGTTCCCTTCAGATATCTGAAAATTCGCTTAACAGCGATCAGATGGGATTCCATGGGTTCAGATTGATAGCGTGCACATAAACAAGTAGAGTACATAATGTCAGGTCGGCTCGCTGTAAGATACTGCAGGGAGCCTATCATTCCTCTATAGGCAGTGACATTAATAGGTTTTCTAGAAGGATCTTTGTTAAGTGTCAGGGGTGGTGCCATAGGAGTTTTCATCACTGAAGTTTGTGTAAGATCAAACTTCTTCAGGATATCTTTAACATACTTACCTTGGTTGATGAAAGTACCTTTGTCTGATTGTTTAATCTGAAGACCAAGAAAATATGTCAGCTCACCCATCATACTCATTTTATATTCTTTCTTCATTCTTTCAGCGAAGCGAGTACATAGAGATGGGTTAGTAGAACCAAATATTATGTCATCGACATATATTTGTACAATAATTATATGACCTTTTATCTTTCTGAAAATAACGTATTATCAATCTTGCCACGTTCAAAATTTTCAGAGATAAGAAATGATGAGAGAGTGTCATACCAAGCACGATGGGCTTGTTTTAGACCATAGAGAGCCTTATCCAATTTATAAACATAATTTGGATACTTAGGGTCATAGAACCCTGGAGGTTGTTCTACGTAGACTTCTTCATTCAGCTTTCCATTTAGGAACGCTGATTTTACATCCATTTGATAGACGATGAGTCTTTATAGACTGCATAAGCTAAGAATAGTCGAATTGCTTCGAGCCTAGCCACAGGGGCAAAGGTTTCATCATAGCCTATACCTTCCTCTTGTCTGTATCCCTGAGCAACAAGTCGAGCCTTGTTGCGGGTTACAGTTCCATGTTCATCTAACTTGTTTCTAAACACCCATTTGGTGCCTATAACAGTTTTATCAAATGGTCTAGGAACGAGATTCCAAACTTTGTTTCGAGAGAATTCAGTCAGCTCTTCTTGCATAGCGCTGACCCAGTTTGGATCTCTGAGGGCATCATCAGTCTTCTTTGGTTCTATTAAAGAGAGAAAGTTGACAAAGAGACAGATATTACCTGAGCTTCGTCGTGTCTGAATAACTGCATTGAGATCACCAAGAATTTGATCTATTGGGTGATCTTTGGTCCATCAATGAGCAGGAGCATGATTACTTAACTCAGAGGTTGGATCAACAACTGGAATGATTACTGATGAGGACATTTGAGGTTCATCAGCAATTAACTGTTGAGTACTGGACATGCTGTTGTTATCAGAGAGGTTTTCAGACGAAGGTAGATCTGATGGTAGTAGTGTGTTAAGAGGTTCAGCTGAAACCCATGAGGTGGATTCAGCGTTAGGATGTATAATGTTTGGATCATCATCAGCGGCCGGAGGATCTGAATGCTGATGGTTTGAGAAGAAAGGTTTTGTTTCTCTGTATTGAGAAAACATCCAAGCATTTAACTCTTCATTGTCATTGATTGGTTTAGAGTTCGCTGAGCGAGTTTCATCGAATGTGACATGAATTGTTTCTTCCACAGATTGTCTTCTTTTGTTGAAAACTCTGTAGGCTTTGGAGATGGAGGAATATCCTAGAAATATTCCATCATCAGCTTTTGGGTCGAACTTTCCAACTTGATCTCTGTTGTTTAAGATATAGCACTGACAACCAAAGATATGAAGAAAGCTGATAGAAGGCTTCCTTCCATGAAAAAGTTCATAAGCTGTCTTCACAAATCGCTTTACTATCAGCGATCTGTTTTGAGTAAAACATGCAGTGTTTACAGCTTCTGCCCAAAATTGAGTAGGGAGATGAGAATCGCTGAGCATTGATCTAGCAGCTTCAATGATCGTTCTGTTTCTTCTTTCAGCGACTCGGTTTTGCTGAGGTGTTCTTACTGAAGAGAAGTTATGAGAAATTCCCTTGTTCTCAAAGAAATTGTTTAGGGAACTGTTTTTGAATTCAGTTCCATGATCACTTCTTATTGAACGAACAGTAAGATTATTCAGCACTTCCATCTTTTTAACAAAAGATATTAGTTCTTCTGGAGTATCACTCTTACAGCGAAGAAAGATAACCCAGGTATAACGAGAGAATTCATCTAAAATGACAAGCGTATATTTCTTTCCAACTATTGATTGGATGTTGACAGGGCCAAACAGATTCATATGCAAGAGCTGAAGAGGACTTGTCACTGAGGAAACTTGTTTATACTTGAAACTAGCTTTTGTTTGTTTTCCTTTTTCACATGCTGAGCAGAGAGATTCTTTAGCATATGAGTGCTGAGGAAGACCAGAAACCAGTTCCTTAGATGAGAGAGAATTCAGGGTTTTGAAATTTAGATGAGAGAGCCTTTTATGCCATAGCCAGTTGACATCAGAAGAGGCCTTAGAGAGAAAACATACGTTTTCAGTGATAGTAGAGTCCATATCTATTACATAGACATTTTCTCTACGATAACCACTGAGAGCAAGTTTTCCTTTCTCATCCACCACTGAACATGCTTTCTTAGAAAAGCGAACTTCGTAGTCTTTATCACATAGCTGACTGATGCTCAGAAGGTTGTGCTTCAGTCCATCTACATAAGCGACTCTTTGAAAGGTAGTTGTCCCATTGCTGAGGACACCAAACCCTCGGGTATATCCTTTTCCATTTCCACCGAAGGTTACAGAGGGACCTTTCTCTTCCTTGTATTCAGTGAGCAGGTCTTTTTATCCAGTCATATGACGAGAACATCCACTATCGAGATACCAGATGCCCTTTGATCCCTGCACACATACGGAAGATTAAGCGTTGTTTGGTACCCACTTTTCAATGGGTCCTTTAGAGTTAGTGGATAAGGAAGTTTCAGCAGTCTTCTCAGCAGATGAAGATTCAGCTTCAGTGGTAATCTTCACTTTGGTTAATTTCTTAACCTTAGTGGTATTTTTCACCTTGGTTGATTTTTCAACTTTGGTGACGTTCTCAGTCTTAGAGGTATTTATCTTTACTTTAGCTGTTTTATCAGCTTTGGTGGCAGTCGGACATTTGCTTGCGATATGGTCAGTAAAACCACAGTGATAACATTTTCTGTATTTGAAAATGGTTTTAGGACCAGAAGTAGAAGGTTTTGCAAGTTTAAGATGAGCAGGTCTAGGTCCAATAAGGCTTTTCTCATGAGATTTGGGAGGAATTTTCATTTCTTCAGATCTCGTGGATTTAAGATCAATCTTTAGCTTTGGAGGACAGAGATCAAATATTTCTATCACAGAGCTAGAGGATTGATTTGCTGAAGGTTTAGAAGTAACCTTCAGCTTTGCTTTCCTTGTAGCCTTCTGAGGAAGAAGAATGGATTTTCCTTTATCCGCAGACTTAGTGTCTTTGGATTTTTCCTCAGGGATAGAATTAGAAGAAGAAGGATAGAATTGATCATAAGAAGTGTCAGAGATAGGAGTGACAAACGTTCCAAACTTAAGCATGGAACTTTCTTCTTTGGGCTCATCCTGTGGTGTCCAAAAGCCAAGACCAGTTTTATCACTTTCAGGAGTTTGAGCATTTATTATCTCGGAGATCTTTGTTGATGATTTGCACCATTTTTCAACATGAGCTTTTTCTGCTTTTAGAGCAGCGATGGCTTGTTCGCGTTCAATGCTGATGATTTCATTTATAATGACTTGATCTTTCAACTTCACTTCTAAAAGAGTTAGTTCTATGATCTTTTCATGACATTTCTCTAGCTCTTGAGTTAAATGAACATTTTTATTCTCAGCTTGAGTTTTGTCGTTTAGAGCATTATAAAGGTCAATCGTCAGCACATCAACAGCGCGACTTCTCTCAGCTTCAGGCAGAGAGGGATTTGTAGAGATAGATACCTGAGATGATATGTAGCTCATGGAAGGTTCAGATGCTTCTTCCACTTCTTCTTTAATCTCAGCCATGAGGCAAAGATTAGCGGCGGCTTCTTCATCAGAGCTTGATTCTTCGGATTCAGCCCAGTCATGTTCTTCAGCGATGAGACCTTTACCTTTTCGCTTATAGCTTTTCAATTTTTGATATTTGTTCTTCAGCTTTAGGTATTTGTCATCACTGGATCTTCTTGAGGTAGAAGGTTTGAAGATCTTTTTCGACCTGCACTCACTAGCAAAGTGTCCAATCTTTTCACAGTTATAGCAAGTGGCAGTAGCCTTATCAACAAGCGTTGATTTTGGCTTTTCAGTAAGAGAGAGAGGCTTACTTTTTCGGAAGTTGATCTTTCTTGCAAATCTCTTAAAAGAGTTTGTCAAGAGTGCTAAGGACTCATCAAACTCTGAAAGATCAGGGTCTGATAGATCCTCAGATTCAGAATCTAACTCAGTGATGGTGAGAGTAGATCGCTGAGATGGAATTATCTCTGAAGAGACTAAAGCAACAGGAGTGCTTTTGGAGTCTTTAGAATCTTTTACAAGATTCTTCTTCAGGAGATTCGATTGCTCATAGTTGAGCAATATTCCATACAGAGTGCTGAGAGGAAGAGAATTTAAGTCTTTTGTAAGCTTAAGACATATTGAATAACTGTCCCAGCTTTCAGGAAGACATTGTAAGAATTTTGTTAGGACCTCAGAATTAGAATAGGTCCTGCCAACAGTTCTTAGGTCAATGATTAAGCAGTTAAACCGCTGATGAACGTCAGAGAGAGATTCATTCTTACCAGCGATGAAACTTTCATACTGTCTTACCAAGTTAATCTTACGAGTTTCTTGGATTTCAGTGGTGCCCTCATATTGAACACATATGGTTTCCCACATTTCTTTAGAAGTTTTCAGATGCATGATGGAATGGAAAACTTCATCAGGCAAAGCCATTGAAATAATGGTCTTTGCTCTTGCATCTATTCCTACATTCTTTTTATCTTCATCACTCCACTGTCTTATTTCCTTAACGACATAGCGTTCAGGGACAGCTTCAGTGGTGGCAGTAGCAGGAACTGCAGCTATAATTCTAACAGGTTCATAGGGTCCATTTTCTATATATTCAGGTATAGTAGGATCCGCACCTTCAAGAAATAGCATCATTCGATTTTTCCATAGAGAAAAGTTATCTCTGCTAAATCGAGGAGGTTTAGAAAGTGAACCATTATCATAGTAGTTTATGTTTGTGTTAAGTGCCATTTAGAACAGTAAAGAAGAGAATAAAGCAAGATCTTGTTTATTAGATTAAACAAACTACTCTGATATCACTTGTTGGTCCCTAAGGTGCTTAACAAGTTTGTAGAAGGGGGGGTTGAATACAAACACAAGAATTAAGGTTTAATAAATTGTTTATTGATAAATCAAATACAATTTACAAGTTTGTTGCGGAATAAGATTAAGACAGACTCAATCTAAACAAACTTAAGAAACACTAAGATGGTTGCACAAGAAATTCAGAGAATGGGGGATTAAGAGATATAGAAAACAAAGGTTTCTATTTCGGGGTTCAAGGATAAGCACCCTTCAGATGAAGGGGTGATCTTCCTATTAAATGCATGGCAGGGCACTTTACACGTGGCGTTCACTGATTGGCTTTGGGAGTCTGACTTTTGGGAGACATGCTTTCGGTCGGACAATGAACAGTGTAGTTGACAGAGGTGTTGTACGAATTGTGGCAGAGACATGTTCGTTCTGACATATCGTACTAAGTTGTGCAAGGTGAGACAAAAGGAAACTTGAGGCATAAGCTAAGTGATCATTCGATCGCTGAGTATCTCTTTCTTCAGAGATATCAAGAGTTCAGCGATCGCTGAAGCTTTTCCTCATGTTCCTTCGCGTAGAAGTAGATTCGTCTTTGCTTCACTGATATCCGCATCAGGTCACTAGTAGACTTGTCTTTGTTCAGCAGCTTCGTCTTCGATTCATCTATGAACATCTGTTGACGCGAGGCTTGTCTTCAAGGATTACGTTTACTGTTTACATCAGAAACTATCAGTGATAACTGAACAGACTCAGTCTGATCGCTGATAGTGAAACACTAATACATAGAAATGTTTATAAGAAAGACTATCAGCGATAACTGAACAGACTCAGTTTGATCGCTGATGGTGAAACACTAATACATATTAAAACGTAATTTTCACTAAGTATAGAAGAGGGTCGTTATCAAATCACTGAGAGAGTTTGGATCAACATATGCAATATAAACTTATGATTTGAGTTCATATTATGTGTTTTGATTAATTGTTAAAGTGTTATTCCGCAACTTCTTTAACATTGTTTCTAAGTGTGTTAATTAATATCTTCATTAGAATTTTTCGATCTTGACAACTTATATGATTTGAGACTTTGATGTTGACTTTCGTTGTTTCGGATTTGTAGTTGTTTTCGAGTTACATTTCGGATCATCATGATTTCGGTTTATTGATTCATTGATTGTATATATTTTCACCCGAGTTGATTTAAATGGTTAATTCATTTTTCATTGTACCTAATTTTATTAATTTGTTCTTTGGATTACTATTTTTTTATATATTATCCGTTCACTGAGCATGTCGCTCAGTCGTGTGTTTTCTTTGCATGACAGGTACTTGATGTAGAATCGGGATGGGGGCAAGGTGACGAGAGCGACACAAGTGACTTTTTGGGATATTCCTTCTAGTGACACTATAACTTTTGGTTAAGTTAATAGTTATGCTAAGCTTTTGGAATTGTATTTTTGTAATGTATATATACTTAGCATGCTCTGTACTTTCCCAACCTCTTTCTGCAAATGAGGTTCTTTTGGGTTTATGCGAATATATATATATATATGTAACGGAAACTATCCTATATATATCGGGACGGGGGTCGTTACAATATATATATATATATATAGGGTGCGTTTCATTTGAAAACCAATCAATTCGTGGAAACTCTGCAAACCATTGTTTTAGGAAACAATATATATATTTATGGAAAACTATTATGATTCATTAATAATGATTGTGATATATATGGAAGATGATAAGATTCATTTATTATAATCATGACTTTAGATTAGGAAACTTAACAAAATGTTTCCTAAAATAGTGGTTTGCAAAGTTTCCACGAATTGATTGGTTTTCAAATGAAACGCACCCTATATATATATATATATATATATATATATATATATATATATATATAGTGTTTGGTTCATTTGATAAATAGTAAATATATGAGAAATAGAGAAGTAATCCTAGCCATTCATATGGTCAAGATCGGATTTGACTAGTCAAATATTGCGGCTTTGACCGGTCAAAAGTTACGGCTTTGACTGGTCAAAAGTTGCGGCTATCCCAAAAATAGAAGGATAATTTCGTAAATTTTACAAAACACATGGGCTGTGTTCATATATGAACATGTATAATTCACATATGAACTATATGTTCATATATGAACCAGTGCAATTCACAACTGAACTCTTTTAACTGATTCATATATGAAACTTTGTGATTCATATATGAATCAGTTGAACTAACTAACAGATTCATATATGAACCTTTGTGATTCATATATGAATCTTTATGAATCACAAAGATTCATATATGAACCTTTATGAATCACAAAGATTCATATATGAACCTCTATGAATCACAAAGATTCATATATGAACCTCTATGAATCACAAAGATTCATATATGAATCAGTTGAACTAATTAACAGATTCATATATGAATCTTTGTGATTCATACAGATTCATATATGAACTCATCACGTGTATTTTACGAAATTACCCCTCTACCTTCTATAGACCACACAAGGAATTATCCGGTGCTTCGCGGTCAAAGCCGCAAATGTTGACCAGATGAATGGCTAATATTACTTCTCTATTTCTCATATATTTACCATTTCTCAAATGAACCTCTCCCTATATATATATATATATATATATATATATATATATATATATATATATATATATATATATATATATAGGATCACCTTCTTTTATTAACCAACAAAATAGTGTTAACTATGTGAACCAATCTCAACCGTTCATCGATTTAATCTATGGTTGTTAATTAAACACACTTATTTATTGTTTTTAAATTGAAAATCACGGGATTACATAGGTTTCGCTTATGAACAAGGGTATAAATGTCAATCCATTGCTAAAATATAATTAGGAAAGAATCAAAAAATCCACCTTTCACGGTGACACCCAATGAAAATTAGTTCCAATTTTCATGCAATCCATGTATTTTCCTAATTAAAAGTGGAAAACTAATTTCATGCATGAACACCAAACCAAATTCATATATCCATAAAAAATTTCATATATGAACCCCTATGTTCATATATGAACACCAAAACCAACTTCATATATGAACCCCTATTTTCATATGATCACAAAACCACTTTTCTATATGACTCATTGTTTTCATATATGAACATAAAACCAATTTCATATACGCACAACATTTTTCATACATGAGCACAAAACCAACTTCATATGTGAACCCCTATTTTCATATATGAACACAATCACTTTCCTATGTGAGTCACTATTTTCATATATGAACATAAAACAATTTTCATATAAGAAGAAACAACATGATCGCTTACATAACAAAATATTATTAAGAAATATTATAAAATTCAATTTAAAACTAATTCTATATTTATCAATGAGATATTTAAGGGAACCAGGTAAAGGGATTAACTCTCCATATTTAAAAAAAATTACCTTTATACCCTTGAATTAAAAACTAGGCATGTGATTAAACCAAGTAAAATGATTAAATTTGATTGGTCAATTATGGTTAACATAACACTATTTTGTTGGTTAACAAAAGAAGGGTCCTCTCTCTCTCTCTCTCTCTCTCTCTCTCTCTCTCTCTCTATATATATATATATATATATATATATATATATATAACTAATGAAGCAATATGTACTACTTTTAAATGCTTTTAACCCTAATTAATAAATTTCATCCTTATCCCCAAAATCCTTATCTCTAATCCCCAAACCCTAAAATTATGAAATTTGAATCCTGCTAAACATAATCAAAACAGGATAAACATCTCAATTTAAATATTAAAAATTTTATCTATACTATATTATAAAAGAGACATAAAATACTCTTAAAAACAATCTATTAAGCATTATGTACTATTATTTAATGTTAATCTACTTAAAATCTCTTAAAAACAACTAATGAAGCAATATGTACTAATTTTAAATGATTTTAACCCTAATTAATAAATTTCATCCTTATCCCCAAAATCCTTATCTCTAATCCACAAACCCTAAAATTATGAAATTTGAATCCTGATAAACATAATCAAAACAGGATAAACATCTCAATTTAAATATTAAAAATTTTAAATATATAAGATAATTAATGAATTTTAACAAACTACTTAATTTTTTTTATATAAAAAAATTATATTATTAAGCCTAAAATTATGAAATTTGAATTCTGATAAACATAATCAAAACATGATAAACATCTCAATTTAAATATAAAAAATTTTAAATATATAAGATAATTAATGAATTTTAATAAACTACTTAATTTTTTTATATAAAAAACATTATATTATTAAGCCTAAATTACCCATTAAGCATTATGTACTATTATTTAATGTTAATCTACTTAAAATCTCTTAAAAACAAATAATGAAGCAATATGTACTACTTTTAAATACTTTTAACCCTCATTAATAAATTCCATCATTATCCCCCAAAATCTTTATCTCTAATCCCCAAACGCTTTGAATTCTGATAAACATAATCAAAATAGGATAAACATCTCAATTTAAATATAAAAAGTTTAAAATATATAAGATAATTAATGAATTTTAACAAACTACTTAATTTTTTTTATATAAAAAACATTATATTATTAAGCCTAAATTAAACAAATTTATAAAAAAAAACATTATCACTCTCTAAAAATCATCCAAAATCGTACTGTAAATCGATAAAAAAAACAAAAAATAAAAAGAAATATTAAAATCGTGATGTATCTCGCTGCATTGCGCGAGTACGCTTCTAGTATATACATTAACTTAGGATTTTAAAAAACCGATACATATAATATGAAAAAAATAATCAAATAATAATTACAAAATTAATAATTATTGATAACTAAAATATATGGATCAATATTAAAAAATTGATATAATTATCAATAATTCTAAATAATTAAAATTTTATATCAATATATAATTAAAATTTATGTTATAATTTTCAAATAATATTAATTAATATTTATTAATTAATAATAATAAATTTTAATAGATAATAATAATAAATTTTACTAATTAATATTTTTTTATAATTAATATTTTAATGAGGGTTAATATATAATAAATAACAAGGGTATATTTGGAAGAAAAAAATAAAAAGTTCCTCAAGGTTCCAAAACGTTAGTAAGAGTAGCTTTTCAATAAGCTAGCTTATGGTCATCCAAACATGTATCCAAAAAAAGCTAGCTTATAAGGTAGTTTTTTTTGTCAAACAAAGCCTAAGTTTTGATCAATGGTTAAGATTTGTCCTCACATACACAATAAAAAATGAGTTTTCATTTGAACTCACCCATATATATATATATATATATAAATATATATATGTGGGAATATTCTCTTATAAATCAAGGTTATAACCCTTGTAAACCAATGAAATTCGATCCTAACCATAGACCATCCCCCTTTTAAAGAGGATTTTCATTTTTAGTTTTTAAAAATGTAACTGCCTCAATTCTAGCTGTTGATTTTAAATCTTGTGGTGTAGATATGGTTACATGGTTTGTAACCTTTTTTTGGTTTACAAATGATTAACCTCTATAAAATCAAATACAAACCCTTAAAATGTTGCACCCCTTACAAACTAATTTCAACCCTTGATCTAACCCCTTTTTTTTGTTTTAAATAACCAGAAGGATAATAATGTAATTAGATTATTTAATTTTAACAAATATTTTAATAGTTAGTTATAGATAATTATTCCCTTAATTATATCGTCCCTAATTTTTAGCTAAATCTGTAACAACAATCTAATCGTCCCTAATTTGTAGGTAAATTTTTACAATTATCCATTTGCATATAAAATATACCACCAAATATACATATGCAATCTATTATATGCATATTTGAAATTCCACATAAATCTCATCATTACACCCATGCACATGAAATATAACACCAAATGCACATATACAATCTATTATATGCATATATTTCACATAAATCTCATCATTGCACCCATACACATGAAATATAACACTAAATGCACATAAATTTCACTTTAGACAAATACTCATTCACATATGAAATATACCACCAAATGCATATATGCAATCTATTATGTGCATATATACGATCTTGCTATTGATGATGAAATAGAAATATTTCCGGTCAAAATTAAATTTCCATATTTTCACCTTTTTGTTTATTCCCTAATTTGCCCTCTCCATGCTATCTCAATTTACAAATATGGTATGCATATTTTTAATAATATCAATTTTGGCGCCTCCTTCATCTTAGCCGTTGAAATAATAAATGAAGGGCTATGATGGGTTTGTAAGGTGTGCAACCTTTAAGAGGTTTGTATTTGATTGACCATCTCTCTCTCTTTCTCTCTCTCTCTCTCTCTCTTTCTATATATATATATATACACACACATCATATGGAACGAGACGACCACCAATCGCCGCCCAGAAATCGGATGCCACCTCTCGCCGACCACTTATTGTCGCTCTCTCCCCCACTGAAAAACTGTCGGCCACCTATCGCGCTCTCTCCCCTGTAAAAACCGTTGGCCACCTCTCCCCTCGATTATGCATTGAACCCATAAATCGAATCCAGATAGGGATCCAGAAATCATCGACCGCCTCTCACCCCTGAATGTCGACTCTCTCTCTTTGTCAGATCTACAACCCATCCCAAATCTGTACGTAGTTTAAGATGACATCTTCAACGGCATCAGTCCCTAAGGTTTGTCATTATCGGTCCCTTACCGGTGATTGGGAGATCGAGAGTGAGAGGGAGAAAGATGGAACTGGTGGCGATGGAGATGGATGGTGATTAGGCCGCGGACGATGTAGATGGTCGGTAGTCAGGTCTGCTCGCGGTGATGGAAAGGGAATGCATGTGATGATGGTCTTTGGTCCCTGTGGGTTTAAAGATCTCGGTTTTATAGATCTGTGTTTCAAACTAATTTTGAGTAAATTATAGATTTGGTCCTTGTGGTTTGAAAAAATGGTAAAATAAAGAAATAAAATAAAAAGACCAATTTACCCTCATACTTAACGGACAAAATGGACGATCGTTAATTTGAAGTACCAAATACATAAGAATCTGCATACGTGGAGGTTTCTTATGTAATAATTGAAGTTAAGGGACCAAATCCATAAATTTTTGACATACTTTAGGGACCGAATCTGTAATTTACTCTAAAACTAATATAATTTGTACAATTATAAAAGAGTAAATTATGAACTTGGTCCTCGTCGTTTGTCGATTTTTACGGATTTCGTCCCTAAACTTCATTAATTATGGATATGGTATCAGTGGTATGCACTTTCTGTTCGATTTGGTCCCTAGACCCAACACCCGTTTATCCTCTCCGTTAGTTTTAAGGGCAAATAGGTCATTTTAATATTTCTTTTATTTCAGGATTTAATTTTCTATGTTAAATTATTTTGTCTTTTAGTGTATTTATAACTACCAATGAAATAATGCCACATGGAATATTAAATTTAAAAAACAAAAAATAATTGTTCTCCTCCAGCTTCCAGGTGAACCCAATCGTCTTTAACCCACTTCCGACGAACCTGTAAATTCTGGCGAATGCCCCCCGTCAAATTCTTTATATCTCCACTGTCAACCAATCCCCGACATAACTATCTCCATCGTCAACCAATAAACTCTCATTCTCCTCCCACATCGATCACTACAATACACACCATAGAGAAAAACTAAAGTTTTGGTCCCTATAGGTGGAGGGAGGTGGTGGTTGGGTGGGGAAAACATTTGGATTATGATGGGGTAGATGGAGAAGGAGATCTATGGCCGGTTAGGGTGGACTCAGTGGAGAAAGGTGGTCGGTACGATCTCAACACAAAACACATATATCGCATCCTCTTCGTCTTCCTTCAAAACAATCGTGGTAGTGGTGGGTCACAGTAGTGGTGGGTTCAAAGACTGTGTGTGTGTGTTTTCAGGAAAGATATATATATATATATATATATAAAGAGAGAGAGAGAGAGAGAGAGAGAAAAAAAAGATAGAGAGAGTGTGTGTGTGCGTGAGCGAGAGAGAGAGAGAGAGAGAGAGAGAGAGAGAGAGAGAGAGAGAGAGTGCAGAACCATGGTTTTGAGGTGGAGAGTGGTTGCAATCGGGGTAGGGATGATGTGGGTGCAGGAGGGGATCGGAGGTTATAAGGACAGTTACCGGAGAAATGAAAGGTGACCGGAGACAGAAAGACAAAGAACCATGGTCCATGTGGTGTGTGTGGGTCTACCTACCGGAGATGGGGACGAAACACAGTCCTGACAATGGTGTGTATATATATATGTTAGATATGTAGAGGGAAAATCTAATGCAAACCCTTCAAATAGTGCACCCCTTGCAAACCAATCTGGATCGTTGATCTCATCAAGATTATTTTTTTTTCATTAATATCTAGGGATACTGTAATACCCGGATTTCAGGTAAGTATTGGGAATCCGTTAAATCTCTCATTTTACTTGATTGATTGAAGTTAATTGTATCTTTCATATTACCTTTCTACTTGAGTTTTTATCTGTATGCATGTTGCCTTATGTGACACTAGTAGTACTGTCAAAATTGAATATGTGGTCGTGTGTGTGTCGGTTACCTTTCGTGAGAAAAATCAGGTCCCTGCAGGTTGGGGGCTACATTGCCCCAGCGACAACGCCCTGGGCAAAGTCGTCGGGCATAGTCGCCCAGGGTGTACCGTGGGCTGGGTTGAGGTCGCGACAATACCTCAGCGACAATGCCATGGGCAAAGTCGCCTAAGGCGTACCGCAGGGTGCGTGGAGGCCACGATAATGCCCCAGCGACAAGGCCATGGGCAAAGTCGCGGTGGCATTGTCGCCTACGTCGCCCAGTTTTCTGTTTTAAATCTGATTCAAGCCTCATTTATGTTAGAACACTTTGGGAAAACGGGAGAGTAACCTCTTGGGGCGATTTTGGGTTCTTCAAACACCCCTCACATTTATTTCTAGGGTTTTGACTAGTAAGAGCATTTATTGATCATCAAAGCTCAACTCAAGTGCATTTATTGAAGTATTGGTTCAAGATTCTCACTCTTCTCCATCAAATCCATCTTTGGGCAACTTTTAGGGTTTACATCTTTTCTAGGTTTTAATCAAAAACCTAGATTGTGATTTTACTAAACTTTTGTCAAAACTAGATACACATCATAATCTTCTACTTGTTATTATTGTATCTTTACTTGAAATGCTCATCTCTACATGTTCAAGTATTTGGGGTTTTCTTATGTTTACATGTCTATATATGTCTTGCCATGACTAAATGGAATGCATAAATTGTTATGGGGATGATTTTCTATTTGAGATACTATTTGGAGGTATCATGTTTATATGATGATATTTTGGTCATACTAGTCTTGTAGTGGACTTTATATTTATTAGGATGGTGATATAGTACCCATGGTTGGTATTGAAATATCTTTGGTATATTGTGCCTTGAGAACCTCCTATAATGCATGTTGGATGAACCAAGTCAGTAGACACTAGGAGGATGTAGTCTTGGGTGCCATCGTGATGGTATGTGCCTAGACCTCCGTCATTCGGGGTAATGCCATGGTTGTAGTCCTCGGATGTGTCGGGCCTTTCGATGTCACTCTTAGTAGTTGGCATCAGGGTATATCGACTCTTTGGGTGGAATTTGATTGGTGCTATGGGTCTCCCCTATTGACTCCACATTTAATGAAATTTGGTTAACTGTTGATAAGAATTGTAAATGCTCTTATATGCTATTTCTTGTGCAGCCTCACTAGGCTTTTTGGCCTAACACTTGTTTGGTGTCGATTTGTATCTCAGGTTCAAGAAGGCGCCGTTTCCAAGCAGGCCTAGTCGGTCTGTGGTGAGAGCTTGGGGGAAAGTGCTTAGGATGCATTTTTGGTGAAGCCATTGTTTGGACTTAGACAACACCCTTTTGTAATCTTCTTTCTAGTTTAGAAATTAGATTAGTTGGTTGTTGCTTATTTCCGTTACATTACAATTGTAATTAACAAGTTTTTATAGTTCCCCATTTTTTGGGAGGCTCTTGCTATGGCAAATTATATACCACATTTCCGTTTTTGGAAAGTTTTTGTTATCCCTATTTTTAGGGTCTTACAAGTTGGTATCAGAGCTTTAGTTTAAGTGAACTAGGTATTGTTTTAGTGTATCTAGACTTAAGCTTTAGACTTTATTGCTTCACTGTCCACCTGGGGTAGAAGTCCTAGGTGGGGAGAGTGTTAGGACTTACGGAATTACGCAAATTAAGAGTTGTAATTGTGGTAACAAGAATCCTTGTGTATTATTTGTTCATAATTTCACTTAGCTACTGCTATTATGAATACATTATTACGTGAGTATGCTTGCAAATACCATTATTATGATAATTGAAATGCGTATTAGTACGTACAATGATTTCAACTCACTTAGTCTTTTCTCAATCTCTTTCTCGTTCATGGATGCCAGTTAGTGATGGTAAACACTCGGAGCAGGTTACCGAATATGCCAGAGGGTCACGTGGAAGTGGAATCTACTGCTGACTGACCTCCTTTGATCGAAACCTCCAGGGGACCTCCCATACCCACTATCTTGGGAGGAGGACCCGAGCATATCCCACGTACGAACATTGCGGCTAGCAATGCTATCATGAAGGAGGTGACTATGGAGACCAGAATCAGAGACAGTATGATGTTGGCCATGAACTCGGCCATGGCCCAACAGCAAGAGTTCTTTATGAAGCTTCTGGAAGATCGAGATGTCAGTCACCGACAACCTGAGACGATGGAAGAAAATATCGTAATGGGGTCGGGTGGTGGATCGGTCGTTGTGTTGACTGAAGACCAGGTTGATAACGGGAACAAAGGAAAGGCCAAGGGATGCACCTACAAAGCTTTTCTGGGGTGCAACCCGAAGGAGTTTGCAGGTTCCGACAACCCGGTTGCTTGCATGTATTGGCTTAAGGAGGTGGAGATGGCCTTCGAGTCTAGTGATTGTGACATCTCGCAGCGGGTTAAGTTCGCTTCTCAACTGCTTAGGGGAGAGGCTTTGATATGGTGTAATCTCACTCGATCCTCCCTCACTCCTGAAGTTTTGGCCAAGTTAACTTGGACGGTTTTTAAGGAAAAGATTATAGATAAGTATTGCAGTGAAAGGTCGTTGGACAAGCTTGAGAGAGAGTTCAGATATTTGAAGAAGGGGACTTTGTCCGTTACTGACTACTCCAAGTTGTTCTTGGAAAAGTTAAATTTGCTGGGACATTTGGTCCCCGATGAGAGGTCGAAGATTAAAGCTTACCAACAAGGGTTACCAGCCGAGATGAGGACGGCGGTGAGAAATGCTAGAGAATAGACATTGCAAGAGGTCATCGAAGAGTCCTTGCTTATAGAGGACGACTTGGTTGCAGAGAAAGAAGAGAGAAGGCAGGTTGGGGAGAAGCGGAAATGGGAAGGGCCATCTGGGCCCGTTCGGCAGTCTAAGTCGTTTATGAGTAGAAGAGTTGATGGCAATCGGAGGGAAGATCGGTGGTGCCACAAGTGCAAGACCAAGCACTCAGGCTCATGCAAACCAAGAACTTACTCGGGTCCGGTCGGTTGTGCCAAGTGAGGCAAGAAGGAGCACGCGACTCGTGAATGTCCTATCCGGGGACCAGTGTGTTTCGAGTGTCGGTCACGCATGACCTAAGCATGTCTTCAAGAGTTTGAATCGTCCTTTCACTTTGTTTGTCTGTTTGTGGGTGATATGTCGTGCTCAAATTCACCCGCGTGCCCAACTCTTGATGTAAAGCTCCCCAAAATCTCGACGTAAACCGACCATCGCAATCAGAAACTATCGACAAGGGTATACCGTGTCTAGAGACCACTTCGTATATGTAAAGTTTTGCCAACTTATCCATTGACAAAGTTTCCCGCATCGCTAGACAATAACCCAAATAGTGTCGTTCCCTCTTAAGTTATTCGGTAGTTTGGTCACGAAGTCCATGGTAATCTTTTCCCATTTCCACTCTGGTACTTCAAGCGATTGAAGACTCCCATAGGGTCGTTGATGCTTGGCCTTCACTTGCGAACAAGTTATGCACCGCTCTACGTAATGTGCCACGTCCAACTTCATAATTGGCCACCAAAAATGCAGATTCAAATCCCGGTACATCTTGGTGCTTCCCGGGTGGATGGAATACTTGGACTTATGCGCGTCCTCTAAAAGTAGCTCTCGGCAGCCACCAGCCTTTGGCACCCAAACTCGCCCATTGAAGCATTTTATCCCTCGGCTATCTTCGGTCAAAAGTAACCGTTGCTTGGTCATCACCTCGTCCTTGAGATTCTATTCTTTCAATGCTTCGGTTTGCGACCCTTTAATCTTTTCCATAAGACTTGACACCAACTCGATCCTTGCAAGTTTGGCTTGAATCCTCCCACTATACTCCTTTCGACTCAAGGCATCGGCCACTACATTTGCTTTACCCGGGTGGTAGAGTAGTTCACAGTCATAATCCTTAAGTAGTTCCAACCACTTCCTTTGCCTCATGTTGAGTTCCTTCTGATCAAAAACATACTTCAAGCTCTTGTGATCAGTGTACAAGGTATACTTTGTGTCGTAGAGATAATGTCGCCATAACTTTAGTGCGAACACTACCGCCGCCAACTCCAAGTCGTGAGTGGGGTAGTTCTTCTCGTGCACCTTCAATTGTCTGGATGCGTAAGCAATCACCTTTCCTCTTTGCATGAGTACACATCCAAGTCCCATTTTGGATGCATCACTATAGACCACAAAATCCTCCGATCCCTCCGGCAATGATAAGATCGGAGCCTCGCATAACTTCCTTTGCAATGTCCGAAACGCTCTTTCCTGCTCTTCAGTCCATATGAATTTTACATTCTTCTTGGTCAACATCGTCAACGGAGAAGCAACCTTGGAGAAGTCTTGTATGAACCTCTGATAATACCCCGCCAAGCCTAGGAAGCTTCGGATCTCTGATGGACTTTTGGGAGGTTCCCAATTCATCATAGCTTCAATCTTGGCCGGATCTACCTTCACTCCATCTTTCGTAACTATGTGCCCCAAGAACTGCACTTCCTTCAACCAAAACTCGCACTTAGAAAACTTTGCATAAAGTTTCTCCTTCCTCAAGATTTCCAATATGTCCTGAAGGTGACGCGCATGATCGGATTCATCCCTCGAGTAGATAAGAATGTCGTCAATGAACACAATGACCGACTTGTCTAGAAAGGGTCGGCACACGCGGTTCATTAAGTCCATAAACACCGCTGGAGCGTTCGTCAACCCGAAGGGCATCACTAGGAATTCGTAGTGGCCATAACGCGTCCTAAAAGCGGTCTTCGGAATGTCCTCCTCTTTGACTTTCACTTGATGATAACCCGAACGGAGATCGATCTTCGAAAAGCAACCCGCTCCTTGAAGTTGGTCGAATAAGTCATCAATTCTAGGGAGTGGGTATTTGTTCTTCACGGTTACCTTATTCAACTCCCTATAATCGATACACATCCGCATAGTATCGTCCTTCTTCTTCACAAATAAGACCGGAGCTCCCCAAGGCGAGGAACTTGGTCTTACAAACCCCTTCTCCAAAAGATCTTGCAATTGGCCCATCATTTCCTTCATCTCTGACGGGGCCAAGCGGTATGGAGCTCGGGCTATAGGAGCCGCTCCCGGTGTCAGATCAATCTTGAATTCTACCTGACAGTCGGGTGGTAAACCAGGCAAGTCGTTCGGGAATACGTCGGAAAACTCCTTTACCACCTCGACATCTTCTAGCTTCTTCTTCTCGAGTTTGGCATCTATCACATATGCCAAAAAAGATGAGCATCCTTTTGACAAGCACTTTCGTGCCTTCGCCATGCTAATGATTGCAACTTCACCTTTTCGCCTCTCTCCATACACAGTCACCGCATCACCATCCGAAATCGGAATTCGGATCAACTTTTTAGCACATAGGATCTCCGCGTGGTTGGTCGACAACCAATCCATACCGACTACAACATCAAATCCTCCGATGACCATAGGCATTAGATCAATCGAGAATTCTCTCCCTTCGATTTCGAGCTTGCAATTTCTTAGAACGTCCCGAACCATTACTTGATCACCATCCTCTAGCTCTACCACTAACGCATCTTTTAAACTAGTAGTGGGCATGGATAGTTTTGGGCAAAACGAACATGATACAAACGAAAAACTATCTCTCAAGTCAAATAATACACGTGTAGGTACGGAGTTTAGGAGAAACGTACCCGACACTACATCCGTCAATGCTTTCGCCTCCTCGGTGGTCATCTAAAAGGATCTCCCCATCGCTTTCGGAGTATCCACCTTCTTACCTCCGCTAAAGCTTGCCTTTGCCTTCGGGCATTCACTCCGGATATGGCCCGGCTCCTTGCACTCGAAACAAACTCGCCCCTTGACCATACAATCACGGAAATTGTGGTCGGGCTTACCACATTTGAAACATGGTTCTGACCCCGAATTGCAAGGGCCGGTGTGCTTGCTTCGGCACCTTGAACACCACGGACAATCCCGCCTAGGACCATTCCCTCTTTGATTGTTGTTGAAGTGCTTTGACCTCTTTGAAGACGTGGTACCCCCTTCCCACCTTCTTTTCTCGACTAAACCGCTCCCCTCCACCTTACTCGAGCCATAAGAGTCTTCCACCAATTGTGCTTCTTCTATTGCCTCTCGAAGAGTAAAGGCCTTCGACACCCGAACCATATTCATCATCTCTGTATGCAAACCTTTGATGTATGCCTTGATCTTCTCTCTTTCGGTGGGGACCAGATGTCCCACCAAACCTAGCTTGTCCATAAACAACTTATTGTACTCCTTCACCGACAAATTACCTTTCTTCAATCCCCGAAACTCATCAATTATTCGATCCATGGCTCGTTCGTTACAGAATTCTTCCATAACCTTCTTCTTGAAAGTCTCCCAGCTCAGTTTGGCCAATACGGTGGCCTCAACGGAAGTGGAATATACATTCCACCATGTGAGGGCGGCCCCTCTCAGCATTTGGGATCCGAATACAGCTTTCTGACTTTCCCCACACTCGCTTGATCGGAAAGCCTGCTCCATCTCTCTTATCCAGTTCATGCATGCCACCGGGTCGTCTGTGCCCTTGAATTCCGGTGGTCGGCATCCGAGAAACGCCTTAAAGGTACAAGCCTTAGACGTTTGCCTCACTTCTGGGTTTGGGGTTTCATTAGAATGAATAACGGGTCCCGTACCTCCGGATCCCGCCACTAACACATTTTCCGCAACTGCCTCGTGCCTACGGTGGTTAGCATCTCGGTCATCCAAGAGTTTTAGAAATACTTCTTGTTACTGAGCCATTGCTGCATTTATTGCCAGCATCATCCGCTCCATCATCTTTGTTTCCGGAGTTACCTCCTCCATAATCGGAGGAGTTGCAGCTAGGTTACGTTGGGGTATGTACTCCGGTCCTCCACCCAAAACGTTTATAAAAGGTGGGGGCAAATCAACATTCGTCACCCTTGGTTGATCAGCCGTAGATGTCTCCGCCGGTTACGCGTATTTACCATAGTCTGTCACACACGCGAGAATATAGGTGAGATAGGACTACACAGATATAAACAAGGAAACGTACTACCACATTCATTAATTATCATAACAATGGAAAACAAACATAATCACGTAAAACATCCGAATAATAACGTTAGCTAGGCGAAATTATGAACATGCAATACATAAGAATTTTCATTCCCATTATCACAACTCTCAATTTGTGTAGTTTCCGTCGACTCTAAGACCATCATATCTTAAGAGTTCTACCCTATCTCACACAATCATAGCCTAATTTCATAGCTTAAGTCTAGGTATCTTACATCCATACCTAGTTCACTTAAACTAATGCTCTGATACCAACTTGTAACACCCGAAATTTTAAAGAAATAAAAATTCAAAAATTTTGCAATAAGACGGCTATAAATCGGTAAACTTGGGTACATCAAACCTATTATAAACAATCCCAAAGTATCATCCCGATAAAACGGGGAAACAAGTTATGACCTTTACAATTGATCAAATGAAGAATATAACTTAGATAAGAAATATTAGTATTGTGTGTTGCTATTCTTCCAAAAGTGTGTTCGCTATCCAAAATACCAGTCTATACATATCCCAAAAAGACCGCTCTTGACCACAAGGCCATCCACTCAGTCCTGACGAATCCTACCGGAAACCTGACCTGTTATTCATGTCATTTTAAGAAAAAGTGTTAGGCTAAAGCCTAGTGAGATCAAACATTTGCAGTTAAATAATCGAACTTAAAAGTGAGTAAAAGAGTTTCATTTGTGACAACAATAATATTAGTAATGATAATAATGCTCTTGAAATATAGCAAGTACCCCTTGGGTTAACGGGGGAGACCCGCTTACTAACACAAAAGTAAGCCATTTGATGAGTCAGTAAAGCCAATACACAAATAAAGTACACGCAAGGGATGTCAGACTCAGTGGCTTTAAACGTACAGCCACGGAAACTCAAGTTCAACCCCGAAGGGCCCTTACGTCGAGATCCTCATCCAATATCGTAATACTTGAGCACGTAGGACCTACACTCCCAATCCGATGCCTAAACGTGCCTCGACGTGGGAAACTAGTTGTCCCAACGTCGGAATAACAATATAACAACTTACGGGGTCATGACTCCCAAATGCAACAATTAAGCCAAATAATGCTCATAAGGCCCAACGAATATTCCCAACAATGGATATTATGCATAAATGACATGAAGGTTGATTTCCACCAAAACCATTTCCCATTGTTTACCAAATGATCACTATTTAAAATGTAAATGACCCCTTTTGTATTTCTCAAATCCCAAAATATGATGTAAGCTAATATGCAAACTTATCAGTAGTTAACCACAAGTTCAATATTCCCAAATCCATAAATCTTACATAGTAAATGTCATCCATTTAAATGTATGTCCCAAGTATAAGTAAGCTAAAAGAACATTATTGAAGTTCATAAATCTCCATTTCCCAAAAATCATCATAAACCCTAATATCTCCAAAAGTTAGATTTAACACAATTTCCACAAATCAAATATATGAAAGAGGAGATATTTAGGTATTCAAAATCTACATTTGACATTTATAAGGTTTTATAAAAAGTGTATGAACTCACCAAGTGGGTTTTGAAGAAAACCCAAAACCCTAGGTTTTGACCCTTGGAGAAGATGAAGATGGAGATGGAGATGAAGCTTCCAAATCGTCAACTTGGATGATGCTCTTAACTCTAGAAATCAAAGGAATGGTGGTTGGACCAAACCCTAAGTGGAGTAAATGAAGAGGGAGGGTTTTGAGAGGAAAGACTTGGGAGATAGAAATGAGGAATAATGAAATTTGGGGAAAAATCTCATTTTAACCCGTGTTGTTGCTTCTGACGACCAGCACGACCCGTGCTGATTTTGTGAAGGGAATGGCACGACCCGTGCCAACTCTTCTGTGGCCCAACACGACCCGTGCTATTTTTGTGAAGAAATGAGCACGACCCGTGCTCCCTACAGACCAGAATACATGCCCCCTTTTTCTTCATTTCTTCTACTTCCTCGATTTCTCTCAAAGAACCTTAATCCCCAACATAAGAAAATAGAGATATACGAGGGGTTATTCATAAGATTAACAATTCAAGGTGTTACAAGGACACCACTATCGAAAAAGATGTTGTCAATGAAGCTAACGTGGATGACAATAATTGTAAGATTGTGTTTTTTAATGTATTTTAGGTATTGCATATATGCATTGTAGAAGAACATATCGGGGAACAAAGTTATTTGTTATATGTAATGATTCATTGTCGATTAGTCAAAAAATTCGATATATGTAATTTGCTATTTTATTTTTCCGTGGATATTGTTAGCAAGTTGAATATCCCATCTGCCCAGGGTTCGAATCCAGGCATACACAACAATTGTTGTGGCCACTCAGGTTTAATCAGGGTTGATGTCTTACAGTCATAATTTGCCAAAGGATTAGTCTTGGCATAGCCTAGGACACCCTTTTCAAACAAAACATTCATATATGCACTGAATCACGAATGAACATACACATATGTTGTTAGTTATGGAAGGCCATGCACATATGTTAAGTTTCGTATATGCAAAAAAGTATAGATTTGATAGATCATGCACATATGGGCACCATCATCTATCACCATTCATATATGCACAGAGTCATATATGATCATTCATATATGATATTGTACATATGAAAACTTATCTGCTTCAATTGAATTCTGTGAAGAACATATGCAAACTTGAATTTCGATGTTATGTAGATTAAAATGATTTTGTTGATTTTGTATATTAAAAAATGATTTTGTTGATTTTTTTCAAAAAATAAATCTTCTATATTTTGGGAACTAGTTAATTACTTTCCTTATTATCTAATAACATTAATATATTCAAGATTCCTATATTACCCTTACCTGTCTATGTGAATTTCAGTTATGGAAACCTAGTTTGTTATATTTACATTTTCTACCCAATCTAATCTTGACCCTTAGATTAAATAATTAATGGTCAAGATGAGTTTGTAAGGGTTGCAATATTTGTATGGTTTTTATATGAAGGCACCTCTAGATATGTATGTTTGTGTGTGTATATATATATATATATATATATATATATATAGGGAGAGGTACATTTGAGAAATGGTAAATATATGAGAAATAGAGAAGTAATCTTAGCCATTCATCTGGTCAACATTTGTGGCTTTGACCACGAAGCACTGGATAATTCCTTGTGTGGTCTATAGAAAGTAGAGGGGTAATTTCGTAAAATACACGGGATGAGTTCATATATGAATCTGTATGAATCACAAAGATTCATATATGAATCTGTTAATTAGTTCAACTGATTCATATATGAATCTTTGTGATTCATACAGATTCATATATGAATCACAAAGGTTCATATATGAATCTGTTAGTTAGTTCAACTGATTCATATATGAATCTTTGTGATTCATACAGATTCATATATGAATCGCAAAGGTTCATATATGAATCTATTAGTTAGTTCAACTGATTCATATATGAATCACAAAGGTTCATATATGAATCAGTTAAAAGAGTTCAGTTGTGAATTGCACTGGTTCATATATGAACATATAGTTCATATGTGAATTATACATGTTCATATATAAATACAGTCCGTGTGTTTTGTAAAATTTACGAAATTGTTCTTCTATTTTTGGGATAGCCGCAACTTTTGACCAGTCAAAGCCACAACTTTTGACTGGTTAAAGCCGCAATATTTGACTAGTCAAATCCGATCTTGACCATATGAATGGCTAGGATTACTTCTCTATTTCTCATATATTTACCATTTCTCAAATAAATCAAACACTATATATATATATATATATTATTAAATATAATTTAATATTAATATTAAAATATAAATATAAATATAATATAATTTATATAGACAAGGACAAGGACAAAACACAAAAAGACAAAAAGGTAATTAAAAAATAATGTTAAAATGGTTAAAAAAGTAAAAGACGGAAATGTCATCGGAGTTAACGGATTTGTTAGACGGCCGTTTGGTTTAAGGACAAAATCCAACATAAAGTGCATACCACTGGTACCATATCCATAATTAATGTAGTTTAGGAACGATATCCGTAAAAATCGACAAACCACGGGGACCAAATCCATAATTTACTCATTATAAAAATATATTATATACTATTGATAAAAAATATTTTTAAAAAAATATAGAAGACTTCTATTTAGTAGAAGTTATTTGTTTATAGCTTATTGATTGAGTCCCTGGCTCAATCGTCAACTATCATATGTCTGCATAATCTATTAAGCCATGTAAAAGAGTTTTGTTTTTTTTTTTCATTATTGAAAAACTGTTGAAGCCCTTTAAAATCCAACTTTGATCATAATGACATTTAACCATGAAACGCACAAATAACAAAGTACAAAGATGATGTGTAGGAGCTTCTATGTACTTATACTAGTTTTCAACTGAAGAAACTAATTGTCAGTAGTTGATACTGTAATTATTAGTCATTTGGGGTAAACTTGGGGAAATTAACAGAAATAGTTATCCAACTGATCAAATTTACCTCTAAGCCATTTTTCTCACAAATTTTCAAAAAAATCACTATATCTGCAAGTAACTATTCCTCAACTTGCAGGGGGGTCAAAAAGTTTAAAAAAAAAGGAAATTTCTAAACAGGATCCACAAGTACATGGACCAAATCAGTAAATTAGTCTGGAAAGTATTTAGACTAATTTACAGAATGGATCCTTGTACTTGTGGACCATGTTTAGAAATCTCTTTTTTCTATTTACTTTTTAGCCCTTTCGCAAGTTGAGGAATGATTACTTGGGAAGGTACTGATTTTCTTACAAACTTAGGGGTTGTTTGGCAGTTGCTGAATGGTTAGGTGCAGAATGATTAAGAGGCTCTTATGATATAGTGTGAAATAAAATATGGTTGTTTGCTAATTGTTAAGAACTGAAATCAGGACTCTGAATGGTTAAGACATGGTCAAGATACAAAATCATTCAGAGGGCTTTGGAACCATTAAGAGACAGATTTTTTTTGCCAAACAGGATTTACCTCTTAACGATTCAGAGGTTGCCTCTTAATGGAACCATTAAGAGCTAAACAAACAACCCCTTAGTAAAGAAATGACTAAGAGGTAAATTTGATCGACTGAAATTAGGGATGGCAGAAAACCCCGAACCCGACGGGGAAACCCGAAACCCGGCTAAGTTCGGGTCGGGTCGGGTTAGACAATTTCGGGTCGGGGTCGGGTAACGGAGAAACTTTCGGGGATTTTATCGGGTTCGGATTCGGTATCGGGACAAGGTATCCCCGCCCCGCCCCACCCCGCCCCGATATATATATATATATTATTAATATTTAATATAAATATGTTTAGTTTTTTAGGGTTTTAACTTTTAAGTTTTTAACAATTTTAATTTAGATTTTTGGATTGTGTTTGGAGCAACAATTTTAATTTACATCGCATTTCGACATGATTTTTCAGCCATTTTTATTCTTGGATTTTTTTCCCAATGTTCGGGTCGGGTTCGAGGATTCCCCATCGGGTCGGGGACGGGGCATAAAAAATCCCCGACGGGGCGCCCCGAATAAAAACCCGACGGGGAACGGGGCGGGGACGAAGATGCATTTCAGTTTTGAGGATGGGGACGGGGGACGACAAACCCGCCCCAAACCCGCCCCGTTACCATTCCTAATCGAAATAACTATTTGATGTGATTTTTATTATCATTTTATTCAAGATGCAAATTTGGGTTTTTACAATAAGAGGCATGTTGCATATGTTTGGGATAGAATTGTCATTTATCACTTAAACTATTTATTAAACATATAATAATTTAGAGTGAATTGTGGATTTGGTCCCTGTGCTTTGTTACTTTCTTTGACTACGGTCCCTATAGTATTTATTTATTATGAATTTGGTCCATGTGGTATTCAATTTATCTTGGTCATGGTCCCTTTGACTAACGCATCCGTTAACTCCATTAAATCAGGGACCATTTTAGTCATTTTGCCTAATTTGTGTCTTTTTATGATAAGAACAATAAAAAATATATTTTTAACACACACACATATATATATATCAAAATAAATAAAATAAAATGTTATTGTATGACTTGATTCTTTAAATTTAAAAAAAATTAATTATATTAAATATAATTTAATTTTATTATTTTATGTAATGGTTGACAAAGTTATAGTTTTATTGTTTTAATGTAATTAAATTTTAATTTAAACAAACTAGATCATAAAATATATCTTATTTTATTTAGAGCGAATAAAATAAGATATGTTTTTATGATTTGATTTATTAAATTAAAACTTTAATTATGTTAAAGGCGATACAATTTTATTGTTATTTACTATCATTGCAACAAACAAGCTTATTATCGATATTTTGACACCAAAATCATTGAAAATCATTGAGAAATAAACTCTAATTTTATCATCTTAAAATTAGAGGTTCCAATTTTCATATTGTTTTTCAATAAAAAGAAAACTCAAAACAACTCGTTTAGATTTTAACGAAATAAAATATTTAAGTTACAAATATTTTAACTCACAGTCACAAGGCAAAACATAGAGCATCATATGTCAGGTAACACCAACATGAAAACATGTTAGCATTTAGAAAATAGCGAAGATCAGTTACAACATCTATCAATAGAAAGATACGACATGGTCTTATCATTATTCGGTATTCCTTCCGTCCCAAAATAAATGTTCATAATAAAAAAGCACACGGTTTTAGAAATGTGTAATTATTAGTTTATTACACTTGTTAATTTTATTGTGGGTTAAAATATTCGTAACTTAAATATTTTATTTCGTTAAAATCTAAACAGTTGATTTATAATTTTTGACTGAAAAACAATATGAAAATTGGAACCTCTAATTTTAAGATGATAAAATTAGAGTTCATTTCTCAGGTTTTCAATGATTTTGGTGTCAAAATATCGATAATAAGTTTGTTTGTTATGATGGTAGTAAAAGAACAATAAAATTATATCGCCTTTAACATGATTAAAGTTTTAATTTAATAAATCAAATCATAAAAACATATCTTATTTTATTCGTTCTAAATAAAATAAGATATAATTTTATGATCTAGTTTGTTTAAATTAAAATTTAATTATATTAAAACAATAAAACCATATTTTTTTCCACTATTACAATAAAATTAAATCATATTTAATATAATTAATTTTTTTAAAAATTTAAAGAATCAAGTCATACAATAACATTTTATTTTATTTATTTTGATATATATATATATATATATATGTGTGTGTGTGTGTTAAAAATATATTTTTTATTTTTCTTATCATAATAAGACACAAATTAGACAAAATGACTAAAATGGTCCCTGATTTAATGAAGTTAACGGATGCGTTAGTCAGAGGGACCATGACCAAGATAAATTGAATACCACAGGGACCAAATCTACAATAAACATACTATAGGGACCGTAGTCAAAAAAAGTAACAAAACACGAGGATCAAATCCACAATTCACTCAATAATTTAATTTAATTCAATTCATGCAAAGAGTTTAATTAAAGACATGCAACTTAATTAAGAAAAAAGATTTATTGATCAAACACCTTAACTGCGCGTGGGTTGACGCTCTCTATAAGTGCGTGGATCTGCCGTACCCCACCTCTCCCATTTCTCTCGCTTTTTCTCTCCCTACGTTTTCCAGAGCGAATATCGTTGAGAAATTTTTCGATAAATCCCATATATAACTTCGACTACCAAATTACATCCCTCGATCTCCCCTTTTCTCTTCAACAAAACCCTAATTAGATCTTTGTGTGTTCAATCATTTTCCGAAAAATCTTACTCCTTCCAACAATTTCTGGTAAGATTTCTTTTTTACCGTTTGCTACATCTTACGATCGGTGATTCTGCTTTGGATTATGATTTGATTTCAAGGATTATGGTCATTTTTTGTATAAGTGTTTGAATCTTAGATTGGGTTTGTGGGGGTTTTCATTTTAAAAAATAAATTAAGTTTTGTTTGTTTATGCTTCGTAATGAAAGGAATCGTCTTAATTTATTCATTTCCATCTGTCGTTCGCGTGAGAGTTTGGATGTGGCACGTTTTGTAGCTTACAAGCTATCTATAAATCTCTGCCTTGGGTTATTAGTTGATCATATACATATCTGCTGCATCATATCGTTGATATCTTTTGGATCCAGATTTCCTTTTCAAGTTCAAGCGGTATGGTTAATTTTGCATTATTTAGCTTTGGTAATTCACTCGATGTGACTAAACTGAAGTTAACTTGATCTGGGTTTTAATTGCTAGTTGTGAATTTTATATTCATTCCCAGTTATCACAATTATTGCTGTTAGCAAAAATGTAGCCTTGTTTGTTTGTTTTGATGTTGTCCTCACAATCAGCCTGTTTTTAACATCGATCACGTGGTTATGTTGCATTTTTTGGCTAGTTAATGTTGTTAGAGCGATAATTGGAAAGTTTTTCTAGTGCTATGATCCACTTTTCAAGTAGATATATTGAGTTTGAAGTTTAGTTAGTAGGTAATTCAGTTTTGGGTTATATTTTGTGGCTTCTGTTAGTGAGGAATTGAGGGGATCCATATATCCCATATCCTACAAATGATTTTGCTTTTCTAGAAAACGCAGGTCTCAGATTTTTTTTTTTGTTCTAGAAGCCAACTCTTTACTTCAGTCTGGTGGTTTAATTTCTCATTTGGCAGTCATTGATGTATAAAATGCAAAATCACCCCCTTGTTGATGCTTTAAACTCATCTGTCCTTGATAAATTTCCTTCAGTTCTCAAGTTTGCTCTTTTGATCATTGTTTCGTGTAAGACAAGTGACAGTTATCATAATTCTTGCTGTTGACCGGTGAACTTAATACCATATATATAAACTTGTTGAGTCAGTTGCGATAAGTGTAGTAATAATGATTATTAGTTACCCGCAATTTCTCTTTAGAAGGATTTGCATCACGGTTCCAAGTTTGTCCAACTTACTTTCTTTTCTCATGGACTTTCTGCTGGCATCATATCATTTCTATGTCATATTTATGTACCATTGAGCTGGCAACAATGGCTGCCTTTTGTTATGTCTACCAAAATAGTTATGCATGTCGGCATACATGTTTATTGCATTTATATCTTCCCACAACTCATTTCGAGCTTGAGCTGGCTTTCAAAAAATATAATAAAGTTAGGCTATGCGGCTGCGCCTATGCCTGTCTATAACTTTTTTTTCTTTAAGGGTAATTTTATAAGCTGAAATTTGGAAATGTATGTTTCCAAATTGAAAACTACCTTTTTGTGTAAGTGAATAAGGAACATGTGTTGAGTTACCAAAGAAGTAATAACCCCTGAAGTTTCTAGTGAGGGCATATCCTTGAGTCAGGACTCGAAGAACTTTTGGGTATAGGATTCAATCTAGATACCATATCCTTTTTGAAGTTCAAACAAGCTACTTTATAGTTTCAACATCAAAAGCAATATAAGGTTATTTAGATTTTAGACTGTCAGGGTAATTACAATCAAATTTGTAAGGAGTACACCGGTTAGAAATTTTGGTATCAAACACGGAAAAAGAATTCGTGAAATGAGGATTTTAGGGAAAGGATCGGGATGGCCCTGATTGAAGAGAAACTGATGCAACACCACTTGGGAGATAATTTGGTTATCTCCCGCATAGACACTTGGATCTCTTTCTTAAACTTTCTAACTCTGTTGTCTTTTTGCACACTGTTAAAAATACTTGCGATTTTCTGGGTACGTTTGGTTTCAGCATAGACATATGATGCACTGCTGAAAGAGGTGGGTGGCAGGCCAAGATTAAAACGAGTGCAAGTAGCCTATATAAATTCAAAGGATAGGAAATGTCTAAAAATTAGCTTTTGGCAGGAGTACATGGAAGGATTTATTCTTGTTCTAGAGCTTGATTGTTCAATACCTTATTTTAATCTCTTACGGGTTTCATTTTTAGGCTACCCTACTAGTTTTGGATACAATACTTGTGTTGGTGTTATTTATGGAACATAATCTAAATTACTTATAACCAAAAGTACTGGGTTGCCGAAGTCAAAAGGACACTGATCCAGAATGGAAGTTGTATCGTTTGGATGTTTATACATGAATGTTTCTAGTGTTTTTGGGTGTCAGCAGGAATGGTAAACTCGTCACGAACCCCATTTAGATAACCTTGAGATAGGGTTTTGAGCCCAATTAGAGTTGGTTGTCTCATGTAAGTATGGTTAATGAACAAAATGGTAAAAAGATGTTTTTTCTTCTTGTTGCTTTCTTACATCTTCAGCTCTTAAACTACTAGTCTCTGTGCATAACTTGTTTGTTCTTTTTTTCTTCGACTACACCCATGAGGCCTTGAAGTTAACAGCTAGGCAAACCTCCATTGGCCCTGATGGGACTGGAAGTTATGACCACTGGAGCGAACCCAAAACCTTCTCAGTTAAGCTACCCCAAGGGTGGTTGTTCTTTCTTTCGTGATGCATCTGTTTTTGTTGGTAGTTTGTTTCACTATATTCATGTAAGTTGGTTGGTGAAGTAGATAGACATGAACATTTTCAACAATGTAATTCCTTGAAAACTTGTATCATTCGAAGTCTCATAATCTCTCTGTTCACATCAGGTTTATCTTTGAAATGGCAAAAAGTGCCAGGGGAAGAGTCGGAAGACGTAGAAGCGTTTCACGACACTGCAGAACAACCCCATACCCAATGTTCATCTGTGGGCAGAACGTATCGGCGGACCTGAACGGAAAGAAATCCTCCATTGTCGTGCCCATAAAAGATTGGGAAGATGTAACCTGCTCAGTATGCATGGAGTATCCTCATAACGCTGTTCTTCTCTTATGTTCGTCTCACGATAAGGGTTGTCGCCCATACATGTGTGGTACTAGCTCCCGTTATTCCAATTGCCTGGACCAGTACAAAAATGCCTACACAAAAGTAACACCGCCACAAACCACCCCATCTTCGCTAGGACCAAATGGTGGTCCTGCTTTGGACCACATTTCTGGTTGGCCTGTTGAAAAGTGTGAAGAACGGGCTGAGCTCGCATGCCCGCTTTGCAGAGGTCAAGTCAAAGGGTGGACAGTGGTGGAGTCAGCCAGAGAATATCTTAACGCAAAGAAAAGAACTTGTATGCATGATAACTGCTCTTTTGTTGGAGGATATAAAGAGTTGAAGAAACACGTGAGGTTAGAGCATCCTTCCGCTAAGCCGCGTGAAGTGGACCCCGATCAGGAACAGAAATGGAGGCGGCTCGAGCGTGAGAGAGAGCGGGACGACGTGATTAGCACCATCACGTCATCCATGCCTGGTTCAGTGGTCTTTGGTGACTACGTTATAGAAAGAAACCCAAACCCCCATGGGTTGGATTCGGATGATGAAGAGGGTTTTGATATGGATGGTTTAGGGCGAAACAATGGAGGGGGATTAGATGTGGGAATCGATAGCAACTTAGTAAACGTTCTTCTTTTGTTTCATGCGTTTGGCCCAGGTGGAAACACAGGCACTTTTGGAGGGATGAGAAGTCATGATGAAGACGACGAGGATGTTGACGATGGTGGTGATGATGAAGATGGTGACAACAATGGGATGTCACTGGTGAACCGTTTACGACACCAGGGTAGGCTTTTATTGGGAAGATCAGGGAGGAGAAGGCGGCATAGGGTGGTCAACAGAGGTCAAAGATAGAGATGTATAGAAGGAAAGAAAGAAAGTGAATGTAAAGAAGGGAATCAGGAAGGATGTTAAAAAGTGTAGGTAGTTTTAGGAAGGATAAAAAGGAGAAGTGGTTTATTTGCTTCCCTGTCAGCTGTCAACAATGGCAATTTGCCATGGGAGGACAGAAGATTGCTGCAAGTTTCTTTTTTGTTTAAACTTTTGTCTTACTGACCACACATGAGGTTCAGTTGACTAAAATCTTCTAATTTCTGTTTGTAATTTTTTGCTGATTCCCTGGACCTTTTTATGTTCCTGAATCTGAACCATTCTTTAAATCTCAATTGCACCCATGTAAAGATGCAATCTTTTTTTTCAGAAAATGGTTGCCTTTTTAACAATGAATGTTACAGATGTGATTGATGCAGGCAGGCGAATTCGGTTGGAACCGGAGAAAGAAAATATGAAATGTGATCTTTGGTCTCCTTTTTTTTGATCTGAAAATATGAAACCTGTTTTGTTGCCAAATGCGTTAACCGTGAACACATGGTTAGAGGATTTTGCAATTCGAGAAAGGGTATGAAAGAGTTTAGAGAAGCTTTGATCATTTCTTTATCTATGCAGCTAATGGTGGTATGTTAGAGTTAGGGGCCGTTTATTAAACACTTACCTGATAAGTGCTTATTGTGTAATTTTCTTCACCAAATGAACATGGCAAAGACCAAGAATCTTACTTGGTATGTGAGGGTGATGACTCTTACCCGGGTAAGCGCTTACCGTAATTGGACGGAGCCATGTGAGCACCAGAAGGTGCATTGGCACCTTCTCAACTTTTCAAAAATAATTGTACCAATAGCAAGCCTAAGTATTTAACATTTTAATTTTTATTGGGTTTGGCTCCTCCTGCAATCATTTAGGCCCGACTAATAAAAATGAAAAATCAGAAAATTGGTCTCTCGTCTCTCGCCCTCTCCTAATTGTAAAATCGATCATGCTTTCACATAAAAACAGCAAACGACTTCTCTACCGAAAAAAGGATCGCCCCACTCTCCCTGTTAAATCTGTAAAGATCGAATATCATCAATATAAATATAAGATATCGTTATTTTCAGGATTAAATGAAAGACTTCTACCTACGGAGTTTTCCTTAGGAAATCCGTCCCTAAAGTTGGTGAGTATATATATATATATTTGAAACGGCTAGGCTATGCCTAGACTAATCCCTTGACAATTTATGACTGTAAGACATCAGCCCTGATTAAAACCTCAGTGGCCACAATTATTGCGTACGCCTGGATTGGATTCGAACCCTGGGTAGATGGAATATTCCACCACATCCCCAGGGCCTTAACCAGTACGCCACAACCCTTGTGTTTAAGTTGGTGAGTATATTGTTGGTGGGAAACTCAAATCAGTGACAGATTACTCAGGATTTTGTTTTATTTATTTCTATGAAAAAATCGGGTTCTACCTGAATCATTGCCATTTTGTGGGCGATCTGTTGCTAATCAGCGAGGAAAATTTCAATGAGTAATTTTTGTTGGTAAAAGTAATTTATTTTCGTAGTGTTTTGCCTTTTTCATAATGTTAACTTATATTTGTATTCTATTTTATATGGTGCTCCCCCTCGTATAAATTTCTAGCTCCGCCCCTGCTTACCGGGTAAATTATTACAACTATTGTAACACCCCGAAATCTTTGGCCGAAGGGAAAGGAAAAAAACGCCGACAATGCTCCACGCGACTCCTCGCGTGGATCGAACTACAACGTGATCCGCGCGTGGATCTGGACTCCAGAGGTCCGTGCGAGTCCACCCGCGTCAGGGCCCGCGTGCGACCACTGTGCCTTTATAAAAGAAAGAATCCAGCCTCCACCCCATTTTCTCACTAAACCCTCAAATCCCTCCCCCTTTCTCTCCCAAACCGAACCCCATCCTCCCCCCCCCCCCCCCCCCAAAAAAAATGAACCCTAACCCATTTTGGGGGTTTTTCCTCCTAAAATCAGATGATTCTTCATTATCTAGCAAGTCTTGGAAGCTAGAACTATAATCCCTCCATCTTCATCTTCCTCACCAAGCTTCTTAGGGTTTCACCCCAACCCTTTTTCCCCATTTTGAAGATTGGGGGTTTTTGGTTTATTGTGGAGATATAGAAGAGTGTGGGTAATGGATTTAAGCTATGGCAAAGGTAATATTCTTTTCCCTTCAACTATGGAAATTAGGGTTTTGGGTTAAGATGGGTTCTTCATGTAAAATGTTTGGGGAATAATTCTATATGGTTGAATATGAATGTTCATGGTTGGAAATTAGTGGATCTAGGTTTTTGGAGGTTTATGCTTGAGGATTCATTCTCTTCAATGGAGCTCAAGTTGGGAAAATCTAGATTTAGCCTAAATCTAGCAAGGTGAGTTCAAGTTGATTTGTGAAAACATTGTACATGCCAAAATGTCCGCTTTAAAGTATTTATGTGTTTTACATGAAATTATCAACTGTTGAGTTATTTGGGGAGTTTTGATTATTTGAAATGTTTAGCTTTATAAACTTTGTAAGACACCTACATTTGGGATTTTGGGCATTTTGATAAATGAGTCATAAATGAAAGTGTTTGATGAATTATTGCATAAATGAATATTTTGTCAAAATGCACTTTTAGTGTTTGTCGGGTTTTATACATCGTATATATAATGGGACGTTTTGAAAATACGAACGTGTGAGTCACTTGATTTTGGTCATTCCCAACCTTGCAAACATTTTAGAAATGGTAAACCATTCTGGTTTTTGGGCCGAAGGCCAATTGGGATCTGAGAGACAAAGATTTTTGGGAAAAGATGTAATTTGGTTCATGTAACCACTTTGGCTCGCGTATTTTAGCCAAACACTTATTATGCCCTTTTGGGGATGGATTTATACTCAGATGAGTCTTTGGAACATTTGTTCAGTTTTAGTAGCTCGATAAAGAGCCTTTGACGTATGGTGTACTTAGTTGCATCTTATTTGAGAGCCACATGTTTTGAATGCGTTAGTTCATTCGTTGGAGTCATGTAACGTTTTAGACTATAATGCATTGGATCCATAGGCATATGAGTCAGTCAGTTGGTTTAGTTAGGAACTTTATCCCTGTTTTGGGACTGGAAATTATTTATGGCTAGCGGGAACTCGAGGTATATGTAACGCTCTTATCAAGAAAGAACTCACTTATCTATCTTACCTCTTATGATTAATTATAAAACGGTTCGTGGGAAGTCCCTAAATTGCTATGTGTTTGTGCGGGCCGACTCGTGTGGGTGATCATCGGATTTTTGGACCAAAAGTTCGGATCAACCACTCTCGGCATAATAGCGGGGGACAACCGAGTCATGGTACATCCCAAGCGATAGTGATAGCGATTGTGCCATAGGGCACTCTCGCCGGTCACAATCGTTGGGATTGTACCGAGAGGGCTTGTGGGGCGCCGATTGTGCCTTCGCGATTGTGCCATTGGCACTATCGCTTGGCACTCTCGCCCGCGTGGTCAGGTCGATTAAAAACACCCTCCAACCCATTTTTCTCAACATTTTCCACACAATCAGATTTAGGGTTCGGTTGGGAGCTATTTGGGGGCGATTTTCACTCTTCTCCGCACACCTTCTTCCATTAATGCACTATAGGTTGTTGGGAAGCATTAAATCTTCAACAAACCACTTCTATGGTGCATTTAAGGGCTAACTTTCAAGCTTTGGAATCTCAAGACTTCACCTCCTTCTCATTCCAACATCTTTTCTAGGTTTTTGTTTAAAACCTAGATAATGAGTATTCTAAACCTTTACAAAATGAGATACATGTATTTATTTGCATATTTTTTGATATCTCCATCTCATGGAATTTAGGGTTTTCTTATATCTTGCTTATTTGACCTAATGTTATTTTGAGCATGAAGGGTTTACTTAAATGGTGGAAATGTGCATATGTTGGTAATGTGGACAAGTAAAGGATGACGTTTATGTTGATACGATTCTATGATATGATTATTCATGTATTTGGGGGAATATCCTCATTTTGGGTATATTATCTTTATGGTTATAGATACATGTTAAAGCATGGTGTGAATAATATTATGTTTCCTTGCACCTATTTGTTGTTGGTTAAAAACACTTGGGGCATACGATTTACATTGGTGTTGAATACACAGTGTAAGAGTTAATGTGCTCATTGGTCATATATGAGTTGTGTGGATGAACCAAGTCAAATGGTCACTAGGAGGACATAGTCTTGGGCTCCACCGTGTTGGTATGTGCCTAGACCCCCGCCATTTAGGTCGGTGCCTATGTTGTACCTTCGAATGTGTCGGGCCTTGGGGTGTCACTCATGGAGTTTGACACTAAGGTATCTCGTCTCTTGGGTGGAATTTGTTTGGTGTTATGGGTCTCCCCCCATTTATTCCATTTATTGAAACCATCTTCGGAAAATAAACGTTGGAATTGAACTCATGCATATATTAATTGTCATACAACCTCACTAGGCTTTTTGGCCTAACACTTGCTTGGTGTTTATATGTATCTCAGGTTCTAGTGCCGCCGCATCTAAGAAGGTTTAGGCGGGACCATGTGAGCTTGGGGAGAGCAAGGGAATACTCATTTTTGTGAAGATCGTCAATGGACTATAGTTAACACCCTTTTTGTAATCTTGTTTTCGTTGAGAAATTAGATTAGTCGGTTGTTGTTTTATTTTCCCTTATAATTACAAACTGTAATTAAACAGGTATTCTTATTTCCCCATTTTTGGGAGGCTCATGCTATGGCATTTTAAATACCACATTTCCGTTTTTCGGAAATTTTTGTTAGCCCATTTTTGGGGTGTTACAAGTTGGTATCAGAACTTTAGTTTAAGTGAACTAGGTATCGATCTTAGCATGCCTAGACTTAAAATGATGGAGGACCATCCAACCACATAAAAGATCCCTTGGCGATTGAAGATGGCCCGGTTACAAGATCAAGATCGAAATTGATCAAGGAAGCTTTGATGAGCTTAGTTGCGGAGATTCAAGTAAAGTCCATTGAAGATGTGCATGTAACGCACGATATTATGCTTATAGAAGCTTTGGATCAATGATGGAGCTTAAAAAGCATCTGTTTTGAAGATTGCAAGCTTTTGGGCCATTTCAAAGAATTAACCCGTGAGCATTATTTTGGTAGCCCAAAATTGATATATTTTCTTTTGTTTATGTTGAATTTGAGCCCAATAAACTAGTGTATAAGGCCCAATCCGTTTTTTAGGCCTATGTTTAAAGTCTAGGTATTTAGAAGTCTTTGAATAGTTATTTAGAGTATGTCTAGATTCATGAATTAAAGGTATGCCTTTAATTCTTGATTGAAATTGAAGTCTTAGACTTTATGGAGAGTCTTTTGGGGTGTCTTTTGAACCCTATAAATAGGAGCCATTTGTAATCATTTGGGATCATCATCCAAGTAATATAAACATTTTTCTTTTGAGTTGATCTCATTTTGTGAGCTGTGATTCCTTGCGAGAGCGTTCATAGTTCAAGAACTTATCAAGATTGTGAGCACGATCTTGTGGCGTTTCGGATTCCTTTGGTTCTTAGTTATATAACTAACGGGTCAAGGATTTGCTCTAGGTTAGTTGAAGATTCCTATACCTGGGATATTCGCTTCCTAAACTATCTCATACGAAGGTTCCAAGTTTCTTAACTTGCGGGTCGACGTTTTCGCATCATTTGGTATCAGAGCTAAGGTTCGGATTCTTCTAATCAATCTTTCTTATATATTTCCTTATATCTTTATCTTGTTTTCCTACTTCTACTTCTTCACCGTCTTCTTCCTAAATCTATTCCTTCATCTTCTATTCTCTCAAAGAAAAAAAAAAACAAAAAAAAAAAAAGATCCAAAACAAAAAACAAAAAAACAAAAGTGCCAAAAAAAGAAAAAAAAGAAGGAAAGCGTGAAAAAAAAAATTACAATATTTGTTTCAAACAAAGAAAAAAAAGAGTTGTATTCTTGGCTATTCTCATCTCAATATTGATCGCGTAATCACACGAAATTCCAATTTCTAAGGTCTGTTTTTCTGGAGACATTCATTCTATTTCTTGCAAAGGCCAAGACTCGTTTGTTGAATTAAGTTCTTATAGGATTGCTTGAACGCCGAGATTTGTGTTCAAATTTGATTTGTTCTTTTACCAATTGAGCTCTACAAGGGATTAAGAGGTAAAAGGCATTGAGTGTGTAAGAACAATTGAGGGGAGGTAAAAGCCATATTGAGTGCAAACACGAGGGATTTGTGAGGAGAATAATTTGTTTTATACTAATAATTAAGTATGTCGAAAAAAGATCCTAATTCACAGGGAAATCCATCCAACGATGAAAGGGAGAATGATTTTACTGTTCGAGCCATGCAACAACAGTTTCAACGACTTGGAGTTGTATTAGAAGGTGTGATGGAAAGATTGGATAGAATTGAAAGAAGGACGGAAGAAGAACCTCCTACGCCGCGTTCTTATCGAGAAGAGGAGTACGAAGGGGAGGAAGAGTATGAAGATGGACCACGACATCCAAGAAGAAGACATGGTAATAGAAGACGAAATCCAAGGGCTGATGGAGGATTTAGCAACATCAAAATGAAGATTCCACAATTTCAAGGGAAGAGTGATCCGGAAGCTTATTTGGAATGGGAAAAAAAGGTGGATCTCATATTTGACTGCAACAACTATTCTGAAGATAAAAAGGTAAAACTAGCTGCCATTGAATTCACGGAATATGCAATTGTATGGTGGGATCAAATGGTAACAAACCGAAGGAGATATGGTGAGAGGCCTATTTCTACTTGGGATGAAATGAAAGCGGTTATGCGGAAGAGGTTTGTTCCTTCTCACTATTTTAGAGATTTGTATTGCAAATTACAATCTTTGAATCAGGGAACCAAATCTGTTGAGGACTATTACAAGGAGATGGAGATTGCTATGATTCGAGCAAATGTTGAAGAAGATAGGGAGGCAACCATGGCAAGGTTTTTGAGTGGCCTAAATCGTGACATTGCCAATGTGGTGGAACTTCAATACTGTGTGGAGCTTGAAGACATGGTGCATACGGCCATGAAAGTTGAGAGGCAACTAAAGAAGAGAAATACCTATTCAAGGGGCCAAACATCTAGTTTCCAGCCCCAAAATAAACATAAGGGAGAGGCATTCAAGGGTACCAATTCATCCACTTCAAAATCCCAAAATGAAGGCAACAAAGTGGACAAGGGTAAAGGTATTGGTTCTACCCATTCTAAATCTCGTGAAATTAAGTGTTTTCGTTGTTTAGGTATGGGACATATTGCATCACAATGTCCAAACAAAAGAGTCATGATTCTTCATGAAAGTGGTGAAGTGGAGTCTGAAAGTGAAAAAGATGATTCCAAGGATGAGGAAGAGGACTTGGAGAAAACCGAGGCAGAAAATGGTGAACTATTGGTGGTGAAAAAAGCTTTGAACTTGCAAGTGAAGGTGGATGACACGCAACACCGGGAAAACATATTTCATACACGATGTTTGGTGCAAGGCAAGGTATGTACTTTAATCATTGACGGTGGGAGTTGTGCAAATGTTGTAAGTACCGAAGTTGTTGAGAAGTTAAATTTGCACACTCTAAAACATCCACTACCATACAAACTTCAATGGCTAAATGAATGTGGGGAAGTGAAAGTGACCAAACAGGTATTGATCTCCTTTTCCATTCGTCAATACAAAGATGAAGTAATGTGTGATGTTGTTCCAATGCATGTCAGTCACATACTTTTGGGGAGGCCGTGGCAATTTGACCGAAGAGTTATCTATGATGGCTTTCATAATCAATACACTTTCAAACATCATGACAAGAAAGTTGTTCTTGTGTCGTTATCTCCACAACAAGTTCATGAGGATCAAATTAAAATGATCACCGCAAGGCGAGCGAGCGAGGCTGAAAAGAAAAATAATGAGTGTGGTGGATCGAGGGAAAAACAGAGTGATGAAAACAATTTGAAAGACAAGAAAAGAGAGAAAACCAAGTCGAATTTTTTTGCAAAATCGAGTGAAGTCAAGAGGGTGATAGTTGAAAACAAGAGGGTGATGGTTTTGGTTTTCAAGGAGGCTTGTGTGAGTACTAGTGAGCTAACCCAAAATCTTCCGAGTTTTGTTGTGAATATTTTGCAGGAATATGATGATGTCTTTCCGAAGGAAGAACCAAGTGGATTGCCACCTCTACGAGGAATAGAGCATCAAATTGATTTCATTCCAGGGGCTACTCTTCCAAATCGTCCAGCTTATAGAGCCAACCCCGAGGAGACAAAAGAGATCCAAAGACAAGTGGAAGATTTATTGTCAAGAGGAAGGATTCGAGAATCCATGAGTCCTTGTGCTGTTCCCGTGATTGTGGTGCCCAAAAAGAATGGAGAATGGAGAATGTGCACCGATTGTAGATCCATCAACCAAATCACGGTAAAGTATCGCTATCCTATTCCTAGGTTAGATGACATGCTAGATGAGTTGCATGGGGCTGTCATTTTTTCCAAAATTGATCTTAAAAGTGGGTATCATCAGATTAGAATAAGAGAAGGAGATGAATGGAAAACCGCATTCAAAACAAAATCTGGATTGTACGAGTGGTTAGTTATGCCTTTTGGATTAACTAATGCACCTAGTACATTCATGAGATTGATGAATCATGTGTTGCGTGAGTTTATTGGTAAATTTGTCGTCGTTTACTTTGATGACATCTTGATTTATAGTAAAAATATGGAAGATCACATGATGCATTTACGTGATGTTTTGGACACCTTGAGAAATGAATCTTTGTATGCTAACTTGAAAAAATGCACATTTTGTATGGACAAAGTTGTTTTTCTAGGATTTGTTGTTAGTGGCAAGGGAATTGAAGTGGATCTTGAGAAGGTCAAGGCAATTCAAGAATGGCCAACTCCAACAACGGTTTCGGAGGTAAGAAGCTTTCATGGGCTAGCTAGCTTCTATCGAAGATTTGTTCGTGACTTTAGCACCATAGCCGCCCCACTCAATGAACTTGTGAAGAAAGAGGTAAGTTTTCATTGGGGAGAAAAGCAACAAGCTGCATTTGATTTATTGAAGGAAAGGTTGACCTCTTCTCCTATTCTTGCATTACCAAATTTTGATAAGATGTTTGAACTTGAGTGTGATGCATCTGGGGTGGGTATTGGGGCTGTTTTAATTCAAGAACGCCGTCCCATTGCATATTTTAGTGAAAAACTAAAAGGGGCACAATTGAATTATTCAACATATGATAAAGAGCTTTATGCTTTGGTAAGGTCTTTACAAACATGGCAACATTATTTGAGACCAAAAGAGTTTGTGATTCACACGGATCATGAATCTCTTAAGTATCTCAAGGGTCAAGGTAAGCTAAGTAGAAGGCATATCAAGTGGGTTGAGTTTATCGAGTCATTTCCTTATGTGATTAAATACAAGAAAGGAAAAGAAAACATTGTGGCCGATGCGTTGTCTAGACGTCATAGTCTCATCACCACTTTGAGTTCTAAACTTCTTGGATTTGAATCAATTAAGGAAATGTATGAGGATGATTCTGATTTTTCTTCTCTATATGTTGCATGTGAACATGGATCAATTGACAAATTCTATAAACAAGAAGGTTATTTGTTTAAAGAAAACAAGTTGTGCATTCCAAAGTGTTCCATGCGTGAATTACTTGTGCGTGAGGCTCATGGGGGAGGTTTGATGGGTCACTTTGGTGTTCAAAAGACTTTAGATGTTTTAAAAGAACATTTCTTTTGGCCAAAAATGCGTGAAGATGTTAATAAAATTTGTGAAAGATGTCTAACTTGTAAAAAAGCCAAATCAAAATCGAAGCCACATGGATTGTATACCCCGCTACCAATTCCTTATGAACCTTGGGTAGACATATCCATGGACTTTGTGCTAGGATTGCCTAGGACAAAGAATGGCCGAGATTCTGTTTTTGTTGTTGTTGATCGATTTTCCAAGATGGCACACTTTATTCCTTGTCATAAAACAGATGATGCCTCACACATTGCTGATTTGTTCTTTAAAGAAATAGTGCGTCTACATGGTGTGCCACGCACTATTGTGAGTGATAGGGATGTCAAATTTTTGAGCCATTTTTGGCGTGTGCTTTGGAGTAAACTGGGTACTAAGCTTTTATTCTCTACTGCAAGTCATCCACAAACTGATGGGCAGACTGAAGTAGTTAATAGAACTTTGTCTCAATTACTTAGAGCCGTTATTTCAAAGAACTTGAAAAGTTGGGAGAGTTGCTTGCCGTTTGTTGAGTTTGCTTATAATCGAAGTGTGCATTCTGCTACTAACTATTCTCCATTCGAGACTGTGTATGGCTTCAATCCCTTGAGTCCCCTTGATCTTGTTCCTATCCCCATTGAAGAGCGTACCAGTCTAGATGGAAAGAGGAAGGCTGAGATGGTGAAACAATTGCATGAGAAGGTAAGACTCAACATTGAGAAGAGAACAGATCAATACCTGAAGCAAGCAAACAAAGGTAGAAAGAGAGTTGTATTTGAACCTGGTGATTGGGTATGGTTGCACTTCAGGAAAGAGAGATTCCCGGCCAAGAGAAGATCAAAATTGCAGCCTAGAGGAGATGGACCATTCCAAGTCCTCGAAAGAATCAATGATAATGCTTACAAGCTAGATCTTCCTGGTGAGTATCAAGTAAGCTCTACTTTTAATGTTGCTGATCTTTCTCCATATGATGTAGGTGATGATTCGTGGACGAATCCTTTTCAAGGGGGAGAGAATGATGGAGGACCATCCAACCACATAAAAGATCCCTTGGCGATTGAAGATGGCCCGGTTACAAGATCAAGATCGAAATTGATCAAGGAAGCTTTGATGAGCTTAGTTGCGGAGATTCAAGTAAAGTCCATTGAAGATGTGCATGTAACGCACGATATTATGCTTATAGAAGCTTTGGATCAATGATGGAGCTTAAAAAGCATCTGTTTTGAAGATTGCAAGCTTTTGGGCCATTTCAAAGAATTAACCCGTGAGCATTATTTTGGTAGCCCAAAATTGATATATTTTCTTTTGTTTATGTTGAATTTGAGCCCAATAAACTAGTGTATAAGGCCCAATCCGTTTTTTAGGCCTATGTTTAAAGTCTAGGTATTTAGAAGTCTTTGAATAGTTATTTAGAGTATGTCTAGATTCATGAATTAAAGGTATGCCTTTAATTCTTGATTGAAATTGAAGTCTTAGACTTTATGGAGAGTCTTTTGGGGTGTCTTTTGAACCCTATAAATAGGAGCCATTTGTAATCATTTGGGATCATCATCCAAGTAATATAAACATTTTTCTTTTGAGTTGATCTCATTTTGTGAGCTGTGATTCCTTGCGAGAGCGTTCATAGTTCAAGAACTTATCAAGATTGTGAGCACGATCTTGTGGCGTTTCGGATTCCTTTGGTTCTTAGTTATATAACTAACGGGTCAAGGATTTGCTCTAGGTTAGTTGAAGATTCCTATACCTGGGATATTCGCTTCCTAAACTATCTCATACGAAGGTTCCAAGTTTCTTAACTTGCGGGTCGACGTTTTCGCATCATAAAATGTAGACGGTTATAGTGATACACCGACCCATGGGTAAAACTCTTAGGTGGGGAGAGCGTTAGGACTTACGAAGTTGCATAAATTGGGAATTGTTGGGACGATATTAAGAATCCTTGTGTATAATATATTCATAATTTCACTTAGCTACTGTAATTATGAGTATATTGCTAAGTGAGCATGCTTGATTCCTTGTTGTTGTGATACTTAATGAATGCAGTAGTACGTATGTTTAGCCTATCTCTTATCTTCTTCTCGTATGTATGGCAGACCATTATGGTTAACACTCGGAGCAGGTTGCCAACACCCCCGGAAGGTAATGAAGCATCGACATCTATGGCCGATCAACCGGAAACAGTTGTGGTTGCCACCGCTCCGCCTAGACACCCGTGTTGGGCGGAGGAGTGGAACAAATCCCAAGGAACAACATTGCTACTACCGGACCGGTTATCGAAGAGGTAACCCTTGAGAGCCGAATGATGGGTAGCATGATGCAAGCCATGAACGCAACCATGGCACAACAACATGAGTTCTTTTTTAAGCTTTTAGAGGATCCCAATGCCAATCACCAACGACCCGAAACAGTGGCAGAAAGCGTTGTGGTTGGGTCAGGAGGTGTGGGAAATGGGGTCGGTACAGAGGAACATGTGACGGCCGAAGGAAAGAGGAAGGATAAGGGATGCACCTATAAGACGTTTCTGGGAGCCACCAGCCAGAATTTTCAGATTCGGAAAATCCGGTTACATGTATGTACTGGCTCCAGGAGGTAGAAATGGCCTTTGAGTTAAGCGAGTGCGATGACTCACAAATGGTCAAATTTGCCTCCCAACTGTTTAGAGGTGAGGCCTTAATTTGGTGGAATCTCACTCGATCCGTCCTCACCCCTGAAGTTCTGGCTAAGTTGACTTGGCCAGTTTTCAAACAGAAGATTTTGGACAAATATTGCAGTGAGAGATCGTTGGACAAAATTGAAGAAGAGTTCAGAAACACGAGGAAGGGGACGTTGTCTGTCACGGATTACTCCAAGCTTTTCTTGGAAAAGCTTAGCCTTGTGGGGCATCTAGCCCCCGATGAAAGATCAAAAATCAAATCTTACCAGCGTGGGTTACCGGCCGAGATGAGGATGACCGTGAGGAATGCTAGAGGGTCGACGCTACAAGAGGTGAAAGAAGAGTCCTTGCTTGTGGAGGACGACTTAGTAGAGGGGAAAGAAGAGAAGGGGCTAATAGGCGAGAAAAGGAAATGGGAAGGGTCATCCGGACCTACCCGTCAGTACAAACCGGTTTTCGGGGGGAAGGGAACCGACCCCCGACGAGAAGTAAGGTGGTGCCATTGATGTAAGAGCAAGCATAGTGGCCCGTGTAACCAAAGGACCTATTTGGGCCCTCCCGAGTGCGCCAAATATGGGAAGAAGGATCACATGACTCGTGATTGTCCTATCCGAGGGCTCATTTGCTACGAGTGCCGAGAGCCGGGGCACGTGAAGAGAGAGTGCCCGAAGTTGACCGGGAACAACCGCTACTTCTCTAGTGGGTCGGTCCCAAAGAAGGAGAACCCACCAAAGGTAACAAGTCGAGCCTTCCAGATGACTGTCGAGGAGGCGAGGGAGACCGTCGATGTGGTATCGGGTACGTTCCTTGTAAACTCCTTGCCTGCTCATGTTTTATTTGACTCGGGTGCAAACCGGTCATTTGTATCGAATTCTTTTTGCTCGATGTTCTCCACTCCCTTTAGTACCCTCTCCGATGCCTTAGTGGTAGAAGTAGCCAATGGGAAGAAAGTGTTGATTCGAGCACACTATTGTAACTGTTTTTAGAGTTAGATGGTCAATATTTCGAGGTGGACTTGTTACCTATGGCAATTGGGGGTTTCGACGTAGTGATAGGCATGGACTGGTTGACCAAGAACTGTGCCGACATTATTTGCTCTAAGAAGATGATTAGAGTGCCTGTGACAAATGGTGGCACGATTACCATTTATGGAGAGAAGAGGAAGGGATCCACCCCTGGTCGTGATTACCTACTTAAAGGCTCGAAAACATCTAGCGAAGGGATGCTCATCATACTTGGCCTACATTATGGACACAAAGTTAGAAAAGAAGTCGATAGAAGATGTGAAGATTGTTCGGGATTATCCGGACGTTTTTCCGGAGGATCTCCCCGGGTTGCCGCCGGAGCGCCAAGTGGAATTTCATATCGACCTCACCCCGGGAGCGGCCTCGATAGCCCGTGCTCCCTACCGTTTAGCGCCGACGAAAATGCAGGAAATGATGTCCCAACTTCAAGAGCTCCTAAAGAAAGGCTTCATTCGACCAAGATCGTCACCTTGGGGAGCCCCTGTCCTGTTCGTGAAGAAGAAATATGGGTCAATGCGAATGTGCATTGATTACTGAGAATTGAACAAGGTCATGGTGAAAAACAAGTATCCTCTTCCTCGAATCGACGACCTCTTCGATCAACTTCAAGGAGCGGGATGGTTCTCAAAAATTGATTTGCGATCAGGATACCATCAGGTGAGAGTGAAGAAAGACGACATTCTGAAGACTGCCTTTCGGACAAGATATGGGCATTATGAATTCTTGGTAATGTCATTCGGGTTGACGAATGCACCCGCCGTGTTCATGGATCTGATGAACCGGGTGTGTCGACCTTTCTTGGATAAGTCGGTGATAGTCTTCATCGACGACATCCTAATCTATTCGCGCGACTAAAGGGAGCATGGAAAGCATCTGAGGGAAGTATTGGAAGTCCTACGGAAAGAAAAATTATTCGCAAAGTTCTCAAAATGTGAATTTTGGTTGCAAGAGGTCCAATTCTTGGGCCACGTAGTGTCTAAAGACGGAATAAAGGTAGAACCGACAAAGGTCGAAGGAATGATGGGATGGGAACTACCGAAGAGCCCAACGGAGATTCGTAGCTTCTTGGGTTTGATCGGATACTATAGAAGATTTATCCAAGATTTTTCAAAGATCGCTTCGCCACTTACATCATTGACAAGGAAGAATGTCAAGTTTCTCTGGACGAACACTCAAGAACAAGCTTTCCGTACTCTCAAGAAGAAGTTGTGTGAAGCACCGATCTTGTCCCTACCCGAGGGATCGGATGATTTTGTTGTCTATAGTGACGCCTCCAAGATGGGTCTCGGATGTGTACTTATGCAAAGGGGGAAGGTGATAGCCTACGCATCACGTCAACTGAAGGATCACGAGAAGAACTATCCGACCCACGATTTAGAGCTAGTGGCGGTAGTGTTCGCGTTAAAGCTATGGCGTCATTACCTCTATGGAACCAAATGTACATTGTTCACCGATCACAAGAGCTTGAAGTACATTTTCGATCAATAGGAGCTCAATATGCGGCAAAGAAGATGGCTTGAACTACTAAAGGACTATGACTGCGAATTGTTTTACCATCCGGGTAAGGCTAACGTAGTAGCGGATGCCTTGAGTCGACGGAATCATTGAAGCAGTGTCGTTTTATCACTCACTAGGATTGATGTTGTGTCAAGCTTAGTTGAGAACATCAAGAGGTGTCAATCAGAAACACTTCAAGAAGAAAACCTCAAAGCCGAGGTTATGGTAAAACAACGAGATTCCTTGACAGAAGATGGTCGCGGCATGAAGTTATTCCAAGGACGAGTTTGGGTACCAAAATTGGGACGAAACCATGAGCTTCTCCTAGAAAAAGCCCACAAATCCAAGTATTCCATACACCCCGGTAGCACGAAGATGTATAGAGACCTCAAGTTGAATTATTGGTGGTCGTGATGAAGCTCGACGTGGCCAAATATGTGGAGAAATGTGTCACTTGTTTGCTAGTGAAGGCAGAGCATCAAAGACCCTACGGGAGTTTGCAACCCTTGTCAATTCCGGAATGGAAGCGGGAGCACATCACAATGGACTTCGCCACTAAACTACCGAAAACCTTGAAGGGGCACGACACAATTTGGGTGGTGGTGGACCGACTCACCAAAAGCGCACGAAAAAACTAGTAAAGTTATACATCAATGAAATTGTGTCGAGGCATGGCGTTCCGTTATCTATCGTGTCTGATCGAGATAGTTGGTTTACTTCGAAGTTTTGGGACGGTCTACAAAAAGAGTTGGGTACAAAGGTTAAGTTGAGCACGACTTACCATCCTCAGACAGACGGATAAAGTGAACGGACCATTCAGAGTCTCGAAGACATGTTGAGATCGTGCGTCATTGATTTCGGGGGAAATTGGGACTCGCACCTACCGTTGGTGGAGTTCGCCTACAACAATAGCTACCATTCGAGCATTGGGACGGCTCCATTTGAATCGCTTTACGACCGAAAGTGTAGAACCCCGACTTGTTGTCTTGAAGCGGGGGATAAACAGTTTTCCGGACCGGAGATTGTTCAAGAAACTGCAGATAAGGTGAAAGAAATCCGAGAACGCCTAAAAGCGGCTCAAGACCGACAGAAAAGCTACGCAGACAAGAAGAGAAGACCGATCGAATTTCAAATAGGCGACCGAGTGATGTTGAAAGTGTCACCATGGAAAGGGATAATCCGTTTTGGGAAACGCGGGAAGTTTAGTCTCTGTTTCTTTGGACCCTTTGTTATCTTAGAAAAGATTGGACTCCAAGCGTACCAGTTAGACTTGCCACCGGAAATGGAGGGAATTCACCCTACGTTTCACTTATGTTATCTACGCAAGTGTTTAGCCGAGGAGGAAAGCGTCATCCCATTGACGGAGAACCGGGTGAATAACGGGAATCGGTGTGTGGAGAAAACCGAAGCAATATTAGAGTCCAAGATGAAGAGACATCGTCACAAGGAAGTGACCATGGTTAAAGTTCAATGGAAACACCATCGCGGTGCCAATGTGACTTAGGAATCAGAGGAGGACATGAAGAAGCTATATCCCCATTTGTTTCCTTAGGATGTGATTTCGAGGACGAAATCCAAATTAGGTGGGGAGGATTGTAACGCTCATAAAAAATTTATTATCAAGAAAGAACTCACTTATGTACTTATGATTAATTATAAAACGGTCTGTGGGAAGTCCCTAAATTGCTATGTGTTTGTGCAGGCCGACTCGTGTAGGTGATCGTCGGATTTTCGGACCAAAAGTCTGGATCAGTCACTCTCGGCATAATCGCGGGGGAGAACCGAGTTACGGTACATCCCAAGCGATAGTGACAGCGATTGTGCCATAGGGCACTCTCGCTGGTCACAATCGTTGGGATTGTACCGAGAGGGCTTGTGGGGTGGCGATTGTGCCTTCGTGATTGTGCCATTGGCACTATCGCTTGGCACTTTCGCCCGCGTGGTCAGGTCGATTAAAAACACCATCCAGCCCATTTTTCTCAACATTTTCCACACAATCAGATTTAGGGTTCGGTTGGGAGCTATTTGGGGGCGATTTTCACTCTTCTCCGCACACCTTCTTCCATTAATGCACTAGAGGTTGTTGGGAAGCATTAAATCTTCAACAAACCACTTCTATGGTGCATTTAAGGGCTAACTTTCAAGCTTTGGAATCTCAAGACTTCACCTCCTTCTCATTCCAACATCTTTTCTAGGTTTTTGTTTAAAACCTAGACAGTGAGTATCCTAAACCTTTATAAAAGGAGATACATGTATTTATTTGCATATTTGTTGATATCTCCATCTCATGGAATTTAGGGTTTTCTTATATCTTGCTTATTTGACCTAATGTTATTTTGAGCATGAAGGGTTTACTTAAATGGTGGAAATGTGCATATGTTGGTAATGTGGACAAGTAAAGGATGACGTTTATGTTGATACGATTGTATGATATGATTATTCATGTGTTTGGGGGAATATCCTCATTTTGGGTATATTATCTTTATGGTTATAGATACACGTTAAATCATGGTGTGAATAACATTATGTTTCCTTGCACCTACTTGTTGTTGGGTAAAAACACTTGGGGCATACGATTTACATTGGTGTTGAATACACAGTGTAAGAGCTAATGTGCTCATTGGTCATATATAAGTTGTGTGGATGAACCAAGTCAAATGGTCACTAGGAGGACATAGTCTTGGGCGCCACCGTGTTGGTATGTGCCTAGACCTCCGCCATTTGGGGCAATGCCTATGTTGTACTCTCGAATGTGTCGAGCCTTGGGGTGTCACTCATGGAGTTTGACACTAGGGTATCTCGTCTCTTGGGTGGAATTTGTTTGGTGTTATGGTTCTCCCCCATTGATTCCATTTATTGAAACCATCTTCGGAAAATAAACATTGGAATTAAACTCATGCATATATTAATTGTCATACAACCTCACTAGGCTTTTTGGCCTAACACTTGCTTGGTGTTTATATGTATCTCAGGTTCTAGTGTCGTCGCATCTAAGAAGGTTTAGGCAGGCCCGTGTGAGCTTGGGGAGAGCAAGGGAATGCTCATTTTTGTGAAGATCGTCAATGGACTATAGACGACACCCTTTTTGTAATCTTGTTTCTGTTGAGAAATTAGATTAGTCGGTTATTTTTTTATTTTCCCTTATAATTACAAACTGTAATTAAACAGGTATTCTTATTTCCCCATTTTTGGGAGGCTCATGCTATGGCATTTTAAATACCACATTTCCGTTTTCCGAAAATTTTTGTTAGCCCATTTTTGGGGTGTTACAGTATAGATCGTGGGTGTTTGAACTCGATAACCGTGTAACCTTTAGTGAAGGGCTCGAGGTATATATATTATGGGTGGTTGAACTCGATGCCCATGTAATCCAGTCTGGTTATTCATCGTGGAATTATTGTCCGCGTTTAAAGTCTAGTGAGTGGTCCCCAAGTCATGTTTTTATGTAAGCTTGTGGTGGTGCTCTACAGAGCCGTATACGGAGCTATGTCTTGCGGTGGTGCCCATTGTTAGCCAGATACAGGGACTTGTGGCCTTTGTGGTGACACTCATCTAGAGGTCGAGTAGACACTAGGGTCATTTGGGTATATTGCGGTGGTTGCTCGGTAGGGAGCCGTATACGGGGATCCATGGCTCTATGTGAAGCTCGAGAACATTGATAAGTGGCTTAACTTTGTGTGGCTGCCACATTCGATGGAATTCGGGTCTCCCCCGTCACCGAAAGGTGTTGTTTTGGGTATTGAGTTTTATTATCCATGTTTTTGGTGACGTTTTGTTTATATGGGTTTTTATCCATGGTTTATGGGTTGAGTATTATACCCCACCCGTGTTTTGGGTTTTCGAAAAGTTTTATCTGTGTTTCATAAATTGGGAGTTCGATTTCTATTCTCATTTTGAGTGAGTTTTGGGTTGAATTAAATTTACGAAAGGACATTTTATATTGGGATCTTAGTCCTTAAAACAGTTTGGTTTGTAAAACGTTTATATTGGTATTTCTTTCGCCTAAAATGCATATTATTGGAAAACGAGTCGTTTTCATATTTGAAGCATGTCACTTGAAAGGTTATGATTTAAACTGCATTCCTTCTTTTCAGCAATATATTTATTTATGTTGAAAACTCTTGAACTCACTAGGCGTTAGCCTAACCTTTTTATTTGTCGACATGTGCAACAGGTTTCGATTGGGGAATAGTCCTAGTGACACTGTGATGAGATGTGTGCTAGTTGTGTGCCCGATAAGTAAATAGCTTAGTAAAGTCTTCCCTTTTATTAAGGGTTAGCAACTTGTATTTGAGTTAAGTAACATCCATTCTTGGTTTAGTCCTTGTATAAGATTGGGATTTATAATTGATGAGGTTATATGTACAATTTTATTTTGGAGAATTATCAAGTTTTGATTTATAAGAAGAATGTTTATCTATTACTTGAGGTAATATTGAAATTTTTTAATTAGTTGCTCTTTCTAAATTTGAGGGTGTTACAACTATCTTACTCGATAAAATAAATTATAATGTTGACTCCTACCGGTAAGCACTTATCCGGTAAACATTTGGATAAACAGTCCTAGGTTCCCACGTCTCGTAAAATCTTATCTAACAAACTTTCACACGATTTTTGTTGACATACATTTTAGATGATATTACAACTGATATGTATATTAAGAAATAAGTAAGTATGACACAAAGAAATCCAAACTATCCAATGATTTAGATTTACTTCAAATGAGTTTGTAAACAATTTTTGAAAAAAGTAAAATTTAAATATGTATGATTTCAGGATTCTTATGATTTCAATTATTTGCACACATGTTCAGTCAAACACCGTAAATAATTTATTGTTTTCTTAGAATTTGAAACTGAAAAAAATACTGATAATAGACACTATAATATGACCAATCTCGCTTTCCCATAACTGTTCATTGTGTTGTGCTTTCTATTACACATTTTCCATCTATGTGAACAACATCATCTTTTTTACTTCGTCATTGCTTGCGGTATGCACCCCTATTGCTAGCCTCATGGATAGCAATGGAAACAACTGTTGGAACATATAGTATTTATCACTTGTTGTTATCCTACATAGGAAGAGTGAATTTTGGTCCTTATAATTAACAGTCCGTTAATATTTTCGTTAACTCCGTTAGTTAGTTAATTCGGTTATTTTTGGAGGAAAATCGAATCATTGCACCTCTTCATGAAAGGTTGCACCTTTTCATTTTTCTGCTATATATATATACAATAGTTTCCTTCAAATAAATAATCTTTTTCTTTTATTTTCACTCTCCTTCACAAACACAATAATCATGATCATGAGAAGAACATGTAGGATCGTTGCCTACTGTTCTTAGAATCGAGGAGGTTCTGGGAGGAGTTAGCCTAGATCCATCAACGACTTAGTGGGGGCTAATATTCCTTAAGGATAGTGATTTAATCACGTCCTCGTTTTAGTCTAAAATTGATCATTTTGTTTTCTGTCAAATTTCCTATATCTAACAAACTTAAGGAATATTATCATGGATGCTTCAATTACGATGCTAAGGATGGTCTGTCAAGATTCCCTTAAACTTGACAGAATGGATGGAATGAACTTCACTCGTTGGAAGAAGAAAATGAAGTTTCTATTAACTGCTGCTAAAGTTTATTACACATTGGAGACACCACAAATTGTTGTGTTTAATGAAGAGGAACAAAGACAAAGGGAACACGATGACATGCTGTGTAGAGGATACATTCTGAGTACCCTCATTGATCGCTTGTACGATCTCTACACACCGATGACTTCTGCAAAGGAAATCTGGAACGCTTTGGAGGAAAAGTACAACGCTGAAAAGGAAGGAGCAGATAAGTTCATTACTTTTAAATTTTTTGAATTTCCTATGAAAGATAATGTTTCTATTATGGATCAAGTCCACGAATTTCTAATTCTTGTCTCAAAGTTCAAGAATCTCAACATTGTAATTCCTGATAAATAGGTGGTTGGGGCTATCATTACTAAATTGCCCCCATCATGGAGGAATTATAGAAAAAGGTTGATGCACACTTCCGAAGATTTCACTTTAGATCAAATTCAAAAACATTTACGAATTGAAGAGGAAACTCATATTTGTGAAAAGAATTTGGATGGTGCATCTACTTCTAAAGTCAACTATGTTGAATTTGGAAAGAATCGAGGCAAGAAAAGGAAGGCAGATTCATCCTCTTATACAAACACTCAAAAGAAAGGCAAGAGGCCTTTATCCGAAATCACTTGTTATAAGTGTGGTGAAAAAGGTCATGTGAAGAAATTATGCAAGAATCCTAAGAAGAAGATTGATTTGAGAAACAAGAAGAATGGAAGTGGTGATGCAAACATGGTCGAAATTGCAGAACCTACAACTGAAATTACTGCCATGGTTTCTGAATTGAATATCTCTATGATTCAAGAAATGCATGTTGCAAGCTTTAACATTTATGATGATTGGTGGTACGATTCTGGTGTGACAATACATGTTTGTAACAACAAATCATTGTTCAATCACTACAAGGAATCGCAAGAAAGACATGAAGTATTGATGGGCGATAATCATATTTCAAAAGTGTTTGGAATGGGTTATGTTGAATTGAATTTCACTTCTGGAAAAAAAGGTTGTACTCAAGGATGTTCTTCACGTTCCTAGCATTAGGAAGAATTTGGTTTCTGGTTATAAGCTATGTAAAAATGGAATAGAGGTTGTGCTAGAATCTGATAAAGTGATTATATCTAAAGTCGGTGTGTTTGTAGGCAAAGGTTATGTTGCCGATGGGATGTTCAAACTAAGTATAAATAAAATTACTACTTCTACTTACATCATTGATTGTTTATTTGCTTCAAATTTTAGCATTGAATGTTCATCTTTTAGTTTATGACATCATCGACTAGGACATATAAATTATAGAACAATGAAATGCATGTCTAAACAAGGAATTATTTCTTATAATAATGATCATAATGAAAAATGTGAAATTTGTGTTCAAGCAAAAATGAAAAGGAAACCTTTTCCAAAGATTGATAGGAACACAACAATCCTTGAGTTAGTTCATTCAGATATATGTGAATTGAATGGGCAACTAACTAGAGGAGGAAATAGATATTTCATAACTTTCATTGATTATTGTTCTAAATATACTTATGTATATTTGCTAAAATCTAAGGACCAAGCTTTTGATGCATTCAAAAGATATAAGGCTGAAGTAGAAACTCAAAAGGGTAAAAAGATACAAATACTTGGAAGCGATAGAGGTGGAGAGTATTTTCCCACATAATTTTCTTCTTTTTGTGAAAGTCATGGTTTGATTCATCAAATGACGGCTCCATATACACCACAACAGAATGGTGTAGCAGAAAGAAAGAATGGGGTTTTGCAAAACATGCTTAATGCTATGTTAGTAAATGCAAATTTACCAAACAATTTGTGGGGTGAAGCATTACTCACGGCTTGTCATGTAAGCAATAGAGTAATCTCAGAGAAACTCAAAGTAGCTCCTTATGAAATATGGAAGGTAGAAAACCATGTTGGGTTACGGGATCTCAAGCACAGCGGAAAATAAAACAGTAACCCTCCAAGGACCCATACGAACCGGAATAAATCGGGTGTTTCGAAATTATACCTCACAGTTAACGAGACTTTGAATCACAACAACAAAGCAAGCTTGATGCCTCCACGGTATCCACGCGAACAATCCGAATCCTTTGCCTTCTCGTGATGCTAGTCACGGTTTCAAAACTTAGAAAGGAAAGGGAACATATAGTTGTAGGTTATTTTTAGAGATAATTGCAAGAACAAAACTACTTGCATACAATGTCATACATTATATATGGGATATGAGAGGTATGACATAACCACCACCATCCCTACACCATACTTAAGTGTAAGACTTTCCATACACCATCACTCCCTTACAAAGGCCATCCCTAGTCAACTTTATTTATGTCCAACATAAATAATATCTGATTTTATTTAATCAGATTAAATCAATACAAATCAGATGTAATAATTAAACGTTTTAATTATTTAAACTCCTTATTCGAATATGTTCAAAGCGTGTGACCCAATGGGTTCTCGACATGTTGGTAATAATTATAAATCTCATATTTATATTTATAAACGATGAGCGGTATCTAGTAATACATCATCGTCACCCAAATGACGAGAATTGGTGATACAACAAATTATCGGTTTGTAGTCAATTTTAGTTTACACATTTAGTTCCTTTGTCCTTGATGTCTAGATTGAACACGAGACATTAAATGTGTCATTCTTGTTAGGTTCAATCTCTAGTTTCTTGATTCCCTAATATACTAATAAAACAGATCATGATATCTCATATCAATTATCCGAGCATGCATGCATTTCTTTAGTATATATTTATCAAGGGGCCCAGAGACATCACTCCCGTCATAAAAGAGGGAAAAATCCTATCTCGATACATGCTAGTTCTACCATGTGATTTATAACATACCCAACAATAATTCTGTCACCCAGTTACAGAATGATTAGAACAAATGTCAAAATATATTACTCACATATAGCAAACTCCATATTTCTCAAGTCAAAGAATTACATGTACATTGACCACATGAGAAACACTTATGACACTCACAGGATATCCAATGAAGTGTTCTCATAGCGAGTCACGTCCGATACACAAAATCTCCATTTTGTACCCATATGCAGATTCAATAACTGTAATACCCCAAAAATCCGTCATTCGAATTATATATAATTGTGTGCATGCTTAAGTTGTACTTTATGCATTAGTTAGTTGTACCTTAGACTTTAGATTTAAATTGACATTGTTGAGGGGCCAAAGCTATCAAATTAAAACTTATTTTAAACTTGAAATTTGAGGAAAATTATTGTTAGGATAGATTTTGTAATTCTTTTAGAAATTTGAAGGTTTAAAATTAGCAATTAACTCAAACTTGTTCTTATTAGATAAAAGAAAAGAGAATTATCAAATAGGTTTATTTTGATCTTCAAGTCTAAATCGTGTAGAGAGAGAGAGAAAGAAAGAACTAGAGAGAGAAAGAGGGAAATCATCAAATTGTTAGAAGATTGGAAGAAGTTCAAGTGTAATTTTGAAGTTTTGAAGTCAAAAACACTAAGGTAATCCTTTGTTACCTTCAATTTTTGGTTTTTATGTTAGAACACATACTCAGTATGTGTATTTCTCTTTGTTTTAGTAATTAGGTTGTTTAAAGTGGATGGATTCTTTTAGTTTAGCTAAAATCTTTCACAAATTGAAGTTATGTTTTGATTTGGGTCTTTAATCTTGAAATTGGGTTTTGCATGAAGTTGTATGTTTTTAATCTATGTTATATGGGTTCAAAATGTTCAAAGATTGGTAATTGGAACATGTAGTTTTGAACTCTAAATTGTAGTTGTGTCCTCCAAGTGTTTGATGAAATGCTTCAATGAGAATTGCATGTCTTAACATTTTATGTCCAGTGAGTTCAAAAATTCTTATAAAATAAATGGCTGATCCAAATGAGGTGTATGATATATCGTTGGAATGCTTAGAGTGTCTAGAACAACTTTTTGGTTTAGCCCAAGATCAGATTCTGACTTTAAATGTCCCAAAACAGTGTGTTTTTGAGACTGGTCACACTATACTTGGGATCAACATGCTGTTTTTGTAAAACTCATAGAAAATCGATGGATTATCCAAATGAGATGAATCTAAAACGATTAGCTTCCTAAGAGATCACATAACAACTTTCATTTTGATGGTAACTACTGTTTTGGCCTCTAAATGGGAGGAAAAGTCAGAAACTTTAGGTATCAGAAAGTTGTTAAATTTCCAGAATGTGTTCTTCTTTGAAAATAAATCTAGTGTTCTAAATGTCATGTAAATTCATGTTTACCTTGTTTAAAGTGTCTTAAGGATATTTTTAGAACTTTGGGAGGTTCATAGATAATTTTAGGACCCTTGTGACTTGTGTGAGCATAGAATTCCAAATTCCGTTACCGATAATTCAAAGAATTGGTGTTGGATTTGCAGGAGACTATAAAGATAGGAAAGGGATCATCTCAGGTACGGATTCAATCTTCTTTGACACGGGAATGACCATTTGATGTGGTCATTTCATCCACAAGATTCAATATGAATCCAAATATCCACAAAAGTGGGTATGTGAATTGGTTATCCGGAATTGTTTTCAACTCTTGATCAGTTTTGCTTTTAGTTGTTGTGTTTTGATTATATAACATGTTTTTTGATCCGTTTGTGATTCATTTTATGGATTTTTCCGGATAACGAGCTTCTATCGGATATGAGTTTATATGTCTTAATCCAATTGCTTATTACATGAACTTTTATGTGAATTTCCGAAATCAAAATATGTTGAGAAATTAGAAACTCTTTTTGGGTTATGATTTGATTTAATGAAATTGAATTTCATGGTTTGGACTTTGTTTTCCGAACACCGGACTTTGGGGCACCTTTGTCTGGGATGCTACCATAGTGGCTACAAAGACTATGGCGTCTTCAACGAATGGTACTTTGTTGTAACACCCTGAATTTCGTTATATAATCTTGTATTCTTGTGTACAGCTTTTGTCGTTAGCACCCCGTCTGGTATAGAGTTCGAGTTTATGGATTTTGGTAAATCTGGGAACTTCTAGTGAGTTTCGCGACTTGCATGGGAATGGTAGTCGCGACATTAGTCGCGATGTCCGCTGTTGGTCTTTGGGTTTGAGAACGCGGGCGAGTTATGCCGCGAGTTGAGGTCGCGGCATAACCCGCAAAAGTCCCTGGCCGACTTAAGTGGCTTCAGCCACAAATATCTCTTGTGATCTCATTCTCTCAATCTCTAACTCTCTCTTTTCTATCTCTAAATATTTATCTCTCTCTCTCTAAGTTTGGTTGGTATTCCTTGGATCTTCGAGCTTCCGTTAATCGCTAGTATTAAGTGCATTGCTCGGGGTTTCGGTGTAGAAAGTTTCGTCTTCGCAAGGGGGTCGATATCTGGTTCTTCGGGTTTTCGTATAAACCTATTGGGTGAGTTCCTACTATCATTTTAAAAACTGTATACATATCAAAAGCTACCTTTTGGAACTCCTATATATCTCCATGGTTTCAGATCTAAGTTTCCTGCATATTTGATATAACTTGAGTTTTGGGAGATTTTAGGGTTCCCGATCATTTTTGACTAAAATGATGGATTTCAACTTATTTGAAGTAAAAGGATGTTTTACTTGCTGATTATGTAGCTTATGCAAAAGAATGTTTATGAACTCATTTTTATGATTTTCATTCTTACCAGCAGTTGGTCTGGAAAATGGCATTTTGAAATATAAATGTGTTGAAAGTTGTTTATCTAGCTTTGTTGGTCACATGAAATATTGTGACAAGTCATGACTATACTAATGGATCCCTAGGTATCGAGTCGGCTTCTGGATGAGAAGGATATGCCCCTTCTGTTGTAGTTAGATACATTTAATCCTCGAGGGCACTTGGTACGGTTATGTGAGACCTGTTACTAGCCATGGGTCAAATGTAGTATAACGAAGAGTATGACTGGTTCCTTGGGGGCCTCCCTCACATCATAGTACGGACCGAAGCGTTCGTGGCCATGGTTCCAGTATTTAGCTCATAACTCGGATTGGTGGTCTACTTTGTGTTACACCACAATCCTTGGTAAAATGGTTCTTTTGTCATCGTATGATGAGTTTTGGACCGAAAAGGCCCGGTTGTGGCGAAATGTTATCTTTTATAAATTAAACCTTTATGAAAAGATTTCCTTATGATACTGATGTTTATATTTCGGGAAGTTTATAAAAGAACTACATGTGCATTAAATTGTGAGGTTCTGGAAAGAAGGTTTATGACCTCATTTTAAATGGATTATGTTCCTATCAATGGAGAACTTGGAAATGCTCGTTTGAAAGATTTTCGTTTGGATGCAAATGTTTATATCTCTGATTTTTTTATAAACTGTATGTTCTCACTAGGCTTTATAAGCCTAACACTTTTTCTCAAATGATATGTATTCAGGTTCTCGTTAGCGGCAGGTTGCCAAGGGTTTGAGTGACGGGACTGATCCCGAGGGTTTTTGAGATGTTTAGTATTGGATTGTTGGGCATTGTTAAGTCCCACATTTCTGGATGATTCTGGATCAACAACTTATGTAATCTAGATAGTATATGTTTAGATTGGTTTGTCGATGAATTCTTAATCCGTACAGGTTTTTGTATAGTCTTAAGGACTGAACCCCTTTATGGGGAGTTTATATCAATAAGGATGTCTTGTTGCCATATTTCCAGGTTTTAATTTACTCTGAATTTTAGAGTGTTACATTTGTACCCGGCCTTTACAGAACAGGCTACCTGAGGGTGTATGGATCGATCCTAGTTTTAGTTCCAGAACTTGAGGCCGTGGTTAAATCCATGATGGGACTTAGGCGGTGTGTGCCCATACCCCTAAATTCCAACCGTCCGGTTGGTTTGGCCGACCATCAGACAACGTGTCCTTGTTGCACGGAATTAAGAACTTATAAGATTTGAGACTTTGATGTTGACTTCCGTTGTTTCGGATTTGTAGTTGTTTTCGAGTTACATTTCGGATCATCATGATTTCGGTTTATTGATTCATTGAATGTATATATTTTCAACCAAGTTGATTTAAATGGTTAATTCATTTTTCTTTGTACCTAATTTTATTAATTTGTTCTTTGGATTACTATTTATTTTATATATTATCCTCACTGAGCATGTCGCTCAGTCGTGTGTTTTCTTTGCACGACAGGTACTTGATATATATCGGGACGGGGGTCGTTACAGTTATGGTATCAGAGCCTAGGTTTTGTCTTGTAGTTCGTTATAAGCTTGACCTGTGAGGAACGGGTAGGAATAGGAATGGGTAGTGTAGGAATTGTCTAGATTGGTTATTTCTATTCCAAATTGCTGCTTTCCTATCTATTTGATATTCAATTCTTAATCCGTATATTTGTTTCTATAGTATGTCAAGACGTGGTAGACCCTGAAAAGTGAGATCCGGATCGGGTAGTCAACCAGATCCTTCTCTAACAGGGGATCGAGTGGACCCAAGCATCACAGCGGCAGTCCACCAAGCTATGTCAAGTATGATGTCTGATTTTATTGGGCAGGCAGTAGAGGTTATGCGCAAAGTTGGTCATGATTCTAATCAATCTCCCGGAGTTACAAACTGGTCCTAGTAATGCAAATCCAGGTTCCAGATGATTTACCGGGTATTCCACCGGTAAGAGAGGTCGAGTTCTCTATAGAATTAATCCCAGGGGCCGCACCAATTTCTAAAGCTCCCTATCGTATGGCCCCTACTAAAATGAAAGAGTTGAAGGCTCAAATTGAAGAACTTCTAAACAAGGGTTTTATTCATCCCAGTGTCTCTCCCTGGAGAGCCCCTGTTTTGTTTGTCAAAAAGAAAGACGGTTCCATGCGGCTCTGTATAGATTATCGTGAGCTAAACCGTGTTACCATCCGAAATAAGTATCCATTACCCAGGATCGACGATTTGTTCGATCAACTACAAGGGGCAAGATACTTTTCAAAAATGGACCTTCGCTCTGGATATGATCAACTTAGAATCCGTGATTGTGATATCCCCAAAACCACTTTTAGAACACGTTATGGTCACTATGAGTTCATAGTTATGCCATTCGGTCTTACGAATGCTCCAGCGGTTTTCATGGATCTTATGAATCGTGTCTTTAAGGACTATTTGGATGAGTTTATCACTGTTTTCATCGATGATATACTAATCTATTCTAAGTCCCAAGAAGATCATGAACAACACCTTCGTATAGCATTGGAGACACTCAGACAAAAACAACTTTATGCTAAGTTCTCCAAGTGTGAATTATGGCTTGAACGGGTGACATTTTTGGGTCACGTTATATCTGTTGAGGGTGTGGCAGTAGACCCTACTAAAATTGAAGCTGTCACAAAGTGGCCAAAACCAACAAATATATCTGAAGTCCGTGGTTTTCTAGGTCTCGCGGGCTATTACCGACGTTTTATCGAGGGATTTTCTAAAATAGCTCTGCCAATGACTCGATTACTACGAAAAGGTGTTAAGTTTGAGTGGGGCTTAGATCAAGAAGCCAGTTTTGAAGAACTGAAGCATCGCTTGGTTACTGCACCGATTCTTGTTTTACCAACAGACATCGGCGGTTTCCAGATATACAGTGACGCCTCAAAGCAAGGTTTGGGTTGTGTGTTAATGCAACATGGCAGAGTGATCGCATACGCCTCACGATAGTTGAAACCCTATGAGGTAAATTATCCGACTCATGATTTAGAGTTGGTTGCGGTCATCTTTGCTCTCAAAATATGGCACCACTATCTGTATGGCGAGACATGTGAGGTATTTACAGACCATAAAAGTCTGAAGTATATCTTTACTCAGAAGGAGCTAAACATGCGCCAGAGGCGGTGGCTTGAGCTTTTTAAGGACTATGATGTCCGGATTCAGTATCATCCGGGCAAAGCAAATGTAGTCACAAATGCACTCAGTCGGAAAGCTGTTGGACAAATCTCTTCCTTATTAGTCCCCACACAGTTGGCTACAGAGATTGATCGGTACGGTTTAGAAATCTATCCGCATAATGATCAAAGTTTTCTATCTAGTTTGATAGTAGAGCCGACTCTTATATCACGGATAAAAGCCGCCCAACAGAATGATGGTGAAATTTGGACCATTCATGATCACATTCAGAATGGAACAAATTATGAATTTCGAATTGATGACGATGGCACTATATGGTTTCGTGATCGACTCTGTGTTCCAAACGATACTGAGTTGAAAGAAGTTGTTTTGAAAGAAGCTCATGACTCCTCTTTCTCTATTCATCCGGGTACTACCAAAATGTATAGAGATTTGAAACAAACTTTCTGGTGGAACGGTATGAAGCGAGACATCGCAGAACTTGTTTCACGTTGTTTAACTTGTCAGCGAGTCAAAATCGAGCATCAACGCTCTAGTGGACTCCTTCAACCTCTTGAAATTCCAATATGGAAATGGGGGCAAGGTGACGAGAGCGACACAAGTGACTTTTTGGGATATTCCTTCTAGTGACGCTATAACTTTTGGTTATAAATTAATAGTTATGCTAAACTTTTGGAATTGTATTTTTGTAATGTATATATACTTAGCATGATCTGTACTTTCCCAACCTCTTTCTGCAAATGAGGTTCTTTTGGGTTTATGCGAATATATATATATATGTGTAACGGAAACTGTCCTATATATATGGGAACATATCACAATGGATTTCATAGTTGTGTTGCCCAAAACATCTTCTAATCATGACTCTATTTGGGTGATTGTCGATCGTTTGACGAAATCAGCCCATTTTCTTCCTATTTATCAGACTTGGTCTATATCTAAACTGACTGATCTCTTCCAGCGTGATATTATTCGATTTCATGGCACGCCAGTTTCTATAACTTCTGATAGAGACCCGTGTTTCACTTCTCGATTTTGGGAAGGTCTACAAAAAGCCTGGGGTACTCGATTAAATTTTAGTACCGTTTTTCATCCCCAGACAGACGGTCAGTCTGAACGCACCATACAGACATTAGAAGACATGCTCCGAGCCTGTGCTTTGGAATGGAATGGGTGTTGGGATGATTATCTCTTTCTTATTGAGTTCTCTTATAACAACAGTTGGCAATCAAGTATTGGCATGGCTCCCTATGAAGCATTATACGGCCGAAAATGTCGATCGCCAACTTGTTGGAACGAAGTCGGAAAAAAAAAGTGATCGAAGGTCCTGAGCTTATCCAAGTTACGACTGAAAAGATCGAGGTAGCCCGACAGAAAATGAAGGAAGCACAATCTCATCAAAAGAGTTATGCTGATAAACATCGTCAACACCTCGAATTTCGACCGGGTGACCACGTATTCCTCAAAGTTTCACCGACTCGTGGTACTCGTCGATACGGAATTAAAGGCAAGTTGAGTCCTCGGTATATCGGTCCATTCGAAGTCTTGGAAAGGATCGGTCAAGTCGCATATCAGTTAGCGCTACCCCCTCAGTTATCCCGTGTGCATGATGTTTTTCAGGTATCTGCATTACGCGGATATCACTATCATCATCTACACGTGATAGACTATCCTCTCAATAAAATTGAAAAAGATCTCTCCTATCGAGAAGAACCGGAAAAGATTTTAGATCGAGAGGAGAGAGGGACACGTAGAAAGATAATTCCGTATGTCAAAGTGTTGTGGAAGAATCATATGGAGCGTGAAGCGACATGGGAGACGGAAGACTTAATGCGACGTGAATATCCCGAACTCTTCTTATAACGTAAGTCTTTTTAATCCGTAACTAGATTTCGGGGACGAAATCTTTTTTTAAGGGGGGGAAGTTGTAATACCCCAAAAATCCGTCATTCGAATTATATATAATTGTGTGCATGCTTAAGTTGTACTTTATGCATTAGTTAGTTGTACCTTAGACTTTAGATTTAAATTGACATTGTTGAGGGGCCAAAGCTATCAAATTAAAACTTATTTTAAACTTGAAATTTGAGGAAAATTATTGTTAGGTTAGATTTTGTAATTCTTTTAGAAATTTGAAGGTTTAAAATTAACAATTAACTCAAACTTGTTGTTATTAGATAAAAGAAAAGAAAATTATCAAATAGGTTTATTTTGATCTTCAAGTCTAAATCGTGTAGAGAGAGAGAAAGAAAGAACTAGAGAGAGAAAGAGGGAAATCATCAAATTGTTAGAAGATTGGAAGAAGTTCAAGTGTAATTTTGAAGTCAAAAACACTAAGGTAATCCTTTGTTACCTTCAATTTTTGGTTTTTATGTTAGAACACATACTCAGTATGTGTATTTCTCTTTGTTTTAGTAATTAGGTTGTTTAAAGTGGATGGATTCTTTTAGTTTAGCTAAAATCTTTCACAAATTGAAGTTATGTTTTGATTTGGGTCTTTAATCTTGAAGTTGGGTTTTGCATGAAGTTGTATGTTTTTAATCTATGTTATATGGGTTCAAAATGTTCAAAGATTGGTAATTGGAACCATGGATGTAGTTTTGAACTCTAAATTGTAGTTGTGTCCTCCAAGTGTTTGATGAAATGCTTCAATGAGAATTGCACGTCTTAACAGTTTCTGTCCAGTGAGTTCAAAAATTCGTATAAAATAAATGGCTAATCCAAATGAGGTGTATGATATATCGTTGGAATTCTTAGAGTGTCTAGAACAACTTTGTGGTTTAGCCCAAGATCAGATTCTGACTTTAAATGGCCCAAAACAGTGTGTTTTTGAGACTGGTCACACTATACTTGGGATCAACATGCTGTTTTTGTAAACTTCATAGAAAATCGATGGATTATCCAAATGAGATGAATCCAAAACGATTAGCTTCCTAAGAGATCACATAACAACTTTCATTTTGATGGTAACTACTGTTTTGGCCTCTAAATGGGAGGAAAAGTCAGAAACTTTAGGTATCAGAAAGCTGTTAAATTTCCAGAATGTGTTCTTCTTTGAAAATAAATCTAGTGTTCTAAATGTCATGTAAATACATGTTTACCTTGTTTAAAGTGTCTTAAGGATATTGTTAGCACTTTGGGAGGTTCATAGATAATTTTAGGACCCTTGTGACTTGTGTGAGCATAGAATTTCAAATTTCGTTACATATAATTCAAAGAATTGGTGTTGGATTTGCAGGAGACTATAAAGATAGGAAAGGGATTATATCAGGTACGGATTCAATCTTCTTTGACACGGGAATGACCATTTGATGTGGTCATTTCATCCACAAGATTCAATATGAATCCAAATATCCACAAAAGTGGGTATGTGAATTGGTTATCCGGAATTGTTTTCAACTCTCGATCAGTTTTGCTTTTAGTTGTTGTGTTTTGATTATATAACATGCTTTTTGATCCGTTTGTGATTCATTTTATGGATTTTGCCGGATAACGAACTTCTATCGGATATGAGTTTATATGTCTTAATCCAATTGTTTATTACATGAACTTTTATGTGAATTTTCGAAATCAAAATATGTTGAGAAATTAGAAACTCTTTTTGGGTTATGCTTTGATTTAATGAAATTGAATTTCATGGTTTGGACTTTGTTTTCCGAACACCGGACTTTGGGGCACCTTTGTCTGGGATGCTACCATAGTGGCTACAAAGACTATGGCGTCTTCAACGAATGGTACTTTGTACCCGGCCTTTACGGAACTGGCTACCTGAGGGCGTATGGATCGATCCTAGTTTTAGTTCCAGAACTTGAGGCCGTGGTTAAATCCATGGTGGGACTTAGGCGGTGTGTGCCCATACCCCTAAATTCCAACCGTCCGGTTGGTTTGGCCGACCATCGGACAACGTGTCCTTGTTGCACGGAATTAATAACTTATATGATTTAAGACTTTGATGTTGACTTCCGTTGTTTCGGATTTGTAGTTGTTTTCGAGTTACATTTCGGATCATCATGATTTCGGTTTATTGATTCATTGAATGTATATATTTTCAACCAAGTTGATTTAAATGGTTACTTCATTTTTCTTTGTACCTAATTTTATTAATTTGTTCTTTGGATTACTATTTATTTTATATATTATCCGTTCACTGAGCATGTCGCTCAGCCGTGTGTTTTCTTTGCACGGCAGGTACTTGATATATATCGGGACGGGGGTCGTTACAATATCTCTATATGAATCCCTACATATGCTAGTCATTATCATATTACTTCAACCTTAAAATCCAAAATAATATTTAACTAGGGACATTTAGAATACGTTATTCTAAGGTTATTTATTATGAATAATTAAAACACAGAATATAACATAGACATAATAAATTGGGCAATGCTTTTTATTTATTTATTAATTTCATAAAACAAAACTCAAAATTACAATCATTTTATGATTAGCTTTTGGGTATTCACTAACAAACCAAATATAAGTTATTTCAAGGTTTGGGGATGTTTGGCTTACTATAAGGTTCCTTTGCCTAAAATGTCCAACCTTGGACCCAAAGCCTTGAAGAGCGTATTCGTGGGATATGCAGAAAATTCAAAGGCATGTCGCCTTTTGGATTTAGATACAAATGTTATAGTTGAATCAAGGGATGTTGAATTTTTTGAGAACAAATTTCAACATGATTCAACAAACATGGATCTAGTCACTTCTGATATGCCACAAGGTACTCACTCTCCAGAAATTGGCACTAGTAATAAAAGACAATTGTCTGAGACTTCTGTTCCACCTAGAAGAAGTGAAAGAGCCAGAAAAGATAAAAATCTATGTCCATATTTTATTAACTCTCAAGCCATTATATTTCTAGTTGAAGGAGATAGGAATAATAAAGTATTGAATAAAATACCTATTCTTCTTCATGTAGAAGATGCCTAAGGACTTATCAAGAAGCTGTTACCTCTAGGAATGTTGTTTTTTGGAAGGAGGAAATTAATGACGAAATGGATTCCTTTGTATCTAATAATACTTGGGAAATCACAAAATTGTCTCATGGATCCAAGGCTATTGGGTGCAAATGGGTCTTTAGAGTTAAATTGAATATAGATGGCTCAATTCAAACCTTTAAATCTAGATTGGTGATACAGGGTTTTAGTCAAAGACAAGGAGTAGATTACTTTGATACATATGCCCCAGTAGCTAGAATTACGTCAATTAGAATACTCTTTGTTTTAACTTCTATACACAATTTACCCATACATCAAATGGATGTAAAAATGGCCTTTTTAAATGGGGAATTAGATGAGGAAGTTTACATGAGACAACCTGAGGGATTTGTATTGCCCGGAAACGAAAATAAAGTATGTAAACTTAAAAGATTCTTGTATGGTTTGAAACAGGTACCTAAGAAATGGCATGAGAAATTTGATGTTGCTATACTTTCAAATGGTTTTTCTCACAATTCAGCGGATAGATGCATTTATTCTAAGTTTACTCAAGAATATGGTGTTATATTATGCCTTTATGTGGATGATATACTTATAGTTGGAACCAATATACAAGGTATAATTGAAACTAAGAAGTTTCTATGTTCATGTTTTCAAATAAAGGATTTGAATGAAGTAGATACTATATTGGGCATTAAAGTGCAAAGGCATAGTGGGGGTTATATGTTAAATCAGTGTCATTACATTGATAAAATACTTGATAAGTTTCAACACTTAGATATTAATGAGGCAAATACCCCATATGAAACATCATGTAAGTTAAATGAGAATAGTGGTAGAGCTATTGCTCAACTTGAGTATGCAAGTGCCATTGGTTGCCTTATGTATGCTACCCATTGTACAAGACCGGACATTGCATTTGCAGTTTGTAAACTTTCGAGGTTTACTAGCAATCCGAATAAAGACCATTGGAAGGCTATTGGTCGGGTTCTAGATTATCTAAAAAGAACCAGAAATCTTGGTTTACATTATGGAGGTTTTCCATAAGTACTTGAAGGTTACTCGGATGCTAGTTGGATTACTGGTGGAAGTGATAACAAATCCACGACTGGATGGATTTTCACCCTAGGTGGGGCTGCTGTTTCTTGGGCTTCAAAGAAACAAACATGTATTACTAATTCCACCATGGAGGCTGAATTTATGGCCTTGGCTGCCGCAGGTAAGGAAACAGAATGGCTAAGAAATATGCTGTTGGATATAGAGTTGTGGCCACAACCAATGCCAGCCATCTCCTTAAACTGTGACAGTAAGGCTACTTTAGCTAGGGCTTATAATAATATCTACAATGATAAATCTAGGCATATTAGCCTTAGGCATGCTATGTGAAACAACTAATTTCTGATGGAATTATTACTATTGTTTATGTACGCTCTTGTAGAAATTTAGCGGATCCGTTTACAAAAGGTCTTCCTAGAGACATGATTTATGGAACTACAAGAGATATGGGTTTGAAACCCATTGATTGAAGTTGGCAATAACAGAAACCCAACCTATACTTAGACTAAAATCAACTTATAGGTTCAATGTGGTAAAAACAAGTTATTGATCACCAGCTTGGACATTAGTTTACTAAACTAATGAGTAATTATTTGAGGATGAGTTTTTATACTCTTAATGAAGTATTCCTTTGGTAATTAAAGGGACTTCACCTATTTAGACACAAAGAGTGGTGCCGCTCTAGCTTAGGCAAATATTTTGCTTTTATAGGTGTCTATGAAACTGGGACGAGCGCATGGCCATAATAGTGCTCCCTTATTCATGAACATGGTATGACTGATCATGTGTGTTATCTCTCCAAGTCTGACTTATGGAATCATGGCTCAAATGCTTAAAGCCGCCTATGATTCTGTTAGGCTTCTTGAGAGGTATACACTATATCAAGGTTCAAAGCGAAAGCTACCTTGATTTAAGCATGAAGGTCAGATGTTTGTGATAAATCCTAAGTGGGGGATTGTTGGAACATATAGTATTTATCACTTGTTGTTATCCCACATAAGAAGAGTGAATTTTAGTCCTTATAATTAACGGTCCGTTAATATTTTCGTTAACTCCGTTAGTTAGTTAATTCGGTTATTTTTGGAGGAAAATCGAATCATTGCACCTCTTCATGAAAGGTTGCACCTTTTCATTTTTCTGCTATATATATACAATAGTTTCCTTCAAAGAAATAATCTTTTTCTTTTGTTTTCACTCTCCTTCACAAACACAATAATCATGATCATGAGAAGAACATGTAGGATCGTTGCCTACTGTTCTTAGAATTTAGGAGGTCCTGGGAGGAGTTAGCCTAGATCCATCAACGACTTAGTGGGAGCTAATATTCCTTAAGGATAGTGATTTAATCACGTCCTCGTTTTAGTTTAAAATTGATCATTTTGTTTTCTGTCAAATTCCCTATATCTAACAACAACAGGTAGAGATCCTATCACCAAATAACGACAAATGAATGACAGACGCACAACTGCAACATGGGGATGTGGTGAATGGTAGATGACTTGCTAAGCAGATATAAGAACTGAGTTCAAATCCAACGCTTGTGCATCATCCTTTGAATTTTATTGTGGTTAGTATATACTACATAAAAACATATTCATCTTTTTAGTTTGTTTATTTTCTTGGATATTGGAAAAGATGCATAACTCCTTTTATTGATTATGTAATTACACAATGCTGTAAATGATTTTCATTTAAAGTTTTAATCTAAACTTATTTCATCATTTAAAAAAGAGTTAATCTTATTAATTTGGTCAAGACGATTTCTCTCATACTTATCACGAGATTTTTAGATATTTAACTAATAATAAAACGATTTCATCAATTAATGTGTCTAATAAAATTTATTTTGAATCAATGAGGTGTCTTGTAGTCTAAAGAAGTACGGATCTGATCCTAACTGGTCCTTGGTTCGGTCTTCATGGACTTTGGTCCTAATGTTTCAAAAAAAAAAATTGGTCCTTAGTCTGAAAAGTACGTCTAATATGGGCAGGGTAGTTCTACCGGGTCTTGATATGGATCGATCTTTTGTTATAAAAATGAAAAAAGAACAATTTCGTTGCAGTCATGAAAAACAATAATAACTCACTTAGGGGTCGTTTACCAACACTTACCGAGTAAGCGCTTATCGGTATCATTTACCTTACCGAGTGAGCATGAAAATGACCAAGAAGCTTACCCGGTAAGAAGCATAACAAGGATCGAGAGTCTTACCCAGTAATTGAGGGAAAAAGACTTTTATCCGTTAAGGGTTTACCGGGTTAGAGACACTTACCAACAATCAATTTTGATGGTCGATAATGTTACACAATAAGATAAGTGAGAATAAGGTCTCTTGTCGATAAACGTTTATCCAGTAAACCTTTGGTAAATGGCCCGTTAGTTTTAAGGTCTCTTCCCTAAATTCTATTACTTAAAAACTAAAATTCCACATCATATTTTAAAGAGTAAACTCTAATTTTGGTCATTGAGGTTTAGTGAAAACTCTGAAAGTGGGACTTCAACTTTAATAAGTCTACAAATCATCCTCATGGTTTGCATTTTGATCTGAAAGTAGTCTCTAATCACTAACTCCGTTAATAATCTCCGTTAGAGTGAGGGACAATATTGTCTTTTTATCTATTTTCTTTATTTTTGATTAAAAAATTAATATAAATATATATAAACATACACACCGGAGTAAACATTGATCTTGGTCGCTCCCGTCGTTTGAAACCCCCAACACCCGTGGCTCCCCTTCCCCCTGGTCGTTTCACCACCGACGTCAACTCCATCGTTGGCGTCAACAAAGCATCACCATCGTCTTCCTCTATTTTCTACCTTACTCCCTCCGTTGAAAAAACTAGGTTTGGTATGGTTTTGTCCATGTGATTTGTTCATCAATGGGGACTATTTGTCCCTGTGATTGTGATTTGTTCATCCCTCTAGAGGATTTGTTCCCGTGATTGTGATTTGCAGGTTGAGTGTGCGACGGGGTGGGATTTGGGTTGCAGGTCGAGTGTGTTAGGGGGATGAAAACAGTCTCAAACCCAAATCCATATTTTACAATACCCCCATCTCTCTAACTTTTTTGCTTATTCTTCTTCTTCTTCTTCTTCACTGTTTGAAGACATTTGTGATGTTTTGTAGTTTTGATCAAAACAAAAAAACACAGATTTACGGCAGGACCAGTTCATAGTACTTTGATAGAAGAAAGATAGGCCGACTTCTGGGCTTCTGGCACAGGGAAAACTACGGCCGATTTCTGATAGGGACCAAAAAGGAGTTTTGTTCCAATCAAGTCCTTTTTTCTCTTTTATATATGTTATAAAGATGGGTCATGACTCACGATGGTGGTGGTGGTGACAAAGGTGGCATATCAATGGTGAAGAACGAGAAAGGAGGTGTTCATCTTAAACAAGAAAGCCATCTATTTAGCCATTGCGAAACAAAAAAAGCCATTTTCTACCACCGTCAATCCTTTTTGCCACCATGAAACAAGAAATGAGCTTTAGTTTCTTGGTACAAGTTTAAGAAATGAGGGAGGGGTTTCAAGTGTTGTCTTTGTCCCTGTTGTAGTGTTGTTCGATCTCCAAACCACAGAGATCATTTAGGGTTTAAGGGTAGAGGAGATGGGTATCTTGATGAAGAAGATGGGAGTGTTTACGGGATTTCATCGGATAAAGTATTACGTCCAGAGAATGGATGACGGCGGTCGATGGGGGCACCATGTGTTCATAAAATATTATAATAATAAAATACAAAATATAAAATGAATATTATTTTATGTTATTTTTTAAAGAGAATTAAAAATTTTAATGAAAAGACAAATGTCTCTCCATCAAACAGAGAAAATAAATGGAGTTAGTAATTAGGGATCACTTTCAAAGCAAAATGAGAATGTTTTCTATAGACTTATCAAAGTGCAGGTCCCACTTTCAGACTTTTCACTAAACCTCAAGGACCAAAATTAGAGTTTACTCTATTTTAAAATAAAAAATAATTAAAAAAACTGATTAACTAGAATTAATTAAATAAAAAATTAACAAAATAAAATCTCTTCTTTTTGTATTGCACATCTCCTTTTTTTCTTTTTCAAAAAAAATAAAATAAAATATTAAGTTAAAGATTTTCTTTCAAAAATATCTTCTTCATCATCATCATCATCTCCAAAACATCATCAGACACCATTTTACTTTTATTTTCAAAGAAGAAGAGAATCAGGATAAGGGACCATCGTGATGCACACCCATCCAATATCAAAATTCTAACCTAAACCTTCAAAGTAAACAAACTCTCTCAACTCATAGCTTCTCCCAGGTTGAATAAAAGAAGATGAAGTTTCAAATTTCAGATCTGGTCTCAAGGAAGATGAAGATGAAAGAGACCCAATCACAGTTTCAAATCAGATGACTTTCCAGATCTGGACTCACATTTATCTCAACTTCAGATCTCGACACAGATCACATTCCAAATCTGTTCTTGTTCAAAGAGAAGAAGAACCTTAATTTTTTTTCTAACTTCTGTAAATATGGAGCAAAAATGGACGACAAATCGAAAAAGCGTTTTTTGTTGGGTTCCAAAGCAGAATCGAAGAAAGCGAAGTAAAACTATCTTCGTCTCAATCTCCCTATCAATGATTCTAGAATTAGTGTTGTTTTGGTTTAGATTTAGGTTTAGGGTTTTTGTTGGTTTGGTTCAGATTTAGGTTTTTAATATAGATTTCTTTTACAGTTTTGATATTCTTGTATGACAATTTCTTGAATGAATTAATACAAGTTTATTGTTTTCATTGTTGATGGTTTTTAATTTTACGTTTTTGATATATGTTCTTGATGATATTTGTTTTTTAGAATTTAATTTTTTAATATATCTTCTTAATAATGGTTTTGATGGTAAAATAATATCCACCTAATTTTTTTTATTACACATTTGGCAAAATAATATCCACCTAATATATATATTTTTTTAATTTTTATTTGTTAAGTCATACTAAATTACTTGAATTGGTTAACCAAACCCTTAAATAAACAAAAAGTTTAATCTTGACCCCAAAATGAGGATTTTAAAAGTTTGTTCTCTAAAATAGGAATAAGGTGAAAGTTGGTTCTATTTTGATGCAATTTTCCCTAAAATTTATATGTCATATCAACATTTTTAGATTTAAATTTATAATTATAATAATGAAGTGTGATCTTAATTGTCAAAAAAATTGAGTGATATCATTATTAGTAGGTTAAAAAGTTAACGAGACTCTTAAATATACAAGAAGTTTGATTCAGACCCTTAAATAATGATTTTAAAAATTTGTTCTCTAAAATCCATTTTAATGTAATGTTCCCATAAATTTAATGGTGAAAGTACATGGGCCTACCATATGGGCTAAACCCAAATTAACTTGGCCCAAAAAGCAGAACAAAATGGCATGGCCTTTAAACCCTAGCCAGTAGAAAAAGCATTTGAAATCGTGAGGGTTTAATTGTGTCTGGTTTTCAAGAGAAAGGAGAAGAGACACCGACGGCAGCTGTACTTGCATTTTAAAAGGGTTATACGAAGATGCCAAAATCCAAGAGAGATAGAGCAGGTAACTCGTTTACTCTTTCTATCTTTTTCTTTTTTTTTTGAAGTTTGAGATACTTGGTTTGATTTTGATCGTAAAAAGTGATGCAAGAGTGAGAGTTTGTTACTACATAATGCAATTGTTTCATTAGGACGATGTGAATGTGAAATAGAGGGATGTTTAGGTTATAAGGTTGTTCGATAGAAGGAAAAGAAGAAGGCGGAGGAGGAGATATGCATATATCAAATGAGAAGAGTCTGAATTGAGTTTAGTATTGTAATCGTAGCTTAGGAATTGATATAGAAACTCCTATGATTCAAAACATGTGCTAAATTTGATTGATCTGAGTTGTATGATTTATCTGAAGGCTCATTTACTCTAAAGAAGATGGTTAATTTATTATTAGAATCTTCACGTTATCAAAATATATTTCAACCCTAACAATTGGAAAAGATGCTAATTTGTGGATGCCATCTTAGAAGAATCGATTGATGACTTAAAGAGTAACTGGGTGTTTTTAATTTTTTGCACAGGGCCTTTTCGTACATTTTAAGAACTTTTTACGTTACGAATAAAATTGAAAGACCATGTTTTTACTAGTAGCGAGGTGATGATAGATGAACTTATTTGTAAGCAAATATTTTTTCTATATGCTTATGTTCTATACTTCTATGTCTTCTAACTACCAGTTTTTTACCATCAAGTGTCATTGCTAGTTTTTTATGTCCACTTTTCTACTTCCTTCAATAGGAAGTGAAAAAAGGTGGGGAAGGCTTGGCTTGTGGTTCGCTGAGCTTGAAAAGAGATGGGGCTTGGATAGTCTCATCCCTGGTGTGGCTGGCTCCTATAGGCTTTGGTTCTTGTCAACTTGTATTAGCTTGAGCTTTGGAGAGTTAATATTAAAATGCCTCATATAAGATTAAAAGGAAACCCTTGAATAACAATATAAATACTTTGAAGATCACCATTAGAATTTCCTAAGAGGCTTAGACTAATGAGCTGAAAAATATATATTACATTGTGGCTTGCATGAACTATAGGCTCAAGTGGGCTTTGTCATAAGCTTGGTTCAGTTTGGCTTGCCTAGGTCCAGGACACAAGGCATACTAGTTTCTGGTAGGGGAGTTTAAGTTCTCATTTGGAATTGGATCCAAAATATGGTTAATTGGTTATTGGTCTGTTTGACCTAATTTTACATTTGACTTTTGTATTGTTTCTGTTATTGGAGGTCTTCAAACCGAATCAAACCTAAAACCAATTATATATATATATATATTTTGTTCATTTTAAAAATAATGATATACTTTATTAAAACTGGATTCAGAATGAAGATCAATCAAATTCAAATCTGGTCTCATCAGTCCAAAACGGAAATCAAATGAAAACCAAAATACAAATTCAATTTGGTTTTACGAATTATAATGCAAATATGGTTTCATGCTCCTGAAATGTGAAACCTGTAACAAAAACATTTAAAAAGAAGTTGATTGAAAAAAATACAAATTGGTGTTTCAGACATGGTTTTAAAAAGCATGCGAGGCGTACGCCTCGAGGCACGCCTCAAGGCGAGGCGGTCCAAAATCGCACCTAAGGAGACGCCTCTCAATCCCCAGATGAGGCGCACGCCTCGGTCATCTGAGGCGGTAGAGAGGCGTACGCCTCAATACCGAGGCTAAATTATATTAAAAAATGACTAAAACCTTGTCTATTTCTTTTTTGGAAACCTTGTTCTTCTCCGGTTTTCCTAAGCCCTATCTGCTACTCGTTTGTTGTGCTTCGTGAGTTCCAATTTTCTCTCGTTTTCTTTGCATTTTCGTCTTCGATTCTCTTTGGTTCGCAGAAGTATTATGTATATGTATCTACTGTATACACTTCTTTTATATTTAGTCTCTACTATGTGTGAGGGCCACAATCACACTTTTACTCACACTTTGTTGATATTTAATATTTTTTCTTCATGAGCTATGAGCATATTAATATATACATATATATATATATATATATGAATAGACCCATAAATTTTTTCTTTGATAATACATGTACATCTATATGTCGTGATTGAAAAAAGTATATGTAAGTTTTTTTATTAATTTAGTATGATATATATTTTGTGTTTAGTACTCAACTGTCAAGTGTGTGTGTATATATATTGCATATATTTTCTGAGCATAAGCAGGCAATGCAGATTAGTGTATGTGTATATATATATTGTGTAGTGTATATATTTTTGCCTCGAGGCTTACACCTCACCTCATTGAGGGAAAACGCCTTGAGGCACGATTCCTTTTTTAAAACCTTGGTTTCAGATTCCTCAAAATGTGAATGCTCAAAAAGCGGTGATCATAGTTGTTAAAAGCGCGCCTTAGGAGCGCCTAGTCTCGCAAGGTTCAAGGTCTTGGGCTCTTTTAAAGTTGAGGCTAGGCGGATTCAAAAGGCTCACCAAGGCCCTGCGCCTTGGCTGAGGCCCCCTGTGGGCCTAGGTGCGCATCATAAAGAGTTACTAAATACCTAGTCAAACCCCAATATTAAATAAGTTTTCTCATCTTCTCATCTCCTAACTTCTTAAAAAAAAGTTATTAAATAGATGACATAAGTCAAACCATAATAATTAATACCCAATCATTAGAACTCCAAACTTTCTTCTCTATAAATATCTAGACCTTAAACCTTTCCCTTATGGCTCATGCTTTAAACCCCTCCTTTCTATTGATGTACTGTTGGATGTTGCATTGGAGGCTTGTACTTGCTGCATGTTTGAGTTGTGTGTAATTGTGTGTGTATATATATTGATAAGATGCGCCTTGCATTCCGAAGGCCCGCGCCTCATGCTTGCCCCTCGCGCCTAGGCCCCGAGACCCCTTTGCGCCTAAGTGCACCTTGAGCCTTTAACAACGTTGGTGGTGATTAAAAAGATAAAACATAAAAATGGGGCTTCACATACCACAAATGTGAAATACATAAAACTGGAATAAGTAAAAAAAACAAATACCCTGTTGACTATATTGTGAAAAAGGCATGCATTGGGAAATTATCCAGCAGCTTTTCGATATTTGTTACAACTTGCTTGCACAGTCAAATTTTGTCTTGTTATGCTTTTGGTTTGGTTCCTTACAAATTGGCTGAATATTTCATGTTAACGGTCAAATTTTGAACTTCGCAAGTCTGCGGAAGTTTTAGCTTGCTTAATAACTTCTGCTTATGCTGTATGTAGTTACGTTGTCAAAGACAAAGAAGAAAGGGAGGGAGCATAAAGAGAGCATAGTGAATTCAATAAGGGATGCCGTGGAGAATTACAATTCCATATATGTTTTCAGCTTTGAAAACATGAGGAATCTCAAGTTCAAGCAGTTCAGGGAGCAGCTCAAATCCACAAGCAGGTCCTTTGAAGTGCTAAATTAAACAAATTTTATCTTTAGAAGATCTTAAGCTTATATATGGCTTTTTTGTTGATTAATAGTGTACTTTTAACTCGGCTGCTACTAATCATCATAGACTATATTATTATTTGATGTTTCAGATTTTTTCTCGGGTCAAACAAAGTGATGCAGGTCGCTATAGGCCGCTCTGTTTCTGATGAGATAAGACCAGGACTTCACAAGGTTTCTAAGGTAAGCAGAACACTTAAATTCTTTGCGCCCCATGAAAACTGTAGTGTGATAGTTTTACCTTATAGCCCGTTTTGATTTCGATTAATTTCTTTTACCATTGTTTGCATACAGCTTCTTCGAGGGGATTCTGGGCTTTGTTTAACCAATATGCCTGTAGAAGAGGCCCAAAGGTTCATACTGTAAAACCCTCTTTTTCGCCAATATGTATTAGATTTGGGTGCTCCATGGCTCATTTCCATATTATACGTTTTAATTTATTATCCCTTCTCTATCTTTGGCAGAATATTTACCAAGTATGAAGACTACGACTTTGCTAGGACTGGAAGTATTGCTACAGAAACGGTTAGTAGTAATTTGATGTAATCATACTTGTATATATATGTTTCTGTGTCATCAATGAGTGCACGAGGTTAATCTGATAGATGATATGCTTCTGGTTCTTGCATGTGGTGCCTTTGTTAAAAACAACTAATGTATTTGATTTAAGATTTGCATTCTGTGTGAGTAACAACATTTCCTTTCAGGTGGAACTTAAAGAAGGTCCTCTAGACCAGTTCACACATGAAATGGAGCCCTTCTTGCGGAAGCAAGGAATGCCTGTGCGGTTAAATAAAGGTTTGCATTCTCTCTTTCTCTCTCTGTGTGTGTATATATATATATGCGTGTGTGTGTGTGTGTATCTGGAACACACATGAGGCAAGTGAAAAACAAACTTTTGGGTTTTTATAATGGAAGACCTTCCGACAAATTTTGAGGCATTAAGAGGCGCACTTCAGTAAGGAAGAGGCGTTCTTGAATCTGTCAAAAAGCCATGCATTTAAAAAAATCTGTTGAAGGTTATTCCACCTAAATGAAGTACTATGTGCAAGTATTCATTTTTCCCTTCTTGATGCTGAACAGGTGTGGTGGCGCTTGTTGGTGATTTTGTTGTATGTGAGGAGGGGAAACCCATATCACCTGAGTCGTCACGCATACTGGTTAGTTAATTAATTGGGGGGCTTTTTCATTAATCTGATCTTTTTTGTGCTTTAAGTTGAGGCCGATCACACTATTTGAACGATAAAGAAATTATTATAATCTGATTCGGCATGATACCATGCAAATGGTACATATGATGATTGACGACTATAAAGAAAGACTAACCTGTGGTTTTGGCTTTGGGTGCAAATGCAGCGTCTAATGGGCATAAAGATGGCTACCTTTAAGCTTCACCTAATATGCAGATGGAGCCCTGAGGATTTCCAAGTTTATCAACAAGGTTTGCTGCAAGGTTCAGATATTGAATCCTCCTAATTAATTGCATATTGTCATATGAATCAACAGTTTTGGTGAGAGATGTTGCATCAAGGTGCAGTTCATTTTTGTAAAATTGAGTAACCAGGAGAGACTGCAATGGTTTTTGGCACTATTTTCTTTTGTTCTTGAAATCTGTAATGGATTGTGTAAAACCTATTGGAAATCTAATGTCATTCTACATTGGATTGCTGCATCTTAACCTTTCTACTCTGTGGAATCTTATAGAGATCTTACAAGGCCCATGCCTCCAAGCCTGCTTTCAGTGAGCAATAAATAAGGCCTGGGCTTTGGGGTTGAAAAAAATGTCTAATAGGGTCTTTTTGGGGTGTGGGTGGGGCCGGGCCGGGCCTAGCCCTGGTCTGGACTCTAGCAATGTTTCAGCCTGATCCGGCTTGGACCAGGCTTTGGGCTCACTAGGCCTGGACATTTTTAGGTAGGCCGGCTAGGCCGGCCTTCAGGCTTTTGCCTTGTTGCGCATATTAAATTTTATTGTAAATCCAAGATGGAAAATTAATGTAATTTCTTGTTAAAAGAAAAATTTTCAATTTTATATTTGAACAAAATAGAGATTATTGTTGAAGGATTATGTGCCATCATCAAAAGGAAGTGATTGACAAAATATTTACTTAGTATTAGATTACCATAATAATGTTTCATTTTCTTTGTAAACTCTTCTCTATTTAAAACACTTATGATTAATGAGAATTACTGACTTCCTCTCTCTGTTTTATTGTTATTCTCTCTATATTAATTGTTCTATAACACGTTATCAGCACGTATGCTCAGTCAGTTTACAGATAGATTTTTGGTTTCCAACTTCATCAATTAGTTTAGAATACTTCTACAATCCAAGTAAGAATTTTTCGACTTCTAACTCGAATGTTATTAGTATACTTGTTTTAAATCCACATAAATCTTCAAAATTAATACTATAAGAAGTAAATATGGTATTTGCTTTCATCAGAATGGTTATGACATAATGCAAAAAAAAACCTATGTTTTGATGATATAATATAAATAATCTAGTATATTCATGATGTTGCTTTGTCATCTCATGATATCGTAATTGATGTATTGTTTTTGTATACTTACAAAATTTAAATATAAATTTATTTGCTTCTATTTAAATTTATGGTTAATATTTATATGATGACAATCAAATATGGTGATAAATATACATGACTATAAATATATGAATATATTTTTGTTTTTATTCTTTTATTCATCTAATTGAGTTTTAAAAATAAAAGAGAAAACTTTTTTTCTACCGATGGATTTATAAGGAGATATTATTTTATTGAAAAAAGAGGATGAAATTCGATGTTTTCTTTTTAATTATTTTATTTCTTTTAAAAAAATCAACTCATGTTTTTAAACATAATTATAAAATTATTTCTAATCTTTATGTTACAGTTTCTAACTATGATTTTAATTTTATCAATTAATCAACATAAGTCATCTATTAAATATGATCGCTTTAAGATCTTTATTTTTTTTAATTAAAAAAAAGATCTTTGTTATTTTATATTAGGAATTGATAGTTAAATTTTATATTAAGAATTGTGGATTTGGTCCCTGTGTTTTGATAATTTTTTTTACTAGGGTCCCTATACTATGTTTATTGTGGATTTGGTCCTTGTGGTATTCAATTTGTCTTGGCCATGGTCTCTCTGACTAACACTTCCGTTAACTCTGTTAAATCAATGACCATTTTAGCCATTTTGCATAACTTTTGTCTTTTTCCTATTAAAATATAAAAACAATATTTTACACACACACATATATATCGATATCAAAATAAATAAAATAAGATATTATTGTATGATTTGATTTGTTTAAAATTTTTAAACAATTAATTATATTAAATACGATTTAATTTTATTGTTTTATTGTAGTTGTGGAAAAAGATAGAGTTTTATTGCTTTAAGGTCATTAAAATTTTAATTTAAACAAATTAAATCATAAAACTATATCTTTTTTTTAATTTAGAGCAAATAAAATAAGACATGGTTTTATGATTTAATTTGTTTAAATTTAAAAAAGTTATTATGTTAAGAATGATTTTATTGTATTGTTCTTTTTCTATCATTGCAATAAATAAACTTATTATTGATATTTTAACACCAAAATCATTGAAAACCATTACGAAAATGAACTCCAATTTTATCATCCAAAAATTAGGGGTTCCGTTTTCCATATTGCTTTCATTCAAAAACTTAAAATCAACTATTTAAATTATAACCAAATGGTAGGTTCATATATACTATTATCTTTGTAACTTAAAATTGAACAAATCCCTATATAAATTTCAGCTAGGTTTTCATACCCAAATAGGCAAAAATATTAAAACCATAAAATTAAATCGAATTTAATATAATTGATTTTAAATTTAAACAAATCAAATCATACAATAATGTCTTATTTTATTTATTTTGTTATCGTTATATATATATATATATATATATATATATATATATATATATATATATGTGTGTGTGTGTGTGTATATATAAATTATTGTTTTTACCTTTTTATAGGAAAAAATGACAAAAGTTAAGCAAAATGGCTAAAATGGTCCTTGAGTTAACAGAGTTAACGGAGATGTTAGTCAGAGGGACCATGACCAAAACAAATTAAATACCACAAGGACCAAATCCACAATAAACATAGTATAGGGACCACAGTCAAAAAAATTATCAAAACACAGGGACCAAATCCACAATTCACTCTTTATTTATTTTATATTTCTTTTAACTTGATTGATTATTTATTTTGGTATGTTTATCTTTAAGATTGTAGCCGACTATAAAATATATTCTTTTATGATTTTCTTTCCTAAATGTTATTTAATAAATTTATTATTATTCTTATTTCAATGGATATGTATATACTTGAAAAAAAAATCTTTTTTTAAATCTTTTTTTATTATACATGAACTTATTTGGCAACTAGATATATAATTATTAAAGGATGATCATATTTGAATGATAATATTTGAGTATTTAATTATTGTGTTTGAATGTTTATTAATTTAATCGTGTATTACTTTTTGCATTGATTTATGTATACATTATTCAAATGTTTATTTAAGTGTTATTTTTTAAGGATTTAGCATTTGAATTTGATCTCCCGCATAATATATTCAATGAATACCTTAATTATAAGTTCCTACTTATAATTCCAATCATATAATTAAGTTTTTAGAAGTTCCACTTCCAACCCCCATATATTTTGGTATTTTACCAAAAGCTCCAAAAATGTTATTAATATGTTAAAATTTGAATTTGCTTTATGTCAAAAATAATATTTATTTGTCTAATGACAAAATGTCCTAAAATACTATTAAGGTATTAAAACACTGAAATTGGTTTCATATGCCAAACTCATATTCATTTTGGTCTCATGCCAAAACCTCTATAATTAACAATGTTATCTTCAAATTAAATAAATCGTAAAATATCGATTGGATTTTGTCAAACAGATGTAAATAGCCCCAGGGTTTGTAGGGACTTAAGAAATCCATGTGTTTCCCCTACTACCTGGAAATCCAATAGATTGAGTGATTTCTTTTCGCAAATTGAAATATTAATGAAGTATTATCAACAAAATGTAAACATACATAATCCAATATTATTATGATGATGAAATTTCATACATAATATAATGATTATAGATCGTGATTCATTGTTTTAGAAAACCATACATTATCCCTTATATACGTAAATGGTTGAAACAACCCATGCGTGATTCAATGTCCTAAACTCAAAAGAACTTGAATATAAATATGAATATCCAATGTAAAAACTACTTTTATCGAAAAAGGTACAAGAATATATACCTAAAGTCCATCATCTCCCTATTGACCCTAAAACCAACCTTCTAATAAGGTACAAACATCATGTTTTGAGACGACATATAAATCCTAATTTTCATAGGAATACCTTTACTAGAAACCCCCGAAGAACTGTAGGATGGCTCGAAAGGGAGAATCGAGAGTACTCATAAATATGTACTTCCAGAACTAATCATACAACGGAATGAAACTCATTTACTCGATTACAAAAAGGTAACTGATCTCAACAGAGAAATGTTATATCCAAAATGCGTCTCAATCTCTATGGCAAAGAACTCACAGAAGATGACATGATTTATAACATTATTTCCACCTTTCATATATCAGTAAATATTAATGAACCAATATAAGTTGGAACGCAATCTTTAGACAAACTCATCAACCTACTGCAAGTGGTTGAGAGACACAACAAGGTTCTTTCAAATAACAAGACCAAATATGTCGGGACAAAGAAAATTCCCGAGATCAATAATGAAAGTGTTAGAGGTGGAACAACTCCAAAGAATAGTGAGTGAAAGATAATTTCTCACACGTGGCATCTATGTACCACGTGGACAAAATCGTAGAAAGGGTCAGGGTCATGACAATGGTTGGAAGGAGTTTCCAATCCTTGGATGCAACTACTGTCAGTTTATATTGGATAGTCAAAGAAGAAATACATTAATCACTAGTTCTTTCGAGAAAGGAACAAATTAAAAATAAACTATATCATATTAATTTAAAATTGATTAAGCATATGTTTCTTTAAAATTTATGTTAAGCATAAAATTAATATACACACTCAAATCGATAACCATTATAGATGTAAAGAAATACATTAAAACAAATACAAAACTCTCAATATTCTCCATTCCGTGTAGGAATGTATCGAGGAGAACTTGAGTTTTTGTAGGACTTTTCACACAATCTAAAGAGATTAACTAACATTTTTTTTAATTTATCCAATCAAAATACTTAGACGATGTACTGTCATTTTATTGTTGCTACAAGATTAATAGTCATTAAAACACTATATTAATGAAAACCTTGTTAAGATATTCATACAACTAGAAATCATATTAAAATAATGGAATTGAGTATATGTACATCAACTCTAATGATATGAAAGGAACATATATTAGAGAAATTAATGTGTCACCAATATATCTAGGTCACTAAATCATATTTTGTCACCAATAAAGAATTTTTGGACAATGACACATATGTGTTTCATATGGGACACCATAGTCATGGAATAGTGATCCGTGTTTGCAAAATACACATAGACACATTCTCTTTCGAGTGAAACGCAAAATGAGGCAAATTGCAACTGTTGACTTTTGTAGCATAAGAAGCAACACCATTATCATAATATGCTCACTCGAATACCTAAAACTTTTGTATACCCTGATCCTTAGCCAAGACAAAAAAGAGACCATCCTAAAGCTAATGACATAATACCAAGATATTCAATTCTTACAACGAATACAAGATGATATTTATGGACATAAATATCCAGAATGTGGGCCATTAAAGTACTTTATGGTTCTGGTTTCGACACGATGAATGCATGTCGTATTATTGTCCACATGAAATGTTGCACTCCTAGCACTAGATATACGTTTAAGGGCTCACCACCCTGATTATCTGATCAAGTCTACATGACTTGGAATGCTAGAGAATTTACATCATAAGGATTTGATGATTATTGCATATGTATTGGGATCAATGTAGAGTTTCCTATACCCCATATGTATATCTAAAATGGTCTCGTAGAAGTTGTCATCAAAAGAATATAGATGGTAGCTAAGACATTAGTTATGCACACCAATTTACTTACATGTGTTTGGGGTTATGCAATACTATACGAAACTTTACTTCTTCATTTTGAGACCTATTACTAGCTAACCAGTCTCATGTGTACCAGTTGGTAACTAGATATAAGCCTGATATTTTATATTTACGCATGTTTGGTTGTGTAGTATATGTGCTAATTGCGCCCTCACAGCGCACCAAAATGGGTCTTTAAAATGATTAATTATATTTGTTGGATATGAATCTCCAAATATTATCCGCTAATTAGAATCTTTGATGCGTGATCTTTTTACCGCTAGATTTGCGGATTGTCACTTTGATGAGACAATCTTCCCGTCGTTAAGGGAAGATAGAAAAAAGGATTTTCCGTAGGAACGACAGGAAGTGTCATTGAATATTCCCACTCTGTCTCATGTTGATCCCCAAACTTCATAATGTAAAGTTGAATTCAAACGAATCAGACTCGATACCTGATACGTTTAATGTTATTCCAGAAGTGACAAGATCACATATACGAGCTGCAAATATACTCGCAAGGTTAAAGTCCCCAAACAAGGGCACAACGTCGCTGGAAAGTGCATTGCAATCACACATGGTGGAGGTGTGGTTGAGGTCGTAGCTCCCAAACGGAAATGGGGGAAGCTACTTGGTTCGATAGATACTCATCTAAAGGAAGAGAAGAGTAAGGCACAACTATTTGTCATCAATACATAAACCTCTCATGAGATTGTCTCTGATTAAACTATGTCTATGAATCATTACCGGAGGACGCTCCGAAGTTAATATTGATTCCAGAGATTAAAGAAACCTCAAATGAATTATGAGAGTGCATATGAGTCGATGGACAAATCATACATACCCATTGATGATATATTTCACATATATTGTTGCTTATGAGATGATAAAGCACATTGACATCGAACCATGCTCAATTGAAAAATATCAACAAAGAGCAAATTGGCCTAAATAAGCAATCTAGAAGAATCATATTATTTGACAAATGAACATGTATTTGGTTTGGTAGTGCTAACCCACCAAGTGTAAAGCTTGTAAGACATGGATAAATCATTTGTCGTAAAGCGTAATAAGAATAATTAAGTCATAATGTATGAGACTCTCCTTTGGCGCAAGGTTTCTCACATCGCCCTGGATTGACCACGAGAAGACTTACCCTCCCGTGATGGACATTATAACGTTCTGCTAATTAATTAGCATAGTAGTTTCCGAAAGACTGGAAATGCAGCTCATGAATGTGGTTATCACATATCTCTACGGGGATCTAGATTTAGAGATATATAAAAGTGCTTGATGATATTACATTACCAAAATTAAGTAATTCTAAACCACGAAATGTGTTTGCAATAAAATTAAAACGCTCACTTTATAAATTAAAGCAATCTATGTGGTATGGTATACCCGCCTAAGTGAATACTTGATTGGGAAAGGGTATATAAGAACGATGAACTGTGCCTTTGCATATTATTTAGGAAAACAAGTTCCATATTTTCAAAGTAGCTTTATATGTCGATGTTATGAACATAATAGGCACTCTTGATGAAATAAGAGAAACCACAAGCTACTTGAAATCTAACTTTAAGATGGAAAATATTGGGAAAACTTAGTTTTGTCTAGCTATTTGAGCTAGGACACCGAGTTTGTGAAATATTAATTTACCGATCGCATATGTCTAGAAAATAATCAGACAATTTAATATGGACAAAGCGCATCCGACTAGCACTCCCATGATCAGTCAAAGTGTTGGATATAAGGAAAGATCCATTTCGTCTAAAGGATGATGACGAAAAAGTGTTGGGGAGCTGGAATTCTCTATCTAAGTACAATATGCACATTATCGTACTTAGCACAATACATGTTAGGGCAGTTTGTTTGTTAAATAGAAGTTCAGGGGTCGAATTGTAATTAATTGATAGTTTATTGTAAATGGGCCTCAAGCCCATTAGGCCTATACGACTTAGTATTTAAAGTTTGTTTTATTGAGAATTAGGTTAAGAAGAATTATTGTTAGAATTGTTAGTCGTAAGGTTTACTTTCTCTGATCAGAAATTCTCTCTGTAAACCTAAACCCTTCAGTCATAAATCTAATCATATGACTAGCAGTTGTGGTTTAATCATTTTTCTACATTGATTATTATTGTTGATTGCACTGTATCTGGGATCTACAATTGGTATCAGAGCGAAGAGACAAGAATTTTGATCCAAAAAGGTTTGTCTAAAACCCTTTAATCGCATAGTTTGGTTAATCGTTTTTTTATTGGTCATATGCGTATTGTGTTATTATTCATGTTCTTCAAGTTTGAGTCTGTCTTCCATAGAGTCTATTGTGTGGTTTGAATCTGTGGTTGTTTATTGGTTTAAATTCCTCTAAAGGTAAAATCTGGATTCGACTTTATGAGAGTTCTGTCGATTTTTCTGATTTCCGGTTTAAGTGTTTGAGGTCGGTCGATTGTTTGGGTTCATATCGTTTTGTTTTGGGAAGTCGGTCTGTCGTATGTTCATATCTGCCTATTGATTATTTACACATCGATTTCCTGGTTTTCTGGGTTTGCATATTCAGTCTGCTTAATCGTTTTTCTGGGATGTTATTGCATATCGATTTTCTGAAACACAAAATTCTTGCTTTAGGAATTGATTCGCTATTTAATCTGATTAAAGTTATCTGGTTATCGTGTTTTTATCGAAGAACCTCTCCCGGACCGTGTTGTCCTTGACCAGGTTGAAGTCGACCGGGTTGTTGCTTGACCGGGGTGTCCCATCTCCCGGACTCTAGTCGACTAGGGTATCCCTTGACCGGGTCCTTGCCTCGACCGGGTCCTTGCCCTCCGACCGGGTCCTTGTTCGGCCGGGTCCTTGTTACTCAAGATATCTAATATCTCTTTGGATCAAATAGTTTGTCTCACGATCACTACAGTGCATTAAAAATGAATTCAAGGGACGCTCTAGCCATTGGTTTTGATCAAAAACCTCCGGTGCTCTATCGGGGAGAATACCCACAATGGCACGACCGATTCATGAATTTTATTGAAGCAAAACCCGACTATGACGAGATAATGTTGTGTCTGAAAGAGGGGCCACAACCATGGCCGATGAAAGTCCTGCCTGGAGACCAAACCCAAAGTAGACAAGAACACCAACTCGAAAAATCACTCAGTGAATTTACCCCTCAAGAAAAGGAGTCCACATGACGCGGAAAAGCATGCGAAGACCTACATTCTACAAATCCTGCCTAACGACATATATGCCTGCATCGATAGCTACAAGGCCACTGCGAAAGGAATATGGGATCAGATTGAGAAGATGATGATGGGTGGCCGAATAAGCTCTCAGCTGATGATCACCAGTTGCATTTACAGATATGACGGCTTCAAAGCAAGAAAGGGCGAGACGCTCACGAAAACATATGAACAGTTTAACCAACTTCTGAACGATCTGCATAAAAGCCACATTATGAAGACCAACACCGAAAACAACATCAAGTTCATGAACAACCTTCAGCCGGAATGGAGGACGTTTGTCTCTCACATCCGCCATACTCAAAGCCTAGAGAAGATTTCTCTGCCTGAAATATATGAAATGCTTCTACAGGACGAAGAGGAAGTTCTTGAGCTGATGGGAAATCAAAAAGCAGATGAAAAGCCGTTGGTTGATCCATTATCACTCGTCTCATATGAAAAGCCGTTGGTTGAGAGAAAATGAGCAACTCATCTCCTCTCTAAAAAATCGTGTGTCATCACAGTCTGAAGGGCTTGAAAAACAAAGCATAGAAATTGTTGGCAACCTGTGCATAATTTCAAATCTAAAGGAAGAGTGTGCTAGTCTTTCAAAAGAATCAAAAGAATTAAAGACCAAAGTAGATGATCTTACTCACAAGCTTCGTATGTCAGAAAATGAGAAAATTGATATTGTGACTAAAAGTGTGTCTTATAAAAATGAAAATCAAAGGTTAACTGACCAGTTAAAGGATCTTGAACAAAAACTTTACAAAATCGGTCAATATAAACAAACGATGCATCTGAATGCACCTAAAGAATTCAAATATTCAGAGACGGGTCTCGGTTATGATAACCCACATTATCTGAAAAAGGCCTTGACCAAAGTTTCCACGTTATATGCTTTCGAATTTTTGGGAGTGGACAAGATCTACCCAGAGTACAAAATCAGATGGACCAAACCACTTGTTGATGAGGATCCGGAACTGGAAACATTGAGAAGGAAAAACACAACCACGATGCAACTTCCTTTTGTTTATGACTCATTAAATGCGTCATACAACACCGAAAAACCGTGTTTTCTGTCAAATGACTATTTTCGAAGCTATTCTCAGGCTGAACTTGATTCAAACACCGTTGAAACTGAGGAGGAACCAATGGACCATAAAATCTATGTTCCACCTCTGATTTTAGAAAAGAAAATTTTTTAGCTAGAAGAGTTATTTGCTCAGGAAAGACTCATTTTTCAAAAGGAAAAACAAGAGTTATTATCCAAACTTGGGTGTCTCAATTCCAATAAAAGGGAAACTGGGTCGAAGGAGGAAAAAGAATATCTTTAGACAGAGATAAATAAGCTTAATTCACAACTGGCTGCCTTGGCAGCAGATCTGATGAAAGAGCGACTTCACAAAGCTGAGCTCCAAGTTAAGCCTGCAATTCTCCAAGTTGAGAAAATCAATCTGTCAGAAAATTCCTATCCACCCTCAGACACCTCTTCCTGTAAAGCCTTTTTGGGTGACTCGTCACCAATCTCTTTAAACAAAGGAAAAGAGCCTCAATTTTTCGAAACGGATCATCATTCTAATTTTCAAAATGCTTCCGCTAATGATCCGCTTCAAGGCACAAATCCTTCCAGTCTCCTAAATCATTCAAGTGATAAGGCTCCTTTTGATGAGGAAATGGAATTTTCAGCCTTTCTGAATTCTGAGGTGTGTTAAGACAGTCAGATAGACCAGTTTGATTTCCATCCAAAACTTCCAAGTCATGTTGATTTTCTGAATTCAACTTGTGAGCCTCCGGTACAATTTTACAAGGGTGAATGTTCTACATCTGCCCCACAAAATACTTCTGTGAACAATTCTTCTAATTCTAAATCCAAAAAACGTTTACAGAAGAAGAAAATGACCGGTCGCTCTAACAAGAGACAATCATCAAAATTCAAATTTTCTTACTATGAGTTTAACGGTATTTCAGATACTTTTGGTCGAAGGAAAGAAGTCAAATACGAGTGGGTATCTAAGAAGTCTAAGGAGAGCACGACGAAGACGGAATCAGTTAATCCAGTTTTGAATTCTAGGAAAAACAAGAACAATCATGATGTTTTTAATTTTAATCCTTTGGTTGAACGTAATGGATTGTTTCCTTTAAAAGTTTATTCCATTCAACAATTACTTCAACTGTCTCATGATTGTGTTTGTTGTTCCAACTGTGGATTGAATGATTTCGTTGATCGTAGATTTGCATCTGATTGGTTTGGTTCTTATAATGTTTATAATTATCATTCAAAGTCTGATACACCCCGTCACAAAAATAAACCCAAGTCCAAACGGGTATCCAATACGGGTGTAAACCCTAATCCCAAAGGACCCATTTATGAATGGGTACCTAAAAAGACTTAATATGTTTTGCAGAACGATCATGTATGGTATTTAGATTCAGGCTGCTCCAAACACATGACCGGAAGAAAGGAGCTTCTCACAAACTTCACCGAGAAATTTTGTGGGAATGTACGTTTTGGGAATGATCATTATTCTCCAATTTTGGGATACGGAGACATAGTCAAGAATAACCTCACCATCAAGAAAGTGTCATACGTCGAAGGTCTTGGTCACAACTTATTCAGCATCGGTCAGTTCTGCGACAAGAATCTAGAGGTCAACTTCAAAGCAAAACGGTGCAGCATCCGGACTGAAGATAGGACATAATTGCTAGCCGGAATGCGTCACACCAACCTCTACACGATTGACCTCTCGTCTCTGATCGCAGAAAAGGAAGTTTTTTTGATGTCCAAAGCTTCAACCACACAAAATTGGTTATGGCATCGGCTACTCTCGCACCTGAACTTCAAGAATATCATGCTCGGCGGACACGTGAAAGGTATGCCAGATCTCAAGTTCTAAAAGGATCACCTGTGTGCCGCCTATGAAATGGGTAAGATGAAGAAGGCTTCTAACAAGCCTAAAGCCGCTCTAAGCACTTCACGGTCCCTTGAACTCATCCACATGGATTTGTGTGGACCGATGCGCGTTCATAGTATCAATCACAAGAAGTATGTCATGGTTATGGTCGATGACTTTTCTTGCTACACGTGGGTTAAATTCCTTCGTTCAAAGGATGAAACTCCCGAACTGATCATCTCTCATCTAAAGAGCGTTCAAGTCAATCTCAATCAATCAGTTCAGACCATCAGGACGGATAACGGCACAGAGTTCAAGAATCAAGTACTTGACGGGTACTTAACTTCAGTGGGCATCACCCACAACTTCTCAGTTTCTCGTACTCCTCAGCAAAACGGGGTAGTAGAGCGCCGAAATTGAACTCTCGTAGAAGCCGCTCGTACGATGCTATCACAGTCCAAGCTCCTGCTTGTTGATGATAGAACGGTTTTGAGTGTAGCATGCAGTTGCAACTGCCTCTACCCATAAGAAAATCTTCCACAAGACGCCATACGAGGTCATCAACAATCGCCTCCCAAACATCAAGTATTTCCATGCATTCGGGTGCACGCGTTTCGTGTTGAATGACAAGGACGATCTCGGCAAGTTCAGCCCCAAAGCGGACGAAGGAGTGTTCATTGGCTACTCATCCCAAGCCCAAGCTTACAGAGTCTACAACAGACGAACGAAGACCGTCGTTGAAAGTGTGAATGTGACTTTTGACGAGACCGCTGATATGGCTTATGAACACCTCAGATCAGAACCCGCTTTAACTGGTATGTTAGCTTCTGGACAACTATGTCAAGGATCTACAAAATCTCCAGTAAATCCAGATCAAGCGTCTACGTCAGAAGCTCATCTTTTAGATTTGGATTTACTTTTTGAGCATTTTTATGATGACTATTTTAATCCTAAGCCTAATGCTGCTCCATGTAACAGGAATGAAGCTCAAGTACAGGAAGTGACACCGGTCACTGGTCCATCCGAATCAAGTGAGTCAGCCTCGACTGATTCTACTCATTCTCCTGCCACTGAATCAGAATCACCAAGCTCGTGTGATCCCACTCCAACATCTCAAGCTACTACTGAAGCACCGACAACAGTAGCAGCTCCTGAACCGACCCCTGCTGAAAGTGTTCATGACACTCCATCTCCGGCAATCGCGGAAACCGTTATCGATACATCACCTGCTGAGTCATCCTCCGCTACTCGTATGACTCCAGCTCAGGAGCTTCCACTTCACAGGTCGTCGCCACTCAAAGCAGTTCAGGATTTACCCCCAGGTGGTTATGTGGATTCCGATACCTCTCAACAGACATATCAACCTCTCCTACATACCACCAAGTGGACACGAGCTCATCCCCTACATCAGATAAGAGGCGACCCTAACGCACCTGTTCATACTCGATCTGCTACCGCAAATGACTGCCTCTTCTCTTCGTTCCTTAGCCGCATCGAACCCTCAACCGTCTCTGAAGCATTAAATGATCCAGACTGGGTGATAGCTATGCAAGAGGAACTCAATCAATTTGAGAGCCTTAAGGTATGGAGACTTGTCCCCAAGCCAAAGAACAAGACGGTGATTGGGACGAAATGGATCTTCAAGAACAAGAAGGACGAAGATGGAATCATAGTACAAAACAAAGCGCGTCTGGTAGCCAAAGGATATCACCAGCAGGATGAAATCGACTATGATGAGACATTCACACCGGTTTCTCGAATAGAAGCGATTCGAATATTCCTTGCCTACGCCGCTCACAAGAACTTCATTGTATTTCAAATGGATGTGAAGACAGCGTTTCTGAATGACGTTCTCAAGGAAGAAGTTTATGTATCGCAACCCGAAGGCTTCATGAGTTCTGACAAACCACAACACGTCTACATTCTTGACAAGGCCTTGTATGGTCTCAAGCAAGCACCACGAGCCTGATATGATGCACTCTCTTCATTCTTAGTTAAAGATGGTTTTCCAAAGGTAAGATTGATACCACCTTATTCATTAAAAAGGAAAAGCGTGATATCATTCTTGTACAGATCTATGTCGACGACATAATCTTTGGTTCAACAAACCCCAAGTACTGTCATAACTTCTCAGCCCTCATGAGCAAACATTTTCAAATGAGTATGATGGGTCAAATGAATTTTTTCCTGGGTCTTCAAGTTAAACAATTAGCCACAAGAATTTTCCTTAATCAATCTAAGTACATCTCGAATATTCTTCGAAAATACCAGATGGAAAATTCTTCACCCATGAAGACGCCCATGTCTACAAGTATAAAGCTACACTCCGATCCTAACGGAAAGGATGTGGATGTTAAGACCTATAGAGGCATGATTGGTTCCCTGATGTACTTGACGGCTAGCAGGTCAGACATTATGTTTTCGACATTCTTGTGTGCAAGATTTCAGTCAAAACCAAAAGAGTCTCATTTAGTTGCAGTTAAGCGTATATTTCGTTACTTAAAAGGTACTGCTGATCTTGGCTTATGGTACCCGAAAGAGACAGGTTTTGAGCTGACAGCTTATTCAGACGCTGACCATGCCGGAAATATGTTGGATCGGAAAATCACGTCGGGACATGTCCAGTTCTTGGGTGATAGACTTGTCTGCTGAGCATCGAATAAACAAAACAGCGTTTCAACCTCTACCGCCGAGGCAGAGTATGTAGCAGCCGCCAGTTGTTGCTCACAGGTAATTTGGATGTGAACTCAGTTGAAAGAATATGGATTCCACTACTCCAAGATCCCCATTTACTGCGACTCGAAGAGCGCAATTGCTATATCAAGCAATCCCGTCCAACACACGAAGACAAAACACATAGACGTGCACTATCACTTCATCAAAGATCATGTGGAAAGAGGTACAGTCGAACTCTACTTTGTTAATACAGAACATCAGATCGCATACCTGTTTACCAAAGCCTTGGACGAAAAACGGTTTCAATATCTATTGTCCAAGCTCGGTATGCTGAATCTGAAAGTTTGACCCTTCAACAAACCTATACGAGTCTCATTCAATAACGAATGACTGTGCTTAATGCTCCAGGGATCTGTCTCTGGATGCTCATGTCAACATTCATTGGTTTTTGCATTTTACTCGTTAAGTTCTGTGTGGTTTTCAAACTTTTGTCTTAATAAATTAGATTTTGTTCGTTTTTATTTTTTTTCGTGTGTTTTCTTGTTCTTCGTGGTGTTTCTTTTTCTTTTTCAGTTTATTAGTTCAGTTGATATAAAGGTATGTCGTTCGTGGTGAATTTCTCGAGGTATTCATGTGTTCAAGGGGAGCAATTCCATCGAAAGTTAAGTAAGTTTTCGTTCTCCGCTCGAGGGGGAGCAGGTAAGTCTCTATCACTTTACTTTGTGTGGTTATAACATAGTTCTCGTCAAGGGGGAGAAAAGTTTTTTTTATAAGCGTAAATCGATCTCGTTCTGAGGGGGAGCTGTTTGTTTTTAATTTTTTTAATTTTATTAGTTTTATTTATTTAAATTCTTAAAAAAATCCTTTAATTTGATTTTTTTAGGATAAACCCAATAGAACCGGACCCGACCCAAAACCGGGAACCAACCCGCCCCCGATTAACCCTACCCCGGGACTTAATATCCCGGGGTCTTCCTTTTTTTTATCTATCGAACTATTTCTCTCATCTCTATCGATCGCTTTCTCTCTCTTTTTTCGTCCCGGTCTCTCTCTCTATTTCTCCCCATCTCCATCGTTCTCTCGATCGGGTTCTATATCTCTCTCGATCGATTTCTCGATTTCTCTATCGCACGATATCTCTTTGTGGTCCCCGCCCAATCGACGAACACATGTACGGTTCTCTACCTCTATCGACCTCTCGTTAGTAAATCGAACCCCCGGTCGATGCTCATCGACCTCCCCACCCCCCGGTCGACTTGCCACCGTCGTTGTGGCTGGCGACAACCCTGGTCAACTAGGGTTTTCGTCGCTGAGGGGGTCGTCCCTGTTATCGAATCCCAATCGTATCGACTCAAGGTCGATTTATGGAAAACAGGTTCGGTTCAGGGACCTATACGAAGTGTCGCGATCGCTTATTTCTTTTATGTTTGCTTTATGATTCGTATTTGGTGGAGTTAGTTTAAGTTAGTTTTGTGATAAGTTGAATCTGAGTTTGACTAACTCATTACTAGTTAATCGATATGGAAATTAAATTCTTCTGATTTTGGGTTGATTGAGGCTATATACATCTTCCAATGATTTGTTTGTGGGTTGATGTTTAATCTTGGTTTTGAGGAATCGATTCTGCTTGGTTATGATCGATGTCGATTTTTGTAGAATTAATCTGGATTAATATTAGTTGTTATTATCTGTGTGTTGGGTTGCTTTGTGATTCTAAGAAGTATTTGAATCTGGTTGAAATCCTCCGGTCCCCGGGATGGCGAACTCCCGGGTTGAAATCTTCTAGTCACCGGTGTGGAGGTCCCGGTCCCCAGGGTTATGTAGTACCAGTCGCTACCGGTCCCCTGTTTATGTTTGGCTTCCATCCCGGAACCGGTTCCCGGGGCATATCGGTCCCCGGATTGGGGGTGACACCGGTCCCCGGGTATGCTAGTACTGGTCCCCGAGGTGTCTCTTGTTACTTTCGATCCTTCGATCCCCGGGGTGTCTCTTGTTACTTTCGATCCTTCAATCCCCGGGGTATGTTATTTTACTACATATTGATCCCCATACCAACCCCGGTTACCAAATCTTTACTCGATCGGGGTCCTTACTCTCCACCGGTTCCCGTCTCCATGTTTGAGTCGGATTCTTATTCGACCAAGATCCCGGTCACCGGGTTTGTCCCCGACCCAAGAATACACCGGTCCCCGGGGTACTTTACTTCACACCAGTTCCCGGGGTATGCTTGTTTATGTTTGTTTCAACTCTCGGGGTCTTATTACTTGGATCTCTCGGGGCCTTCAACCCCGGGGCCTTGCACGCTTGCACTCCTGCACATTGTTATTTTTTTCAAGAACTCCTTAAAGCTTTCACCTTATGTGCTTATTGTTTAATCAGGAGTGTTTAATTCGTTTGGGAAATCTTATGATACTAGGATTTGGTTATGATGGTTTCCCTTTTTCGGTTTGGAGTTTGAATTGGACTTGGTTTTCAACCCATTAACCGACTGTTTACACCGAGATTTGCTTTTTAATGTACCTACGTACTAATATGTTATATCTTCACAGGTACCATGGCACAGAATCCGGAAATCCATCCGATCGTCGATGCCGCCCTGATTCATCCAAATCAGTTCCTTCCTCTCACTCCAAATAACTTCCATCTCGATGTCACTCAACCTTAATGTCAATATCAAGTCATGATCGAGATTCTTAGAGGCCATCCTATCTCCTACGCTCTCACGGAAACTGCAGATGTCCCTCAATTATATCTGCAGCAATTCTGGCAATCCCTTACTCATGTTGAGGAAGACGTTGTCTTTCATCTGGAGGGCAGAATTGATTCTACATCAGTCCTACTTACTCGAGAGCTTTTTCGCTAGTTTCTCCGCCTACCAAACGCCAACTCTTTTCCAGGCAGAGACAACTTCGATCTGATCGTCTCCGACCCCACTCTGTGTGCCGACATTCAGTCGTTGGGTTATGGAGTGCCTCTCACGTACCCATCCACCTTCAACCGAAGGCACTTGACTAACATCTGGTACACTCTCTTCACGTATCTCAACCGATGCCTATCTGCCATCACTAAGGGCATAGATCAGACGAGTGTCAACCTTCTCCGCATCTTCCATGCCATTACCTTCCACCGACATGCGGATTATGCTGACATTTTATGGTACGAGCTAGGCCAAAAGGTCCGAGACAACGCAAACAAACGACGGAACTTCATCCCGTACATGCGTTTTCTTTGGATCTTAATCAGGAACTATATGGAACTCCACCCAACCATAGCTCTCCGATCATCGCATCCAGTTTGTCCTCATCATCCCACTCATCGTCTTCCGACTCGCACTGAACTTCCAGACCTAGTCACCAGACGTATCCCGGATGGGTTACTGGCCTATGCTAGTCCGACGGCACTGAGTGTGGTAGAATATAGGCAAACACATGGCATACATGCTCCCATGGTCCATCCAGAACCGGAAGGACCTACCCAGGGAGCACGACCTGAGAGGCGTGAGGGTCCACGCACGAGAGGTGGCAAAGTCCGGAGAGCTGGGGCTTCCGGACAGGGTGTGATGAGCGAACAAATTGTAAGGGGTTCTGAAGCGGGCAGTGCCGTTAGACGAAGCGAGGCCAGTACTTCTCGCCGGTCGCCTACCCCATCGCAGACAACCACTCAGACTACAGAAAAGGACACTGAGACCGAAACTGAACAAATCCAGTCCTCTTCCCACACAGAATCTGAGGCGGCCACCGATCAAACCGACAACCAATCTGAATCTGCCACAGAGTCATCGGAATCAAGTGATGAGTCATCTAACTCTGATGGTAACGATGACCAGCCATCACCTGGAGAGATAAGGAGAGCGGAGGGAGCTCTAGTCGAAAATGAAGAAGTAAGGAGAGAGAAGGAAAGGAAGAGTAAGCATAATTTTGAGCGAACACGAGTGATGAGGCAACCAATTCCGGTTGACCTCCCCCCCCCCCCAAATTTAGCCAGGTAGCCACATCTGCTACCCAGTCTCATGTGTTGAGCCAGGGTATTGAAGAAGACGTTGTGGGCCTAGCGACGCAGTTACACACCCCATCTAGCCACTCCGACATCTCTCAACAGATGTTGGTTTCACTTTCTCACGGGGATTCAGCTCATACGCTACCAGTCTCTCACTTAGAGAGTACTGGTATTGAAGCTAGAGGACAACTATCCCCGTCCTCGCCTTCCTTCAGTGCACCGCGTCTAGAGCCCATCGATGATATCCTTTCTTTGACTAGGACACGGGTCATTTCTTCGGCTACTGCTGGAGGCCTTAGTGGCCCAGCCGGAACACCCATAGTAATTCCAACATCTGTTGGATTACGAGGATTGGGTGGAAGTCCTACCACAGCTATTATCACGCCAGCTGTGACCATAGGCGGTGCGACTTCTACAGTCGTCACTACAACTGGAAGTCTGAGTGACCCAGGTGTTAGTCACCCTGAGTTCGTCTCACGAGAATTTCTGGACGGCGCCCTAAAGGCTGTCCATTCCATTATGCAATCCGAAATAAGGGTGGAGGTAGACGCCCTAAAGAGAATGATCAAAGGCAAAGGACTGATGTCTGAGCTTGAACAACTACCTCCCACACCACTACCCTCCCATACACCTACCGATCTATCCATCGATGACCTCAAATCCTTGCTTCTAGCCAAACTCCTAGCCCAATCCCAAACCGAACCGTCTCAAGATGTCGACTTACTGTTACTCCTACGATCCCAAGCATCTACTCCTACACCACCACCCCCACCCGCTATCTCTCCTGAAGCCTTTCAGCACCAATCTGCGCTTATTCAGTCTATGCAGAAAACTATATCTGCATTTACTGACCGACTATCATCCTTGGAAGAAACCTGCCGAAGTCAGGCAGAAGGGCTCAAGCGCCAGCATGATGACCAGGATGATCCTGATCATCATGAGGGGGAAAAGCACGAACGCACATCCGATCCAGAATCAGCGCAAGAACAGACAGAGATGGGTATGGTACAGGATCAGACTGAGATGGGTTCTGGTACTCAAACTGAAGGGCAGGGACAGGCACAGGAACATGTCATGGATTTAGTGTTATATGACGTTATTCCAACGGTTGAAAAGCCTGAGGAACATGATGGAGGTTCATCGCTCAATCTTGATAATTGGGCTATTATTGTTGATCCTTATTCTGACATAGACCCGACAGAAGAACCAGTTAATACAGAAACAACGTTGGTAATCTTCCAAGCAGAGATAGATGAGCTATTGAATTCTAAAATTGTGGCTCAAAATCACCATCCATCAGAACAATCTTCTGTCGCGGTGCCCCTTTTGACTTACACTCCAGTTCATCCTGAACTTTCTCAGACAGATCTTCCCAGACGATCACCTCCAGCATCACCAGTTTCAGGAACAGATCGTACTCAGCCAGTTCATCCACTAAAATGGGAAAGAGTTAGAATAAATGTTCCGTTTCTCGAAGAAAGTCCGAAACAACTCTTTGCTCATTGGATTCGCCCGTATGATGAGGTCGTAGTACATGGTCTTCAGTCAATGACAGACAGGAAGAAGCAGTGCAAGCTTATGTTCATGCATAAACATCTCAAAAAAGGCTTCAACAAGACAAAGATCAGAATTAGATCTGTCGATCAGATTTACTCTTGCAACTTCATGAGCATAAAGTATTCTTTTTTTGTGGTGACAAGAGAAGATGGTAGGCAGTGGCATTTTTCTGAAGCTAACTTTGCAAGCCTCGAGTTACAATATCTTCTTTTCCTCCTCCGAGACCTGAAGACTAGAACCATTCGACCTGGGGAAGTTACAGACGCACTAAGAACTGTCAAAAGATATATGAAATGTGCGATGAAACTTGCCTCTATTGAAGATTTTCATATTGGGTTGGAAAGCAATCAAGCGAAGATTAATCTGCTCAAACCTGATCTTAGTCTTCCATCAGACGCCCAGAATGTACTTGCTTTCACTATGTTAAAATTTCCAGAACTTGGCATGACTTATGTGAATGGTAAAGGTAACATGCGGTTCATCAGATTCAGTCAGATTGCTCGATTATGTGATGGTACACTTTTGCTGCTTAGAGACAAGCTGAAGCGCTTTATTGATCAAGATGTCCAAGGAATTCAGTTTTTGGATCCTAACTACAAATGTCTTGTTCTCAATGCACTGGGCCTGATCAAAGAACGACTGGAGTATAAAACTTCGATGCAACATTTCGAGATCAGTTTCGGATTTCGAAAGACTCATGTTCCTAACCGGCGTGACTATGAACTTCAATTTAAAGGGGGAGATTGTTAGGTCAGTTTGTTTGTTAAATAGAAGTTCAGGGGTCGAATTGTAATTAATTGATAGTTTATTGTAAATGCGCCTCAAGCCATTAGGCCTATACGGCTTAGTATTTAAAGTTTGTTTTATTGAGAATTAGGTTAAGAAGAATTATTGTTAGAATTGTTAGTCATAAGGTTTACTTTCTCTTATCAGAAATTCTCTCTGTAAACCTAAACCCTTCATTGATAAATCTAATCATATGACTAGCAGTTGTGGTTTAATCATTGTTCTACATTGATTATTATTGTTGATTGCACTGTATCTGGGATCTACAATACACTTGACCGTATATTGTGTTTCTCAGTGAACTTGTTAGTTAGATTTAGCTCAACGCCAACGCAATGTCATTGGAATGATATCGAATTAATCTTTTGAAACCATTGACATAGGCTTATACTTTCCCTATAGAAAGAAAAATGGGATTGATAATAAAACTTCAATACCTACTTAGAATGCAAGCAGCAAAAGTACTAACTCTTATAGAAGTACTAACTCTTATAGAAAAACACCAAACAATATCTTGGTATGTCTTTGCTGATATTAGGTATGTGTCTGATCCATACAAAGGTTGTTCCCAAACTAGATAAGGAATTACCACGGGGAACACTCTAATTGCTTGGAAGTAAGCTAAGTTAACCCTTGTAACTACCTCCTTGAACGATTCCAAGAATATTACTCTCCATGAGAATGTTCAAGAAATGTATATTATTAAGGATTGTCATTACACATATTAGAGGAGCTAGTAATTTTGAGTTCAACCACTATCCTACATGCATATATGGAAATAATGCATCATGTATCGAATAAATGAAAGTAAGATACATCAAGGGTGATAACACAAAACATATTTTGCTTAAGTTTTTATACAATCAGTAGTAACAAACTCTCCTCTAGATTCAAGAGAATCAAGTAAGATGTCAGGAGAATGTGACATATTTTACCAAAGCATTGCCTAAAACCATATTTTGGAAACATTTAGAAAGTATTAAAATGCAAATGTTTTCTAAACTCCCGTGATTAATGTATGAATCAGGGGGAGTAGTAGACAAAAGGGGGAGTCTACTATACATGTGACATTGGTATGTTGTGCTCTTTCCTTCACCCAAGGTTTTATTTTCTCATTAGGTTTTGTTTCTTGGTGCAAGGTTTTAGTGAGACAACAATTTATAAATCATCTTGTGTTATAAACCCTTTGATTGATGTACAAATCAAGAAATATAATAAACTAAAGAAATTATTTATTGGTGTCTTGTACTCTTTCCTTCGTCCAAAGTTTTTATTTTTCACATTGGGTTTTGTTTCTTTGGCATAAGGTTTTAATGAGCCAAGAACTATGCGCCATCACTCATTTTACTCGGCACAAAGGGGAGTGTTGAAGGATTATGTACCATCATCAAAAGGAAGTGATTGACAGAATATTTTTTTTAGTATTAGATTACCACCATAATGAATGTTTCATTTTCTTTGTAAATTCCTCTCTATTTAAAGCGCTTATGATTAATAAGAATTACAGACTTCCTCTCTCTGTCTTATTGTTATTCTCTCTATATTGATTGTTCTATAACAATTATAATCATTTTGTAATTATACATTTTGCTACTTAAATGATTAAATTATCAAATTGTTATGATTTTTTACGAAAAAAAAAACATACATGAGAGTTCATTTGGTTGGGACATAAAACAAAAATCACATCGTTCTAACTATGGAGGACATCCTAATGATTTGTACTTGATATTATTATATAAAGTAAACTACAATTTGGTAAAAACAAAGTCCCTAAACTTTATTAAGTACAATAACAGTCGATATGGTTTGTATTTTGCTTTGAGAATCGTTTAACGATTATAGTCAAAATATCGTTAGTTGAAGGGCATTTTCATCCATTTTATATGCTGCAAAGTTGGCATGTTTGATTCATGGTTGGGTACATATACAATAATGTAAGAACCAGAAACAATTTGTTGATTTTTGTCAAAACAGTTTGTGGATTTCCATTTCAATTTTGAGGCAAATTTTGGCCTTTGAAATCAATCTGGACAAGATAAAATTAGAGTGAGTTGAGTTTTAGTTTCTAACAAAGCAAACCACATAATAATAATAATAATTAGAATCAATTCTAATCTGCCTTCTTCTTGTCCTCCAAAAGTTTTAACTCTTTCCGCCAATCCACCAATTTACCGACCTTCTCTAATTGTTCTGGTTTCAAATTGTTCCCCGTTTTTTGCTGTTGAGCCTCCGTCAGCCGGATCTGCAACCAAATTAATCCTTCACTGTTATAATCTTATCAAGGCTGCATTTCCATAAGAATTAAGAATGAATTTACTGACATCATTTTCATATTTTTACAGTATTTTTCTTTTTCTTTTTAACTCAATGACATTCACCTGACAGTCTGCCCCATCAAAAAACTTAGTTTTTTATACCAAACTACAAGTTTAAGAAGGTTACCTTCTTTTTTAGGGCCCGGATTCTTTTATCAATGTCAGGAATATGATCTTCCGTAGCTAAACATTCTGTTGAATTCAAGGGAGGGGTAGCAACGTAAGGGTTTCCAGAAATAGTTATCTCATTTATTTGGGAAACAATGGATTCTGATGCTCGATCTACATCTTCAGTAGATGAAACTTCGCTCTTGCCCTTGTCAAGGGACGCCTGCTTCAACAAGTAGCATAGACATACTAGGAATATATCAACATGATAAAAAAAACAACACATGAAATGATTTATTTTTTTTGGATAAATAAAAATGATATTAATTAAACTTCAACTTCCTCCTCCTTGCATCCATCCATAAGCATTGAAGAATATCATATAACTGACATGACCTTCAGATAGAGGAGACATGTGTAGAACTAGAGATATGAATATGAAATTCTCAATAACAAAGGAATAATAAATATTACTCCTCCGTTATAAATGTCAACAATGGAAAAGCAAACAGTTTTAGAAATGTATAATTATTACACTTTTTAGTTAACTCGATGACAATTTTACCCTCTATGAATTTCTCCAGCTCATCGACTCTTAAATATTATGAATTTTAGTTAACTGCTTTATTTATACTACCCTTAGCCCACCTACCCGCCCACCAATATTGACTAATTGACTTCTAAACCCAGGGTATAACATATTATTGCATCATAATGAAGGGTAGAATTGGAAATTTACTAAATTGTAATGATCTATTTTTGAAAGTTGACACTTGCTATGGGACAAACTTACATAGAAATGTGGCGTATAAAACAAGAGAGATCTATGTCGATTTTGGGTGAAGAAAACAAGCAAAAGTTAACCACATTCCACAAACGCTAAAAATCGTACCCATAAGAACTAATAATGAGAGAAAACACCTAGCCTTAAGATAATTTGTCTGCCCAAAGTCCAAACTCTCCTATTGCAAGATTACATCCATCTTTAATACTACTTTTAGTTATATTTTAGCCTACAGGCTACACCTTATCAGTCAATCCAAAGGTGGATGACCTAAACAACTTTTTGCTTCTCGATTAGCACCTCTCCACATGCTGATGTTATTTCCAATACGTTACACTTTCATGCTGCCATCTGCATCTTATTATGTTTTTAGTACACTCGTGTCATTACCTAGTAGTCTGAATAAAACCCTTTGATGGTTTACTACAAATAAAATAAAATAAAAGCCTACTTCCAGCCATCGATGAGCGAAAGCACTACAACTCTGGAAGGAGATAATGCTTCTTTATAAATGACAGCCATCTTTGACATCTTTTTAAGAGGCAAATTTTGGAATAATGGAGAGAAGATTCAAGTCTCACGTCAGAATGTGGGAATAGATGGAGATCTTCATAATGGTGTCTACAAAATAACTTTTTTATCTTGCTTCGGCAGACTTCAATAGTCTGCTACCTTGATGCATGAGGGTTCAAGGAGTTATAAGTATTCTCATCCATGTAAAAGGGGCTCATTAGACTTACGCTGCGGTAAATTACACTTCTACCAAATCTAGCAGGCATGACGGAACACAATTTATCATCGGAAATGTTGTCATCAGTTATTATATAGGAGGTGGTGGATAATTCAGAAGTGTGATCAATCAAGGATTAGGGCCAATAGTATGCATCATGAAGAGTTTGCATAGTACTTGACCATGGTGAGACTTCTACCTACTTTAGAGTGTCAACTGTTGATTGTTTAACAAAGAGAGAAGTAGAAAACATCTATTATCCTCATTAACATTTTGGGAAAGGTGTTTTGTTTAAGATATGGGCATTTGTATGGAATTAATTCCCGTTGTTAATAAATATTTTGTATAAGGTAAACTTTAAAGCATTAATAATGTAGCTAATTTAAGTTTTAACTATATATTCACGTTAGACATATAATCTTTGTTATCGACTGCTATTTCCAATGTTATATAGCAGGGAAGTTCAATTTAGTCACAAAATGAAATTGCTTATAAAGATGATAAAGGGTATACTAGAAAGAAAATAAGTTGTTCCTCCGTTAAAAAATGCAACATTTGACTTGACATATAGTTTAATAATGATGTTGACTTAACTATTGGTCAAATATCAAAATGCCCCTCAACTAGGATAAAATAAAGAATACTTGTGGACCAGAATTGAAGTTAACAGTTATCAAGTAAGGATCACTAATGAGCAAAAAGGTCAATTTGGATCACAAACTTCCCCAAACCGGAAATGTTGCATTTTTTTGGAACACAAAAAGTAAAGTGTTGCATTTTTTTAGTATTCGAAATGGTAATATGAAGGACGTTCTTGGCAATCTCATTGTGAAAGAGCACCATTATAAAAATTATAATCAACTGAGTGCATTGCACAAAGAAAAATAGGAGTCCATTTGTCAAGACTCAAAACTTCTCTAACTACACATGAGCCACCCTCTATTTTCGAGTCTCGACACCTTGTTTATCATTAAATTCAATAAGTGCCAAATCCCCCCACCCATCTGAGTTTGAAATTCATTCAATTCTATATGCGGACATCCATATTAGAGTATCTTGACTGGTGCTCCATGCATCCTAGGAAACCACCCTTAATAGCCTTCCAGTTTCTTCAACACGAATAGTAAGCAGAATCAATGTGCTCAACAAAACCACATTCCACCATGTAGAAAGAAGACATACATATACATCAACCTACAACTTCTATGAACTTGGTGATTGGAAAAGCTATTTCTTCTCTACAAAATATTCACAGCATAATCATTGTGTCAGATGGAAAGAAAATGCACTAAATCACTAATGACTTGATACAACCATAGTGTATAGTGAAAAAAGGCCAACCAGACAAGGCTTGAAGAAATATCATAAAAATTAGACTTGGGCACTTCAAAGTCAACTCAAATATGAGATATATAAACCATCATCTATCTTCTCTTGGCAAAAAAAAAAAAGGAATTCTATCTTGGAGTAACTTGCTGACGAACAAAAACCAAAACTAGGTTAATCTATTCATATTGAAAGGATACTGGAGCCCCTAAGATCTAGCATTCCGCTCATTCCAATTTCACCTGAAGATCTGCATTGTAATTCATTTGCATCTGATCCCTGAATGGGAGAAGTATAAATGTTCAGCTCACGGGGATGTAGTGGAAAATCTCATCTTCCCCGGGTTCGAATTCAGGAGCTACCAAAGCCCTTGTGGCCATCGAGGTTCACTTGCGATGACTCCAATTAAGCTAGCCCGGATACCCACGGTTACCCAAAAACAAAGATGTTCAGCTAAAGGCAACATGCAAGGTTCCCGAAAACAACTAATATCAGGTACCTAAGGCCTGAAATGATGGGCCAGGGGAGGAACAAGTGAGATAGAGAGTTGTTTGTTTGCACACATAAAACATAGTCCTCTAAGGACGAGGTCTCTCCAAGATACATTCCATAGACCTCACTGCATGATATCTCTCCACACGGTCTACTAGTTGGTGCTAAATCATTCTCTATAAGTTTGTTGATGACAAATAAATAAAAAACTCATGTATCTTAGTTGTTCAGGTTAAAAATACAGAATTTTGTAAAGCATGTAACAGGAATGGAATAATGCAAAGGTAACACGATATATCACTTCAACTAAAATGTTCAAGAAGATTATTTGAATAATGAAGAGGACAGATCGAAAGTCCATAACAAAATGTTTGTCTTCATTCAGACCTGGAGCATTATCAAAATTGTTTCTCTATGCTTGGTATTATTTGAAGAAAGGTCTTTGGGTTGTCTAACAAAAAAAATATCCACCTTAAAGATCTCTTTGGATCCTATTAACGACGATTTTTTTATCCAAAACAACAAATAGATCCCTTGCTTGATATGAAGGAGACATACTAGGAATATATCAACATGATAAAAAAACCAACACATGAAATGATTGCTTAAAGCTAGTATTTTTAAGAAGAGAGTTTTAATCCCCAAACCCATTATATCCATCCACTTTGAGCACTCTTGAACATTCTTTCATACAAACCTTAAGTGAAACTTGCATAGAGCTCTAATAGTGCAGTCTCGCTTTCAACAGAAGTTGATGTGTCAATTTTATCTGGAAAACTGCTTAAAGTTGTGTAATAAGATTTTGAACGTTGAAGCCTCTTTCGTAACATCCAAGAGAGTTGAAAAATATAGTTGTATGTACGATCCAACAAGTTCCCTCAAATTTAGCATGTATGGTTTGATTGTTCCTATTGTCAAAATTGAGTTGCAAAATATCAGTCCTGGACTCCTGGTCAGGTTGCCAGCAAAAGGAAACGGCTTGTGAGCAACTGTAATTCTTTACAAAAACAATTAGCGGTAAAAAGATCATGTTGGTCTTTATACTTCCATGTGCAACAGCCATCATGAAGAATTAATCTTGTGCGACATGCTAATTATATTCTTGGACTCGAGAGTCGTAGCTTTTGAACATGATGCTATATTGCAATTACTTGGCCTAATGATGTGTCATAGGCTTTCCATGGTTATAAATTGTCCGATGTACTATGAAAAGCTATTTAGTGAAGAAAATTCGAGCTTCACACACTTAAAAGCGAGGTACTATGGTTCCCTATTGACAATTTAAATGGTCGGAGATTAGAATATTTTCACCTTAAAAGTAATTCGTAGCATATTGTCGTTATCCCCAACTTTCTCAAATGTCCCTAACCAAGACATATGAGAAAGTTGGGGACAACGACATTATTCTACTAATCATTCTTTAAGTTGAAAAGATTCTAACTTCCGACCATTGCAATTGCCACTAGGGAACTACAATACCGCTCTCTCAAGTGTATGAAGCTCAAATTTTCGTCACTAGATAGTTTTTCACAATACATCAGATAATTTATAACACTAGAAGGCCTAAGACATCATTAGGTCAAATAATTGCATATGTCATCATGTTCAAAAGCTTCGACTCCTGAGTCCAAAAATATAAATAGCATGCTCGTTCAAAATGAATTCTTTATGGTGGTGATCCCGGTGGTTGTTGCATATGAAAGTACAAAGGTCTTTGAGTTATAGAACCAACACATGACCGCTATTCCATAGATAGCATAGAGCTCTTACATAGCGCCTAATAGGCTAGGTGAACTAATTTTTTACCAGTAATTGTTTTATATTGAGTTATGATTGCTCAAAAACCGTTTAGCTTTGCTAGTAACCTGACTAGTACTAATATTTGAATCTCAACTCATTTTTTACTAAAACAATTAAAACATTCATTTTGAACTTGAGGAAGCTTCTTGGACAATAGATACAAGTTGCTTCAGAAGTTTCTATGCACATGTTTTATATTATATACAATGCCATATCAAAATGATTTCAGGTTATTATGCACCAAAGTGCTTGGCCTATCAAGATCTTATTTAATTATGCAATAAGAGACTATGAGAGAAATGGTGCATATTTCCAGGGACTTGACTAATGAGTGGGGTTCACACATCAAACTTATGTGTAGAAACATAGGTCTTCTTCCAACAGCTTCATTCGCACTTTGTCCCATTTTATTCCAAAAAGGTTGGGCAACAACATGGACCTGAGGTTTGTTGGTCATTCTACTTCAGAGAGTGGTAGGTTTGTGGCATTGGCATCAATGGATTTTCATGTTATCTCTATGTCGACATGACTAACTTGACCTATCTGGCCATAAACTATAAAAATTTAAATGCAAGAAACTCTATAAAAGACCAAACCAAATGAACCAAGTATTTCCCATACAAAAGTAGGATATGGGGGTAATGAAGTACGCAAACCTTGCCTCTACCCAGAGAGACAATGCATGGAACTCTCTCATGGGCTATCGTTGAAGTACAATGAACCAAATGAATGGCAAGATATTAAAATTATGAAGGAAATGCAACCAATATGGTGAAGCTTTGATGATCCCCCAACAATTACTAGCAAATTTAACCTTTTTGAGTATTTCATCTCTCTAAATGCATAAATATAGATATCGCGCAGTATATAATGCCATTAAAATTGTGCATTTACCATAACGAAAAACAATAATCCAAATTGCATGAGAGTTAAATGACAAACCTGCAAACGCTTTTCCTTCTTTCTTTCATTCCTCTTGGCCGATTTGCTCTTAGGTTTACTAACAACATCCACTTCAGGATCATAACCAGGGGGCACAGTTTCCAGAGACTCCATTTCCTTCTTCAACTGGTCATCATCATCATCATAAATCACACCGAAACACTAATTCCAACTTCAAGAATCGATTAAAAAAAATCTAGAAAGAAATAATATAAAAAAATCTAGAAAGAAAGAAAATATAAACATACCAAGGCACCTTTAGATTTGTAAATGGCGACTTCATCTTGAGGAACGTAACCAGCTCTAATACGAATGGGTTTGCGTAGGGTTCCGTCGGGTCTTCGGGTGGGGCCAAGGATTCTTTCTCCTTCTTTTAGGGTTTTGCTTAGCGAAGCAGCCAGTTGTTTCGCTTCCTCTTCTTCTTCTTTTTCTTCTTCTCCTCCGCCACGTTCATTAGCACTGCTTGCCATCAAATACAAATACAAATACAAATACAAATACAAATCTGTTGGTGATGAATAGAATCAATGATTATCAAGGAAGGATGAGTAGTGGAGTGAGTGAGGTGCTTCTTTCCTTCATCACAAATATAATAAAATCGCCTTCTTCAATTGGAGGAGGAGGAGGAGGGTTTTTCCTTTTCCTTTTCCCTTTCCATTCTATAAATTATGGTACCCCAATTCAATTTTAGGTTTGGATCAAAATCTATCTATACATATACTATATTATAAAAACGAAATAAAAACTCTTAATTATAACATTTTAAGCATACAACTAATTAAAACCAATTACTTAATTTACAATTTCTTAATGCTTTGATACAACATTTCCAAGCAAAGTATCTCACATAATCATCTATTTGTGGAATGAATACTCATTTATTAATATAAATATTTGTTTTTTTGTTTGAGGATTTTATAAAATATATTTTATATTAGCATAATCTATTTTAAATGTAGATTTTACATTTAAATCTATATTAATGAGATGCCAAAGCCCTTGTGCCCATGGAGGTTCACCTGCGATGACTCCAGACCATTCGTGGTCGTCCGGGGATTAGTTGGTGCGCGTAAGCTGGCCCGGAAACCCACGGTTACCAAAATATATATATATATATATATAAAATCTTTTTTCTTCCGTATTTTTTTATATTAATGAGATGTAATATAAAATCTTTATTTTTATCGACTAATACTATGAGGTCTTGAAGTCAATAGTCAGATAAATTTTCAAGTGGTACTGAGTGAATTTGAACTATACCAGTTGAGTTGTCGGTTACAAAAGATATAAATCATTTATTTTCTTTGTCATATTTGATGTGGGTTGAATGTTGTTAATTAATCTACAGATTATACGTTCAAAGTTATTGTCAAGTGTTGTCGAGGAGATTTCAGAAAAATTGCAAAATCTGTAAAAATGTATGTTCATATTTATAATTATTTCAATAATAGTGATATGTTGTGAGACATGTCGTTTGAGCTTTAAATAATATAATACAAAACTATTACCAATATTATTGTACAAACTCATAACAACAAACGATTAAGAATATATACAAGTTAACCACTTATGAAAATACATTCGTTTTTCACATTGTATTTCATTAACTGTTAACAGAGAAATTAAGTTTCATTTTAACTCGGTTCAATATTCTAACAAAAAATTTATCCTCCCGTGCAATGCACGGACCCAACACTAGTTAATACCAAATAATAGGTTTAAATAAGAAGTTTTTTAATTATTTCTATTTATGTAATAAGATATTTTTTTAAATTACTAATAAAATATTTAATTCTTCTATTTTTTATTATTTTATTTAATAAAAAGTTAATTTTAATATTTATTTGAAATCGAGTGATACTGATATAAATATTTTTTTACGTAATTAAGAAATATAATTTAATTTAATAAACTGACATCAACATCATCAATAGTTATAACATCTACTGTTTTTTTGAACTACAATTAACGGATCATCCATCATCAAATGAGAAATCTCATTGTCGATTTTACTGGATTCCGTCAATATATGCTAAGAATCATTAAAATATATATTAAAGATGAGTTTTATCCGACTGGAATGTAAGTAACAATGATTTGATCTTATGAACTTAGCAGACCAAATACCAGATATTACAATTACTAAAATATGTAATTTTTATGAGATAGAATACGTATTAAAATATCACAAAGTCATTTTCAATTATTTGTGATCGGTTAATATTAATGGTATAACTTGATACAACTTTTAGATGATCGAAATATCAAATTGCTCGATCTGTTATTTTGCCAAAGATATATTTATTTGATAAAAACAATGTGTGACAAGATAAATACTTTTAATACAAACAGAACACATCATTTGATTACAGAACTACTTACCGATACATCATATTTTGAATGAATAACGCACATTTTGTTAAACTATAAGAAAACTTCATCACTTATGAGTATTGTGACTTGATATCGTTCGATCTACCAAAACATTGTGTTAATTTAGCATATTGTATGCATATTTTCTCTTTCGTCATCTATGGTCCTTTTTTAACGTGATCGCATCTTCAATGCCAACTTGTGTTCTATTTGTTTTTTTGGAAAGGGGACGACACCTCTGGCAAATATATAGAAAATAACAAATACACATGAAAGGAAAGGCATGGAACTAACCACCCAAACTTGTGTTCTATTTGTTATTGTATCACGATATATCATCCTCGTGTGATGTGTTTTTTGACTTTTTACCAGTGACGTAAATTAGTTTATATTTGATACTACTAAATAATCTTTTGCATTTAAAGTGGATTTTTTTTTGAAAGGGTATCATGGGCCTATGGCCCAGACTAATCCCTGGCAAAGCAACCGACTGCGAAAGCATTCAGCCCTGAGATTAAACCCAGTGGCCATAAGGCGAATTTAAAGTGGATTTTAATGGGTTGTAGTCAAATAATTACGTAACTCTGTTTCAATTTTTATATCTTCAAGTCCCATAACGACATGATAAACTTTACATTCTATGTTTTGCAACCAACATATCTCCTAGTCTCCTACAACCACAATCATCTCTTTTTACCTATATTTCAAACTTGATAATATCACAACATATTTTTTTAAAGGTTACCACAAGTGTAATTCTATGCAATAGTGGATCCATTAATTTTGGTAAGGAAGGTCAAAATTCAAATTTATGACTTTTTAAGGGTTATATATATATATAGAGAGAGAGAGAGAGAGAGATGGGGATTAGGTTTCGGTGAGAAGTTGAGTTAATGGTGAGAAGCGTAAGAAGTGGTTATCGACCGTTAGATGAAAAATTGACACATATTAAGATGAGATGCACCGAGATAAGATGCACCAGATCAATTCTCTTCTAAGCTGCAATTCATGGGAGAGCTTGAGATTAAAAAAGATTAATGGTTCAGATCCACTTCCCACGTTTCTCACCATTAACTCAACTTCTCACACGATTCTTCAAATGAAAGTTCAAATGAAAACTCATTTTCCATTGTACACGTGAGAACAAATCTCAGCCATTCGATCTCTTTTGATCCAACAACTCATATTAAATAGAGTTTTTAATTTTAAAATGCTTAGGGGTAAAAATGGAAGAAAATTTAAATACACGCCTACCATATTTGACTTTTTATTTTCTTTTTTAATAAAAAAAATTTTACCCAATTAAAGTTTAAAATAAATTATCTTAAAAATTACTAATATTTTAATCAAACAAATTACATCAAAAAACGAGAATTTCGTGCTCTTCGATATGACATCCATCTCGATATAGTTTTTTTGTCGTTTTAACCTTTTTTACGTGAAATGCTATATATGTGTTATATTCATTATGAATATTTATGTACGTTCAAGTTTGTACAACGCCTCGACACCGTAAGTATGTAACTTGACATCACCTTCTTCAACACTTTCTTCAACGTCGTAAGACATCACGTTTCTTCAGCACCGTAACCCAACACCCATGAAGACGAATCGAGAACCTATCGAGTAATTCTGTTGTGAACCTGGGAACAAAAGAGAGTGTGTCACGTCTCCACATCTTCATAGGTCATTCATATGTTATTCATCATGAATAATGTATCATTCAGGATGAATAATACAACATTCAAGGTGAATAATTCACGATTCATGAATTCGTGTATTATTCGTCATGAATGTTGTGTAATTCATCCTGAATACTATATTATTCAACATGAATAATGAATGAACGTTCATATTTGTTATTCATACTGAATGTGAGACATCCGGGGATGCACATACATATTCATAATAAATTAAACCAAATTTCGGTTGTGAATTGGGAAACAAAAGAGAGTGATCCACGTGTCTACACCTTCACGGGTCATTCATAAAGCTCTGTTCTGTTCTAATCACTTCGATTTCGCTTTTTTCGCCTCTTTCGCTAGCTGGCAACACAACTTTTACGGAATCAATGTGTTCCAATTTCTGGCCTTATGCCTTGCCACTGGAGCCATTCTAAAAAGGGTGAGTCTTCCTACACGGCTGGACGCCCGGCTCGAATTTTGATCTTGACATGTCGGTGGTTTTTAACCATATTATTCATGATGAATAATACATGAATAATAGATTCATGTATTATTCATCCTGAATATTGTATTATTCATCATGAATAGTGAATGAACGTTCACCTTTGTTATTCATACTGAATGTGGACACCTGAAGACGTGCATGCATATTCATAATGAATATAACACGTATATAGAATTTCACGTAAAAAACGGTTAAAACGAAAAAAAAACTATATCGAGATGGATGTCATATCGAAGAGCACGAAATTCTCGTTTTTTTGATGTAATTTGTTTAATTCAAATATTAGTAATTTTTAAGATAATTTATTTTAAAGTTTAAGGGGGTAAATTTTTTTTAATTTGAAATAAAAATAAAAAGTCAAAGAAGGTAGACGTTGATTCAAAATTACAATTTTGTTCTTAATCACTTCCCAATTAACCTTATTATGTATTAACCATTGATTAGTTTTCTAAGTTTTGATCAATGGTTAAGATTTGTTCTCATGTGCACAATAAAAGATGAGTTTTCATTTGAACTCACCCCTATATATATATATATAGACTTGGGACCACGTGAGACCAACCTGTTTTCGTGAGACCCGTGAGACCAAGAATTTACACTTGAATCTTCACAGCAAATGCTGTGAAGGTAAAAACATTCACAGCAAAACACTGTGAAGGTTCAGATTTTTTTACCTTCACAGTGTTTTGCTGTGAAGTTTCAAGTGTAAATTATTGGTCTCACCAGTCTCACGAAAACATGTTGGTCTCACGTGAACCCAACCATATATATATATATATATTGAGAGAGAGGAGTCACAATCATTTGTTAACCAAATAAATCGTATTATTTTTGTTAACCGATATGAGTCTTTCATTTTTTTGATCAATAGTTATGATTAAATGACATGTTATAAACTGATAAAAAAGGAAATAAATTAAATGGTATTAAATGAAGGTTTTTTTTGGAACAAATTATTTTTTATTTTTTGAAGATAACCATTTTTTATTTTTGAAATATAATCAACTAATATTTAAATTATTTTTAATTTTTTTAAATATAATCATATTTTTATTTCTGAAAGATAATCAATAATAATAGAGTAAATTACATTTTTGGTCCTTATGGTTGCCACTCAATATCAAGTTTGATCCCTCTTTTAAAGTAATTACAGTTTTGGCCGCTATGGTTGCCATTTTGTTTCACTTATGGTCCATCTAAGTAATTCTAGGTAAAAATTTGTGACACCCGGAAATGAATCTTAGTAAGTTAAAATAAAACTCTCAAGACTTTAAATCTTTTATATATTTTGTAATTGGACCTTTGGAAACCATTAATCTGTATCTCAAACCTTAATCGTTGGACCCCAGTCAAGAAGCAAGATTCGGGAAATTTTTGGGCTCTCGAGGGGTGGCGCGATAGGGCCTCACGACTATGACAAATGTCATAGTCGTTGGTCAAGGTCGCCGAGGAAATAAGGGTTGCGGTACGCACCCGACGATTGTGACAGCGACAGTGCCCATTGGCACAACCGCATGTTACTCTCCCCCGGATGGTACCGAGAGTGGGGCTTTGTCTGCGACAGTGACCTTGGGCATAGTCTCCAGACACTATCACCGTTGGGGGCTAAAGGTATAAAAAACCTACCCTTGACCGATTTTACCTCATTTTTCATAAGCTCTTCGATTTTGGTCAGATATTTAGAGCATTTAGGGCGATTTTGGAACCTTAGAAGCTCTCTCCTTATTAATTACTTGTGTGGTTGTTGTTGGGAGCAATTATTGGTCATCAAGTTTACTTTGGAAGCTTTTATTGAAGATTCTCAAGCATTTCAACCACCAACTCATCTCTACCTTCATTTCTAGGGTTTTGCCATTTTCTAGGTTTTGGGTAAAAACCTAGATAGTGAGTTCTCAAACTTTTTGTTAAGCTAGATACATATCATTACTTGTTCTTTATTGTTATTGTTACTCTCTTTATTTATCTATCATGTTTAATATGATGCTCATATGCAAGTAATGTTGGGAGTTGTTATCCAGATAACAATGTAAACAAGATGATTTAACCAATTCCATCAATTCCAATTTTATTTATCAATCACAGAAATGATTACAATGAGCTCTCAACACTTTATCTCTTTAACTCTGAAACTCTCACAATTCTATCTTTGTTGTTACGCCTCTAACACGCACAACACAACCTATTTATACAAACACAGAAACACGCACACACAGAACGCGCACACACCTAGAAAAACAGAAATTACAACATTTGACTTTGACTATAATACACTGGACTTTGACTTTGATGCTGAGAGTTGACTTTAACTTTGACCTTCAGTCTTCAGTCTTCTATGATCTTGTATCCAACATGTTTATGCTCTAACAGGAGCCTATAGACCATTTGGGGAAAGATGATGATAATAATGTTTTAAACTTAGAGAGGTGTCATGTCTACATGGTTACCTTTATTTTACCAATTTTAAAGAAGTAGTCTATTTGTTTGGGGTTTTTGACTTAAAGTGAATAAATGACCTTATATGACACTTGAGGGGTTATTGTAACACCCCGAATTCTGGAATCTCTGTAGCATTCTTCTCATTTTGGAACTTTCTGTGTGTTGAGATTTAATAGTTAAATATCGAGTTTTATCTGATTTAAGCATCGTGGGTTGAAAGTATCAAATTTTGGGAAAGTTTGGTTTCTCGCGACAGTGCCCGCGATAGTGACACAGTGTCACAATCGCGAAGGCACAATCACTGGGGGTCTTGAACTCTTGGTACATCTCGTGCGATTGTGCCAGGAGAGAGTGCCCTGGTCACAATCGCGGGACACTATCGCCCCGTTTGTACCGCAGGGTGTTGAGTCCGCACGACTATGCCTGCGAGAGTGACAAATGTCACTCTCGCCGTGTCACTATCGCGGACGGGGTTCTTGGGGTATTTAATGGCAGGTCCGAACTTCTCTTCATTTTATTTCTTTTTGGTTGGCCTCAAGTCATTTTCCTCTGCTAGGTTAAGGTAAGAATCCTCCATCTTCACCTCTCTCTTCATTAATAATCTTAGCTACCATCCCCAGTGATATTTATGGCAATCTCTTAGGTTGTTGAAGGCATTAAAGTTCAAGTAATCATCTCCTAGGGTTTGAGTTTTTTGGTAAAACCTAAGAGGTGAGTTCTTACACTTTTTATAAAACTTTATACATGTCAAAAGGTGGATTTTGAATACCTAATCATCTTCTTTTTCATACAATTGATTTGTGGAAACTTTGTAACAAACCTAATTTTTAGAGATTATAGGGTTTATGATACTATCTTGAAATGGAGGTGAATAACCTTGATAATGGTACTAGTAGTATATTTATACTTGGGAAATGTATTTAATTGGATGACTTGATCGTGTAAAATGTTGAAGTTGGAAAAGATGAACTTATGGTTAACATTGATAAGTTTGTAACTTGCGTTTTAGCATGTTTTGGAATTGAAGTATGTAAAGGTTGTGTATGTGTCAATTATTGACCTTTTTGGTAAACAATGTAGAATGCCGTTGTGTCAATCACCTATTATATCACCTTATGCATATTATCAAATATCGAATTTTAGCTTTTGGCCTTACGGGTATTATGTGGCTTAACTGCTTGCATTTGGGAGTCATGACCCCGTAATTTGTTATATCATTGTTCTGGCGTTGGAACGATTAGTTTCCCACGTCGAGGCATGTTTAGGCATCAGATTGGGTTATAAGTCCTACGTGCTCAAGTATTACGATATTGGATGAGGATTTCAACGTAAGGACCCTTCGGGGTTGAAGTTGACTTTCCGTGGGTGTAAGTTTAAAGCCACTGAGTCTGACATCCCTTGCGTGTACTTTATTTGTGTATTGGCTTTACTGACTTATCGAATGACTTACTTTTGTGTTCCGTCATTTGTGTTAGTAAGGGGGTCTCCCCCGTTAACCCAAGAGGTACTTGCTACATTCAAAAACATTATTATTATCATTATTGTCACAAATGGGTTTCTTTTATTTACTCTTACGTTCGATTATTTTTAACTGCAAATGTTTGATCTCACTAGGCTTTAGCCCAACACTTTTTCTTAAAATGACATGTATAACAGGTCAGGTTTCTGGTGGGATTCGTCGGGATTGAGTGCATGGCCTTGTTGTCAAGAGCGGTCTTTTTGGGAGATGTATAGACTGGTGTTTCGATAGTGGGCTTACTTTTGGAAGAATAGCAACACCCGATACTAATCATTCTTTCTTTAAGTTAGATTATTAGGTTGTTAAGTATATTCTTCATTTGATTAATTGTTAAGGCTACAATTTGATTCCCCGTCTTCTCGGGATGATACTTTGGGATTGTTATAGCAGGTTTTGTATACCCAGGTTTATCCAATTTATAGCCGTCATATTGCAAAATTTTCGAATTTTATTTCTCTAAAATTTAGGGTGTTACAGTTATGTAACACCCCGATTTTTAGAAAGGTATAATTTCAAGTTAATACAAAAATGGGTGTCTTAGAGAAAAAGAAGAATTAATATTCTAGACTTGAATCCTAAATTTTATAGTCTTATTGGATGAAGGGTTCAATTACGAGTCCAACAGTTCTTTCTAGAGAAAAATCGGAGCTAAAATGAAGAAGTTATGACCAAAACAGTGATCGGACAAGAAAATGAAGAAAATTGGGCGACCAGTGTTCCGCGTGGATATCCGCACGGATCAATCAGCGCCGGCATCCACACGGAGCCACTGTGTGCAATAAAACGGGAAGATCCGGCCCCAAACCTCATTTTCACCAAAACCTCAACACTTCTCCTCATTTCCTCTCCCAAAATCGACCCCCAAACCCCAAATTTGAACCCTAATTCATGTTTGGAGGATTTCCTCCTAAAACTAAGTGTTTCTTCTCCACCTAACAAGTTTGGAGCTAGAACCATCATCCCTCCATCTTCATCTTCTCCACCAAGTTTCTTATGGTTTCACCCAACCTTTTTATCTATTTTGAAGATGGGAAGTTTGTGGCTCACTTTGGTGACCTAGAAGTGCATTGTTGATGGATTCAAGTTGTGGGTAAGGTAACCTTATCTTTTCTTCATCTATGGAAATTAGGGTTTTGACATAAGTTGAGATCTTCATGTATAAAGTTTGGGGAACGATTCTTTGTGGTTGAATATGATTATTTATGGTGGGAAGTTTATGGATCTAGGTTTTTGGAAGTGTTTGGATTGAAGATCCAAGCGTCTTCAATGGAGCTCAAGTTGGTGGGGAAAATATAGATGTAGCCTAAATCTAGCAATGTGAGTTTAAGTTGATTTGTGAAAACGTTGTACATGCCAAAATGTCCATTTTAAAGTGTTTACGTGTTTTACATGAAATTATCAATTGTTGAGTTATTTGGTAACTTTTGAGTATTTGAAGTGTTAGCTTTATAAACTTTGTAAAACACCCACATTTGGGATTTTGGGCATTTTGATAAATAAGTCATGAATTAAGGTGTTTTAATGATTTATTGCATAAATAGATATTTGGTCAAAATGCACTTTTAGTGTTTGTCGGGTTTTATGCATCATTCATGAAATGGGATGTTTTGAAAAGTACGAATGTGTGAGTCCTTTGGTTTTGGGTCATTCCCAACTATGGGAACATTTTAGAAATGGTAAACCTTTTAGTTTTGGGCCGAAGGCCAATTGTGACGTGAGAGACAAAGATTTTTGGGAAAAGACGTATTTTGGTTTCGTAACCCTTTTGGCTCACGTATTTTAGCCAATCGTTCATTATGCCTTTTGGGGCTTAGTTTACACTCAGACGAGTTTTTGGAACATTTGTTCAGTTTTGGTAGCTCGTTAAGGAGCCTTGGAAGTATGGTGTACTTAGTTGCATCTTATTTTAGAGTTACATGTTTTGAATGCGTTAGTTCATTCGTTTGAGTCATGTAACGTTTTAGACTGTAATGCATTGGATGCATAGGCATATGAGTCAGTCAGTTGGTTTAGTTGGGGACTTTATCCCCGTTTTGGGACTGGAAATTATTTATGGCTAGCAGGAACTCGAGGTATAGATCATGGGTGGTTGAACTCGATAACCGTGTAACCTTTAGTGAAGGGAGGTATAGATCGTGGGTGGTTGAACTCGATGCCCGTTTGTAATCCAGTCTAGTTACTCATCATGGAATTTAGTGTCCGCGTTTGAAGTCTAGTGAGTGGTCCTCAAGTCATGTTTTATGGAAGCTTGCGGTGGTGCTCTGCAGAGTCGTATACTGAGCTAAGTCTTGTGGTGATGCCTATAGTGAGTCGGATACGGGGACTTTGTGGCTTTTGTGGTGACACTCATCTAGAGGTCGAGTAGACACTTGGGTCATTTGGGTATCTTGCGGTGGTAGCTCAGTAGGGATCCATACACGGGGATCCATGACTCTATGTGAAGCTCGTGAACATCGAGAAATGGCTTAACTTTGTGTGCCCACCACTTTCGATGGAATTCGGGTCTCCCCCGTCCACGAAAGGTGTTGTTTTGGGTATTGAGTTTTATTATCCATATTTTCGGTGACGTTTTGTTTATATGGGTTTTATCCATGGTTTATGGGTTGAGTATTATGCCTCACCCGTGTTTTGGGTGTTTCGGGATATAAAATTTTATCCGCGTTTCATAAATTAGGAGTTCGCTTTCTATTCTCATTTTGAGTGAGTTTAGGTTGAATTTAATTTACGAAAGAACATTTTATATTGGGATCTTAGTCCTTAAAACAGTTTGGTTTGGAAAACGTTTATGAGATGTCTCCTTTGTCTAAAATGCATATTATTGGAAAACGAGTCGTTTTCATATTTGAAGCATATCATTTTGAAAGACTATGATTTCATTCACATTGTTCCTTTTTATCGATATATTTATTAATGTTGAAAACTCTTGAACTCACTAGGCGTTAGCCTAACCCTTTTTATTTTTCGACATGTGCAACAGGTTTCGTTGGGAATAGTTCTAGTGACACTGTCAAGAGAGGAGTGCTAATTGCGTGCTCGAAGAGTGATTAGCTTGTTGAAGTCTTCCGCATTTGTTTTGGGAAGAGCAACTTAATGTTTGAGGTTAAGTAACACCCGACTTCGGTTTAGTACTTGTATATTATTGGAAATTATATTTGTTGAGGTTAGTTATAGAATTTTAACATGAGGAATGTACTGAGTTTTGAATTGTATGAGGGAGTTTTGTTCCTTATGTTGATATTATACCAAAATTTTAATTAGTTGCTCTTACCAAATATGAGGGTGTTACAATTTGGTATCAGAGCTTAAGTTTGAGAGAATTAGGTGTTGATTTTGGATGCGTAGACTCAAACTAGTGTTATTTTAAGTTATTGAAAGTAAAATTGCACCATGAGGTACTTTAAGATAGGATATTTTGGGGTTGATAGAGTCGCTAGAAATGGGAAACTCATCGAGGGTAGCAAGAATGATCATGTACAGTACGTTCATAATTGCACTTGGCCAGTGTTATGGTGAATCTACATGTTACATGTGTATGCTTGAACTACTTTGATATGATGACCGTTGGGGTAGTAAGTATGTTTCTAAACAAGTAGTCGATAGAAGAGTTGATGTTTATAGTATTGTCATCTTGGAGTGATGGTTAAGCACGATGAATACATTAAGTTGACCATTTTGGGTCAGAGTTATTGGTTGAATTAGATCCGAATGACTATGGCGTGACTAGGAAATTGATAAGTGTGGTCCTAAGATGTTTTGCCGACCAAATTCATGCACGAAATTTACTTCTAAAATAAGATTGCATCAATTGTTTCTCATGTTCTCAAAGCATAAAGTGAGTTATATTACGAAGTCTTGGTAAAGTGTTTAGCACTCATCAGATTATAAACCGTGAGTTTAAGCACGCACAAAATTGTTTTGTTGCACGTGGTTGCAAACTTTTATTGAAAACCTCTCCATCCCCGTTTCGTGTCTAACGTTATTTTCGGATATTGTAACATCCGTGTTTTAATGTTATTTGGGGTATTGGGCAAGTAACTGTGAAAATTTGACCTTGACATTGGATCTCCTCCACGTATGTTAAGGTTTTAAAGGAAACGTTATTCCCATGTTCTTGCGTCCGAGTTTTCTTGGGAATTTTAGTCTGTACGAGTTGTGTTGAGTTTTATAGGGTATTATTTCACGATGTTTTTCAACGTGTGAGTGAACTTTCAGACGCGTATACTTGAGATGTTGTGTGCGTTAACTTATGAGTTTTGGTTTAATATTTTTGTCTCATGCGAGTTTTGCACATGTCTTTTCGCAACCGTAAGAGACGTCTTGAGAGTTTTGTTAGTAGATGTCATCCCATATGTTATTTTGGGAAGTTTCAATGTTGTGTAGTTTCTCTTTGGGTTTCATACAATATTATTTCGTTGTATGCTATTTAACATTTGAATTGATTTACACTTTTGCGCGAGTAAGCATGTGAAGGATCTTAAAAAAAATCGAGTTGAACTTCTGCTTTATGCCTTCTTCAGTTGTTGATTCTTTTGTTATCGTCTCACGCAATGCATTATATTGAATTACTGGTATACATGATTTTATAGTCACAATTTTTGGACAAGTGCATTTTATTCATGTGGTCCAAGGTTTGAAAACCGATTAAAAATTTAATTACGTTTGACCAAGTCACATGCACCTATCGTTTTACTAAGTTTGGGAAATGAACTAATATATGTGGGTCTTGTTGGAAATTTTACTTCGTGACATTTTGTGGTTTAAAGGAATGAATTTTTAAGTTGAAATTGTGAAGTTCCTCTTTTGGAGTTTGTAAAACATTGTGCACATGTTTTAGTGCAGAAAATTATTTTCACGTACACAATATAAATTAATGCATGCTAGAATCATAGTGGTCCATTTGAAAATTTTGTTGCGCATTTTTGTTATTACCATTATTAACGCGAGTAATGATATAGTGAATTTCGAAATGGTTTTTATATGTGTGGCATCGGTGACCACTTGCACACCTACCGAGTAAACGGTAGTGGGTTTTTATACGTGCGATTAATTGTTATAAAGCTTTTGCATTCGAAGGTTTTATAAAATTTCGACTTGGCATATTAATTTGAAAAACCTTGAACTCATTAAGGTTATAGATTTAAACCCCTATTGTGAAAGGAGTTGTAATTAAGGATTAGAGGAGTCCTTGGGAATTGAAGTGTCGGAGGGTCTGATTTGTGGTTAGTTTTGAATTTTGGGATTTCGGCTGTGAATAGGTGTACGCATGAATGCTTGGTATATTAGAGTTATGCATTCTACCGGCTATTTAAATGGTAATCTTGCTGTGTTAGTAAATCTTCGGGATAAATCATTGGGTGGTTGCTTGATTTCGATGGGATATGGACCGATGGGTCGGATGTATACCATCCGGGTGAGTCTTCCAGAATAGAGAAATTATGGCGATTTGTTTGTCGGAATTTAGTACCATGATAGCTGTCAACTTTAATTCGTTAGTGCAAAATCTGGAAGGAGATTTTGTGCTTCCAGATTTTGTGGAGGTATATCCACGGTTGAGGTGTAAACATTTTGAGGATAAGTGTCGACATTCGATCGAGTACAGTGACCGGTTGGGGTGCTTCCGTGCACTTTTGTTGAATTTGGGGGACTGCAAGTTAAGTGGTAACCTTAAGAATACTAGGAGCTGGCAATTAGGGGTCGATCATTAGTAATTCTATAATCAACAAGGTTTCCGCCGATTTACCAGTCGATGTTTGAATGCATTACGGGAGATGTGTAACCATGGAGTTTGGGGTAATCCGATCTCTACACATGTTGTGTTTGTGTCAGTTTGAGGAACCGATTTATTGAAGATTGGATCAGACCAAACTAGTGCTAGGAATTTCGTCAAGGAAAGGACGATAAACCTTTATGGTATTGATTATTGGAGGAAGTAGTGAGACCGTCGAAGTAGACCTTAAGTAGAAATCGTTTATTGAGGAGACCGTGATGTGTCAGAATTAGAAGTATTTAAGGGTAATGTTCGCCTTGGGGTGTCCTTGGTGGAAGTAGTCATTTAGTTAGGATCGTAAGCTACTTTTGAGGTAATAAGTGGGATCTAAGGTTGGGAGATGTTAGGACTGAAAGTCCTATGTGTTGAAAGTGGAATAAAGTATTTATAAGGGTTTAAAATGTATTTAATTAATAGTTGTTTTGGTATTGGGCCTAAAGCCCATAAGCCCATTAGACCTTGTAAGCCTAAGTATATAAAGACATATTTATCTCATAATTAAGGTTAGACAGTTTAGAGGAGTTAAGTCTCATAATTTTCAGATCTCTAGTCAATAGGTTTACTTTTCTCTGATCAGAAATTCTTTCTGTAAACTTGTAACCCTTTGATTTCATATTAATCATATGACTAGAGGTTGTGGCTATATTACTATTCATCATTGATTATTTGTTGTTGATTGCACTGTACTGTGATCTACAATTGGTATCAGAGCAGAATCGAATAAAGTTTCATTCGATACGATCAAAAAGGTTTGTCTAAAACCCTTTAATCGCTTATTAGACAATATTCAATTGATCGTTTTTTTTTCGGGGTTAAGATTGTTCATATATGCTTATTTGATTTTTGGGTTGATCTGAACTTTCTGCAAAATAATATCTGAACTTGCTGCATATCGGTCGCTGATATTTGGATATATTGATTTTTTTTTTGGGTTAAGTGGATTTCTATCGATTTTAAAAATAATTTTTTTTAGATCGGTCGATCGCTTCCTGAAATATTGATTTTATGCAAAGTTAATCTGATCTGAGTTCATATCTGCATAAGTTCTTGAGGTTCTGGCAAAAATTTCTGGGTTACATTGATTATTTGGTCTGTCGATTAAATTTCTGGGTCGATCGATTTTCAGTTTTCATCGACTTTATCGGGAGTCTATTTGTTAATCGAATTATCGGTTATCTTTTTGTGGTTATCTGTTATCGTTATCGACCGGACCCATTATTGACCGGTACATTGCTTTGTGTTCTTGACCGGTATACTAAAGGTGACCGGTACATTGCTTTGTGTTCTTGACCGGTATACTAAAGTTGACCGGTAAATTGTTTTGTGTTTGTGTTTGACCGGTATATGTGTGGATTTATATTTATATATTTGTGTGTGAAATGACTGTTGACATGCATTGTTAAACATGCAGTGTTGATTTTTTTTGCATACATATATATCGATCGTCTGCATCACATACATATTTCTGCAGTACATACATCTCACACATATATATTTATCTCACATCGCATGCATATACATATAAACAACCACATCACATACATACATATTTTCATATCCATCGCATTCACACAGTCTTATATATCCATCGCATACATTCATACATATATATTTTTCTGGAACTTCATCTCCGGGCGCCAGGTATTCTTCAATCGACCGGTACCTTGTTGTTGACCGGTGCTATCATCTGTCGACCGGTACCTTGTTGTCGACCGGTACTATCTCTTTTCCCCGGTCCCCGGTATCTCGACCGGTACTATCATTCGACCGGTGTCTCGACCGGTGCCTCGTCGCCCGGCCCCTCCAACGACCGGTGTCTCCCCGACCGGTCTCTTGCGACTCCCGGTGTCCAGCGAACCAACATCGAACAACTTTTGAGTTTTTCGATTGGTTTTCGAAATCATTTCGGTTGATTCGGTAGCGATCGTGAACAAAGTTTTTCAAGTTTTAAACTGGTAAGGGTTGTTTACAAAGCTTAAACGATCGTTTTTTATCGTAAAATTTTCACCCATATCAAGTTTTTAAATTCTCGTTCGGTTTCTGAAAAATCTTCGGTTGCTTCGTTCGAGAGTTTGAGCGACTGTTTCGAGATTTAATCAGTTGAGGAAGCTTAAGGGAACATAAACGATCATTTTTGGTCGAAAAGTTTTATCCCATACTGACTTTTTAATTTTTCGATCGTTTTCTGAAAAGTTTTCGGTTGGTTCGTTTGTGATCGTGGGTTGACCGGTTGAATTTTAATCTGTTAAGGACTGATCAGGGAGCTTTAACGATCATTTTGCATTGAAAAGTTCTAACCGTTTTCGAAGCTTTGCAGGTTGGCTCAACGAGGAAGACGATGAATAGTGTTTCCGTTAAGTGATGGTTAATTTTCTTTCTTTTTGGTCCTTTTCCGTTAAGTCTCAGTTAGTCCGGTTAGTTTGTTAGTTTGGTTAGTTTTATTTCAGTTTTAGTCCTTTTTCCGTTAGTTTTCAGTTAAGTCCGTTAGAAGTTTTAATTTTTACACTTTTAGTCCCTATAGTTAGTTTCAGTTTGTGTCATTTTTAGTCCTTCGTGTTTTTAAGTTTCTGTTTGTGTCGCTTTCAACCCCCGTACTTCAAGGTTTCAGTAGTTTGTCTTTTGTGACCCTAAACTTTCAAGTTTTAGACTTTGTCACTTTTGGTCCTTGCACGTTCAAGTTTCATCTCTTGTCAAGTTCAGTCCCTAGAAATCAAGCTTTTTCAGAGCCGGATCGAATACATTCTATTCGATACAATCAAAATGTTGAGCCCACCAAGTCTGCGGTCCAAAGGAGAATATGAAAGGTGGAAAGCTGATTTTCTGTACTTTGTAGACGAACATGAGGTGGGTCCCTACATCAGATTATCTTTAACTGAAGGAGAGATGCAATCCCAAATTCCTACAGAAGCTTCTCCTGTGGAAAAGAAGGAAAGAGAGAGGGCTAACAATTTAGCTCGAAATTATATGACTAGTAGTATCTCTAGTGACTTTCTTCATAACATTTTGAGTGAAATCTCTAGTCAAATATATTCTAACAATTTGACAGGAAAAGAGTTGTGGGATTGCATTGAATGGTTGATGCTAGGGCCAAGGGAACTGTTGAAAGGAAGAGAATTGGAAATTGAGAACTCTGAGCTAAAAGGAAAGATTTCTATTTTGGAAGCTAAACCTCAGCAAACAGTCTCTGTTGAAAGATATGAGGAAAAGATCTCTTAACTGAAAGATGCAAACGCCGATCTTCAAAAGCGAATATCTGATTTGGAGCAAAAGCATGCTAAAGATAAATCCGAGTTTGAGAAATCTTTCGCAAAGAAGGTCTCAGATTTTTCGAGAAAATGTGCTGATGAGAAGAAAGAAGTTGAGCTGAAATGCATAAAACTTTCTCAGCAAGTTTCTGATTTTCAGAAAGTAATCATCCTTGAAAGAGAAAAGTTTGCAAAAGAAAAGAAGACCATTGAACAAAAGAATGTGGGATTCTTCAAAGAAATATCCGGCCAAATAAAGGATGCTGAGAAGGGATTCGAAGAAGAGAGAAACATGTTTGAGACTGAGATCAAAAAGCTTACTGTCAAGCTATCTGAACTATCTGCAAATGCATTAAAAGAGCAGAAAACGAAGTCTGAGTTCACGAAGAAGTTTGACCTGCTTGTTCAAGAAAGAGACAACTTTGCTTCAACGATTAAAGTGCTTGAAAAGTCTGCATCAAGTTCAAATCAGAAACCTGTCTCTTCACAAAGGTCAGTTAAATCCTCTAATCAGATTCGTAGTACTAACCTTTTCTATGATAGAAATATAGATGGTTCAGGTACACATCAAAGAAGAAGGAGATACAAAGAAGAGGAACTGGTCTGGAAGAAGAAACCAGTTGAAGATGAGCTGAAAGAAAAAGAATCATGTGTACATGCAGTTAATGCCAAGAAGAACAATGCGAGTAAAGGTAAACCTGATCATATCTACTCGAGAGATCAATTACTCAGGTTGTCAGGTAAGAAATACCATTGTTCTTATTGTCGTACACATGATCATATTCACAAATCCAGGGATCATTTCTGGTATGGTTCTTATTCTATATCCCCCACAAGAACTGCAACTAACATTCGAGGACGCAAATACCAGTGGGTACCAAAGCCGAAAACTGATTCTTTGTTGCAGGCACCTACTGTCAAGGGGGAGTAGAAGAACTATGGCTTCTAAGTAAATCAGCTTAGAACCCGGACTTCAACGAAGTTTTGCTTCTGATCACATGACAGATCATGACCCGTCCTTCAATGTTCAGACTTGGATATTCTGCAAATATCCAGGGGGAGCTTATCTGATATATATCTGTTTATCATAATTTGAAGGGGAGCTTAAAGGTAAATATCTTCTGATCTAGATCTCTGATTGTTTGAAAGAAGAACAACTTTTGAACATGAAAAACGTGTTCTGAAATGTTCAAACCACTTCTGGTGCTCAAAAGATTTTATGAATTCAGAAGTGTGAGTTTAAATGTTTTTCACTTTTTGAGCTTTAATGTTTATCTGACTGTGTGTTTCTAAAGATCAATACTTGCGTATTATCTTATCCTTATACTGTAACGTATTCACACACACAGGTTCAGTCCTTCATTTGTACTTGTTATTACCATGTCTCATAAAGAAACAATTTTTCGATGGTAATACCCCCGTTTGATATTCAATGTTGTTGAGCATCAATCATAATATTGTGCTTTCATTGAAAAATTGTTTATATTTATTCATATAAACAAAATATCCAATTCTTTGATACCCAAACCAGTTTAGTTGATCTGATTGATACATTGTCAGATTCTCAAAGTTCAATTGCTCAAATCTCCCGAGCATACTTTTTGACAGTGTTATCTTATTTGAGCTTAAATGTTCAAGTTAAACTGTTGAGCTACCATTCTTTATAGTAATTACATGGGATTTGTGTGAGAGCTTAAACAGAACTTCCATGGATTCACGTAAACCAGTGTTTCCTACCCCGGAAGTTATCCTAGAGTGATTTGAGAGGCGAGGGGTCATAAATCAAAGAGTGGGGGAGATAACTCATCGGGTTGAGTTTTTCTCATTGTGTAGAGCGGAAAACTGGAAAATAGAGTTTGGTTAGAAGTGAGCTTAATGACAAAAAGAAAGAGGGTGTGAGAACAGAGTTAAAAGAATATGAAAACTCTGCACCAAACACTTTTTGAGCCAGGCAGCCACATCTACTGATTGGTTCACATTCTTTGGTGACCATCATTGAAAAAGGCACCTAGCCCATGCCAACTCTTGTTTTTACCCCACCAACCACTCGTTTCTTTCTTAACAAAGAAATGTTTCATTTTGTTTGGGGACGCAACATATATGCTATCTAGTCTTCACTCGGAAGATTTAGATATTGAAAAAGAAGGAAAGTTGCCCCACCTTCGCACCTCTTTCATGCACATTGAGTCCGTGTAATATCTGTTGCTGTCTCAACAGTTTACACATTTTTGAGCCTGAGAAAGCTAAGTAGCTTAAATCATTCTACACTTGCACGTACACACAAGGAATGAGTTTTCTTGTCATAACATTCATAGAAAATTCCTTTGTGGTTTTTCGATGATTGAATGGAAGCCCTGGGGAGTGAACTTCACAAAAACTCCTTTCCAACGTACATCTGTTGTACAAAGTGGCTCCGTGCTACTTACAGACATACTAACTGTATCATTTGTTGATTCAGGTTCACAATTCCTATTATATCTGAATTTGAAAAGATTCGGATATATACATTTCATGAATTGACGGATACTCAGATCAAAGGGCGGAGAATGTCAAATTATCATAAAGGGGAGATCAAAGAAAGTGCTGAAATTGAAGAAGTTTTGATGATCATGATGCTCACAATCATCAAAAAGGGGGAGAAATTTTACAAAGTTCAATTTCAAGTTCTAAAGAAAGAAAGTTCTGTGAAATGTTTGAGTTTCTGAAGACAAAGTTTGTTTTTCTGAAGACAGTCTAGAGATCAAAGAGATGAAGATGTTGTTTCGATTTTCAAAGATAAAGATTTTTTTGATAGTATTTCTTCTTTTCCGTATCATGTGGTGTCTGCTACAAGTTTGTTTATCATTCCTCCTACGAGCTGATTGAAACAAGTTCTTGAGATGAAAGCCTAGTCAACTCGCGGTTCAAAGACATATTCTTTGTTATTAAACTGAAGATGCACCATGGAATATCAAGTAACTCTCACATTATTTTTCTTGTGTGCTGATCCGATGTGATTGAGTTTTTACAGCTGAAAGCTGCTTGATAGTGCGTTCAGTCGAGGCAACTGTACATTGAATCTGGTTACAAAGTTGATACTATGAAGACCAAGAGCTTTATTCAAGGGGGAGCGTTGAAAGACATGAAGTCAAGCAACACCAAAGTTCTTCAAAGACTCAAGAGGGAAAGAAGATCAAGGCCTGAAGTTTTTTTTTAAAGTTGTTAAATGCTTTATTCAACTTTAGGGGGAGATTGTTAGGACTGAAAGTCCTATGTGTTGAAAGTGGAATAAAGTATTTATAAGGGTTTAAAATGTATTTAATTAATAGTTGTTTTGGTATTGGGCCTAAAGCCCATAAGCCCATTAGGCCTTGTAATCCTAAGTATATAAAGGCATATTTATCTCATAATTAAGGTTAGACAGTTTAGAGGAGTTAAGTCTCATAATTTTCAGATCTCTAGTCAATAGGTTTACTTTTCTCTGATCAAAAATTCTTTCTGTAAACCTGTAACCCTTTGATTTCATATTAATCATATGACTAGAGGTTGTGGCTATATTACTGTTCATCATTGATTATTTGCTGTTGATTGCACTGTACTAGGATCTACAGGAGACAACCGAGATCTTAATGATAAGAAAATGATTTGATAAGGACTCGATGTTCACCCTGTCATCGGTAAGATACACCAAACCTAAGAATTAGGTTTGTGACGGCTTGTTCTGAGAAATACAGTGTCAACCTCGACAGAGATGTAATCAGATTTGTATATGAGGCAAGGTATCGTGAAAGTATCCCTGTTGGTTGGAGATCCAAATGATCTCGCTAAATGCGACATTGGGTATTTGGTCAGGGTTCGAGGACAAAATCTCTTTTAAGGTTGGGAGGATTGTAACACCCCGATTTTTAGGAATGTATAATTTCAAGTTAATACAAAAATGGGTGTCTTAGAGAAAAAGAAGAATTAGTATTCTGGACTTGAATCCTAAATTTTATAGTCTTGTTGGATGAATGGTTCAATTACGAGTCCAACGGTTCTTTTCGGAGCAAAATCGGAGCTAAAACGAAGAAGTTATGACCAAAACAGTGATCAGGCAAGAAAATGAAGAAAATCGGGCGGACATTGTTCCGCGCGGATTGATCAGCACCGGCATCCGTGTGGAGCCAATGTGTGCAATAAAACGGGAAAATCCGTCCCCAAACCTCATTTTCACCAAAACCTCAACACTTCTCCTCATTTCCTCTCCCAAAACCGACCCCCAAACCCCAAATTTGAACCCTAACTCATGTTTGGAGGATTTCCTCCTAAAACTAAGCGTTTATTCTCCACCTAACAAGTTGGGAGCTAGAACCATCATCCCCCCATCTTCATTTTCTCCACCAAGCTTCTTAATGTTTCACCCAACCTTTTTATCTATTTTGAATATGGGAAGTTTGTGGCTCACTTTGGTGACCTAGAAGTGCATTGTTGATGGATTCAAGTTATGGGTAAGGTAACCTTATCTTTTCTTCATCTATGGAAACTAGGGTTTTGACATAAGTTGAGATCTTCATGTATAAAGTTTGGGGAACGATTCTTTGTGGTTGAATATGATTATTTATGGTGGGAAGTTTATGGATCTAGGTTTTTGGAAGTGTTTGGCTTGAAGATCCAAGCGTCTTCAATGAAGCTCAAGTTGGGGGAAAATCTAGATTTAGCCTAAATCTAGCAAGGTGAGTTCAAGTTGATTTGTGAAAACGTTGTAAATGCCAAAATGTCCATTTTAAAGTGTTTATGTATTTTACATGAAATTATCAATTGTTGAGTTATTTGGTAACTTTTGAGTATTTGAAGTGTTTAGCTTTATAAACTTTGTAAAACACCCACATTTGGGATTTTGGACATTTTGATAAATAAGTCATGAATTAAGGTGTTTTAATGATTTATTGCATAAATAGATATTTGGTCAAAATGCACTTTTAGTGTTTGTCGGGTTTTATGCATCATTCATGAAATGGCATGTTTTGAAAAGTACGAATGTGTGAATCCTTTGGTTTTGGGTCATTCTCGACTTTGGGAACATTTTAGAAATGGTAAACCTTTTAGTTTTAAGCCGAAGGCCAATTGTGATGTGAGAGACAAAGAATTTTGAGAAAAAGACGTATTTTGGTGAGACAAAGATTTTTGGGAAATTACGTATTTTGGTTTTATAACCCTATTGGCTCATGTATTTTAGCCAATCTTTCATTATGCCTTTTGGGGCTTGGTTTACACTCAGACGAGTCTTTGGAATATTTGTTCAGTTTTGGTAGCTCGTTAAGGAGCCTTGGACGTATGGTGTACTTAGTTGCATCTTATTTGAGAGTTACATGTTTTGAATGTGTTAGTTCATTCGTTGAGTCATGTAACGTTTTAGACTGTAATACATTGGATCCATAGGCATATGAGTCAGTTAGTTGGTTTAGTTGGGGACTTTATCCCCGTTTTGGGACTGAAAATTGTTTATGGCTAGTAGGAACTCGAGGTATAGATCATGGGTGGTTGGACTCGATAACCGTGTAACATTTAGTGAAGGGAGGTATAGATCGTGGGTGGTTGAACTCGATGCCCGTTTGTAATCCAGTCTGGTTACTCATCGTGGAATTTAGTGTCCGTGTTTGAAGTCTAGTGAGTGTTCCCCAAGTCATGTTTTATGGAAGCTTGCGGTGGTGCTCTGCAGAGCCGTATACGGAGCTAAGTCTTGCGGTGGTGCCCAAGGTGAGCCGGATACGGGGACTTGTGGCTTTTGTGGTGACACTCATCTAGAGGTCGAGTAGACACTAGGGTCGGGTATCTTGCTGTGGTATCTCGGTAGGGAGTCGTATACGGGGATCCATGACTCTATGTGAAGCTCGAGAACATCGAGAAGTGGCTTAACTTTGTGTGCCCGCCACTTTCGATGGAATTCAGGTCTCCCCCCGTCACCGAAAGGTGTTGTTTTGGATATTGAGTTTTATTATCCATGTTTTCGGTGACGTTTTGTTTATATGGGGTTTATCCATGGTTTATGGGTTGAGTATTTATGCTCCACCCGTGTTTTGGGTGTTTCGGGATATAAAATTTTATCCGCGTTTCATAAATTGGGAGTTCGCTTTCTATTCTCATTTTGAGTAAGTTTGGGTTGAATTTAATTTACGAAAGAACGTTTTATATTGGGATCTTAGTCCTTAAAAAAGTTTGTTTTGGAAAATGTTTATGTTGATGTCTCCTTCGTCTCAAATGCATATTATTGGAAAACGAGTCGTTTTCATATTTGAAGCATATCATTTTGAAAGACTATGATTTCAATCGCATTCTTCCTTTCTTTATCGATATATTTATTAATGTTGAAAACTCTTGAACTCACTAGGCGTTAGCGTAACCCTTTTTATTTGTCGGTATGTGCAACAGGCTTCGTTGGGAATAGTTCTAGTGACACTGTCAAGAGAGGAGTGCTAATTGTGTGCTCGGAGAGTGATTAGTTTATTGAAGTCTTCCGCATTTGTTTTGGGAAGAGAAACTTAATGTTTGGGGTTAAGTAACACCCGACTTCGGTTTAGTACTTGTATATTATTGAAAATTATATTTGTTGATGTTAGTTATAGAATTTTAGTTTGAGGAATGTACTGAGTTTTGAATTGTATGAGGGAGTTTTGTTCCTTATGTTGATATTATACCAAAATTTTAATTAGTTGTTTTTACCAAATTTGAGGGTGTTACATGTTATGGGAGTGTCTTGGTACTTGATACGGAGTAAATAAGGGTAGAAATGGTGATAAATATATTTGGATGCTTTTCATGTAAAAATATGTGCATTGGGTTGACTTGACATGTATGGAAGTCTCAAGTGAAGTGCATACATGATGCGTGTAATGTTTAAATCTTGTAGTTACCCATGATGGGTATAATATACACTCTACATGGACCAAGGAGCCTTGTAGGCTTATATTGATATCGTTGGATGAACCAAGTCAGTAGACACTTGGAGGATATAGTCTTGAGTGCCACTGTATACGTATGTATGTAGACCTCCGCAATTCGAAGTGATGCCATGGTTGTAGTCCTCGGATGTGCCGGGCCTTTTGGGTGTCGCTCATGGTAGCTTGGCATCAAGGTGTATCGACTCTTTGGGTGGAACTTGATTGGTGATATGGGTTTCCCCTATTGATTCCACTTATGGAAGTTGTTTTGGCGTACCATTGTGTATATGTTTATTTATTTGTTTATTCTTGCTTGTTCCGTCTCACTAGGCTTTTTGGCCTAACACTTGTTTGGTGTCGATATGTATCTCAGGTTCTAGTGGTGTCGCATCTAAGAAGGTTTAGGCGACTCTCGTGTGAGCTTAGGAAATGCAAGTGGGTGCATTTTTGTGAAGACTTTTGATGGGTTATGGCGACACCTTTTTTGTAATCTTATTTCTATTTTAGAAATTAGATTAATAGGTTGTTTATTACCGTTAAATTACAAACTGTAATTAAACAGGTATTATACTTTCCTCATTTTTGGGAGGCTCATGCTATGACAATTTTATATACCACATTTTCGTTTTTTCGGAAATTTTTGTTATCCCTATTTTTGGGGTGTTACAAAATTATAGCTAAATTAAGAATATCTTGGTCATTTTACTTTCGTTTTTTGTTTTTTTCCTTTTTTTTGTCTTTTTAGATTATAGAGTAAATTACTTTTTAGTCCCTATGGTTTCTCTTCTTTTTTCCTTTTTATTCAATTCTACTTTTTTCCTTTTTCATTTTATATCCTTATTATACTAGACTTGAGATCATGTGAGACCAGACTATTTCCGTGAGACCCGTGAGACCACAAAAATAACACTAAACCTTCACAACAAAAGACTGTGAAGGTACCGTAAAGGTAAACCTTCACAGTGTTTTTGTTGTGAATGTTTGCTGTTTTTCGTTCCTTCACAATTAATCACTGTGAAATTTTAGTGTTATTTTCTGGTCTCACCGGTCTCACGAAAACTAGTTGGTCTCACGTGAACCCAACCCTATTATACTAATTAGTTATAGTTTTAACTAAAAGTACATTAAAAATATGTATTCTACTTTTTAAATTACGTCTTAATAAAAATTTTGTCGGTACCTTTTAAATGAGTTAAATATCGAATACTTTTAACTTTTTATGCAATTTATCCGATATATATATATATATATATATATATATATATCTATATCTGTAAATCAATCTATAATAATCCAAAAAAAACATTTTTTTATTTAAGTTGGATTTTTAAAAATGCAACGTTTCTCTTATTTATGTAAGTTAAAAATTGAAATTTATCTATATCTATTAATAAAAAATGTATCATTTTAGATATTTCATTAAATTAAATATTTTTTAGTTGTATATCAAATAAAATTTTTTTATAATATAATTATTAAATTTTCTTTTCAAAATATAAATATAAATTTATCATGATGAAAAATAAATAACCAATTAACAGTCACACATTTCCATTATTTTATACTTAAAATGTTTATCTGCGTTTCTTTTTTTTTTTAATAAAAAATACAGTTTCTAATTTTAATTTTTTAATTAGAGTTTAATTAATAAACTATATTTGAAATTATTAAGGTAATGCAGTTTAATTATTAAACTGTAGAGTTTAACTAAACTAATATAACTATATACTTTCTATCATTAAATATTAAGTATAAAACAATGAAAATATGTGGTTATTAATTGATTATTTATTTTTTATTACGATAAATTTAAATATGGATTTTGAAAAGGGAAATTAATTAAAATGACCGTATTTGAAACCCGTATTACCAAATGCTCTAAATCTCGATAACTTTGCTGAAATACCACTTTTGTCCGGGATATAGGGCCGGGATGAGACCCATCCCCGGGTTAAGGTGATTCGGACCAAAAAAGGATCGATCCCGGGGTTATGGCCGGGATGAACAGTGAAATCCCGGGGATGAACAGTGAAATCCCGGACAAAAAGGATATTTTGGCAAACCCAACGAGATTTAGGGCATTTTGGTAATACGAGTTTCAAATACGGTCATTTTAATTAATTTCTCTTTTAAAAATAAAATAAAATAATTATATTATAAAGTTTTTATTCGATATACATTTAAACAAACATTTAATTGAATGAAATATCTAAAAATGATACATTTTTTTTATTAATAAATATAGATAAATTAAAAGTTTTATCTAACATAAATAAGAAAAAAATGATACATTTTTTAAACCCAACTTAAAATAGAAAATGTTTTTTTGGATTAGTTTAGATGGATTTACATATATATATATATATATATATATATCGGATAAATAGCATAAAATTTTAAAAATATTCAATACATATTTTTAATGTACTTTTAGTTAAAATTATTGTGAATGCACGATCGATCTAAATCTTAGAGAGAGAAAGTAGAGAGAGAAAGATTTGAGACGTGAAACAGTATGTGTATTCAATATGCACATTCATGTTACAAAGACAAAGGCCACAAGGGACTTAAATACCCTTGGCCAATACCAGATATAAAAGCACTAAAACACAGTATTAACAACAAGTCTATAAATATAATGATTACTATAAAATCTGACTTAACAATCTCCCCCTTAGTAATAATTGGCGCTCCGGTCTTCAATGTAGGCTGAAACAACCATCTTCAAAACAAAAACAGACTGTCTAAGCGACTTAGCGAAGCTTCTTGACTAATTTTTTTTTCTTCTCAGCATCTTTCAGTCTATGTTGCCTTTGCTGCCTTGACAAGACTGGACCAGTTTGTAATAAGCTTGAAGGAACAACCGGTTCATCAACTTGTGCTCTAGACAACACATCTCTTTCAAATGTACTCGAATTAACTGTGGTGATCGAATCTGAAACAACAAAAGAACTAGTATAGCTGAAGAAATTAGAATCTTGAGCAGATAAACTTTGAACTCTTTGTCTCATTCTCTTTAACTTCTCCCCCTCATGACCTTGATGATCTGAATCAACTTGGTCATGTCTATGCTGGAGAAGAGACATCTTCAGATCTACAAGATTGAGTCGAAGAAGCTAGCAAATCTGATTGGTGACATGAATTGATTCACCTTTTGAGCTCTTTTACCCCCCTACAGAAATGCACTTTCCAATGTATTCACTTTAAGTACTCCCCCTCGAAATGAGACTTATCAGATATTCTTTCAGAATTTTCTCACTCCCCCTCGAAATATGTACAAATCCACTTACACAGATATGAGAACACAATTATCGAAACATCAATGTAGAAAGAAAAATATACTGAATATGTATTTTGAAACAACTAAATATATAAAATTTTAAACACCAAACAAATTAAATTCTACTCAGTAAAATATCACAAATTAATCCATCAGCTGAAATCAAATGTATGTTTTTGGATACATATACAAGTTTCATTGCATATCAAGTTAATACATGTTCAGTTTCAAAAACTATCATCAATCTATTCAGTGTGCTAGCATGCGAACTTTGATTAGCTTCAAGAAAATGAAATTCTAAAAATATAATAGAATACTTTGCATTTACTCACACTAAGCCGTCAAGAATTAAGACTTTCACAAATTTATAGGTTTATCGCAACTCAAACATAGCACCAAGTATCATGAGATGTGTGTTCATTGGAATCTTTTATTATTGTGCACATTGGCATCTTCACATGATTGTGCTTTTTGGCATCTTTTAAGCTTGTGCACATTGGCATCTTTTAATCAAGAAGTTTGATAAGTAAAAAACATGTCATAAACGTAACTTTCTATCTGATCCTATTGCAAGATTTGGGTTAGCCGCTCCCAGACCAGTTGGCCTTAGGGGACTAGGTGTCAAGCACCCCTTGGAACTTACTCTCCCGGACCAGAAAGGCTACATCGACACATCCTAAACCCATTCATACCAGTAGAACATGACTTTCGATCTGATTCTATAGAAGGATTTGAGTTCGATCACTCCCAGACCAATTGACCTTAGGGGACCAGATGACAAGCATCCCACAGAACTTACTTTCCCAAACCAGAAAGGTCACAGGTACAAACTTTTAAACTTAGAGATTTCTGTATTATATATATATATGATTCATCTCAATCACTCGGTTTTACATCTAAGTGCTTAGCCTATATTTTCATTACGATCCATAATTCTGACTTTTTAGGGTTTCAAAGCATTGTAAACTATAAATATTCCGAATGACACAATCTTTAAAGAATTCTCAAAATTTCAAACATGTTTTGCTGACTTTTCGATTTTGAAAGACTTGAAAGTTGAACATATAAAACTTAGATATAAACAAAGCAACTTGAAAATTTATCCTAGACACACATTTTATTCAAAAGAAAGAAAAAAATGTAACAAATTTACTTTATAAAATAAAATTTGTTTAGATTTAAACTTTTAAATTCAACATGCCGAATTTTGAACACAGAAAATTAAATCGTTTTTCATTTAAGGCTTTTGTAAAAAAATTGGCAAGTTGATATTTAGTTAGAACAAAATATAATTCAATAATACCTTCTTCCACACCATTGTTAATGAATGTGGTATCGCATATCTATGTGATTGGTTTGCACTTTTCAGGTTCTTGAATAGCTTGATATAACTGGAACAACATCACTGTCAGAGATAAATGCAGCGGAATTTGTAGTAGATGTGCTCACAATTTCTCATAAATCCAGAAGCAAAATACTTTGAAGGGTGAGTCCTAAACTGAAATGTTTAGAAGTCGATCTACGTTGAAGTACGAGTTCTAAGCTGATTTACTTAGAAGCCTTTGTTCTCTTACTCCCCCTTGACATTAGGTGCCTGCAAATCAGAATTAATCTTTGGTTTTGGTACCCACTTGTATTTGGGTCCATGTTTGTTAGTTGCAGTTCTAATGGGAGTAAATTTGTTAATTTGAAAAACAAAGCATGAGAAAGATTATCAGAGTAATAAACATAATCATCAGTAGAGGACGAAACATAATCATCAGAACTAGAACCAGAAGAAGAATACGAGACATCTTTTGCAATTCGAATCATTTGCTTTATTGAGTATTTTGAAATTTTATTACAAACAACAAATGAATCACTATGACAAAGATTGTCTACATATCGATCCTCATCAGTCGCAAATTCATCAAATATCCGCTTGACCCTCCATATCTGCCTTGTAGGAGTCCTCAAAGTCCTATATGAAATATTCGAATCAAAAGAATTAGAATTTTCAAAAATAAAAGAAGCTTGTTTCTTTGACTTCCTTGACCTTCTTCTTTTACGCTTTGGGTTATAATAATCATCATTTAGCGTAAAAGATTCATCAAGAATTTTCGATTTAAGATTTGAATCTGAAGAAACAATTTTACCTAAGAAACCCAACTGATCAGACAATAAACATGAACTTGCCTCGGAGTCAGAAAAATTTTCAGAAAAGTTTTCATATTTTAGAACTTCCTTTTTGTTGTCTTTAAAATAAGAAGAAAGGCCAGAAATAGAAGCTGGAAGTAAATCTTGTTTTTGAGAAATTAATTTTTCTTCAAGACTTGTCGTCATGAAAGAAAGAATTACATCTGTTTCAATTTCTCTTTGAATATTTTGTTCTTCCATTTTATCTTCAAGATCAATGATTTTGCTTTCTAACACTAATGGAGGAATATATCTCTTAGAATCATAAAAAACTGGAGATATATTTTCTTTATCAGTGTTAGTAGCACATCTATCAAAATAATAATCAGACAATGAAGATTTAATAGGAGATATGCCATTTAAACTATTTCTGTTCTTCTTTGATTTTTCTAGAAAGTATTTGGCATTTTCGCGCGTGTAAACAAAAAGAATTTCCTTTTTCGTGATGTTAATTCTTTTCTCATTTTCGATTTCTAAAACTTGTTGTTCACTTGTCCAATGAAATTTGAACTGAGGAGCATATCTTGCAAGATTTAGATAATCGTATTCATATAAAGTGGGAACTTATGTTTTAGTTTTGTCTAAAAAATGAGGATTTTCAAAGCCAAGTCCCCATTTTTATTTGATAGACTCATAACTCCGTGGTTTGTTCAAATAAATAGTTTGTTCAGTTTGATCTCTCAGGTATAATTTTTCTTCCAACTTATTTATTTTATCCAAAAAATTTTCTTTTAATTTGGTCATTTCCGTCAAAGAATCAAGATAATTCATATTTGATTTTCTAAATCATCCAATTTCTTTTGAAAGATTTCTTTTGTATGAGTCAAAATAGATTTTTCATATTTCAAAGAAAATTTTAATTTTTCAATCAAATTTGACTTTTCTGTATTTAATTGTTTTTCAGATAATAACTTTGAGCGAAGATCATGTAAAACAGTTATAATGATGTTCATTTGTGAAGAAATAAATTTGTAATCAAATTCAGAAGGTACCTCAGATTCATCAGTTGAATCGTCATCATCATCATCACTCTGATCATCTCCTATGAAGCACATAGTAGCAGTTTCCACATTATCAGCTTCATTGTCGGAGTGATCTAGCCAGTATTCTTCTTCAACTAGCAGAGCAGTGCCGTTCTCTCTTTTCTCAGCTAGTTCCAGTTTCTTCCGGTAATATGCCGAATCCTGAACCACCTTTGCTCGACACTCCTTTGCAATGTGACCCGGCTTTCCACAGTTAAAACATGCATTAGCTTTATTAGCCTCGGTCACTTTGGTATTTTTAGACCCCGAAGTAAAGCTAAGGTTGTTGGAACCCGAACGATGTTGGAACTTTTTGTTATAGTGTTGAGAGAGAAGAATCATCGCTTTCTGTAGTGCTTCGCCATCGTCATCAGTGGCCCCGTCATAAGCATTATCAGACAATGCTTGTTCAGCCAATTGGCTTGAGAGAAGTGCAATCGGGTCCACTGTCTTCTTGTTTTTCTTGTCAAGTTTGGCCTTCTTCTCCTTGACTATGCTCTCATCTGTCATCAAAATCTGATAAAGCTCTTGGATTTGCATTGTAGAGACCCATACATCATTCCTCAATTTGTGACATGATTTGTTCCATTCTGATTGAAGAGCGTTGAGAAACTTCAGATTAGTCTCTAGCTCAGTCTTTTCCACTTTGATCTTTCGCAGATCGTTCATCACAATGCAAAACATGTCAAAAACATTCTTCAGAGTCTCACTATCCTTTGCCTTGAACTCCTCGAAATTGTTCATGAAACGTGTCTGTCGGAGTTGTGTTGCAGCTGCTGACCCAAGCATTATCTTTTCTAACTGGGTCCACATCATCATCGGATTGTGCTTGAAACAATCAATTCGATTGTAGATGGAATTAGGCAACGCTAGCATCAGGTTAGACTTTGCTTCACGATCAACTTTTTCTCGTGTAATCTCTTCGGCAGTCAAGGGAATATCATTCTTAGGTTTGACGAATGGTCCTTCAGTAAATGACTTCATCATGTTCTCTCTGTTTGCTTGACGCTCGATTTAGTTAATGAACCGATCTTGCCATTGAGTGAACTCATTCTCATTGATCAAAACTGGAGGACGAGTATCCGTTCCCAATGACATCATAATGTCGTTCTTGTAGAAATGAACTTGAAAAGAGAATTTTGACATATCCATAACTTCAGAAAATCTGAGAAAAATGCCAAGTCTTGATGCAGAGAGAATTTGGCGCAAACAGGAGCTTTGCGCGAACTGTACTTTGCGCTAGACGAAGGTGGCGCAAACTGGAATTTTGCACGAACAATAACTGGCGCAAACTTGTTTTGCGCAAGACGTAGGTGGTGCAAAGTAGGTTTTGCGCGAGAAGAAGGTGGCTCAAACTTGATCTTTGCGCGAACAGTAACTGACGCAAAAATTTGTCATGACCGGTGTCTAGATCGACCGGTGTCTTGACCGACCGGTGTCTTGACCTATGTTTTGATCGACCGGTGTGAGTGGGGAGACCGGTGTCTCCCTGACCGATATGGACCGGTGTCTATATGGACCGATGTCGACCGGTGTCCAAGATTAATCTGTGGAGCAAAGTTGAGATTTGCGCTACCAGAGACTGGCGAAAATCTGACTTTTATTCCAGTAACAAACCCCTGATTAACTGGCGCAAAGTGCAGATGAACCGGATGAACTCGCGCAAACTTTGGACGAACTCGCGCAAACTTTGGATCTGGCGCAAAATCGTGAGAATCCTTCCAAAATTGAACACAAACTCAAATCTACTGAAATTAAACTACTCTGATATGATCGATTATACTTTGCTAAACCAAAATTACAAACAATTCGAACAAACTTCACAGAATAAAAAATGTACAACTTGAACAGTACGCCATTATCGAACAACTCAAAAACTCGAAAATTCTCAAAATTAACTACAAAAACTGAAATTCTTGCAAATTGATGTGAACCAAAAAAAATTCTGCTACAAAATCCGGATCCAGCGAACCAATCTACAAGAAAATTCGATCAAAACACACTTTGAATTTGATGCAAAATCAAAAAAATGAGATTTTATTGGAAAAATTCAAGAAAATCAATCAAATTCTCTGATTTAAACACAAATTCAGAACAACATCTTGTTTCTCTCAATCCTCTCAGATTCAGATTAGGCTCTGATACCAATTGTGAATGCAAGATCGATCTAAATCTTAGAGAGAGAAAGTAGAGACATAAAGATTTGAGACGTGAAATAGTATGTGTATTCAATATGCGCATTCATGTTACAAAGACAAAGGCCACAAGGGACTTAAATACCCTTGGCCAATACCAGATATAAAAGCACTAAAACACAGTATTAGCAACAAGTCTATAAATATAATGATTACTATAAAATCTGACTTAACAATTATAATTACTTAATTAATATAATAAGAATATAAAATAAAAATGAAAAAGGTAGAAACGAATAAACTGAAAAAAGATAAACCATAGAGACTAAAATTGTAATTTACTATATTATCTAATAAGGCAAAAAAAAAAGTGAAAGATTGAAAAAAAAGTACAATGACCAAGATAGCCTTAACTTAACTAACCTTTTTAACTAAAGGTACCATAAGTGAAACAAAATGGCAACCACAGTGACCAAAATTGTAATTAGTTTAAAAGAGGGACCAAACTTGATATTGAGTGTCAACCACAAAGACCAAAAATGTAATTTACTCATAATAATATTTAAATGATTTTTGTTTAAAGGTAAAACCAAAACATTCATAGGTGAAACCAGATAATCAAACTTAATAGATGAAACCAGAAGGTTCATTAGTGAAACAATGATTTTTGTTTAAAGTTCATTGGTGAAACAATTATTATTTTTTCATTGGTGAAAACAATGATTTTTGTTAGAAAGTTCATAGGTAAAACAATAATTTTTGTTCGAAAGTTTATAGGTGAAACAATGAGTTTTGTTTCGTGTATAAGTTTTGGTTGTTCCAAATTTTATTACCAAAGTTTATAGGTGAAACTAGAAAGTGAATGAGATAATTAAAGAAGTTTATAGAAGTTTAAACAAGTTCATAAGTGAAATCAGAAATTTCGTATGTGAAACATGAATGAACCTTAAGTGATATTCCAAAATACTTAATTAATATGATAATTAAGTGAAAAACAAGATATTTGAGAAATATGATATTTAAGGAATGCAGTATCAATATTTGAAAAATACAAAAACACCTCGTTTAATAAAGTTAACATTAATTGTTTAGTTAACAAAAGAAGGGCCTCTCTCTCTCTCTCTATATATATATATATATCTATTACTACATTAATATTGGTTTAGACCAAAAGTCTTAATTACAACCCAAGAAGCACAAAGAACTACCATTTTATGCATAAATTTTGAAAAACTCTTAATTACAATCTAATAAGCATAATGTACAAGTATATAATGCATAATTTATCACCCAGTACTTTTAACCCAAAATACAACTTTGGTACCATACTCCACACCAGCTTTATGTCCTTTCTTGATGACTTTTCTCTTTCTTCTTTGTTCAGGACCATTCCCTGTCTTTTCTACAATCCTGATTTCAAATTTCTTTCTCTCCTTCTATCCTATTTCAAATTTCAAATGAGGGTTCATAATCTCCACTCTCTCTCTCTCTCTCTCTCTTGATGAAATATCATTCGTACGATTCCTCTCTGACGGTGAAGCCTCTACGTGAAGTGCTTCTTTCCTTTTTTTTTTTAAATCAACAGGTAAGAAATTTGAATGTATGTTTTTAGGAACAAATCTTAGGGTTTTTGATTGATTCATGCTTCCAATGTGACCGATTGAAGACCAGGGTCCATCGAGGTAATGGAGATTAGGGTTATTAGTTTGTAACAATTTATTAGTTTTGTAATTAGTTTTTTTTTTAATTTCAATGGGTTTATGTCAATAGCTTTCTTCTTGAAGTCGTCTGGACTTCTTCTGTAGCATTGTCAGACAGGAAATTCAAAACACATCAGGTACCTTCTTATGTTTGAGGTATATCTCAGAAAGGTTGATTTTCTTCTTTTGTGGTCAAAACACAGTAAGGTACCCATCATGTACCTTTATGTTTGATTTTCTTCCAATTTATATTTCTTATTTACCATATTCTTAATTTCTTATATGTTTACCAAATTCATTAATTGGTATATTCGTTTATTGGTTATTCCCTGTTTTGGTTATGGGTTTGGCATTATTTGATCACTTTTTTTTGGCTTCTTTAGGATCTCATGCATCAATCATTTCTCACCTAACCATTCTATTTTTGTCCTCCAAATTGCCAAACATGATATGAGCTTAAGTAGAAAGCATGGTTGATTTACTTTAGTAAAACAAAGTTCTTAAAAAGTGGGTTGGGAAGAAGATAAACATTCCCAAAACCTTGAAAAAAGAAATTACATAATAAATATGAAAATTGAATTAGATTAGGTTTGGGATCTTAATTGCATATTAAATTATTTGGTTTGGTTAAAAACTCCCATGGCCCAGTTAGGCACGCAAGATCTCAAACCATATAATTTCTGGTTTTCTATAATAATATGATCTATCTAAATCATGATAATATCTCTACCCTTGTTGTATACCGCAATTGGGTATGTGGAATATGGTGTATTTTTTGGGGGTTTGGATGAATGTAAGGAGATCTTATTGTCTGGTGCATAGGAGAAATAATGAGATTATGTTGTTTTGTATAGATGTGTGGATGATATGTTTGAGCATTATTCTTTTGGTGTACATAAGACTTTTGGTTGATATGTTTATATGTACAGAAGAAGGGGTGAGGGTCTTAGTCTACTATGTTTCATCCAAATCCATTTTAGAACAATTTTTTGGTGCTAGATGGATTGTGGATTCATTTCTTAGGATTTGGGAATTGGTGTACTTTTTGAGAATGGGCTCACTGTGGTGTCATTGGATTTTTGATGTTGGCAATTATTGCCTGTTTGCTCAAATATGTTACCCATCAGATCTTAGTTGGGTTTGGATGCATCCATTTTCCTTACTATTGAATGTCAAAATGACATTTCAATCTTTGCTCCTTATCTCTTCTATTGGTCTAACATTATGCTGCATCCTGATGAATGTAATGTGGCATTCTGCCATTACATTTCATTGGTCTATGTTCATTTGGAGGGATAAGGTATATTGGGATTTACTTGTAACAATTTGTGATTCAAATGGTGAAATAAGGTGGGGGTGGTTTTGTTGGTTCTTTGTTGGCATGGTACTATTCAATCTGCAGCAGATATGTGCTTTCATGTTCCATACTTTTCAACATAATGCCATTTTGTATGGGTTCTACACGTGGTATAATCATCTCAAAGTAGTTTGGTTTTGGAGGAATAAGGTCTGCTGCTGCTTTATGCCAATGGTTTGTGGCAAAATTGGCCTTTTTTGGTCTCTGCATACCTTCTTTACCTGCTCAGTAACCAGTTTGTATTATGATCAGTGTAATTCAGATTATGATCAGACATGGTTTGATGGGTGTAATAAGGATGGTTGTTCTTTGCTAATGGTTTGTGATCAAATGGGTTTCAATATGATTCTGCCCAGATTTGAAATGTGGTTTTGGTGGTGGAGGTTAAATGATTCTTATTGTGGATTGATCATACTTAGGTTGCAGCAGCCTTTTGAATTTTTGCCTATTATTCATTCTATCTATTCTTTTATGCTATTGGGGGGCTAAATTGGTTTTTCAATGTTTGTTCCTTCCTATTATTTTTGGTCTTATGGGTACTATATTGGTCCCTTATTCTTTGCTTCTCATATGTTTCTTTGGTCTTTTCTTCCTGTTGGGGGCTAAAATGTTCCCTCAACTTTTGATTTCTTGCTTGTCAATTGGTCTCAAAATATGGGTTATTAAAGGTATGTCCATTGGTAAAAGGGCTATTGGTCAATGTGGGAATCAAAGATGGATCAAGTGTGATGTGGGATTCAAAGGTATAGATGCATTCCTTTTCTTGGATACTGTTGCAAAGGCCTTGTTGCAAGAATCAGTAGCCATTTTGCTGCTGCTTGTTGAGAATATGCAGTATAGCTTTAAATGGATTAGAAGGATCTTGTTCCATGTTGTTCAGATTAGTGGCTATTGTGTTGGAAAAAATGAAATGGGCATAATGAAATCAAACTGGTGTTGTTTAATTCTGTTATTGTTGTTTAAGGGTCTGATGATGATGGATTGTGTAAGGAGTAGAAGAAAGATTGCAACCCAAAATAAGGATAAAGTCAGAATGGGTTCACCTTGGATGTCTGATCCTTGGTGTGTTATTTTCTAGACCTTAAAGATGAACTTTACTGTTGCAAGGTGTACTTCTTCATATTGCCATTTTTGGAAATTGAAGATATTTTGTGATGATAAAGTTGCTGCTGGGTTTTGTGATAGCAAAGGAGTAACTTTATTGGATTTGGGTTTTAGTTTGAATTGGGATGGTAGCAGGCTATGTTTTCTATTAATAATGTGGCGTAAATATGTTCAATGGATCTATTCACAGTGGGCCATATTCTTTGTTTTGGAAAATCACGTGGATGGCAGATTGGGCCCTATATATTTGAAAATTTGGGCTATTTGGGAAATCAATTTAGCTTGCTTGGATGTGGGCCGTAAATGGAATATGACTTTTTATGATATGCATATTATTCTAAGGAGGATATCTTGTTATGTGATTTAGGCTCATAAAGTTTTATGGACCGATGAGGATTATAATTTAGGCTGGCAATATGTCTCAAACTGGGCCATTCATGTGCATGGCGATTTAGGCATCGGGAACTGGGTCCAATTTTTAATTCATTGGACCTTCATACTTTGGGCTATTATTAAAAAAGTGGAGGTATATTGGGGTCAAAGTTTGGGCCGTGTCTTGTTGATGAAGTGGGCCATTCCTTGCAAAAAGATGTTGGATCAAAATATTTTCTATTATCCAAATTATCCATGTTTGTTAGATTTTAAAAAGGGTTTCTTTTTGGGTTGTTTTTTGGGTAGTAGATTTTTGTATTGGTTTTTGGTTTATAATTGGTTTTTTAGCTCTTGTTCAAATTGGTGGGATAAACGTCGTACTTGGTTTTTTCCCAAACATATATTGAGTTTTCATATGTAATTCTTGGGGTATGCCCCTCGTATCTTGTAATATTTTTTCTTTTTAATCAATAAATTTTTCCAGTGTCCTGTCCCCTTTTCCCAAAAAAAAAAAGAAAAAGAATATGGTGTATGAAACAAGCTATTCCATTGGTTTTTACGCAATCACGTCACAGATTATGTATGTGGCATATCATGGCCAAAGTTCCAAACAAGGTTAGTATCTATTCATATATGAATTATTTGTATAGAATTAAACTTCATATATGAATTATTGTTTTAGCATTCTTTGTTTTCATATATGAATTCATATATGAGAATATGAGAATTGATATATATGAAGTATTCATATATGAATTAAAATAAGAATTCATATATGAATTCTATAAGTATAAAGAATTCATATATGAAGCGTTCATATATGAATTCATATACTTCATTTATGAACTTATATGACAATTCATATATGAATTCATATGTAAATTCATATACATTCAACATATTCATATATGAATTATACAATATTCAATAGATTCATATATGAACATTCATATATATTCAACATATTCATATATGAACATTCATATACATTCAACATATTCATATATGAACTATACAATATTCAACAGATTCATATATGAACTTTCATAAACATTCAACAGATTCATATATGAACTTTGGATTATTAAACATTCATATATGAACTATACAATATTCAACAGATTCATATATGAACATTCATATACATTTAACAGATTCAAATATGAACATTCATATACATTCAACATATTCATATATTGTAACCGTCAACATGAGACTTTGTGTCATTCTTTTTTTTTTTTGTTTAAAATAAAAGGAATATAGGGTGAAATGTGAGAAGCTAAGAGTTAAGGGGGCTTTATGAAAAATGTGGTATTTTAGGGCTTAAAGCCCTAGGGCATTATTCATTTCGTTTTGGGAAAAACAGTATTTGGTGTGTATGTGCGGCGATTAAGGGAGGAAAGGGGAGGATCGATTGACGCTTGGAAATTTAGAAGTTGGGAATCAGAAATCGTGATAGCATTTGGATTTCATCTCGAGGAGGTAAGTATTGAATTAGAATCCTTGCTTTACTTTATTGATTTAAGTTGGAGGATTAGAACATCTTTAGTTTTGGGGATTGAGTCTGGACTGGGGTTGGGGAATGAGTAAATTGGATTAGAGACTTAATCGATATTAAATTTGGGTGGGTGTTAAATTAATGGTTTAAGAAATGAACTGTTGGTCTAGATCAAGTAATCGATTTCTGTTTGGGTTTGTCCGTGAAGGGGTGCGATAGCAGTTCCTGCAAATCGCTAAAAGCACATCGACTGGGGCTGCCTTGTTGACCGATGTCACCACTCGCCCGAGGTCGCCCGGTGTCTACTCGACCGGGGTCACCCGATGTGCACTCGATCGGGGTCTCGCGACCGGGCCCTGTTCTCTGTTCAATTCCTGTGATCGATCCAGTGAGGAAATTCTTAGAAGATAGCCTAAGTTGTAATGTCATTTTATTACTAAATTATAGGAACTCGTTTGTGGGGTTAGTGGTTCGTGTGGTTTGACGCTCATCGGATCAGGTGAGTTTCCTTATTATAATTCTCTTATAACCTGAAAACTGTTTTATTAAAAATGATTCGATGTTTACGACTTTCAATGGAAGTCATTGTTGAACTGTGATAAGTTTGATTTACTTAAACATTATGCATGTGGATTATCTTTACTTTTCATCGCTTGAGTTTGATATTGCTTCGTGAATTGAACGCCTTGGTTTAACTTCAACCATCGGGGATGGTTGAACCGTGTGTATGGAATTCGTTTCCTTACACATCGGTAATGACATCGACTAGGGGGTCGTATGGAGATCTACTGGGGGCCCCCGAGGACGAGTGGTCCTGTGTTACTGATCAAGAATAGTCAACGTGAAACTAGACATTTTCCATGACACGAAGTTTGTGAGATTTATCTTACTAAATTGATTACATTTTCTGTACTTTATAAAACGGACGAGGTTGGGAATTCACTAGACCTTCCGGTCTAATCCTCGCTTCCTATTTTTCTTAAAACCATTTTCAGGTAACAGAGTTGCTACTGGATCATCCAAAGAAAGGGAGAAGTGTTAGATGTAAAAGAGTTGGAGAGCTGGAAATAGAAGCGACATAGATTTAGTTTTCTTTAGATTCTCGGTTGTAATAGACATGTTTGGAATCGCACAAACCCTTCCTTATTATAATTTTATGCTGGGACCCAATTTTGAAATTTAATTCTTATGTTATTATTGTGCTATGTTTTTGGGATGTTACAAATTGGTATCAGAGCCATAGTTTAAGCGACTTAGGTGACTTTTTGGACCTAAACTTAAACTATAAGTGGGACACAACCGAGAAATAGGATGCCGTAGGATTGCCGCTATAGGAGCATATGTAATGAGGGATAGGTGCTAACATGTAAGGTGGATTTGGGATTACAACTGGACAATGTAATCGCAAATCTACAGGTACATGTGTGCGACTATAAATCTTGTTACATCTAGGGCTGTTAAAATTAAAATATATTCTTGTGTTGTTTCAGTTGTCATCATGACAGATCGAGTCTTACGAGCTAGGGCAGTGCCGGCTGGGGAAGATATGCCGACAGATGAGATTCGAGCTGAGATACCGAGAGGTCCTCCTAGGAGGCCGAAAACTCGGGGACGGGGCCGTGGTCGAGGGTGCGGTCCGGTAAGGACTACCCGAAGAGCTACGACCCAAGTGGAGGGAAATAGCGCTGGAAATCGGGGAGGAGCTAACACCCAAACTACTCGGAGGGCAAGAAGTGCGAAGGTTCTTGGGGATAGTGAAGCATCGCATCAGGAAAGCTCAGCGATGTTGAAGGGACGAGGAGCTGCAAGGGCTAGTGGTCGGGGAAGGAACCAAGCCTTTGTGACTCATGAAATGTTTGCAGCAGAAATGGGAAAGCTTCAAGAGACTCTGTAAGCACTGCTGGCTCACCAGGAGAAGACGGCTTCGGGGAGTAAAGATAAGAGTGAAAGCAGGGAGATTACGGAGTTGTCAAGTCCGCCGGTAACATAAGTGGGAGGAAATTCTTCATCGATGAATGTGGCAGCAACCAGAGTGGCAGCGAAGGGGTATAGTTATAAGGAGTTTGCAGCCTGCAAACCCCCTACGTACAAAGGGGAGTGTGACCCAGTCCTGGTAATGAAATGGGTCAAATAGATGGAACTGGTGTTTTCTACCAGTAAATGTGCCGAGGAAGACAAGGTAACTTATGCTTTATCTATGCTGATGTCTGAAGCTACATTGTGGTAGGATGTTGAGACCGGTGGAATGGGGGTGGCTGCAGCAGAAGGTATGTCATGGGAGGTATTTGTGGGAAAATTTAAGGCTCAATTCTGCCCTTTGGCGGCAGTAAAGAAGTTGCAGGAAGAATTTATGGGATTGGAACAGAAGGAGATGTCGGTAAGGGAGTACACTACTAAGTCCATCGAGAAATATCGCTTCGCTGGATCTTACCTGTCCGACGAAGAAAGTAGAGTGGAACGTTTCATCTTTGGATTAAAGAGCAGTTTGCGCGAGTGGGTTTCTGCAAGGGAACCCGCTACATTTCAGGCTGCCGTGCACGTGGATGAAATGACAGAGAAAGAAAAGAATCGTCAGATAACTGATAGAGTCGGCGACAAGAGGAAGTGGGATGGGCTGACAGCAGATCCGAGAAGGGGTAAGAATTTCAGGATAGAGCCAAGGACGGTTCGAGGGTTTGGAGAGAAGCCTTGTGGGAAATGTCACCGGGTGCATCGGGGAGATTGTAGTTCAGGGGAAAGATCGTGTTTTCAGTGTGGAATGCCAGGTCATATGTCTAGGGATTGCCCGAATAAGAAAAGTTGTTACCAGTATGGATCGCCAGATCATCTTCGGTCAGATTGCCCACAGGTCAAGCGGGGTGGACCAGTTCAGTTTGGGGAGTGTGGGGGAGGAAAAAGAGAAGAGAAGAAGTGAGATCCGGCTCGACCGAAAGGGAGGGACTTTAATATGACGGCAACAGAGGCGGAAGAGATTCCTGATGTGGTAGCAAGTACGTTTCTGGTAAACTCTACTTGTGCTAGAGTATTGTTTGACTCAGGAGCGACTTGCTCTTTTATATCTCCTATGTTTGCTCGGTGTTTGGGGTTAAAGTCTAAGCATTTAGGGAGAGGGTTCGATGTAGAAACCGCCGATGCTAATCAGGTGTCGATTAGGGAGGTGTTTGAGGGATGTGTGATAGACATAGAAGGAAGTTTAGTACCGGCGGTACTATACCCTATGACAATGAGAGAGTTTGACGTGGTTCTTGGGATGGATTGGCTGGCTAGGAATGAGGCTAGTATCGTTTGTAACAAGAAGATGATTCATATGGTTTTACCGGAAAAAGGGGTGGTAGTGATTTACGGGGATAGATGAGAAGGGAATTCTATCTTGATTTCCATGATCAAAGCGAACAGAAGTTTGAGGAAAGGGTGTAGGGGATTCTTAGCATATTTGATAGATGCTAAGAAAGAGAAGGGTAGAATGGAGGAAGTGCGGATAGTAAGCGAATATCCGGAAATGTTTCCGGAAGACTTGACAGATCTACCTCCGGATCGTCAAGTCGAATTTCGGATCGATCTGATGCCTGGTGCCGCTCCGGTAGCGCGCGTACCGTATCGGCTAGCACCCTCAGAAATGAAAGAAATGATGTCGCAATTGCAAGAATTGCTGGATAAGGGGTTCATAAGGCCTAGTACTTCGCCGTGGGGAGCGCCGGTCCTCTTTGTGAAAAAGAAGGATGGATCTATGCGAATGTGCATAGATTACAAGGAGCTCAACAAGTTGAAGATCAAGAATAAGTATCCGATCCCAAGGATAGATGACTTATTCGATCAACTTCAGGGAGCAAGTTTCTTCTCCAAGATCGATTTAAGGCCGGGATATCATCAACTCAACGTAAGAGAAGAGGATACACGGAAGACAACTTTTCGTATGAGGTATGGGCACTACGAATTTCTGGTAATGCCATTCGGGTTGACCAATGCTCCTGCAGCTTTTATGGACTTGATGAATAGGGTGTGTCAACCCTACTTGAACAAGTTCGTAATAGTTTTTATCAATGATATCTTGATATACTCGAAGACCGAGGAGGAGCACGAGGAGCATTTGCGAATGGTGCTGTAATTGCTAAAGAGAGAGAAACTTTACGCGAAATTTTCGAAATGCGAATTCTGGTTGCGAGAAGTGCAGTTCCTTGGGCACGTCGTGTCTCAAAGTGGAATCAAAGTGGACCCGGTGAAAGTGGAGGCAATTCGCGACTGGGAGGCGCCGAAGACACCGTCCGAAGTCCGAAGTTTCTTAGGATTAGCAGGGTATTACTGAAAGTTCATTAAAGATTTCTCTCGAATAGCCACTCCGTTAACTTCGTTGACTAAGAAGAATGTAAAGTTCATTTGGGCGGAAACTCAGAGGGAAGCCTTCCAAAAACTGAAGGATATGTTGAGTAGCGCTCCAATACTGGCCCTGTCGGACGGCACAGAAGATTTCGTAGTTTATAGCGATGCGTCTAGTTCGGGTTTGGGATGTGTGCTCATGCAGAGAGGGAAAGTGATTGCCTATGAATCTCATTAGTTGAAGGATCACAAAACGAGATACCCTACTCATGATTTGGAGCTAGCCGCCGTGGTCTTCGCACTAAAAATTTGGAGGCACTACCATTACGGAACGCAATGCCAAATTTTCACAGATCACAAAAGCCTCTGCCATCTGTTCGATCAGAACGAGTTGAACATGCGCCAACGAAGATGGATGGAGCTGTTGACAGATTATGATTGTAAGATCGAATATCATCCCGAGAAGGCCAACGTAGTAGCAGACGCCCTGGGCCGGAAGGATAGAAGTGAGAACATAATAATGGTAGCCACGAGGATTGAGGAGACACCAATGTTACTGGAAGAGGTTAAGAGATTTCAAGTGGAAGCCCTGAGGCCTGAGAATATTAAGGCGGAGAGAATGGTAGGTATTGCAAATTCGTTAATAGAGGACAGTCGGGGACTGAAATGCTACCGTGGAAGGATTTGGATTCCGAAACTTGGGGATTTGAGGATGATCATTTTAGCGGAAGCTCATAAGTCAAAGTATTCGATTCATCCAGGGGCGAACAAGATGTACGGAGATGTGAGGCTAGACTATTGGTGGCCGAGACTAAAGAAAGATATAGCTCATTATGTGGAGAGGTGCTTGACGTGTCTGCAAGTAAAGACGAAGCATCAGCAACCGTATGGGAAGCTTCAACCGTTAGAAATTCCCGTATGGAAATGGGAACAAATCACGATGGATTTCGTGACTAAGTTGCCCCAAACTGCGAAGGGATATGACGCGATTTGGGTCATTGTGGATCGGCTGACCAAATCAACACATTTTCTACCCATTAAAGAAACTTACTCTATGGAAAGACTCGCGAAGTTGTATATCGATGAAATTGTCGTTCGTCATGGTGTGCATTTATCAATTGTGTCCGACTGGGATAGCAGGTTCTCTTCAGCTTTCTGGAAGAGCTTTAAACAAAAGATGGGGTCGAAGATCAAGATGAGTACGGCGTATCACTCGTAGAACGACGACCAGAGCGAACGGACTATACAGACATTAGAGGATATGCTGAGGGCATGCGTCTTGGATTTTTAGGGTTCGTGGGAAAACCACTTCCGTTGATCGAGTTCGCCTATAATAATAGCTACCATGCGAGCATCAAGGCGACTCCTTATGAAATGCTTTATGGCAGGAAGTGTCGAACTCCCTTGTGTTGGAACGAGGTTGGAGAAAGGCAGCTGACTGGCCCCGAGTTAGTACAGTTGACTTTGAATAAAATCGTCCAAGTGCGTGAAAGACTGAAAGTGGCGCGTGATCTTCAAAAGAGTTACGCGGACAAACGACGAAAGGACTTAGAGTTTCAGGTTGGTGATAACGTAATGCTAAAGGTATCACCTTCGAAAGGGGTAATCCGATATGGGAAGAAGGGGAAGTTAAGCCCCCGATTTATTGGTCCGTTTAAAACTATTGAACGTGTCGGTTTAGTGGCGTATAAATTGGATTTACCCGAGGAGTTGAAGGGCATTCACAACACTTTCCTGTCTCCAACCTGAGAAAGTGTTTAGCGGATGTAGAAATGGCTATACCTATGCAAGATATCCGGGTGGATGAGAAGTTGAACTTCGCCGAGGAGCCTGAATCTATAGTGGATCTCAAGGTGAAACGTCTAAGGTCGAAGGATATCAATCTAGTGAAAGTTCAATAGAAGTTCCATAAAGGGCAAGAAGCGACGTGGGAGTTAGAATCGGAAATGTTATCTAAGTATCCATATTTATTCGTCGAGGAAATTCCGAGGAAAAAATTCTATTAACGGGGGGAGTGTTGTAACAACCGTCAACATGAGACTTTGTGTCATTCTTTCTTTTTGTTTAAAATAAAAGGAATATAGGGTGAAATGTGAGAAGCTAAGAGTTAATGGGGCTTTATGGAAAATGTGGTCTTTTAGGGCCTAAAGCCCTAGGGAATTATTCATTTTGTTTTGGGAAAAACAATATTTGGTATGTATGTGCGGCAATTAAGGGAGGAAAGGGGAGGATCGATTGATGCTTGGAAATTTAGAAGTTGGGAATCAGAAATCGTGATAGCATTTGGATTTCATCTCGAGGAGGTAAGTATTGAATTAGAATCCTTGCTTTACTTTATGGATTTAAGTTGGAGGATTAGAACATCTTTAGTTTTGGGGATCGAGTCTGGACTGGGGTTGGGGAATGAGTAAAATGGATTAGAGACTTAATCGATATTAAATTTCGGTGGGTGTTAAATTAATGGTTTAAGAAATGAACTGTTCGTCTAGATCAAGTAATCGATTTATGTTTGGGTTTGTCCGTGAAGGGGTGCGATAGCAGTTCCTGCAAATCGCTAAAAGCACATCGACCAGGGCTGCCTTATTGACCAGTGTCACCACTTGACCGGTGTCACCACTCGACCGGGGTCGCCCGGTGTCCACTTGACCGGGGTCGCTCGGTGTGCACTCGATCGGGGTCTCGCGACCGGGCCCTATTCTCTGTCCAATTCCTGTGATCGATCCAGTGAGGAAATTCTTAGAAGATAGCCTAAGTTGTAATGTCATTTTATTACTAAATTATAGGAACTCGTTTGTGGGGTTAGTGGTTCGTGTGGTTTGACATTCATCAGATCAGGTGAGTTTCCTTATTATAATTCTCTTATAACCTGAAAACTGTTTTATTAAAAATGATTCGATGTTTACGGCTTTCAATGGAAGTCACTGTTGAACTGTGATAAGTTTGATTTACTTAAACATTATGCATGTGGATTATCTTTACTTTTCATCGCTTGAGTTTGATATTGCTTCGTGAATTGAATGCCTTGGTTTAACTTCATCCATCGGGGATGGTTGAACCGTGTGTATGGAATTCGTTTCCCTACACATCAGTAACGGCATCGACTAGGGGGCCGTATGGAGATCTACTGGGGGGCCCCGAGGACGAGTGGTCCTGTGTTACTGATCAAGAATAGTCAACGTGAAACTAGACATTTTCCATGACACGAAGTTTGTGAGATTTATCTTACTAAATTGATTACATTTTCTGTACTTAATAAAACAGACGAGGTTGGGAATTCACTAGACCTTCCGGTCTAATCCTCGCTTCCTATTTTTCTTAAAACCATTTTCAGGTAACAGAGTTGCTACTGGATCATCCAAAGGAAAGGAGAAGTGGTAGACGTAAAAAAGTTAGAGAGCTGGAAATAGAAGCGGCATAGATTTAGTTTTCTTTAGATTCTCGGTTGTAATAGACATGTTTGGAATCACGCAAACCCTTCCTTATTATAATTTTATGCTAGGACCCGGTTTTGAAATTTAATTCTTATGTTATTATTGTGCTATGTTTTTGGGATGTTACATATATGAACATTCATATACATTCAACATATTCATATATGAACTATACGATATTCAACAGATTCATATATGAACATTCATATACATTCAACAGATTCATATATGAACATTCATATACATTATTTCTTTATATCTATTTTGTAGGTTAGCACAACTATATACAGGGAGACAAATTTTAACAAACGATCTAATAAACTTGTTTGGAATGTTCAATTAGAGCTTGAAGAGTTTGAAAGTATGAGGTTGGATTTGATTAATGAGTTCAAACTTCAGAAGGGAAAATGGTTTTCATACATGTTTCGTATTCGTCAACGATGGATTCCTGCTTATTTCAAGTCTATTCCTTTTTGTTCATTAATCATTGATGAAAACTACATCAAGGCCGGAGAGCATAAACTCCTTTTTCAACAAATTTGCTCACCATAACAATTTTGTAACTTTCATGCTTGCATTTGAAAATGCAATGCATAAGCAAAGGAATTCTCAACGGAAACTTGACCGTATGACAAAGACAACTATTCCTTCTATGTGCACTCCGAAGGCAATTGAGAAACATGCATATGAAGTTTACACACGATGTATATTTTTGGAAGTTCAAAAGGAGATTAATAAAGAAACTTGGTCGTGTGTTCAACAAAATGTTGTTGAAAAGGATGGATGCCAAGTTTATACAATTCAGCAAAATGATAAGGATAATAACAAGAAGCAGTTCAAGGTAAGATCAATTATTCATATATGCATTTTCATTATTATTTAGTAACACAACTTACATTTTCTTGTTCATTTTTGTTGTAGGTTGTGTGGAATCAATTGGATTCAATGTTTGATTGTCAATGCAATCATTTTGTTCAACATGGATATCTATGTCGTCATGTTTTCAAAGTCTTTATGAATGAGAATTTTGATGCCATACCCGAGAAGTATATATGTCGACGTTGGAAAAGAGACTTGATATCTTTTAATCTTAGGCACATTTCATGGAGGCAAGGGGATCCAAATGGTGAATTGGCAAGAATTACCTATGATGCACAAGCAACTTTGGATTATATTTTGATGAGTCTTAGAAATGACAAAGAGAAGCTTAAAGAGGTTGTTGACAAAATTCACAGTATGAAGATTGACGTAGATGCTCATGTTCCTTACCAAACGAGATTGCAGAAGAAGAATGAGACGATAAGGAATCTGATTGGTGTGAATCAACCAGAAAAAATTGATATTCATCCACCATCCGGTATCCGCAACAAAGGTTATGGAACTGGAAAACGTTTGATCAGTGCAGGGGAGAAAACAGCGAAACAGAATCAAAAGACTAAGAGGTTGTGTAGAAATTGTCAAAAGACTGGCTATCATGATTCTTGTAATTGCCCGTTGAAGATTGTTGATTAGTTGATAGATACATGCATTTTTTTAATTCAATAATTACTGTTAATTGCTATATTTCATAAATAAATGATGATTCTTTTTATTGTGAGCATTAGAATTTATTTTTATAGTTGTTTATGTATTAATGTTCATATATGCACTCAAAGATTCATATATGAACACAAAGTAGTATTTAATTGTTATTCATATATGAATGCAAAGGTTCATATATGAAGCTTTGCTTTATATATGAAAATGAATAAGTCTTGCAGGTCATATATGAATAGCAAATATTCATATATGAAATATAAATAATTCATATATGGATTCATATATGAATCCATTGTACTTACTGAATTCATATATTCAATTGATATTCATATATGATCTCAAATTTCGTATATTAATATTAAGGTTCATATATGAATTATAAAGAATTCATATATGAATCATTTATACTTACTGAATTCATTTATGAATATTAAGATTCATATATGAACCAAGTTTCATATATTAATATTAAGGTTTTCTTTATATATGAAAATGAATAAGCCTTGCAGTTCATATATGAGTAGCAAAGATTCATATATGAAATATAAATAATTCATATATGATCTCAAATTTCATATATTAATATTAAGGTTCATATATGAATTATAAAGAATTCATATATGAATCATTTTTTTTTGAACGACAAGTTAACACACGCACACGTTCCCGGGGTATCCGGGCTCCCACTTAAGGGTGCCACCTGACTAATCCCCGTCGATCACGACCCAACCCAATTAAGGGTACCACTATGTGGCAGGCCCATCATCATGGATGTCACAGGATGCTCACCACGGGGTTCGAACCTAGGTAGTCAGGGATACCATCCACTGACCCCCCAGGATGTTACCTTACCACTGGGCTACAACATGAAGGACTCATATATGAATCATTTATACTTACTGAATTCATATATGAATATTAAGATTCATATATGAACTCAAATTTCATATATTAATATTAAGGTTTTCTTTATATATGAAAATGAATAAGCCTTTTAGTTCATATATGAATAGCAAAGATTCATATATGAAATATAAATAATTCATATATGAATCCATTGTACTTACTGAATTCATATATTCAATTGATATTCACATATGAATTCATATATGATCTCAAATTTCATATATTAATATTAAGGTTCATATATGAATTATAAAGAAATCATATATGGATTCATATATGAATCATTCATATATGAAAATGAATAAGCCTTGCCGTTCATATATGAATATCAAAGATTCATATATGAATCTATTGTACTTACTGAATTCATATATGAAATATAAATAATTCATATATGGATTCATATATGAATCCATTGTACTTACTGAATTCATATATTCAATTGATATTCATATATGAATTCATCTATGAACTCAAGTTTCATATATTAATATTAAGGTTCATATATGAATTATAAAGAATTCGTATAAGGATTCATATATGAATCATTTATTCTTACTGAATTCATATATGAACTCAAGTTTCATATATTAATATTAAGGTTCATATATGAAGCTTTATCTTCATATATGAAAATTTATAAGTAATGGACTTATAAATGAAACTTATTCATATATAAATCTTATTCATATATGAATGCAAAGGTTCATATATGAAGATTTTTCTTCATATATGAAAAAGTATAAGCCTTGTATTTCATATATGAATAACAAAGATTCATATATGAAGTATAAAGAATCAATATATGCCAAAACAGATAAAAAATACTATCAAATATACCAAAACAGATCAAATATACCAAAACACATCAAAAATTTTGTTCCAAACAACCCATTACCACAATACGAAATGTATGTTCACCATCACCAACCCTAATTGTAGCAGAAAACATTGTTTTTAACAATCCCCCATCATTCGAAAACAAACAATCCCATCATACCATCATTCCATACCAACAAACAAACATTGTTCAACAAACCCATCATTACCTACAACATGTCTTGTCTCTCATTCTTTTTTGTCTTTGCAAGAGATTCAAGATATTTCTTCTTTGTTTCATCGAATGAGTCAAACTTGTTAGCTTCGTTGATAACTTTCTCCCTGTGCAAATTCTTCTCAGAAAGCAACAACTTTGTTGCATATTTGTATCTTAGCCGAAAGATTTGTTGTTTCTGAGGTTTTTTATTTGTATGAAAACCACAATCCTACTTCACCATATCTTGTCCTATGTAGTGCTCCATATGGAGCATCGTGAAGATCCCACAATCGATTCTGTTTTTTTTCCGAACACTACTTCATTATATGCCTTAGTGGTTGTAGTGAAGCTATCACTTTAGCTTTTGGATGCTCAACTGATCTCAAGTATTTGATAAACAATTCATGCTGCATAATATTATTATTCATATCAGTAAACTTGATAATATATTCATTTATGAACTTTACAAAAATTTAAACAGTACTATGTTTACCAGTATTACTGGTACATTTTGCATATTTGTTTTCTATGGAGACATCGGTAGACATGTTGTCTATAACAACAAACTGTGGGTTCTTCAAGTTGTAAACAAATAGATAGAAGTGGCTTGATTGTATGATTGGAAAGAATACCTGTTTTCATTATAGAATTGAAAAATCAATTAAATTTCAACTAAATGTGTATGTTGTGTATATAATTTTTATACATACCAGATCATACTCCCTGAAGTTTGCCAGATTTTCATTGTTCTTTAATACATCCTTGATGTTTGAGTTGAAAATCTCAAAACTTTCTTCTACTGTGTTTTCCTTCTGCACAACTCCATCCGGCTAAGTAAACAAAGCAATTACATTTGAATTTTTATTTTCACAAAGTTTTAAATATGAACACCAATGTTGACATTCATATATGAACATTAAGGTTAATATATGAACATTAAGGTTCATATATGAACACCAATGTTTACATTCATATATGAACCTTTGGGTTCATATATGAATCTTTGTATTTATGTTTGAAAAAGAAATTAGTATATTATTTTCATCTATAACTCATGCATATATCAACTAGACTAAAAAATGTATATATGAATCAAGTCATGCCATAACTGTTGTGTTAAGAAAAAGACGGTGTGGCGATTCTCTGCTTCGTAATAGCTCCTCCGAGTTCAGTAATGCAACCCAACTATCAATCACATTTGCCACTACATATGTGTTTGGCATTAAACTTTCAGCTGCCACCTTTATCATCGATGCTCCATCAGTTGTTTCATAGATCATATCACTATAAGGCAATAAAAGTAAATTAAGTTCATCATATATGCATATCATAAATTTTTAAAGTAAGATATTTAAAATTATAATATTAACTTACCACCATTCTCCAGTCAATGCAAATAACCATCTACCAATTTTCTTTTCATTTATTGATAAACATTTTGCGATTAGGACCACTCTATCAAGGTATGGTGACCTTAGTGTTTCTGGCAGTCTCACTTCTCTTTTGCCCAATGTTTTCTCCTGTTTTCCTTCCTCTTCTTTTCCTTCTTCGTCATTTCCTTCCTTCTCTTTCACTTCCTTCCCTTTTCCTTTTTTTTTCTTCTTCCTCTTCTTTCTTTTCATTGTCATCTTCATTGTTTCCATCCTCATCTTCTTCTGATGTCATTCCCAAGCTGAAACTTGGTTGATCCTTCAAATATGAAGATACAATTTTTGCAACATCTGGTGTTTGTTCTTAATAGTCCCACAATCAGTGTAAAGTAAGATGATATAATCAAATCAATCAATTTCCATTTTCATTTCACACTTAGAAATCGATACAGTATATGCTCTCAAACTTTCTCTCTCTAAGTATAAACGCGCACGATTCACTCTGATGAATACTACACACTCTACATACACACCACTAGTCATATCCCTATTTACACACGGGACACAAACTTTCACACCACTAAACTCTCACAATACTAAACAAAACAATGCTTTGACTTTGACTTTTATTACAAAAGACTTTGACTATGCTATAAAAAATGACTTGAGCTTTGACTTCAGCTTTATTGATCTTGTATCCAACATATTTATGCTCTAACATTCTCCCTCTTTGGATCAAGATCATCTTCAAATACCTCTTTGACTAGTCTTTAGCAGCTTTATTTCCACTTTGACACAGATTGCAAAACAATCTCCCCCTTTGATTGATCTTTAGCAAATAAGCATTGACGCACAATCTTCTCTTATCTTCTAAAACAATTCTGTATTTGTTGGGAATTTAAGATTTGTTCAAGTATGGTTAATGCTGCTAGTATATCATGATTACTATTGCTAGTAGATTTAATACTGCTTGAAAAGTTAGTACTGCTACTTTAATAGTTAGTACTGCTTGGAGAGTTAGTACTTCTAGTAGTTAGTACTCCTAAGGGATTACTACTACCAACATGATTAATACTGCTGAGAAGTTTAATGCTGCTGAAGATGGTTAATACTTCTGAAGAAGGTTAGTGCTGCTTATGAGATGAAGACTCAGTATGGAATGAAGACAACTGTATAGAAGACTTACTAAAGTAAAGGAGATAATTATGGACTGAAGATCAATTGTATTTTGATAATTATCTTGTTATATGTCTTGTATAAATAGTATAGAAGTCTTTGATAGAATTAACTTTTGATTGATAAGTTTTTAGAGAGAGAATTAACCTCAAGGTTTTTAATCCTAGTTCTAGAGAAGTAGAATTCGTCTTGGTGAGCCTGTTCATCAAGATTGAGGTTTTGTGTGAAAACTTGTAACTTTAATCATTAAATAAAGTTTACAAGTTGTGATTTTCTGATTCACTGTTCCATTTATAGTTGAATATTAAAGTGTTATTCCGCAACTCCTTTAATATTGTTTCTGAGTTCATTATTCTTGTTAAGAATTAGATCCTGACAGTATTCCCCAAAGTCTTTGAACAACATTTGCAATAAGCTTTAACAATCTCCTCCAAAGGTTGTAGAAACCTCTTTCAGAACTCAGAAATAAATTATCTTCAGATTCAGCTCGGTTTGCTTTAGCAAATTATCTTCAAAGAAAATTTCAGTAAATTTCTGCTCACTTTCAGAATTCTTTGAACTTGCTTTTTCAAACTTGTACAATCTTTTCACAAATCTATTATTTGACATAATCTTTTCTTCAAATCATCTTTCGTAACAAAATTTCTCTAAAACTTTTACAAACTTTCATTCACCAAACATTTCTTGATCATCTCCCCCTTTTTGATGATAAAACACATAAATCATCAAAACCTCCTCAAGAAATGTCATTAATATTTCTCTGACCATTGATCTTACATTACTGAGCCTCTGATTATCTGTCAATTCACCAAGTATATTCATCTAAATCTTTTCAAATTCAGACAAAATATGAGTGTAAAACCTGAATCAACAAATGAATCAGTTAAAATGCCTGTCAGTAACACGAAGTCACTGTGTGTAACGAATACACATTGAAAAGGAGCTTTTTGATGTTCACTCCTCCAGGTCTTCCATTCAATCATCGAATAACACAAGGTTAAACTATGAACATTTAGACAGAAAAACGAATTTCCTGTGTTATGTGCATGTGTATGAAAGAATTAAGCACATGATGATTGCTTTTGTTAGGCTCAAAATTGTGTAAACCAATGAGACAACAACAGTATAACACAGACTAAATTGTGCATGATCGAAGTGCGAAGGTGGGGTCAAACTTCCTTCTTTTTCAATATCCAGATCTTCCGAATGAAGATATAATAGCATATGTGCTGCATCCCCACTTCCGAATGAAGATATAATAGCATATGTGCTGCATCCCCATAAAATATTGAAACATCTTCTTTTTAAGAAAAAGATGAGTGGCTAGTGGGGTTTTAAACAAGAGTTAGCATGGGCTAGTTGCATATTTCAATGATGTTCACTAAAGAATTGTGAAACAATCAGTAATGTGGCTGTCCGACTCAGAAAAAGTTGGTGCAGAGTTTGATATTCTTTTACTCTGTTCTCTCACCCTCTTTCTTTTTATCATTGGGCTCGCTTCTAACCAAACTCTCTTTTACATTTTACCTCATCACACATACCCACACTCAGTTATTTTGACTCCTCGCCTCTCGATCACTCAAGGATAACTTCTTGGGTAGGAAACACTGGCTAACGTGAATCCATAGAAGTTCAATTAAGTTCTCTCACAACGAACCCATGTTTTCCTAAAAGCATAATGTTGCTCAAACGGTTTAACTTTGCAGTTAAAGCATAAAAATACATGTCAGATGTCTGTATGCTCATTAAGATAATCATGAAGATTTGAGCATTTTTAATCATGAAGATATTTCAAAACAAGTATATGGAATGAATGAAATGAATACAAGAAACATGTTTGAAAATCTGACATCGTATGAAAAATCATTTATATTTGATCTTTTCAATCAAAGGTTAGGTCATTAAAAAAAAATAGGAATTTGTCTATACGAATCAAAATATAGACAAGTCTTGAAAGAAACGTTTCGAATGAAATCACGCTCAAACTTTGAATTTCAAGCGGGGTGTCTTACCATCGAAAATATGTTTCAATATGAGACATGGTAAGAACATATTAACAAAAATAGTAAACCGGTGTGTGTGAATACTTGACAGTATATGGAAAAGATAATACACAAGTATTTATCTTTGGAAACACACAATTTGTTTAAACATTGAAGCCCATAATAATGAAAACATTTAAAATCACACTTCTTAATTCATGAAATCTGTTTAAGAATCAGAAGTGGTTTGAACATTTAAGAACATATTTTCATATCTGAAAGTTGTCCTTCTTTCAGACATGTATGAGATTAAGTTTAGAATTAAACCTTTCATTCAACTTAAATCTCATTAAGTCAGCTCAAAAGTCATATAAGATATGATCGTTTAAGCTCCCTCTCAAATCTGCAACAGTCACAAGGTCGTCAAAGCACAAAGCTTTATTCACAAAATTTATTGAAAAGTAAATGACAAAAAGTAATAAAACTTGTTAAGAACGAGTTCTGATCAGATGTAATCAGAAGTCATAGTCCTTACTCAACTCCCCCTGAAATTATGCATTATAAAAATTTGTCAGTACAAAATGTATGGAAAATTCTCGAACTCCCCCTAAAATGTAGATCATCTAAGCTTTGTATCACACTCCCCCTGAAATCATGAACAAACTTAAGTCTTGGTATCTTTCAGAATAAAGAATAAAGAAATGAAGAAAAATAACAAAACTAAACTTTAATAGGTAACAACAGATTAAGTCTTGAGATTTAGCATGCCAAGTTTTGAAATGAGAAAATTAAATCTGTTTTCATCAAGTGGTTTGGTAAATAAATCAGCAAGCTGATAATCCGTGTTTACAAAGTAAAGTTCGATTGTACCTTTTTCAACATTGTCTTTAATAAAGTGATATCTCACATCTATATGCTTGGTTTTGGTATGTTGAACATGGTTTGCAGATATTGCAATGGCGCTCTTTGAATCACAGTAGATCGGGATTTTGTCGATTTTGAATCCATAATCTCGCAGTTGTGTCCGCATCCACAACACCTGAGAATAGCAGCTAGCCACAGCGACATACTCTGCCTTGGCTGTTGAAGTAGATACATAGATTTATTTCTTTGAAGCCCAACTCACGAGTTTATCACCAAGAAATTGTATATGTCCCGAAGTACTCATCCTGTCAAGCATACAACCTGCATGATCTGCATCTGAATATGATGTGAGCTCGAAACCTGTATCCTTAGGATACCACAGACCAAGATCTGCAGTGCCCTTCAGATATCTAAAGATACGCTTGACTGCAGACAAATGGGATTCTTTAGGACTAGCCTGATATCTTGCACATAAGCATGTAGAGAACATTATATCTGGCCTACTAAATGTTAAGTACATTAAAGAACCAATCATACCTCGGTAGGTTCTAACATCAACAACTTTTCCCGAAGGATCAACACTAATCTTAGTTCCCGGTGCCATCGGGGTTCCAATAGTAGTACAATTTTCCATTTAAAATTTTCTAAGAATATCGAAAATGTACTTCGCTTGATTAATAAAAATCCCCATGGAAAATTGTTTCACTTTGTTGCACCCGTCGTTAAACGCACAACAAGGTTTAAATTTATAAACCTAACTCAAACCTAGTGATAGGGTAAGTAGGGTATCGTTCTTCTCAGGGAGTCAGTGGTTAAATTAACGACTTGTGTCAAAACCGAATGCACGTGTGTCACAAAGATTGGCTACCCAATTTATCAATTAAGCTAAAAAAATCTAACTAAAAACAAAAATCTAATTATTACAAATAACACTACTTCAAAAGGTTTGGATTGAGAATTGAATAAAACCATTAAACGAATAAAATTAAACTCGAAGACGAAATCATTCAAAGCTAACAATACCTGTCACATATTGTTCGCAATGAAAGATTCGTAAACTTTATAAAAAACGTAGAACATCAATCCCATCACAATCACTAACCATTTAACAATATCAATTATAATAAAAAGCCACAAACTTTATCCAAGAAATCTAATCTAATACTTCAAACTATCAACAGTATCAAGAATAAACAAATCAAATCTTTTTCTAAAACCAAACTAAAACTAATAAAGATGATTTACTAAAAAGAATGAAAGAGACCTCAAACCTCTATTGTATCTTCATCAAACTCACATCTTTAATCTTCAACAATCTTCGAATCTTCAATCATATTGAACGGGTCTCAACCATCTTCAATCTCTTCAAACCAAAACCTTCAAAAACTAAAATAATATTTTTTTATTTTTCGACAAACACAACAACAAAAGGCTGCTTTGCTGCCGATCCTACGACTGTCTTCTCGATGCCCCCATTCTCATCCCATGCTTTCCTTTTATTCTAATTCTTGAGGAAAACCTACCTTTCACGAGTTGGGCTCCATTTTTCTTGATTTGGGCCAAGTTTATGCTTAGATGGGCTTTCTGTGATTGGGCCGAAGTTATTACTTCAAGAAAAAATAGAGGACGAATTATATGTACTGCATATGGGAATCGAACCCCCAACCACAGCTTCACAACCCACAACCCTTACCGCTAGGCTACGGCTTCCTTTTTGAACACAAAGCGCCATTTATTTCTTTATTCCTTCTTTCCCAGCTTTATACTTCCAACTTCGGCAACCGTTTCGGCCTAGATTCAGCCCGAATTTCCGGAAACTCAAAACACGAATATTGTAGGTCTGTGTGTTGGGTTTCCAAATCACCTTGAATCACTTGAATCCGAGCTCGGACGAGTGAGATATGCTCAAAACGGCAAAGTCGCGGAAATCTGTCAAAAATCGTCCTTTTGTTCTATTTTGCTCAAAAGTATTCCGAACCTATCAAAATATAAAAAAAACATTAATATCGTTCGGTTTTTTCATTTTAGCACATTAAAGATGGGTGATTGACGATAAAATAATCTCGAATTAAACAACCGATCAAAACACCCCACACTTAAACATTGACCGTCCTCGGGCAATAAAACTGTTTATTTCAGTAATTCAAGAATAGTCAAATCAAACTCTTTAGAATTCATAGCATGTCATGAATATGGGATAAGTTAACCATCAACCCCTCAGTACGTCCATAATATTTTGAGAACTAGAATGAAATGATCCGGTGAGCTCTCACTAAGGATACAATTCACTCAATCACTCATGTGTTTTGGGTTATGTGTTTCGCTCGAGACATCCTCACATGACTGGTGCTCTACCATAGGCTTGCAAAAATTCTCATTCTCCACTGCTGGAAGTGCATGCAAGATACAAATCAAAAGGTATTTTTCAAGGGTTATAGTGGTGGCAACGGGTAAGGTGGAATAATATATGGTGAAGTGACTTTAAAACCGTTAAGACTAAGGGACAATGTGAGCAATAAACCAAGAGCATGTCACATTGTGGTTCTCTTTGAAACTTTCGAGCACTTTTTGCTTCAATGATTGCAAGCCTTTATTCTTTTTTTCTTTCTTCTCTTTCTTTTCTTTTTCACACAGGGCATATACCGGCTTTTAAACCCCTTTTTCGTGCCACTTTCTTTTTTTTTTTTTTTTAAACTGATTCTCTTTCCTTTTTTTTTCTTCTTTTTTTCTCTCTCTTTTTTTCTTTTCTTTTCTTTTTTTGAGACCACAACATCAAGATATTAACAATTTAGCTTATTGGTCTACTGTCACACCCCCAAAGTCTTAAGGTTGGGTAGGAACTGTTTGGCTTTTGCGGCTTGTAGCTTAGGTGTGTCAAACGAACGGGTATATAGGCTCAAAATGGTTGATCAAGTGGATTACATCTTCAGGGTAGGCTTTTTGGCTAAAAGTGGTTTACATTCACATCAAGGATGGCCTTTATCACTTTTGTATGCAAGCATGACTTAAATGCAATCTTGAAGAGAATAGATGCAAGTTCTAGAGAGACCAATACACATGAGGTGTAATACACACATGAAATGAAATGAGACTAATTTGGATGCTTTAGTAATAAGGCTCAAATGTCTCACAGGTTAGATGTGCTCACCAATCAATCAATGTTAGTTTCAAATAACAAGACACACCAAGTAGTCTTAGGTTACCAATCGACCATTTCAATAGTGCTATGTGATCCTTAGAGTCTAACAAGAACTTTTCATTATGCTCATATATGTAAAAGAATTACTACCCTAGAACAAATCAAGTATTTAAGTTTTTAACACCCCACACTTTATCATGCATTGTCCCCAATGTATGCAATTATGCTAAAGAACACGAATAAAGATGAGAGGAACAGAAAACTCCCCTAGATGTTGTTCCAATGCATGACTGGTGCAATGTTGATCAATCCATGTAAGCTCCGACCTATATGGGAATGTTAGCCTTCAGTGATTTATCAGCACTTTCCTGTTAAAACACAAAAGCTCGGACCAACTTCGTTAAAGCACAATAGAGATTCAACATCAATCAATCAGAAATTCCAAAATTTCCCTCTCATAATAAAATTCAGAACAATTATCTATAGAGTGTAAGGGATCCCCACAATAATTGCATGAATTTTGGATCTGATGCATCTCACTATCTCCCCCAATCAACCCACTTAAAAGCATGTCTAGTTTCTTTGAAATCTCACTGATATCATCCCTAAACTCTTGCCTCAACTCTCGCCTCAACTCATCCATCTACGCATTAAACATACTATCAAACGACATATTTTCGAATCAAAGCATAGATCCAAGGTGATGGTAACTCATGCAATAACAATAATAATAAAAAAATGACGCTTAAAATAAAGCCTAAACAAAAAAACTAAACACGGCAAAGGAAAATCTTTTTTTTTAATAAATAAAAGACTAACACTAAGAAAATAAAAAAAACACTAAAAGAAATATTAAAAATAAAGACAAGAAGATTTACCTAACCCGCGAGAGATAAAGCAAACAAACTGCAAAACATTATTAGAAGGTATCGAGTATCAATCTAATCAAAAGATAATGCAAACAGATAAAATTAACACAACCCAATTAACCTAAGCGCATAACTCCCCGGCAACGGCGCCAAAAACTTGTTGCACGTGTCGTTAAACGCACAACAAGGTTTAAATTTATAAACCTAACTCAAACCTAGTGATAGGGTAAGTAGGGTATCGTTCTTCTCAGGGAGTCAGTGGTTAGATTAACGACTTGTGTCAAAACCGAATGCACATGTGTCACAAAGATTGGCTACCCAATTTATCAATTAAGCTAAACAAAAATCTAACTAAAAACAAAAATCTAATTATTACAAATAACACTACTTCAAAAGGTTTGCATTGAGAATTGAATAAAACCATTAAACGAATAAAATTAAACTCGAAGACGAAATCATTCAAAGCTAACAATACCTGTCACATATTGTTCGCAATGAAAGATTCGTAGAAACTTTATAAAAAACGTAGAACATCAATCCCATCACAATCACTAACCATTTAACAATCTCAATTATAATAAAAAGCCACAATCTTTATCCAAGAAATCTAATCTAATACTTCAAACTATCAACAGTATCAAGAATAAACAACTCAAATCTTTTTCTAAAACCAAACTAAAACTAATAAAGATGATTTACTAAAAAGAATGAAAGAGACCTCAAACCTCTATTGTATCTTCATCAAACTCACATCTTTAATCTTCAACAATCTTCGAATCTTCAATCATATTGAACGGGTCTCAACCATCTTCAATCTCTTCAAACCAAAACCTTCAAAAACTAAAATAATATTTTATTATTTTTTATTTTTCGACAAACACAACAGCAAAAGGCTGTTGTGCTGCCGATCCTACGACTGTCTTCTCGATGCCACCATTCTCATCCCATGCTTTCCTTTTATTCTAATTCTTGAGGAAAACCTACCCTTTCACGAGTTGGGCTCCATTTTTCTTGATTTGGGCCAAGTTTATGCTTAGATGAGCTTTCTGTGATTGGGCCGAAGTTATTACTTCAAGAAAAAATAGAGGACGAGTTATATATGATATATATGGGAATCAAACCCCCAACCACGGCTTCACAACCCACAGCCCTTACCGCTAGGCTGCAACTTCCTTTTTGAACACAAAGCGCCATTTATTTCTTTATTCCTTCTTTCCCAGCTTTATACTTCCAACTTCGGCAACGGTTTCGGCCTATATTCAGCCCGAATTTCCAGAAACTCAAAACACGAATATTGTAGGTCTGTGTGTTGGGTTTCCAAATCATCTTGAATCACTTGAATCCGAGCACGGACGAGTGAGATATGCTCAAAACGGCAAAGTCGCGGAAATCTGTCAAAAATCGTCCTTTTGTTCTATTTTGCTCAAAAGTATTCCGAACCTATCAAAATATAAAAAAAACATTAATATCGTTCTGTTTTTTCATTTTAGCATATTAAAGATGGGTGATTGACGATAAAATAATCTCGAATTAAATGACCGATCAGACTTGTAATCCGAGAAAGAAATTCATCTCTCCCATCATACTCATCTGAAATCTTGACACCATAAGGTTAGAATTTTTTTTACAGTACTTAGCATTAGTTGAGCCAAATATAATATCATCCACATATATCTGGATTAATATGATATCAACTTTTTCCTTTTTAATGAAAAGAGTAGTATCGATTTTACCTTTTGAGAAGCCCGACTTGACTAAATTTTTTTATAAGACTTCATACCAGGCGCGAGGGGCTTGTTTCAGACCATAAAGAGCTTTGTCCATAATGTATACATGATTTGGTTTCTCTGGATTGACAAAACCTTCTGGCTGAGAGACGTAGACTTCCTCCTTTAAGATGTCATTTAGAAAGGCAATCTTCACGTCCATTTGATAGACATTGAAGTTCTTGTGTGCGACATAAGCTAGAAACATGCGGATTGCTTCTATGCGCGCAACTAGAGCATAAGTCTCGTCATAATCTATACCTTTCTCTTGCTTATATCCTTTAGCCACCAGTCTTGCTTTGTTTTTGATAATGATACCATCTTTGTCTTTCTTGTTCTTGAAAACCCATTTCGTGCCGATTATAGTATTTCCTTTAGGTTTAGGCACTAGTCTCCAGACTTTAAGCGCTTCAAACTGATTCAGCTCTTCTTGCATCGTAGTCACCCAATCTGAGTCAGCTAGAGCTTCAGATACTCGTGTTGGCTCTATCTTGCTCAGGAATGAATCATGCATGCACTGGTTTAGTGTAGCAGACCTAGTTTGCACTGGTTTGGATGGATCTCCAATGATCTGATGTATCGGGTGCTCTTTGGTCCACTTGTATTCATGAGGGAGTGGATTAGATGTAGATTGATTATGATGCTCATCTAAAAATCCACTTTCAGCTTCTTCATTTTGTTCAGGATTAGGTAGGGGTTCAGTTGAAGTATTCTGTGCAGAAGATTCAGTTGGTTGGACATTTTCTGTCTGTTAATTATTCGTTACCATGCATCCAACTGATTCAGCAACTTCTGGCTCGATAGTTTCATGTACAGCTTCAACTGAAGTAATAGGTGTTTGAATCGGAGTTTCTTGCTGAACCGGAGAAACAGATTCAATTAATACATCTGAAGTGATTAGATGATGATTGCTTGAATCTGCAGGTCTGTCAATCATAACAGGTTTAGTCAATTTAGACCCAAGAAACTCATCATAAAAGAATTCAAACAGTAAATCTAATTCTGATAAATGAGATGTAGAAGTTGATGGTTTATCAGAATTAGTTGCATTAACCACATGTTCTGGACTGATTTGTCCAGAAGCTAATACTCCAGTAAGTACGGGTTCTAAACTGTGTTGTTCAGAAGCCAACTCTTCATTGACTGTCACATTAACTCTCTCAACTATGATCTTCGACTTCTTTAGATATACTCTGTAGGCTGCAGACGTTTGAGAATAACCGATAAAAATGACTTCTTCAGCTTTTGAACTAAAGTTATTCAGGTTCTCCTTGTCATTCAGTACAAAACACCTGCATCCAAAAATATGGAAATGTTTAATGCTAGGTATTCTATTATTTATTAAAGCATACGGAGTTTTACCAAACCGACGATGAATTATGGAGCGATTCTGCGTGTAGCAAGCAGTCGACACAACTTTAGCCCATAGAAATAGAGTTATATCTGGTTGAATCAGTATAGTACGAGCGGCCTCGACTAGCGTTCTGTTACGTCTCTCTACGACTCCATTCTGTTTAGGCGTTTTGGCAACAGAAAACTGGTGTGTTATCCCAACCGATTCGAGATAATCTTCAACAACTTTGTTCTTAAATTATGTGCCATTATCCGTTCTAAGAGCTTGACTGTCTTCTGCAGATTCACTTGAGTGGTCTTTGAAATCTGATGATGACTTCGGGCATCTCATCTTTTGATCTCAGAAATTTGACCCAAGTGTATCTCGAGTAATCGTCCATAATCACTAATACATACTTCTTGCCGTTTATGCTTTGAGTTCGCTTCGGACCGCAGAGATCCATATGCAATAACTCCAGTGGAGAACTTCTACTCGGCTCAGGCTTAGTCTTATGAGCGGCTCTTTTCATCTTGCCCTTCTCACATGCTGTACAGAGATATTCTTTGACATATTTGAACTCTGGAAGTCCTTTCACTAAGTTTCCTGTAACCAACTTGTTGATGTAACGAAAATTCGGGTAAGATAGCCTTCTATGCCATAACCAACTCTGCTGTATAGAGGCTTTTGACAATAGACACACCTTATTGTCAGTCTTGACTTTTGACAAGTTGATTGGGTAGAGGTTTGACTTTCTCGTCCCAACCAAGAGTTATTTACTATCTTCAGTACGCACACAACACCTCTTGGCCTTGAAATTAACCTCTAAGTCTTTGTCGCAGAACTGTCCAATGCTAAATAGGTTATGTCCTAGGCCTTCAACGTAGCTCACCTTCTTAATCGTTCCGTTGTCTTGAATAACGTCACCATAACCCAAAATTGGTGAAAACTGGTCATTCCTGAAGTGCACATTCCCGCAGTATTTCTCTGTATAATTAGACAATAAATCTTTCTGCCCGGTCATATGCTTGGAGCAACCATAATCCAAGTACCACATAGGGGTGAACATGGTACGGTACCATGTTTTTTTTCTCAATACCGTGTACCAACCAATTATAATTGGTATGCAAATATTTATACCATGTACCAACCAACTCTACTTGGTACCAACTTAATTGGTACCAACTTAATTGGTACCAACTTTTTTCGGTTGGTACATGTTGGTATGGTTTTGTACCAACATCTCAAATGTTGAAGTTACAATGGGCTCTAATAGGTTAAAGAATAGATATAGAAAATGCATTAGAGCGTCTTCGAGGATCGATTGCAGATTCGAGTGATCGTGTACTCGTGTAAAGGTGTTGTCGTGTGGTTGTTGAACAATGAAAGTGCGGATTGTAGAGGTTGGAGGTATGCGTTAAGGAGAGGAGTCGAGGAGTTACTGAGTAATGAGTTGGGGTTATTATGAGGAGGCATGGAGGAGTTAATGTACTAAACACTAAACGATAAGATGTTAAATTGATAAATTCCTCTAAAAGAAAAGGATTAATAATTTTAATATAATTCACTTAATTGATTTTTTACTTAATAAATAATTATATATATATAGAAGTCGGTACGGTACGGTATTACCGTGGTAGGCAACTTTCAATACCACGTACCAACCAAGTTTATGAAGTTGGTAAGGTATACCAACCAATTTAGTTGGCACCAATTTAATTGGTACGGTTGGTAATGCAATTGGTTGGTTTGTCATGGTACAAATTTGACACCCCTAGTACCACATATGACGGGTCTGCATAAGAGAAATCAGGGAACAACAACTTTATGTACCAATTTATATTTAGGTCCTTTCAGATTAGCGTAAGATTTTGGCACCCATTTGAATTTGGGTCTTCTTTATTTTGAAAAACATGAGGTATACAATATGTTCCAAACCAACATTCAGAATATTGTCGAGTTACAAAATCATTTCGACGATATGTAGACAACTGATTAGTAATTGGAGATAATTGGAACAATTTATTTATTGAATATTTCTTGTAAGAAGTTACAAGATTCGTTTTTGTAGAAGCAATGTTAACAACCAAATCAGTACTACTAACAGAAATCCTATTACATTCAGAATCCGAAAATGACTTTGTAAGCTCTCCAACTTTCTTCTTTGGTCACCATTCAGTTCTTACTTCAGACCTTTCCTTTCTCAGTTTTGAAACAAAAGATTTAGATTTGTTAGGAAAATGAGATTTATGAGTCTGTGATTTCATTTGCTTACCTGAGTTGGTCCGTTTCTGTGAGCGCCTTTTCTTTTGCTTTTTACCTTTTTCATAATAATCGGTACTCACAGAAACTGATTCACCAACCTTAGTTGATGATTCACCTACTTCAAACACACTAGGTAAAGCTTCAGAGTTGATAATGAAATCAGAATGATCTGTAAGTTTTGCATTGAAGTCAAATATATCAATACTTTCATCAATACAACCATCATCAGAATTTAAGAAATCATTTGCACACACAAATAAGTCATTGTGTGTCCTAGTGTTAACTATTCAATCAAGCAAACATATAAAATAATACAATAATGCAAACCTGATACTATTAATCAAAAGATTCAACAGGTTACAAGTGTTCTTGATCAACCTCTTTCTCTCTGCTTCTCTTGTTCACAGCGCACACACAGCTAGCCTCACAATATTAATTTCTCAATTAAGATCCCTAACCTCTTTCTCAAACCTAATTAACTCTAAACAAAGCTAATTTATACTTAGGCCTTATTAGCCTAATGGGCTTGGCTAGGCTTGGGCCCAACAACTAAAAACAACTATTAACTAAATTAAAAGACAAATAATGAAAATACGTAAACATACTTTGACTATTTATTACAAAAGGACCCTAGACTATTTGTTGATACGACTTTATCAACTTTGACTTCAGTTTTCCATCTTCAGATAATTATGATCTTGAATCCAATAAATATGTGCTTTAACAATCTCCCCCTTTGGATCAAGATCATTCTTTAAGCTCAGAAAATTGCAGTCTTCCTCTTTGTCTTCAGAATGTAGCAATCTTCCCAATCGATGAGAATATCTCTTGGAAAGAAATTATCTCCAGTTTCAGCTCAGAATGCTTTAGCAAATCATCTTCAAAGAAAATTTCTTCATTCAGCATATCTTCAGAATATTTTCAGAAATTCTTTCAAAAACTTTTGATTTCCGCATTTCTTAGTGGCTTCTCCCCCTTTTTGATGAAAAGAGAAAATAGGTCATCAAAACTTCCCTACAAGAAATGTCTTCCACCACTGATCTTGCAAACAGAACCACTGATTATCCGTCAATTCATTAAGATGTTCATCCAGATCTTTACGAATCTAGACAAATTAGAAAATGAAGTGTAACACCTGAATCAACAAATGAATCAGTTAAAATTGCCTGTCAGTAACATGAAGTCACTGTATGTAACGAATACACATTATAAAGGAGCTTTTATGATGTTCACTCCCCCAGGGCTTCCATTCAATCATCGAAACACCACAAAGGAAATTTCTATGAACGTTATGACAAAGAAACAAATTCTTTGTGTGTTCGTGCAAGTGATAGAATAAATTGAGCAGATGATGTTTGCTTATAAGGCTCAAAAAGTGTAAACCACTAAGACAAGTAGTTAAACACAGACTCAATGTGCATTAGTGAAGTGCGAAGGTGGGGCATACTTACTTCTTTTCAATATCCAGATTTTCCAAATGAAAATCAGATAGCATATGTGCTGCGTCCCCTTTGAAAATGAAACATTTTCTTGTTGAGAAGAAAATGAGTGGCTGGTCGGGTAATGTCAAGAGTTGGCATGGGCTAGTTTCCTGTTTCAATAATGTTCACCAAAGAGATGTGAAGCATTAGAAATGTGGCTGCCCGACTCAGAAAGTAGTTGGTGCAGAGTTTGTTATTCTTTTACTCTGATCTCTCACCCTCTTTCTTTTAATCTTTAAGCTCACAGCTAACCAAACTCTTTTTTAACATTTTCCCTCATCACACATCCCACACTCATTTCTTTTTGGACTCCTCACATTCAATCACTAAAGGATTAACTTCTTGGGTAGGAAACACTGGTTAACATGAATCCATAGAAGTTCAATTCAGTCCTAGCACACTGATCCCATGTTTTCCTATGAAGCATATGATGCTCAGGTGATTTAACTTGATCAGTTAAAGTTCAATAATGAAGCAGAAAACATTTAAAAACACACTTCCAATTCAAGAAATCTGTTTGAGAATCGGGAAGTGGTTTGAACCATTAAGAACATGTTTTCTTATGATTGAAAGTTGTCCTTCTTTCAACCATAAATGAGATGAAGATAAGGAATTATACCTTTTGAGTGCATTCTTACATCTCACGAAGTCAAGCTTAAAGTCATAAAGATATGATCTTTGAAGCATCTCTCAACCTACAAAAATCTAAAAGTCTAGTCAAAGTAACTTTATTCACTGAAATTGAAATGACATAAAGCAGTAAAACAATTAATGTACGAGTTCTGATAAAAAATAATCAGAAGTCATCACCTTTACTCCCCCTGAAATTATGCATCAGAAAAATTATCAGTGAAAAATATAAACATTGACTCCCCCTCAAATGTTGATTATCATATCTGACAAATGCATAAAATTTCAGAAAAGTATGCACTCCCCCTTCATGGTTGATTTCCTCATTGGATTATTGGAGTAAATTCTCTTATCAACACAGAAGTAAGGTCTTTTGATCACTGTAGTACGAGTCCTAAACTGTTGTGTTTAGAAGTCAAACTCCGTTGAAGTACGGGTTCTAAGCTGATTTGCTTAGAAGCCTCCGCTCTCTTATTCCTCCTTCACAGTAGGTGCCTGCAACACAGATTCAACCTTTTTCTTTGGTACCCACTGGTATTTGGGTCCATGTTTGTTAGTTGCAGTTCTTATGGGAATAACAGAGTAAGAGCCATACCAGAAATGATCACTTGTTTTATGAACAAGATCATGTGTACGACAGTAAGAACAATAGAAATGCTTACCTGACAACCTGATTAATTGATCTCGCGTATAGATATGTTCAAGTTTACCTTTATGCACATTGTTCTTCTCAGCATTATGGTTATGTACACATGACTTCTTTCCTTTCTCGTCTTTCTTCGCATTTTCAACTGGTTTCTTCTTCCAGACCAGTTCTTCTTCTTCTTCTGAATGTATCTGAACCATCTATATTTCTATCATAGAAAAGGTTAATAGTACGAATCTGATCAAAATATTTGACTGACCTTTGTGAAGAGACAGATTTCTGATTTGAACTTGATGCAGACTTTTCAAGCACTTTAATCGTCGAAGCAAAGTTGTCTCTTTCTTGAACAAGCAGGCCAATCTTCTTTGTGAACTCAGACTTCACTTTTTGATCTTTCAAAGCACTTTCAGATAATTCAGATAGCTTGACAGTCAGCTTTCTAATCTCAGTTTCAAAGAAGTTTTTCTCTTCTTCAAATCCCTTCTCAGCATTATTTCTCTGGCCGGATATTTCTTTAAAGAATCCTGCGCTCTTCTGTTCAATGACCTTCTTTTCTTTGGCAAAATATTCCCGTTCCAGAATAATTACTTTCTCAAACTCAAAAGTCTTTTGAGAAAGATTTAAACATTTCAGCTCAACTGCGTTCTTTTAGTCTGCACATTTTCTCGAAAAATCTGAGAATTTCTTTACAAATGCTTTCATATCAATATCAAAATCAAATCTTTCTTTGGCAATCTCTTTTCTCCAGATCAGATATTTTCTTTTGAAGATCAGCATTTGCACTCTCCAAATCATTAACTTTCTCATTGTTCTCAACATAATCTAGTTTCTGGATTTGAGCTTCCAAGGCAGAAATCTTTTCTTTTAGATCAGAGTTCTCAAATTCCAGAAACTTTACTCTTGAAGACATCTTTGGTCCTGTCATAATCTTCTCAATATGTTCCCATAACAGCTTTCCTGTAGCCTTTTTGCATTCTAACTTGATGGAGATCTCTTTTGAAATTTCCTCGGAAATTCCTTGCAAAATAAAAGATTTGGCTAAACAGTCAGCTTGATGTCTTCTTTTCTGCTCATCTGAGTATTTATCAAGAGGTAATTGATACTTTCTCTGTTCATTTTCTCCGTTCTCTCTAACTACTGTGAGAATCTTGGTAGGTGGTGTCATGATTCCTACCCTAAGAGATAATCTGATGTAGTCTGCCAAGTCATTTATGTCGATGAAGTCCAAGAATCTGTCTTTCCACTGCTCGTACTCTCCTTTGAAGAGTACTGGAGGCTTCACATCTGTTCCAATAGCGAGAGCTTCCCGAGATGACATCCTTACTGGTATTGATTAGTAATCAAACTTATCTGATATTGAAACAACCAACTTGATGAGATTGTTAGTATCAAGAGTAAGATAAAACTACACTCAAAATTTTCCAGAAAAATAAATTTCTAAAAATAATTAAATGCAGTCCTCTCACACAGTATAAAACACAAATAGATTAAACACAGTTAAAACTGGTACAAAAATCAGATATATGCCAAGGACAGCGGTGCAAAGGACGGTTTGCGCGAGAAGCAGGTCGCGTAAAGAGAGGTTTGCGCTAGACACTGGTGGCGCAAAGTAGAAGTTCTCGTGAGAAGCAGGTGGCGCAAAGTAGGATTTTGTGAATAGTGGGTCGCGCAAAGTGGGATTTGCGCGAGCCTTGGGTGGCGCAAATTGGGTTTTGCGTTTCACTTGAGTGGCGCAAAGCTCGTTTTGTGTAAGTAGAAGGTTGCGCAAAGTGAGAGTCGACCGGACACTTGTTAGACCGATAATATGCACACGACCGGATGGTTGCTCGACCGATAAGTTGCGTCGACCGGTAAGATGTTGGACCGGTAAGTTGTAAATAATGAGATCGACCGGTAAAGAGCAAACCAAATGATTGACCGGTATATTAGTGGACCGATAATGTGTAGTAGACCGATATTTGATGTGAGTCTTGACCGGTACTAAACTTTGATCTTGACCGGTATGCTGTGTTAAATCTTTCGACCGGTAAAGAGTTATGGTCGACCGGTATGTTGCTTAGTGGGTCGACCGGATGAAAGCAACTATTGACCGATAATATGAAGACCGGTATTGGTGTGGACCGATAAAGATATTCGACCGATATTAATCAAAGACCGATATGAACAATGTTTGTACCGGTACTCAAAACAATCAATACCCAGTCAAGATAATATGCTAAACAAACACAATCCAAACAATAACAACTTGAATGAACAATCACACAATACAATTTTTGAATCTTTGACAGAAAAACAGAACCGAAAAAAAAATTTCAATTCAATCTGTCCTGCTCTGATACCAATTGTGTGTCCCAGTGTTAACTATTCAATCAAGAAAACATATAAAACAATACGATAATGCAAACCTGATACGATTAATCAAAAGATTCAACAGGTTACAAGTGTTCTTGATCAACCTCTTTCTCTCTACTTCTCTTGTTCACGGCGCACACACAACTAGCCTCACAATATTAATTTCTCAATTAAGCTCCCTAACCTCTTTCTCAAATCTAATTAACTCTAAACAAAGATAATTTATACTTAGGCCTTATTAGCCTAATGGGCTTGGCTAGTGTAGATCCCAGTGCAGTGCAAATCAGAATAACAGCAATCAAAGATGAACAGATTATAGGCCACAGCAACTAGTCATATGATTGATATTACTTCAAAGGGTTTAGGTTTACAGAGAGAATTTCTGATAAGGGTTTGTAAACCTAATGACTAGAAAACTGAATAATGAACTTCTAACCTTACAAAAGAAATAAGAAACAACTTTAAATACTTAGGCACGCAGGCCTGACGGGCTTATGGGCTTTTAGGCCCAACAAGCTTACAACAATGAATACTTGACAATTTATACCCTGAACTTCTATTTAACTAACAAAATAGCCCTAACAATCTCCCCCTTTAAATAGAAGTTGAAACTCGCGCCAGTTAGGAACATATATCTTCCGAAAACCAAAACTGATCTCGAAATATCTGATTTGCGTTCTGTACTCCAGTCGTTCTTCGATAACTCTCAGTGCTTTAAGAACAAGTGCTTTGTATGTAGAATCCAGTACTTGAACTCCTTTTTCATCTTGATTCAGCGCACGCTTCAACCTGTCTTTCAGAAGCATCAAAGTACCATCACAGAATCTGGCAATCTGATCAAAACGGATAAATCGTAGAACACCTTTGTTGTTCACATATGACATACCAAACTCTGGAATCTTTATTACTGTGAATGCAGGTACACTTAGAGCATCAGACGGAACACTCAGATCAGGCTTGAGCAGATTAATCTTCGGTTGATCGCTTTCTAACCCGATCTGAAAATCTTCCACCGAAGCAAGTTTCATTGCGCACTTCATGTATCTTTTCACGGTTTCTAGTGCATCAATGACTTCTCCGGGTCTGACGGTTCTGGTATTTAAGTCACGTAGTATGAATAGCAGATCTTGTGGCTCCAGACATGGAAAATCAACATCAGAAAAGCAGTACTGTTGACCATCTTCTGTTGTAACCATGAAGTCTGTATACTTAACCTTCATAAAGTAGGCAGGTATAATCCTATCAACTGATACAATTCTGAGCTTCGTCTTGGAGTACTTGTTCTGGAACTTTCTGTACACGAACACAAGCTCACGCTGTTTTTCTTTGTTTTTCACTGACTGTAGACCATGAAGAACGACTTCATCATACTTTCTGATCCAGTGGGCAAAGATCTTTTTCTGGATTTCTTCGAGGAAAGGAACTTTTATTCTGACTCTTTCCCACTTGGAAGGACGAACTGGAGGAGTATGTACTGGTTCTCTAACTGGTGAAGCTGGAGGAGATCTCTCAGGAAAAACTGTAGAAGAGAAGTCCGGGTGATTAACTGGATAGATCAATAAAGGAACCACGACAGAAGACTGATCATCTGGATGCAGTATTTCATCAATTTCTTCTTGCATAACCACCAGAGCTCTTTCAGTATTAGCACATTCTTCTGTCGTGTCCGCCACTTCATACGGATCTAAGATTATTGCCCAATCTTCAGGAACTATCGGAGAACCATCTTCAAATTCCTCAGGATTTTCAACCGTCGGATAGTCGTATAGTACCAAGTCTGTCACCTGTTCCCGTTCCTGTTCCTGTCTCTGTCCCTCTGTTCTTGTACCGGAACCCGAACCCTGTTCAACCTGATCTGATTCCACCATATGTGTCTCCGGCTCAGATAGGCGTTGACGTTTCTCCCCCTCATGGTGATCAGGATCATCCTGATCATCATGTCGGCGCTTGAGCCGTTCTGCCTGGCTACGGCAAGTATCCTCCACTACTGATAGGCGTTCAGTCAAAACAGCTACGGTTTGCTGAAGTGACTGAAGCATGGCTTGTTGGATCTGGAAGGCTTCAGGAGAGATACTAGGCTGGGGGGTTGGTGTGGATGCTTGAGAACGAAGCAGGGATAACAAATCGGCATCCTGGGTGGGTTCAGTTAGAGACTGGGCTAGTAGTTTGGCAAGAAGAATGGATTTCAGCTCAGGGATAGAAAGATCCGTAGCGGGTAGGGAAGGTGGAATAGGTGTGGGCTCAGTCTCAGTCGCAGGACCTTTGCCTTTGATCATGCGTTTGAGGTTGTCCACCTCTTCCCTCATCATAGATTGGACAGCCTTTAGGGCGCCGTCCATGTATTCCCTTGAGACGAACTCAGTTGGGGTAACTCCGGGGTCACTCAGACTTCCCGTTGTAGCTACGACTGTAGAAGTCGAGCCGCCTACGTTCACGATTGGCGTGATGATAGCCGTGGTAGGACTTCCACCCAATCCTCGTAAACTACCCGAAGGCGGAATTACTATCGGTGTTCCGGCCGGGCCACTCAGGCGACCGGCGATAGCCGAAAATGGAATCTGTGTCCTAGGAATGGCATGTATAGCAAAAGGCTCTAGACTTCGTGGATACAAAGATGTCGAGAACGGGGGCAGCCGTTCTCTTGTTTCAATATCGGCACCCTCCAAGTGAGAGCCCGATAGCGGATGTGCTAGATCCCCGTGAGAATGTGAAACCACCATCTGTTGAGAGATGGTGGAGTGGCTGAGTGGGGTGTGCAAATGCGCCGCTAGGTCCATGGCGGCTTCTTCAATACCCTGTCTCAACACATGAGACTGGGTAGCAGATGTGGCTACCTGGCTAGACGTGGCTAGGGGGGATACAACCGATGATGGTTGTCCCGTCACTCGTGTACGTTCGTTATGTATTTTACTCCGTCTTTCCCTCACACGGCTCACTTCTCGATTTTCAACTGATACTCCCTCCGCTTTCCTTATCTCGCCGGATGGGGGTTGATCATCGTCACCATCTGAGTCAGAAGACTCACCTGATGCCGATGCTGCAATTTGGGTTTCTTCCGAGTCGGAATGCGTTGTCGTGTCTTCAGTAGCAGCGACAGAAGAGGACTGAACATGAAAAGCTTCAGAATCGGTTGCCTCTTCTGCCATTTGAGTCTCGGTTGGCGTCGGCGAAGATGGTTGTCTAGAAGAACTAGCCTGGCTCGGTCCAACGACACTGCCCACGCCTGTTCCCCTCACAATTATTTCTCTCGACACACCCTGTCCGGAAGCCCCAGCTATCCGGACGCTCCTGCCTCTCGATCGTGGATGCGGACCCTCACGTCGCTTAGGTCGTGCTCCCTGGGCAGGTCTTGCCGGTCCTGGCCGGACCATAGGAGCTGTAATGTTGTGTGTGTGCCTATAAGATATCACACTCAGTGCAATAGGACGAGCATAGTCTATTACCTCGACTGGGATTTGTCGGGCGACAACACCTTCTGGATCAGCGCGGAAAGGTATTTTGCGTGTCGGATGATGTGGGCATGTCGGGTGCGTAGAACGTCGCTGTATCTCGGGATACTGGTTCATGAAGTGCCGGATGACAATCTGTAAGAACCGCATGAATGGAATGAAATTCGATCGGCGAGATGCAGTAGAACGAACTCTCTGAACGAGTTCAAACCAAAGAAAGTCAGCAACGTCCATGTGGCGATTGAAGGCCACCGCGTGAAAGATGCGAAGAATCGGGGCACTCGTCTGGTCAATGCCTTTTGTTATAGCCGAAAGGCACCGATTTATGTAGGTGAACATCGTGTACCAGATCGTCGAGAGGTACTTGCGGTTGAAGGTTGATGGAATGCGAAGTTCTGCGCCGTATCCTAAGGAGAGAAGGTCGGTGCACAATGTAGCATCAGAGACCATCGGGTCGAAGCTTTCTCGGCCTGGAACTGATCCGGCGGTCGGTAAACGAAGGAATTGTCGGAAGAGATCACATGTGAGAAGCACTGGTGTATGATCTATCCGACCTTCAAGGTGGAATTCGCCATCGGCCTCTAAAGCACGGAGAGAGCGCCAAAACTGTTGTAAGTATATGACTGGAACGGTCGCAGTTTCCGTAAGAGCATAAGAGAGTGGATGCCCCATAAGTATCTCGATGATGACCTGATATTGAATAGCAGGTTGGGTTACATCGAGATGGTAGTTATTGGCTGTAAGTGGGAGGAACTGATCCTCGGGAATCAGTTCCGCATCGGCGATTGGATCAATCGCTGGTGGTTGGTTTTGTGCCATTGAACCTGTGAAGAAATAGTCGATTAGTACTCAGGTTTGGGAAAAAAAAACCCGTTGGAGTTATACAATCATGATTTAAACCACAACGGATACTAACTCCAAAATAGTGGAAGAACAAACCCTATTCGTGAATTAGGGTCAGTCACCAAGGCGCATAGAACTGCACCAGCACACCAAAATCACCTCATACACAAAGGTATAACTATAAGCTCATTAGAACCATAAAACATGATTCGACCGGATAAGATATTAGACCGGGTAAGGTTTCCACCGGGGCTCTCCTAAGACCGGAGATGGCTTCGACCGGGGTTACCAATCGACTGGTGGTTAAACCACCGGATAAGAGTTCGATCGGGTAAGGTCTTCGACCGGAGGTCACCTAAGACCGTATATGAGCTTCAATCGGATAAGGTCTTCGACTGGAGGTCAGCTAAGACCGGATATGGTCTTCGACCGGAGATCTTAGACCGGAGGAAACATTCGACCGGGGGTGCGTTCGACCGGGGCGTAACCCTAGATCGGAGGATACCCCCGGAGAAGACGAATCATCAACAGGGCAAACCCCGGGGACTCTCGAAGGTGGAGACGACGGCGACCCATACAGTCAACGATAACAAACGATCGATACTTACTATAAACCACTTAATATCGATTAACCTACCTGTTCGATCGAATATGGATAGAACGCAGGGGTTCGGTTGATTGGGAGTGCGGTCGAAAGAGAGATCCTGGCGAGAGAGAGAGAGACGATGAGGAGAGTATCGGTCGAATGGGTGATCGAATGGTAGGAGAAGGGTTCGATCGGGGTTTTTAAACCCCCGAAACTGATTTGGGCTTGGGCCGGGTACGGGCGATAGTGGGCCGGGGTTACTTGGGTCTGGGACCAAACAAAACAACATAAACAAACCAAACCTTTAAAATATTTTTGTATTTTCGATAATAAAAGAAACTTTAAACACAACCCTAAGGGAGAAAAAAAAAACTTAAGTAACTCATGGAAGAAAAATAAAATAAAAAAAACGAAGAAAACTTAACAGCTCCCCCTGAAAAATTTGAAATACGCACGAGACTTAACTCTCCCTCGAATGAATCCCATGAGGAGGTCCATACACAAACTCCACTTACCTGCTCCCCCTCGAATGGAGGACTCGTGAGACTTACCAAGAATCTGACGAGAGTGCTCCCCCTGAACACATTACCGGCTTGTAGATCCACCACAATCAACTTACACTTTTCAGGGAACAAGGAATGAACTGCACAAAGAATCACGAAAACAAGAAACACGAACACAAGAGAAGCCAGAAAAACACAAAATCTACTTTGTTGATACAGAAGTTCGTAATTGACACAGAACTGAACGAGTAAAATGCAATAACCAAGGAGTGTGGATAATAGCAACCAGAGACAAGTCACTGGTGCAGTTGTCACAGTCATTCGTTATTGAACGAAACTCGTAGAGAACTGCGAACATATCAAACTTTCAGATTTAGCATACCTAGCTTGGACACAAGGTAATTAAATTGTTTTTCGTCCAAGGCTTTGGTAAACAGGTCTGCTAATTGATGCTCTGAATTAACAAAATAGAGTTCGATAGTACCTTTTTCGACGTGATCTTTTATAAAATGATAACGCACATCAATGTGCTTCGTCTTCGTGTGCTGGACGGGATTGCTTGATATGGCGATAGCGCTCTTCGAGTCGCAGTAGATGGGAATTCTTGAGTAATTAAACCCATAATCTTTGAGCTGGGTGCGCATCCAGATGACTTGCGAGCAGCAACTGGCGGCTGCTACATACTCCGCCTCGGCGGTGGAGGTGGACACGCAGTTTTGCTTGTTGGACGCCCAGCTGACAAGACGATCGCCCAAGAACTGAACATGACCCGACGTGCTTTTCCGGTCCAACATGTTTCCAGCATGGTCAGCGTCCGAGTAGGCTGTCAATTCAAAACCTGTCTCTTTTGGGTACCACAAACCAAGATCAGCAGTACCTTTTAAATATCGAAAAATTCGCTTAACCGCAGCTAAGTGAGACTTTTTAGGTTTCGACTGAAATCTTGCACATAAGACTGTCGAGAACATAATGTCAGGCCGACTAGCCGTTAAGTACATCAGAGAGCCAATCATGCCTCTATAAATAGTAGCATTCACATCCTTACCGTCAGGATTAGAGTGAAGCTTTAGAGTAGTGGACATGGGGGTTTTCATAGGTGAAGATTTTTCCATCTGGTATTTCCGAAGAATATCCGAGATGTACTTAGATTGATTAATGAAAATTCCTGTTTGTAGTTGTTTTACTTGAAGACCCAGGAAAAAATTCATTTGCCCCATCATGATCATTTGAAAATGTTTACTCATTAAGGCAGAAAAGTTCTGACAATACTTGGGGTTCGTGGAGCCAAAGATTATATCATCAACATAGATTTGTACAAGAATGATATCTTTCTTCTCTTTTTTAATAAATAAAGTAGTGTCAATTTTACCTTTAGAGAAGCCAGACTTGACTAAGAAGGATGAGAGTGCATCATACCAGGCTCGTGGCGCTTGCTTAAGACCGTAGAGGGCCTTGTCAAGAAAGTAGACGTAATGCGGATTTTCAGAACTCACGAAGCCTTCGGGTTGCGAGACATACACTTCCTCCTTGAGAACGCCGTTGAGGAACGCAGATTTCACGTCCATTTGGAAGACGAGGAAATTCTTGTGAGCGGCGTAGGCGAGGAACATGCGGATCGCTTCAATGCGAGCAACCGGTGCGAACGTCTCATCGTAATTAATTCCTTCTTGCTAGCGATATCCTTTAGCCACTAGACGCGCTTTGTTTCGAACAATGATGCCGTTTTAGTCCCTATCACCGTCTTGTTCTTAGGTCGAGGAACTAGGCGCCATACTTTGAGGCTCTCAAATTGGTTGAGTTCCTCTTGCATAGCGATTACCCAGTCCGGATCATTCAGCGCTTCAGAGACGGTGGAAGGTTCGATACGGCTTAGGAACGAGGAAAATAATCAGTCATTCGCGGTAGTGGATCGAGTTTGAACGGGTGTATTGGGGTCACCGACTATTTGATGCAGGGGGTGAGCTCGAGTCCACTTGGTGGTGTGTGGATGAGGTTGATATGTCTGATGGGAGGTATCGGAATCCACATGATCACTTGGGGGTAAATCCTGAACTGCCTCGAGGGATGACGGCCTGTGAGGTGGAAGCTCCTTAGTGGGAGTCGAGCAAGGAGAAGAGGATGACTCAGCTGGTGATGAAACGATAGGAGGATCCGGGATTGCCGGAGAGGTAGCTTCGGGAGCACCTTCAACAGGAGTCGGTTCAGGGAGTACAACCGAAGGTTGCACTTCATCAGGAACTTGAGCGAGAGGATGTCTATCACTTGAGCTCGGGGAAGCTTGATCATTTGCAGTAGAATAAGGAGCACCAGGCGAGGATGGACCACCGGAGTCGGTTGGACCAGTGACTTGTGTCACTTCTGGTGCTTGAGTAGTATTCCAGTCACAAGAAGTAGTATTAGACTTAACATTAAATAAGTCATTATAAAAGAATTCAAACAGCAAATCCAAATCAGAAAGATGTGCTCTAGACGTGGACGCTTGATTTGGATTGACTGAAGATTGTGTAGCTTCTGAACGGAATTGTCCAGAAGCTAACACACCAGTAAGCGCGGGTTCTGTACTGAGATGTTCAGAAGCCATATCAGCGGACTCATCAAAAGTCACGTTTACGCTCTCAACGACGGTCTTCGTCCGTTTGTTGTAAACACGGTAGGCTTTGGTGTGCTGGGAGTAGCCGATGAACACTCCGTCATCCGCTTTGGGACTGAATTTTCCAAGATCATCCTTATCATTTAAGACAAAGCAGGTGCATCCGAAAGCATGAAAGTAGTTGATGTTCGGGACGCGCTTGTTGATGATCTCGTACGGTGTCTTGTTGAACCGCTTGTTGATGATAGACCGATTTTGAGTGTAGCAAGCGGTAGCAACTGCTTCTGCCCAAAGAAATAGTGGTAGCTTGTAATGAGATAACATCGTGCGCGCTGCTTCAACAAGAGTTCTGTTTCGACGCTCTACCACCCCGTTCTGCTGAGGAGTACGAGCAGCTGAGAAAGTATGCGAGATACCCACTGAAGTGAGATAACCGGTGAGCATTTGATTCTTGAACTCAGTGCCATTGTCCGTCCTGATGGTCTGAACTACTTGGTTGAGACTAACTTGAATGCTCTTCAGAAGTGATATTATCAACTCGGGAGTTTCGTCCTTTGAACGAAGAAATCGAACCTAAGTGTAACGAGAGAAATCGTCAACCATCACCAGGACATACTTCTTGTGATTTATGCTTTGAACGCGCATCGGTCCACATAAGTCCATGTGGATTAGCTCAAGGGACCGAGAAGTACTAGGAACGGCTTTAGGCTTGTGTGACGCCTTCTTCATCTTGCCCTTTTCGCAGGCAGCGCACAGATGATCTTTTGCAAACTTTAGATCTGGCATACCCTTGACTTGTCCACCGAGTACCAGCTTATTGATATTCTTGAAGTTCAAGTGCGAGAGACGGCGATGCCATAGCCAGCTTTGTTCAGCCGACGCTTTGAACAACAAACAGACTTCCTTGTTGGGTTTCAAGGACGAGAGGTCAATCGTATAGAGGTTGGTGCGACGCGTTCCAGCAAGTATCTCTTTTCCATCTTCAGTCCAAACGCTGCACCTTTTACCCTTGAAAGTAACCTCGAGATTCTTGTCGCAGAATTGACCGATACTGAAGAGATTGTGACCGAGGCCTTCGACATAGGAGACTTTCTTTATCGTGATGTTATCTTTGACAATATCCCCGTAACCCCTGATGGGAGAGTAGTGATCATTTCCGAAACGCACATTCCCACAAAACCTCTCGGTGAAGTTTGTGAGAAGCTCCCTTCTTCCGGTCATGTGCTTGGAGCAACCTGAATCTAGATACCACACATGACCGTCCTGCAAAACAGGTTATTTCTTTTTAGGTACCCATTCGTAAATGGGTCCTTTGGGGTTAGATTTAACACCCGACTTAGAGACCCGTTTAGATTTGGGTCTTTGTCTATCACGGGAAACATCACAATGAGAATGATTATGAGCAATATGATATGAGCCAAACCAATCAAATGCATAACTACTATCAACAAAATCAGTTGATCCACAATAAGAGCAACACAGACAATCATGAGACAGTTGAAGTAATTGCGGAATTGAATAAACTTTTAAAGGAAGAGTTCCATTACACTCAACTGAAGGTTTATAAATAAAAACATCATGATTGTTATTGTTCTTTCTAGACTTTAAGACAGGATCAACTAATTCTGGTGTTGCCGAGGTCTCTTTTGACGTCTTAGCTACCCAAGCATATTTCACTTCTTTCCGCCAACCACACGTATCTGAAATGCCGTTAAACCCATAGTCAGAGGATTTGAAAATTGAAAATTGTGACCTTTGAGAGCGACCGGTCTTTTTCTTCTTCTGTGAACGCTTTTTAGATTTAGACTCTGAAGATTTTGAAGAGTTGTTCACAGAAGATTTTTGTGGGGCAGATGTGGAACATTCACCCTTATAAAATTTAACCGGAGGCTCACTTGACTCATTTATAAAATCAACATGGCTAGGTATAGAAGGATTAAAATCAAATTTGCTCAAATCACTATCTAAACACACCTCAGAATTCAAGAATGCGGAAAATTCTAGTTCCTCATCAGAAAGGCCCTTATCACTTGAGGAGTTCAGGACAGCGGAAGAGTTAGTTGAGAGCGGATCATTTGCGAAAGGATTTATACAATCAGAACACTGATCCGTTTTAAAAACATGAGGCTCTTTTCCCTTATTTGAAATGATTGGTGACGAGTCACCCATAAAAGCTTTGCAGGAAGATGTATCGGAGGCAGGATAAGAATTTTCAAACAGATGAGTATTCTCACTTTGGAGATTTGAAGGCTTAGTTTGAGGTTCAGCCTTGTGAAGTTGCTCTTTCAGACGATCTGCTGCCAAAGCAGCCAGTTGTGAATTTAACTTCTTTATTTCTGTCTGAAAGTATTCTTTCTCCTTAACGGACACATTTTCCTCTTTAGTGGAATAGAGGCACTCAATTTGGGATAAAAGCTCTTGTTTTTCCTTTTGAAATCTGTCTCTTTCTTGTTCAAACGACTCTTCTAGCTGAACAATTTTTCTTTCTAAAATCAGAGGTGGAACATAGACTTTATGGTCTGGTTGTTCCTCCTCATTTTGAACGGTTTTAGTATATAGTTCAGCTTGAGTATAGATTCTAATAGTCATTTGATAGAAAAACAGGTTTTTCCTCGTTGTAAGATGCAGTTAAAGAATCATAAACAAAAGGAAGTTTCATTTTGGTAGAGGTCTCCCTTCTTAACTCATCCTCTTCCCAATTCTCATCCTCAATTGGTTTGGTCCAATTCATTTTGTATTCTGGATAGGTCTTGTCTAATCCAAGAAATTCGGACGCGTACATCGTAGGAACTTGGGATAAGGCCTTTTTCAGATAATATGGGTTATCGTAACCGATACCCCTATTCGCATACTTGGGTTCTTTTGGTGTAATTAGATTTAACGTTTGTTGAGATTGCCCAAGTCTATAAAGCTTCTTTTCCATCTCCTTTAACTGATTAGATAATCTTTGTTGTTCATTTGAATAAGCCACGTTTTGAGACACAATATCAATTTTCTCATTTTCGGACATGCGTAGCTCATTGGTCAGATCATCTACTTTGGTCTTTAGCTTTTGTGACTCTGTTGAACAACTCTCATTCTCTTCTCTTAAATTAGAAATCGTGCACAGGTAGCTAGAAATTTCTAAGCTTTGTTTTTCCATAAATTCAGACTGTTTAGTGACACGGTTTTCTAAAGATGAGAGAAGTTGTTCTTTTTCTTTTAAGATTAGCTTGTAAGAGTCAAGTTTGTGCATTGAGAGTTGCATTTGATCAAGTAAATCTTCTTGAAAAGGGGCACATACCTGGAATGGAGCATTGCGATCTTCATCATCAGTGTCAGATGGTGATGAATGGTTGCCCATGAAACACAAATGAGCTTCAGCATCCTCAGGTTCTTCATCCGACACTTGCAACCAGTAATCGTCTTCAGCCATTAGAGCTTTACCAGCTTCCTTTTCTTTGGCAAGAAACAGCTTGGCTCGGTAGTAGTCGGCGTTGCGCACAACTGGTTTGCGACAATCCTTGGCGAAATGACCTAACCGACCACAGTTGTAGCATTTGATCGGCTCGTCTTTCGGCTTTACTTCATTTCTCTTGTCAGACTGCTTACCAACTTCAAAGCGTCTATTATCTTCAGACTTTTCTCGAGGATCACGTCGAGTAGAGACTCTTTGCTTGTTGGAGGACTTGTTAAAAAACTTCCTCTTTTGAAATGCTTGAGTGAGAAACAACATTGCTTCTTTCATCTTGGCAAGTTTTGGATCCGAGTCGCTATCGGGATCTGCAGGTTCAGACTCACTCAGCACGGGCTCTTTTCCAGATGATCGACTGACGGACTTGCCTCTTCTCTCAGATACGAGTGCTAATGGATCAGCTGCTGGACTTTCCTCTGCTTTCTGATTCCCAATAAGCTCCATCACTTCCTCTTCGTCCTGGAGCAGCATTTCATAGAGTTCGTGAAGGTACAGCTTCTCCAGGGTCTGAGTGTGGCGTATATGAGAGACGAACGGTTTCCACTCAGGCTGAAAGTTGTTCATAAACTTTATATTGTTTTCCGTGTTCGTCTTTGTGATCTTATTCTTCTGAAGATCATTCAGAAGCATATTAAACCTCTCGTAGGTTTCCGTCAGCGTTTCACCTTTTCTCGCTTTAAACCCATCATATCTGGTGATACAGTTGGTCACCTTTAGCTGGCTGTTGATGTGGCTTCCCATCATCATCTTCTCTATTTGTTCCCACATCTTTTTCGATGAATCCTTGAAGCTATCTATACAAGCATAGATGTCATTTGGTAGACTTTGAAGAAGGTACGATTTTGCTAGCTTTTCTGCATCGTACGTATCCTTTTCATCCTTAGTAAAATCACCAATAGATTTTCGAATCTGTCGCTCTGGCCTTCCTTCAGCTGGGTTTCCTGGTACCACTTTCATTGGCCAATCTGTTGGACCCTCAGTCAGACATTTGTATATTGCTTCATAGTTGGTTTTTGCTTCTATGAAGTTCATAAATCGGTCATGCCACTGAGGGTACTCTCCCCGAAAGAGCACCGGGGGCTTTTGATCAGAACCGATGGCTAATGCTTCCCTTGAGTTCATCTTTACTTCTTAACTTAAGAGCACTGTAATGATCGTTAGGCAAGCAGGATGATCCAAATATACTAATAAATTGAAAAAAACACAGAAACACACGGACACGTTCTAAAAAGAATATCTATCTAAAGAAAGACCGGAGAGTGCACAGTATCGGTCGAAGCAAAGACCTGAATATGCAAGATATCGGTCGAAGGTAAGACCCGAGTAAGCAAGTATCCGGTCAAATGGATTGACCGGAGATTACACCTACCCGGTCGAAGGAAAGACCGGAGTAAGCAAGCACCCGGTCGAAGGTGCAAGACCGGGGAATACAAGTATCCGGTCGAAGGTGCAAGACCGGGGAATACAAGTATCCGGTCGAAGGCTCAGGTCGAATGACTATAAAAACGATAAACACAATTAACATATAAGGCCGATAAACACGATGAATCGACCGAAGAACACGAAGAGTTTCTGGGATTCGACCGAAACCAAACCCAGAAATTTTAATAGACCGAAACACAATTAAATCAACAGAAACTTCGATCCTTCGATCGAATGAAACACACAAAAAAAATCAATCACAAATTCGACCGGATGCGATAACACATAGAACTTAGACCGAAGATTTGCAAATAGATAAATCCAGACTCGATCGATAGCAAAGAAAATTTTTCCAGAAAAAAATTTCGAACGAAACACAGACAAAAAAAAAAAAACTTAACTTTGCAGATATCGATTAATCAGATAAACACAGAATGTAAACACTAACAATCAATTAAAGCAAGTAAAGCAATTTGGCTCTGATACCAAATGTAGATCCCAGTGCAGTGCAAATCAGAATAACAGCAATCAAAGATGAACAGATTATAGGCCACAGCAACTAGTCATATGATTGATATTACTTCAAAGGGTTTTAGACAAACCTTTTTACTGGATCAAACCTTTTTGCCTATCTGCTCTGATACCAAATGTAGATCCCAGTGCAGTGCAAATCAGAATAACAGCAATCAAAGATGAACAGGTTATAGGCCACAACAACTAGTCATATGATTGATATTACTTCAAAGGGTTTAGGTTTACAGAGAGAATTTCTGATAAGGGTTTGTAAACCTAATGACTTGAAAACTGAATAATGAACTTCTAACCTTACAAAAGAAATAAGAAACAACTTTAAATACTTAGGCACGCAGGCCTGACGGGATTATGGGCTTTTAGGCCCAACAAGCTTACAACAATGAATACTTGACAATTTATACCCTGAACTTCTATTTAACTAACAAAATAGCCCTAACAGCTAGGCTTGGGCCCAACAACTAAAAACAACTATTAACTAAATTAAAAGGCAAATAATGAAAATACGTAAACATACTTTGACTATTTATTACAAAAGGACCCTAGACTATTTGTTGAGATGACTTTATCAGCTTTGACTTCAGTTTTCCATCTTCAGATAATTATGATCTTGAATCCAATAAATATGTGCTTTAACAGTCATCAGTATCATCTTCAGAAGTTTGAGGTGCCTTGGAAGAATTTGAACACATTTTAGATTCAGATTTGAAAACAGTGTTCTTTATTACAGTAGAAAACACAACTTTTTCAATATCAACCAAGATTATTTCGTCAGATAAAATGTTTTCAAGATCAATTATTTTGCTTTCTAAAACAAGTGGAGGAACATAAATTTTGGCTTTAATAGGTTTTGCCTCCAACTCTTTTGTAGAATAGTTTTCAAAATAATCATTCGAAATGAACTTTGGTTGTTCAGAAATATAACTATCATTCAGCTTTTGATAGCAGAATGGTAGTTGAATTTTCGTTGTGTTCTTTCTATTCTCTTCTTCCTTGGCCTCTACTTGATCAGAAGACTTGTTAACAAATTTGGGTTTCAAATGAGGATGTTTGTTAGCTGCTTGTAGAAAATCAAAATTATACAAAGCTGGCTGTTTTCTGATTGCTTTCTTCAAATAGTGTGGGTTATCGTAACCGAGACCCCACTTTTCTTTCACACATTTTCCTCATTTGGTGTGTTTAGAAAGATGGTTTGATCTGTTTGTACTCTAGCATACAACTTGGCTTCCAAACCATCTATCTTTTTCTCCAAACTCTTATTTTCAATCTGCAATTTATGAACTTTTAGCACAAACTCTTGTTTCTCAAAATCAGACTTTGAAAGTTTAGAAACAGCTTCAGAAATCTTATTTTCAAAACAACATTTTTGTTGTTTAAACTCAATAGCAGATTTGTTCAAAGAGTCAATCAAACTTTTGTTCCCAACAAGTTCTTTGTTGAGATCAAAAATAGTTTGACGCTTCTTAGCAACTCTACTTTTCTCTTTTTTCAGTTTATTTTGAAGGTCTTGAAGCTCAATCATCATGGCTTCCATTTTCTGTAAGAAATCAGATTCATAAAAATTTTGTACCTCATCGGAAATCTCTTCGTCAGATTCATCATACTTCACTTCTTTCCCCATCAGGAACATGTGAGCGGTCTCTTGTTTTTCTTCATCGTCTGAGTGGTCTAGCCAAAACTCATCTTCCGCCATCAAAGCCTTTCCTGCTTCCTTCTGCTTTGCCAGAAGCATCTTGTGCTTGTAATAGTCTGAATTTCTCACGGTAGGCTTCCGACAATCTTTGGCATAGTGACTCACTTTACCACTATTATAGCATTTAATCAGACCTCTTCTCACTGCCATAATCATTCACAAATTTCTTTTTCTCCTCTGACTTTTTCCCTTCATACCTCTTCTCATCGAATCTCCTTCCTTCAATATTTTTCTTATGATCATAGTTTTTAGATCTTGACGAGTACCTCTGACTGTTCGATCCAGGCTTTTTGTAGAATTTCTTCTGAAATGCACGAGTCAGAAGTAGCATTGCTTGTTTCAAGTTTTCCCCATCATCAGAATCAGAATCACTGTTCTCAGACTCATCCGAACTTGGAATAACAACTTTCTTTTTCTTCTTCTTTTCTTTCTCTTTCTATTTCTCTTTCTCTTTCCTTGCAACAACTAAAGCTATTGGATCTGCAACTTTCTCAGTCTTTTTCTTCTCTTCCTTTTTCTCTTATACTTCCTCCTCGTTCAGTCTAAGTGTTTCATACACTTCATGAAGAGGGATGTCACTAAGATCCTTCATTTCTTTCATCCTTCTCGTGTGTTTCTTCCATTCAGGTTGAAGGATGCTGTGGAATTTGACGTTGTTTTCTATTTGCTTCTTCTTCACCTTGTTCTTTGCAAGATCATTTAGCAATAGAACAAATCTCTCATATGTTTCCTCAAGACTGTCATTCTCCTTAGCTTTGAACTCTTCATAGTTGCTAATATAATTAGCAACCTTCATCTGATTTCCAACCTTGGATCCCATCATCATTTTCTGAACCTGATCCCACATCTTCTTTGCATTTTCCTTGTAACTGTCTATTTTAATGTAGATCTTGTTTGTCATACTTTGTAAGAGTAGATATCTGTCTTGTTTATCGGCTTTGTATCTATTCTTCTGCTCTTCTGTATTCTGAGAAAGATCTTTCGGAACTGTCTTTGTTTTCTGCTCTCTGTCCATATTCTAGTCTTCACTATCCGAGGAATCATCATCCGGGATTTCCATGGTTATCGGAACCATTGGACCTTCTTTGATTAATAGCAGAATATTTTCACCGTTGGCATGTCTATCAATAAAATCGAGGAACCGGTCTTTCCATTGTTCGTACTCTCCCTTGAAGAGAACCGGTGGTTTGATGTCCATGCCGATAGCAAGAGCATCTTTGGAAGTCATCTTTTTCTTTACACTGTAAACTGATCTTCATAAATTCAGAAACAGAAAGATCCTACAAAAGTCAAAATTGGTTAAATCTAGATATACTTAGAAAAATTCTAAGTATAGAACTCGCATAACAAAGAGATAAAACTTCACGCTAAAATAATATCGTGCACGTTTTTGTACTTCACGCACACTGAAGGATGCGAGAAAGAACTTCTCGCAAATAGAGGCGTGCGAGTTTCTGGTTCGCGCACACTGAAGCGTGCGTGTTTCGTACTTCTCGCAGACTACTACGTGCGATTTCTTAAGTTGCGCGTTCGAGACTTAGATAAAATTTCGAAACTTACCTTCGCGCTAAATGTAAACTCTCAAATACTTCACTTCTTGCAGATCAACTTCGTGCAAAACCTTACTTGTCGCAGAAAGAACTTCGCGCACAACAAAGAAAGATGAACCGTAACAACGCGCAATCAAGGTCTTGCGAGTTTCTTCTTCTCGCACGTAAAAACTTGCGTGTTCTTCATTCTTTTGCAAGTTTATGACTTGTGCGTGTTCTTCAGAAATGTCTTTGCGCGTTTGATAGATCTTGCGTGTTCTTGACTTATCGAACAAAAATCCAACTTTCATACTTGAATTCGATCAAATTCTTCACCAATTAAACTGAAACTTTGCAGGTCATGTCGATTTCAAGTCTTGAACATGTTACAACCAAAGAATTTCACTTTCAAACAACAAAATTACAGTTTCAATCTAAACCAGTACGATTACAGACTTAGAAATCGATTTCCATTTATATTAATAGTCCCACAACCAGTGTAAAGTAAGATGATACAATCAAATCAATCAATTTCCATTTTCATTTCACACTAAGAAATCGATACAGTATATGCTCTCAAACTTTCTCTCTCTAAGTATGAATACGCACGATTCACTCTGATGACTACTACACACTCTACACGCTCACCACTAGTCATATCCCTATTTACACACGGGACACACACTCTCACACCACTAAACTCTCATAATACTAAACAAAAACAATGCTTTGACTTTTATTACAAAAGACTTTGACTATGCTATAAGAGTTGACTTGCTTTGACTTCAACTTTACTGATCTTGTATCCAACATATTTATGCTCTAACAGTTCTCTTCCAGCTTCATGTTCGACACTCTTCTCTACCCCTTCTACCTTCTCTCCTACCTTTGCATTATCTTTCTCAATTGTCTCTTCTCTGTCTTTCTCTTCTCCTCCCAACTCATCTACCTCTTTCGTGACCTCCTTTTCTTGTTCGTTTGGCTCATATACTTTCATTAACAGTTCAACTTCCCCACAAGTTTTTGGGTCTTGCCAGAATTATGCATCCATCGTAGTGGTAACAGGTGTCATTACCAATCCTTCATCAATATTTCTCTCCAACTCTAGATTTTCTGATATCATAAACTCTTCTTCTTCAGCCGCAAGCATAAGTTCATCTTTCATCTTATCTTCTTTTTTGAACAACTTGTCGAATTCTAATTTGTATTTTTTGAATACCTCATTATTTGGAAATCATTCCAAAGCTCCTTTCACTCCTTCTTCTATGATCATTGTATCATACCTTATGCGATCCAGTTTTTCTTGTTGATCCATACTCTCTCAGTGATTTGATAATGACCCTTTTCTATACTTAGTGAAAATTACGTTTAACATTATGTATTAGTGTTTCATCATCAGCGATTATACTGAGTCTGTTCAGCTATCGCTGATGATCTCTCTTGTAAAAATTCATATGTATAAGTGTTTCACTATCAACAATTAATTACTGAGTATGTTCAGTATCGCTGATGATTTCTAATGTAAACAGTTAGACGTAATCCCTGAAGACAAGTTTCGCGACAAAAGATGTTCACTGCAGAATCGAAGACAAAGCTGCTGAACAAAGACAAGTCTACTCATGACCTGATGCGGATATCAGTGAAGCCAAGACAAGTCTACACATGCGAAGAAACCTGAGGAAAAGCCTCAGCGATAGCTGAACTTCTTTGTATCTCTAAAGGAAGAGATATTCAGCGATAGATGATCACTTAGCTTATACCTCAAGTCTCTTTTTGTCTTATCCTTGCACACATTGTATGATTGTCAGAAAAGACATACCTCTGCAGCAATTCGTACAACAACTCTGTCAACTACATTGTTCATCATACGACCGAAAGCATGTCTCCTAAAGTCAAACTCATGCAACCAACCAATAAGGACACGTGTAAAGTACTCTGCCATGCATTTAATACATAGGGTATAAATAGAAATATCAACACTCCATCTGAGTGTGACCTTCATCTTTCTAAATATATAGAAACCCTTGTTTTCTATATTCTCCCAATCCCCTATTCTCTATTTCTAGTGCAATCTTCTTAGTGATTCTTAAGTTTGTTTAGATTAGGTTTTACTTAATCTTATTCCGCAACAAACTTGTAAATTTTGATTTGATTTATCAATAAACAATTTATTAAACTTTAAAATTTTGTGTTTGTATTCAACCCCCCTTCTACAAACTAGTTAAACACCTTCGAGACCAACATTTCTTTTATCATAAACTCTAAAGCCTACAATTTGCATAAAAGATTCATATATGAATTCATGTGTTAAGATGAAATTGAATTCACAAGTATATAGGATTCATATATGAATTCATATATTAATTAAAATAATATTTCAAATATGAATTCAATAATTAAGTTTGAAAGATTCATATATGAATTTATTAAGTATATATGATTCACATATGAATTAATATGAGAATATGAGAATTGATATATATGAAGTATTCATATATGAATTAAAATAAGATTCACATATGAATTCATATGAGAATATGAGAATTGATATATATGAAGTATTCATATATGAATTAAAATATTAATTCATATATAAATTCTATAAGTATAAAGAATTCATATATGAATTTATATGTCAATTCATATATGAATTGATATATATGAATCGATAAGTATAAAAAATTTCATATATGAATTCATTAAGTATAAATGATTTGCATATGAATTGATATATATTAATTCATAAATGTTTATACTATACTAAATTTTTCTCTTTCAGAATCTGTTACGAATTCTTGAAGAAACTTCCCTCCACCAAATCCACCGTTTGCTATCTCATATCCCTCTCTTCTTCTTAATCTCTCAGCTGTCCACATTTGAATCAAGGGTCTCTGTCTTTTTACACTCACAACTTCACATTCAATATTATCAACATACATGAGCTGCATATAAGAATCAATTAAAACATGTTGGGAACTGAAGATTCTACTAAGTGTAGTTACTACTGCTAGTACAAGTGTAGTTACTACTGCCAGAACAAGTTGAAGATTAATACTGCTGAGTGTTACTACTGCTAGTGTTAATTAATACTGCTAGTCAAAGTTAGTACTGCTTGAACAAAGTTAGTACTGCTTAGCTAGTTAGTACTGCTAGTAGTTAATACTGCTTGCAGTTAATGCTGCTAGTTGAAGTTAATGCTGCTGAGCATTATTAGTGCTGCTAAAGAGATACGGATGGAAAGTACTACAGCTGGATATACTGAAGATATACTTAGAAGATATACATGGAAGATATACTGAAGATTTGTTTATTCTTTGTAATTATCTTTTTATCAGTATATGTATAGAATGTGTAGAATAGATAGATATAACTTTTGATAATTGTTTTTCAAGAGAAAAATCGACCTCAAGGCATAGATCCTAATTCTAGAGAAGTAGAATTCGTATTGGTGAGTCTGTTCATCAATATTGAGGTTGAGAGTGTAATCTTGTAACTTTAAGCATTCAATACAAGTTTACTGTTTGATCATTATATACTGTGTTTGATTACTGTTTTATTAAATATCAAAGTGTTTTTCCGCAACTTCTTTGATATTAGTTTCTGAGTATTAATTCTTGTTAAGAATTCGATCCTGACAAGTGGTATCAGAGCTAATTCTCTCAGAAACAGTTATTCATCATGGAAAATCTTACAGAATCAAGCAGTACTTTGGTCTCAAAAGTTCCAATGCTCAGATCCAATGAATTTGACATGTGGAAAATCAGAATCAAGCAATATATTCTCCTCACAGATTACTCTATGTGGGACATCATTGAGAATGGCCCATCTGATGGAGGAAAGATTGGTGAAGATGGCAAAAGAACTCCTCCAAAGACAGATACAGATAGGAAATCAAGACAGACAGAGATGAAAGCCTTGAGCACACTGCTCTTGGCCATTCCAAATGAGTATCAACACCAATTCTGCAATTGTACTGATGCACAGATGCTCTGGAATGCTCTAGAGAAGAGATTCTCAGGTACTAAAAGTACCAAGAGAAATCAAAAGGCAATCCTAAAACAACAGTATGAAAACTTCATCTCAACTAAGAATGAGTCCATGACTCAAACTTTTGACAGGTTTAATAAACTAATTGGTGAACTAGCTACTATGGGAGTACAGATTGATCAAGATGATGTGAACAGAAAGTTCTTAAGGTCCCTTGGAGATGAATGGACCATGTACACTGTGTCATTCAGACAGAATGATCAGCTGGAAGACAAAGAACTTGATGATCTGTACAATGATCTTAGAGTTTTTGAAGCTGAGGTGGAGGCAAAGAAGAAGCCTTCTGGATATGTTCATAATGCTGCACTCCTATCAGCATCAATTGATTCTACTGCTAAATCTGAATCAGTTAATGCTACTAATGGATCAAATCTAGATAAAGGCACTGATTATGCATTTGAAGCTCTTCTTTCTAATCATGGAAATTCTTCTTTGATCAATGATGACTTAGAACAACTTCATCCTGATGATCTGGAAGAGATGGATATTAAATGGCAAATGGCCATGCTCTCCATGAGGGTTAAGAAGTTTATAAAGAGGACTGGAAGAAACAACTTCTCACAAAGAAGAGAAGATGGAGCAGGGTTTGATAAATCAAAGGTAGAATGCTACAAATGTCATCTTAAGGGACATTTTGCTAGAGAGTGCAAAAGTGGAATGTCTCACAACAACAACCATCAACAAGCTCAATCTGGAAGCTTCAATAACAATAGAAACTCTGCTCAAGCCCTTGTTTCTCAACAAGGAATGGGGTTTGATTGGAGTGATCAAGCAGAAGAAGCTATTCAGAATCAAGCTCTTATGGCTAAAGTATCTGATCTCCCATCTGAGGTAAGTTCTAATCTCTGCTCTAAAACTTGCATAGACACTGTTAAAAGGTACAGGGATCACAATCAGAAGATGAGTGATGACCTGAAGAGACTAGAAAAGGATATAAAAGACTATGTGAGGATAGTAGAGAGATTTGAAGATCAAATCAAAGGTTTTCAAGCCAATGAACTACAACACTCATATGACACTAATTACTGGAAGTGGGAGAAAAAGGATTTAGAACTTAAACTGACCAAATCTAAAGAGGAGAGTGAAAAACTGAAAGAGGAGTTAACCAAGGTTAAGCTTGATGTAGAAAAGTTTTCCAATGCTTCTAAAGCAATGGACTCCTTACTGCAAAATCAGATTCATGATAAATTAAGAAGAGGAATTGGGTATAATGCCACACCTCCACCATATAACAACAATTACATTCCTCCTACTTCAGACCTGTTAGACACCAAAGATAGGAAGGACTTGCCTGAGGGAGCCACTGAAATAGATCCCTTAGATGAGGTAATTGTTAAGGATAAGACTGAGAAAGAGGTTGGCAAGAGTAAGAAGAACAAGGTGAGTGGTGAGACTTCTATAGAAAACAACATTATCACCAATGAGGATTGTGGAAGGGCTTGGATCAAATCCAAGAACATAGAGAAGACAGAGGAAAAGTCTGGTAAGGTCCATTATAAACAGACCACAGTTGTGAATCCAGGTCCTTGCAAACAGTGTACTTGTAAGAAGAATAAACCCCAAAAACAGGACAAAAAGAGGGGAAATCAAAGAAACTGGAATAATCAATGGGCACATAAACAAGGGGTTGATCTGAGTAAAATCAATAGACCAAAACCTTGCTTTATCTGTGGCAAATTGAATCATCTTGCAAAATTCTGTTATTTCAATTCTATGAACCAAAGAATGAATTTCCAAAGATCCATGCAAAAACCCTTTGGTTATAAGAAAATTGAAAAGAACCATGTGGCTAAGAAAAATGTTAAAACTAAAAGCCACATGAAGAAAAAGTATTCTGTTAAAGAAAGTGTCAATATGTGGATTCCTAAAAGCACTAAAACTGTTAGTACTGCTACCACAAATAGTGCTGCTGACAATGATAGTGCTGCTAGAAGTAATACTACTGCTAACAATGTTAATGCTGCTAACAAGGTTAGTACTGCTAAACCTGTTAGTACTGCTACACCTGTTAGTACTGCTACACCTGTTAGTACTGCTAACTCTGTTAGTACTTCTAAGGTTAGTACTGCTTCCAGTATTGATTCTGCTAAGCCAATCATATTGACAAAGTACTCTAATAAAGAGTGCTCTGAGTTTAAAAACCTCATTAAAAAGGAATGTAAATACTTTGATGAGAATGGCAGACCCAAGATCACTTTGGCTTGGGTCCCCAATCATACTAATTGATTTATTTAATGTGCAGGGCAACCAACAGCTCAAGGGAACGAGCATATGGCATGTTGATAGTGGTTGCTCTAGGCACATGACTGGCAACATGTCATGCCTTCAGGATTTCAAGCAAATTAATGGAGGACATGTTGCATTTGGAGACAATCTTACTGGTGGTAAGATAAGTGGAAAAGGTAATGTCACCAAAGGTAAGATGACATTTGAGGATGTCTACTATGTTGATCAATTAAAGTACAACCTGTTAAGTGTATCACAGGTTTGTGACAAACAACATAGTATATTATTTACTAATACTGAGTGTATGATTCTTGCTCCAGGGTTCAAGGTAGTTGATGAAAGCAAGATACTACTTAGAACTCCAAGGAAGGACAATGTTTACTGTCTTGATTTGGACAATGTTGATAGTGATTCATCTTTAAATTGTCTTGTTTCAAAAGCTTCTATAGATGAATCCTCCCTTTGGCACAGAAGGATGTGTCACATGAATTACAAGACTATGAACAATCTTGTTAAAAATAACCTTGTAAGAGGTTTACCTTCAAAAGTCTTTTCATGTGATGATCATTGTGTTGCTTGTCTCAAAGGCAAACAACACAAAACTTCTCATAAGACCAAAGAGTTAAATTCTGTTTCTTCTTGTCTCCAGTTATTGCATATGGATCTGTTTGGTCCTACAAATGTTATGAGTATAGGCAAGAAATCTTACTGCTTGGTTATTGTTGATGATTACTCCAGGTTTACTTGGGTATATTTTCTAAGGACTAAGGATGAAACAAGTGATCTTATCAAATCCTTTATTCTAAGAATTGAAAACCAAACTAATCAAAGAGTAAAAGTCATTAGATCAGATAATGGAACTGAATTTAAAAATCATGATTTAAATACTTTTTGTGAAGGAAAAGGTATTGAGAGACAATATAGTGCTCCTAGAACTCCTCAACAGAATGGTGTTGCTGAAAGGAGAAATAGGACACTAATAGAGGCTGCTAGATCTCTGTTGGCTGATTCAAAATTGCCAATTACATTCTGGGCTGAAGCAGTTAATACTGCTTGTTATGTCCAAAACAGAGTTCTAGTGGTCAAGCAAAAGAACAAGACCCCATATGAGCTTTTAAATCAAAGAAAACCTTTTATTGGTTTCTTCAAATCTTTTGGGTGTCCTTGTACAATTCTAAATACCAAATCTCACTTAGGTAAGTTTGATAGCAAAGCAGATGATGGATTTCTTGTTGGATACTCATCTCAGAGTAAGGCCTACAGAGTTTTTAACTCTTCTTCTAGAATAATTGAAGAAAGTGACAATGTCAAATGCAATGAGAACACACCAAATCCTGTTGGGTCTGGACCTCAATGGCTATTTGACATTGATTCACTAACTAACTCTTTTGGTTTCAGTAATGAGTATACAGGAACAGATGGTGGAGAATCAGAGATCACACAAGTTCAAGAAAGTATATCTAAATCTGTGATTTTTCCCATACCCACAGTAAATGAAGACTGTGAAAAGGAATCATATACTGAACCAAGTCAGAGTGAAGAAGACACTAGAGATGAGGAGACTCAAGAATCAGAAGTGACATCTGAAGACACTTCAGTTGAGTTGCATGACTCTAATCTAGAGGCTGGACTGAATGAAGAACCTAGTCATAACACAAGAGTTCAAAAGAATCATCCTCCACAGCTGGTAATAGGAGATATCTCTTCTCCTATGATGACTAGACATCAAAGCAGGCTTCAAGAAATGAAAGATCAACAGCATACAGTCCTTTCTTGTTTTCTATCCCAGCTTGAGCCTAAAAAGGCACATGATGCTATGAAAGAATCTAGCTGGATAGAAGCAATGCAAGAAGAACTGTTACAATTCAAGCTACAAGATGTATGGGATCTAGTAGACCTTCCTAAAGGTCACAGAGCAATTGGCACAAAGTGGATTTTCAGAAACAAGAGAGATGAAAGAGGTATTGTTATCAGAAACAAAGCAAGGCTGGTAGCTCAAGGCTACACTCAAGAAGAGGGCATAGATTATGAAGAAGTCTTTGCACCTGTAGCTAGGATAGAAGCAATCAGACTATTCCTAGCCTATGCTTCTTACATGAACTTCAAAGTCTACCAAATGGATGTAAAAAGTGCTTTTCTCTATGGGTCAATTGAAGAAGAAGTATATGTCTGTCAACCACCAGGGTTTGAAAACCCAAGCTATCCAGACAGAGTATACAAATTAAAGAAAGCACTTTATGGACTACATCAAGCCCCAAGAGCATGGTATGACACTCTGTCATCCTATCTCTTGGAAAATGACTTTGAAAGAGGAGTCATTGATAAGACTCTATTTATCAAAAGAAAGAAGAAGGATATCTTGCTGGTCCAAATATATGTTGATGACATTATTTTTGGTTCTACAAGAAACAATATGTGCAAGGAGTTTGAGGATTTAATGCATCAAAGGTTCAAAATGAGTTCCATGGGGGAACTTACTTTCTTCCTTGGACTCCAAGTTCAACAGAAGTCAGATGGCATTTTTATATGTCAATCCAAGTATGTGCAGGATATTCTAACCAAGTTTGGTTTCTCAGAATCAAAACCTGCCAGCACACCTATGGAAACTCACAAGCAGATCACAGCAGATCTTGAGGGGGAGGATATGGATGTGCATCTTTATAGATCCATGATTGGCTCTCTCATGTATCTCACAGCATCAAGGCCAGATATTATGTTTCCAGTCTGTGTATGTGCAAGATTTCAAGTTAGGCCAAAGCAATCTCACTTTCAAGCTGTTAAGAGGATATTCAGATATCTCAAAGGGCAACCCAGATTGGGACTTTGGTATCCTCATAACTCACCTTTTGACCTAATAGCATACTCAGACAGTGATCTAGGTGGGGCAAACTTGGACAGAAAATCTACTTCTGGAGGATGTCAGTTTTTGGGTGCTAGACTAGTCTCATGGCAGTGCAAGAAACAAACCACCGTATCCACATCTACAACAGAGGCAGAGTACATAGCAGCTGCAAGTTGCTGTTCTCAAGTCTTATGGATTCAGAATCAAATGCTGGATTATGGGGTAACCTTTCTACATACTCCAATCTTTATTGACAACAGCAGTGCTATTAGCATTGTAAATAATCCAGTCAAGCACTCAAAGACAAAGCACATTGAAATCAGGTATCACTTTATAAGAGATTGTAATGAAAAGAAACTTATTCAAGTTATCAAAGTTCACACTGATAATCAGTTTGCTGATCTATTCACTAAAGCTTTTGATGTGAGTAGATTCACTTTCTTGGTAACAAGTGTGGGAATGATAAACTTTGAATAATCTTCTTCTCAAAAAGTGAGTTTATACCTGTATATTGTTATTCTTGGTGTTACTAATCTTCTTTTCAGGATATGCATAGCAGTACTCAGTATTTAGCAAGTTTAAAAGGAGTAAGTCTAGTTAATACTGCTTGTGGTTAATACTGCTTTCAGTTAATACTGCTAGTAGTTAATACTGCTAGTTCAGTTAATACTGCTCGTGGTTAATACTGCTCGCGATTAATACTGCTAGTTAGTTAATACTGCTAGTAGTTAATACTGCTAGTTCAGTTAATACTGCTCGTGGTTAATACTGCTCGCGATTAATACTGCTAGTAGTTAATACTGCTAGTTCAGTTAATACTGCTCGTGGTTAATACTGCTCGCGATTAATACTGCTAATTAGTTAATACTGCTAGTAGTTAATACTGCTAGTTCAGTTAATACTGCTCGTGGTTAATACTGCTCGCGGTTAATACTGCTAGTTAGTTAATACTGCTCTAGGTTAATACTGCTTATATTCCGAATACTATAAATACCTTTTGCCCGCCTAAAAGTTCATAACGACTCTTTGCATACTGTTCTCTTGCGCTCAAAACCTTTTCTCTCTCAAGTTCGAAGTTTTCAGGCAAGTTTTCACTAAGATCAATGGCATCCATGACATTCATCGACGAGCACAACGAGATTGCGATGCTACAAAAGCCAAAACAAGCTGAAGGTTTTCATCAGATAGTCGACTTTCTGAAGTCGAGCCACATTGCTCATGCTCTTACTGTATCACCTACAATCTACATTGAGCACCAAAGGCAGTTCTGGGCTAATGCAACCATTGTTGTGGAAAATGGTGTGCAAATGATCAAGACAAGAATCTGTGATCACTCACTTACAGTTACTGAAGAAGTCATTCGCATCAGTCTACGTCTAGACGATGCCGCTGGTATAATGTCTATCTCTAATGATGAACTGTTTTCTAATCTTACTAGAATGGGGTATGGAGGCCCATTGGGTGTTTTCAAATTCTCAAAAGCAAAATTTTCACCCCAATGGCGTTTTCTTGTTCATACCCTAATGCATTGTATCTCCAAAAAGACCACTGGATGGAGTGAGTTCAGCAGTCCAATTGCATATGCTTTGGTATGCTTGGCTACATCCAGAAGGTACAATTTCTCAAAGATGATTTTCAATGATCTTGTATCAAATATGGGAAACAAAAAGAGTTTCTTTATGTATCCCAGATTTGTTCAGGAAGTAATTAACCATGAATTGACGGATATACCTCAACCTGTTGGGGTATATGTACCTAAACCCCCAAAAGGCAAGGTTTTCTCAAATATGAGAAGATCTGCTGGGGACTCGGAAGGAGTTGACACCCCATTGTTCTCTACAATGATGGTGGTGTCCCAAAACACTGAAGGTATGGCAGCAGGGTCAAGGCCCTCATTAGACCATCCCACTGCTAGCCAAGCCCAACCTTCTCACTCAAAAACAATTCCCCAGTCCATTCTTACAAAACCAACCTCTCCAATTACCCAAACTTATCAAAGAAAACAGGTAAAGAAGGCTCCTTCCCTTCTTGTACCATCACCCACACAGCCTTTAAGCCCTCTAAGGGAGAATTCTCCCCTAGAGAATATCCAAAGGGAAACCACAAGGGTGTCTCCCAACCCAAAGGAGGTGCTCTCTGAGGAGGAGGTAGAGCATATGGGTGATGAGGCTGCCACTACTCCTGCTAACACAGAGGAGGAAAGTGGTAACATCAATAAGACCTCCCCCATGGCAACTTTGAATGAGCAATCATTTGAAGGTCCCTGGTGCCAAGAAACCACAGGGGTGGATAGTGCTTCTGCTAGGCAGAAGACTTCCACTACTAAAAGATCCAATGATCCGTCAATAGGGGGTAACACTCCTGGCGAAGGTGAGGACAGATATAACTATGATGAATTGATGGAGGCAATGGGCAACATCAACATGGATGTACTCAAACAGGGCAAAGACATAGAAGAGCTAAAACTCATAGTACGGTCACAACAGGAACAAATCATCAAGCTGAAGCAAATGGTAAGGAAACTGATTTTGCAAAAGAAGAAGAAACAATTTGTGCTCAGAAGGAGGAAACCAGAGACTGATGCTCCCAAAAAGGGGGAGATCAACATGGAAGAAGCATCAAGGGAAGGGGAGATTGATAAAGAAAGAGTTGAAGTTGAGGGGGAGAAGGAAGCAGAAACTGTTAATGCTGCTGAAACCTCACAAGCAGCAGTAACAGAGTTAACACCAACAGAAATTGAAGTAGCTGAAGTGCTAATCAAAGCCAAGAATGACACTCCCAAAGCAAAGGGAGTGGTCATAAATGAAGGGAGAGACAAGAAATCAGAAAAGAAAGACATGGCTGCAGATATAAAAAGAAAAGGGAAAGAAAAGATGATAGAATCTGATCAACCATCTAAAAAGCAAAAGATGATTGAGTCAGATGAAGCATTAGCAAAGAAAGTGCAAGAAGAGTTAGATCTAGCAGAAAAGGAACAGGTTGAAAAAGACAGAGAAATGGCCAGAGCACTAGCAAATGAGTTAAATGAAGCATTCCAGAAAGGGTTGGAAACAGAGAAAGCCAAGCAAAGAGCAATAACCTTGAGAAAGGCTATGATGGCCAGATCAAGTGCAAAGAAGAGAAGACCTTCACAAACTTACCTTGCCACTCAGGAAAGAAACAAAATGATAACTTTCTTGAAAAGTGCAATTGGGGTAAAGAAAGAAATGTTTGTGAAGATGAATTTTGATCAAATCAAGGATCTATATGAGAAAGAAATGGAGAAGCTGAAGAGCAATGAAAAGGATAGAGTGGAGTTTGAAAAGAAGGCAAAGGAGAGACATGATATAGATATGAATCAACCATTCCCTGAAAGTGAAGAGGGAACTCCTATAAAAGAAATGGAAAGGGAAAAGGAAGAAAAGAAGAAGGAAGCTACTCTAGTACAGGTTCAAAAGACTTTGAAAAGAACCAAGATGATGGCCAAAAGAAAGAAAGATAAGAAGTCTAGAATAGAAGAAGAACAAAATGTTGCTGAAGAAGAAGTGGCACCTGAGTCATCAAGCCAGCAAGGGTCATCAATCAAAGATGATGTAAGCTTATATATGGTAGTGATGGACAAAGTGCCTGAACCAATTTCTGCAGAACCTGTTGGAGTGAAGCCACCAGAGATCATTCACTGGGATGTTCTGAAAATGGATGGAAAAGATTACATCAGACTAAAGAGGAAGGGTGACAAGTATGAAATATTCAATACTTGGATCAAGGTTGTCAAAACATGCTCTAGATCTGATATAGAAGAGATGTTTGACATAGGAATTAAGCTGTATGCAGACCATCTGAATACTCCAGGAATTTCTCTTACAAAACTGGTGATGGAGTATCTATGCATGATGTTCAAACCTGAAGAAGTGAACCAGGTAATCAAGAGTGTGTTTAAAGAAGTCACAAGTTGGACTCTATATGAAACTAGTGGAGTATATGCAGTGACTTTGGATAGAAATTACACAGAATACTTCCTAGTGGATAGAGTATATAATCACACCAGACTGAAGGTTCATGCCATGCTAAAGAAGAAGTTGGGTTGTGCACCAAATTCAGAAATGGCCAAGTACCTCATTCAGAGGATAATCAATCAGAGTTTGGGACTGAATCCAGACTTAGCAGCGTGATCTTGGAAGTTTTGGGAGCATTAAAAAGAGCATCTGGAAGAATATCTGAAGAACTTGACTTCTCTTCTAAAAGTCAAGTTAGGGGGAGATTGTTGGGAACTGAAGATTCTACTAAGTGTAGTTACTACTGCTAGTACAAGTGTAGTTACTACTGCCAGAACAAGTTGAAGATTAATACTGCTGAGTGTTACTACTGCTAGTGTTAATTAATACTGCTAGTCAAAGTTAGTACTGCTTGAACAAAGTTAGTACTGCTTAGCTAGTTAGTACTGCTAGTAGTTAATACTGCTTGCAGTTAATGCTGCTAGTTGAAGTTAATGCTGCTGAGCATTATTAGTGCTGCTAAAGAGATACGGATGGAAAGTACTACAGCTGGATATACTGAAGATATACTTAGAAGATATACATGGAAGATATACTGAAGATTTGTTTATTCTTTGTAATTATCTTTTTATCAGTATATGTATAGAATGTGTAGAATAGATAGATATAACTTTTGATAATTGTTTTTCAAGAGAAAAATCGACCTCAAGGCATAGATCCTAATTCTAGAGAAGTAGAATTCGTATTGGTGAGTCTGTTCATCAATATTGAGGTTGAGAGTGTAATCTTGTAACTTTAAGCATTCAATACAAGTTTACTGTTTGATCATTATATACTGTGTTTGATTACTGTTTTATTAAATATCAAAGTGTTTTTCCGCAACTTCTTTGATATTAGTTTCTGAGTATTAATTCTTGTTAAGAATTCGATCCTGACAAAACATATATTTTTAATTAAAAAATGTTATAGTATACTTACAATCAAATATGTGATACAACCAACGTAGAAACTCATGTCAGAGTCTCTTACCCAACCTTTTTTGCTTGTTTTTAAACAATCATAAATGTAAGAACACCAGTTTATCTTTGCAATCTCTGTGTCTGGCTGGATGAAGTTTACCACAACCAGATTGCAGGTACCACTTTTGTTCCCTTCTGCCATCATGTTGCAGAAAAGTGTAATGAAGTTCAATTTAAAATTGAAGTCAACTTCATTACTATCTATGATCTTCTGCTTGATGTAAGTTGGTCGTATGTTTGCTTTTGAAAACTGTGATCTCCAATTGACAATGATATCGTTGTCATCATTAACAAACTTGCCATCAAATATGCCTTCTCCTTCATTTGGAAAACCAAGCATGTGATGAATTGATTCTTCAGTTAACATGATCAAGTTTTCTCCCACTTTCATCTCCATTTTTTCATCATTGAAGTTGTCAACAACATAAAACCCATGCTTAGATGGAATTCCATCCATCGTCATTTTCAGTAATTCTTCAAAACCCATATTTCTTACACATTGTTTCTGCTCTTTACTCAAAGCTTGAATGGCTTCAAATAGTGGTTTTGGAGAAGTCCTTACCTTTATCACTGGGTAGTTTTTTTTCTTGCTCTTTTTTTTCCATGTTTCTTCAACCTTTTACTCTTTTGTACAGATAAATCATCATCTTCATCAACCAGTGTTGTAGCTTTCACTCTCTTTGATTTTTCTTTATCTTTTGTACTGGGCTTTTATTGTTTATCTGTTTATAGACATTGGTTAATATAATTAATGAAACAACATTTTAATTTAAAATGTTATCATTATGTATTATGGTTTACATACATAATACTATTTGCTTTCCTTCTTCAGTCTTGTTGCCTTTAATAGAAACTTCTTGTACTTTTGTGTTTGAAGGTTCTACATCACCTGTTAATATGCAACATATTGATTTAAATAAAAAATGAATGAACAAACATTCAACACATTAATATATGAATTATACAATATTCAACAAATTCATATATGAACATTCATATATGAACATTCATATACATTCAACATATTCATATATGAACTTTGCATTATTGAACATTCATATATGAACTATACGATGTTCATCATATTCATATATGAACTTTGCATTATTGAACATTCATACATGAACTATACAATATTCAACATATTCATATATGAACTATACAATATTCAACAGATTCATTTATGAACATTCATATACATTCAACAGATTCATATATGAACATTCATATACATTCAACATATTCATATATGAACTATACAATATTCAACAGATTCATATATGTACATCCATATACATTCAACATATTCATATATGAACTTTGCATTATTGAACATTCATATATGAACTATACAATATTCAACAGATTCATATATGAACTATACAATATTCAACAGATTCATATATGTACATCCATATACATTCAACATAATCATATATGAACTTTGCATTATTGAACATTCATATATGAACTATACAATATTCAACAGATTCATATATGAACTATATAATATTCAACAAATTCATATATGAATGTGTCTATCTCAAAACCCTATATTGAACAAATAATCGAAGAAACATTCAAAAGATTCATATATGAATCATCGAACATTCAACATTCATTTATGAATGTTTCCATCTAAAAACCCTAGATCTATTAAAAACTATAGAAATTATCGAGAAACATTCAAAAAATTCATATATGAAGTATTCTATATTCAACATACATATATGAACCATCGAATATTCAACATTCATATATGAATGTTGCCATCTAAAAACCCTATATTCAACAAAAATCACGTATTCATTTATGAACGAATATACCTTCAGTATTTCGTGCCTTCTTCTTCGTTCGTATCTTCAGTTTTGGTAAACCATGTGCATTTTTCGCTGTAATAAAAAAACAAAACAACATTTATGAACTTTATTAAACACTAATTTTTTCTAAATGATTTCATCAACTCGTTAAATATAGAATCACTGCATATGATGATATTTTATGATAATTATTCAAACATTTTACAAAAAACATGTATAAGTACCGTCTCTAATGATAGTTATCAATGGTTCATCCTCGCTCATCTGATTTTCTTCCTTCTCTGGACTTTTTGTTGGTTCTTGTTGAAGATTCGGAGTATCCTTTCTTATTTTCGCCATTACTTCAGATTTAAGATGAATCAACGATGAATTTTTTGATGTTTTTGTTAATGATTCAGGGTTTCTGAAGAATAATCTAGAGAATCTCGATGGTTTGTGATGAAAAAGATCGTGCTAAGTACTGTTATGATTAAGTTGCTGCCTATTTTGATTTAGTTGTGAAACGTGAGAAGTGGTTATCAATCGTTGGATGGGAAATGAACGCACATTAGGATGAGATGCATCGAGATAAGATGCACCGAGATGCATAAGATCAATTCCCTTCTAAGCCGCAATTCATGTGAGGGCTTGAGATAAAAGAGATCAACAGTTCAGATCCACTTCTCACACTTCTCACCATTAAGTCAACTTCTCACACGATTTTTCGCCTATATATATAATTATCAAATCTAGGTTTTTTAGAATTTTTAAACAATTCGTTTTCTAATTTTTCTTGAATATTTTTTTTCTTTAATTTAAATTTATTCAAAACTCTGTAAAGCTGATAAATATCTAAAATATGGTAAAGGGGAGCTATTGCGTATGAGGGAATCAAGTAGAAATTTTGTGAAGGATTATGTATAGCGGGAATCATGAGGGGAGCTCATGTATTAATTTAGAATAATATAATGCATATTTAATCATTGAACGTATGTTATTAAAAAATGGTTACATCGAGGTCATTAATGTTGCAACACCTTCGTACATATAGTTGCCAGGATGCACCCTAACTATTGGGTCGTTGTATGACTTTCTTGGACTGAATATTTAAAATGACGTTTGAATTTGGTTTTCGAGACCTGTAAGTCTCAGTTTCTTGATTATGCTAACACGGTATCCTATTATAGCATCAACTTTGTGTTCTCATGACTTACATGCATGTAAAGCATTGTATATTCATAAATATAGGACTCCTTTTGATACGAGTGGATCAATAAATCGTCTAATAGATATATTGTGTTAGATCATAATATGTGGCCAAACACAATTGATCAATTCGTTTTCCCACCACTTCCATTTTTGTACATACCACATTACTTATTATTAGTCATTTCAATTTAACTTCAAATGCCAAACAAATTATCATTAATCCTGAAATTTTGTACGTATATGCAAATGCACAAATGTACACATACATATGTTTCGTACATGATCTGATGATCATATACACATATGTATTAATTGGTATTGCTTATGTGTATGTATGATATAATGAGATGTAAAATTTCAGAAAAGGCAACCCAAAATTCCTGATTTAAAAGGAAATTTTGAAATTCATGTTTGAAGCTAAATTGTTTTAATTTTTTATTATTTTTAAACCTTGGCCTCAAGAAAATCCATTATGTGAGCATTGTACAATTACATAGATTAATCTTTCAAATCATCTCCAATTACCCATACATTTTTCAAATATTTACGTCTCGTTTACACATTGTATAATAAGAGAAAAAAAACCAAATACTTAATAAAATGCATTTAAATGGGGTTTTGAAATCAAAGCCGTGAACTCCACTATTAACATATGTTAACTCACCGTTACAAATCTTAATATACATGAATATAGCTTAACATACCCCACAATCTTAACAAATTTAACTAAAAAACCCAACACATCTTAACATTCAATATAATTGTTGGTCCCAAAGTAAAGAAGAAAGTAAAACAAGTATTGTAGAAGGGGGGAGGGGGTTAAATACAATACACAAAATTTCACTTAATTTTAATTCTTTTATTGATATCACTTTCAATAATTACACATAGAAAACTTTTAAATATTGTTGCGGAAAGAACAGATGAACTATTCTAACAATCTTTTCACAAATTAAAACTAGAACACAACTTTGAAAGCACAGAGTTTTAAAGCTATGATGATGAGAAAATGAGGCTGCCAACTTTCTTGAGTGCACTGAGTTCTCTTGTAAAAGCGTGGCTTGCATGGAAGATATTTTCACCTTTATATACTACATTATGCATTGAATGCAAAGGATACTTGTCAAATTGAGATTGGATCCTTGAAATTTTCTTTAATAAAAAATAAGATATTTGAAATAACTTATCAAGATACAAAAAAGACCTTTGTACCTTGATAAGACAATATCCTATTAAAATATATCTGTCAGAAATCTTTTTGAGATCTTTTGGAGAAGGTCTCCATCAATTTAGAACTTGGGTGAATATTCTCTGTGCAATAGAAAGTTCCATTCCTTTTGATAGGAGGATGTTGGGGAAAAGGAGTATAGTCAAATCATGATGATTTGACCATTAAAGGAACTAGCCGATCAAGTTTTTATTCGGCAAGGGGAAGTCTGCCGAAATAGAGAGGGATCGGCAGGAAGAATGTCTGCCGACCAAACTTATCCAAATCGACAGGTGTATAGTCTGCCGAAGAAAGGACATGTCTTCGGCAGAGGTAGCTTAGTTACTATGAAGTTTGTCTTGATCCACATCAGTGGGCTCACTTCCTTTTGAATTCGGTTGGTCTTTGATTTCACCGATCTTTTGAAGCACAACTAAGCTATTACAAAGAACCTTAAAATAAACTAAGTATGGAGATGTACATCATCTGTCATATAAGAAATATCAAATCGAAGGGGAGGTCATCTTCAAATCCTTGATGACCAAAAAATATCCCCCTATTTGATGATGACATCCCATTTTTTAATAAAAAAGTAGAGTTAATGAATAATGCATTTTGACCCCGTTTTACTCTTTTTGGGTCCTTTATCACATAGGCCATTCTTTTTGTTTCTTTTTGGAATTTTTAGAGTATCCGACATTTACAAGTAAAAATGAATAAAAGAATAAACTATACACACTATTTACTAAAAATAAAATTGTACTTGTATTAATCTTATGAGAAAGATTACAATACGAAGCAAAAGATTCAATTACAATAAAGATAGACTATCTAAGATTCTTCAAAAGGATGACTCTGAATGAACTCCCTCTTCTTCAGTTCTTCGGTTATAGCTTGGAAGAGAGCCACTGTGTTGTTCCAGTTTCTAACTCAGTAAATCACACAATCAAACATGTAGGAATCGATCTTTATTGATGAATATTACAACGATTCATTTTAGTAACAAGTCTCACAGTGCCACATATCTCATTAGTACAATTAATTCTCTCTCTAGATGCGAAATCTATGTGTTCTTGTGTGTGTGCGTTCTTTCTACAAAGACTTTGACCCTTCTATTTATATGGTCAACATGACCAATTTGCCTAAGGTCAACTACATGACTTTACAATCCAATTTCAAAGTAAACACTCACACTTTACAAATTTACAACTTTGACCCTCTTTTAATCTTGAATACAATATAGTTCTAACAATCTCCCCCTTTGGATTCAAGATTTTTTTTTGACACTAATCTTCAGGTCTTCTTTCACTTGAAAAATCTTCAACTTTTTAATCTTTATCAGCTTTTAAATCTTGAACACTTTGACTATCTTCACAGAACTTTGAAATCTTCAAATCTTTAACAGCTTTAACAATCTCCCCCACTTGTTACAACCATGCAACAAGTTCTTAGAAAAACTTTTTAACACAACAATAGTCTGAACTTGCTTTAACTTGAAGTACAAACATCTTTAGCTTTTCAACTTTCTCTTGACTTTGATCTCTTCTTTAAATCATCTCTTTGACAAACTTCTTTCCCTTTTGAATAATCAACAATCTGACTTTGAAATCTTGAATTTTCTCCCCCTTTTTGATGAATTGTGAGAATCAGAATCATCAAAACCTTTCAACATCAGCTTAGTCTTTGAAGTATCTCCCCTAAATAGCAATGTAAGCACAGTCTTCATGAGATAAAGATATTCTCCCCCTTTGGAAAAATATGATCAATTTTCCCCAACGAGAATATAACCTTCGTTTGATCTGATATTCTGCCGTCAATTCATAAAAGTATTCATCTGAATCTTTTCAAATTCAGACAAATTAGAATTGGTAACCCTAATGATGAATCAATTAATCTGTCTGTCAGTAGCATGGAGCCACTGTGTGTAACATATACACATGGGAAAGGAGCTTTTATGACGTTCACTCCCCCAGGGCTTCCATTCAATCATTGAAAAACCACAAGGAAATCTTCTATGAATGTTATGACAAGAAAACTTATTCCTTGTGTGCTCGTGCAAGTGTAGCAATGATTGAAGCATTTAAAGCTTTAACAGGCTCAAAGTATGTAAACCATTGAGACATCAACAGATATTACATAGACTCAATGTGCATGAGAAATGGTCAAAGGTGGGGCAACTGTCCTTCTTTTTCAATATCAGTATATTCCAAATGAATATTCAATAGAATATGTGTTGCTTCCCTTTAAAAATATGAAACATTCTTTTGTTGACAAAAGAATGAGTAACAGGTGGGGTTATATGCAAGAGTTGGCATGGCCTAGTTGCCTATTTCAATGAAGTTCACGAAAAATTGTGAAACAACAGATAATGTGGCTGCCCGACTCAGAAAAGATTTGGTGCAGAGTTTGATATTCTTTTACTCTGATCTCTCACCCTCTTTCTTTTAAACATTTGAGCTCACTTCTAACCAACCTCTATTTTCATTTTATCTCATCACACACCCACAATCTATTCTTTTGACCCCTCTCCCCTCAACTCAAGGATTACTTATGGGGTAGAAACACTGGTTAACGTGAATCCATGGAAGTTCTATTTTAGCTCACACAATAAACCCATGTATTTTGTCCTAAAAATAAATGTGTTGCTCAACAGTTATCTTGACGTGTAAGCACAAGATATCATTATCAAAAAATGTATGCTCACGAATAATAAGAATGAAATTTGAGCATTTTTAACATTTAAGATCTCTCAAAACAATGAAAATAAAATGAATGAAACGGATTCATGTGAAGTGTTTTGAGAATCTGACAATGATACGATCAGATCAAATATCATGAAGAAAAAATATATTGGGATATCAAAGACCGAATATTTGTTTATATGAACAAAATATAAACAATTTGACAATGAAAGCACATGATAAAGAAATGACGTCTGATTTCAAACAATATAGAATAGCAAACGAGAGTATTACCATCGAAAGATTTATCTTTTTGAGACATGGTAATAACAAAGTCAATAAAAATACTGAACCGATGTGTGTAAGAATACTTGATAGTATATAGACAAGATAATACACAAGTATTTATTTTTGAGAAACACACGGTCAGTTAAACAATAAAGCACTTGATATGAAAAACATTTAAAATCTCACTTCGAAATTCGTAAAATCTTTTTGAGAACACGAAGTGGTTTGAACGTTTAAGAAAAAAAAATGTTTTCACATCTGAAAGTCGTTCATTTTTCAAATAGGATAGAGTTTAAGATTCAGAATGATATACCTTTAGTGTAGAAATTGATAATCCAAGAATCACTAAATCTTTAGAGAGAGAAAGTAGAGAGAGAGAGAGTTTTGAGCGCAAAGTAGTAATCTATAATTGATGTGCGTGAATCCCTTACAAAGACCAAAACACAAAGGGACTTAAATACCCTGGACTTATACAACACATAATAGCAACCTAAACACTGTATAAGACCAAGCCTATAAATACAATGATTACTATAAAATCAGACTTAACAATCTCCCCCTTAGTAATCATTGGCGTTGTGGTCTTCAATATCCATCTTCTAAATCAACATGGACCATCTAAGCGACTTTGCGAAGCAACTTCTTGACTTAAATTTTTTTTTCTTCTCAGCATCTTTTAAGCTCTGTTGTCTTTGCTGCCTTGACAAGACTGGACCAGTTTGTAATAAACTTGAACGAACAATTGATTTATCAGCTTGTGCTCTAGACGATTCACCTCTTTCAAATATACTTGAATGAACTTTGGTGATCGGAGCTTGAACAACAAAAGACTAGTATAGATGAGAAAAATAGAATCTTGAGTGAATCTTGATCAAAAACTCTTTGTCTCTTTAACTTCTCCTTAACTTCTCCCCCTCATGACCTTGATGATCTGGATCAACTTGGTCATGCAAATGTTGGAGACGAGACAACTTAAGATCCGCAAGATCAGAATAAAGGAGAAAGAGGAGAGGTTTGCGCGACACGTTGGTGGTGCAAAGTGAAGTTTGCGCTAGACGAAGGTGACGCAAAGTAAGGTTTGCGCTACCAACTGTTGGTGCAAAACTGACTTAGAAAAAAATTTCACCTGATAAGCTTGTTGACTCCCCCTACACAAATGCACTAAATTTGACAATTCAAGTTAACATTCATATAGAGAATCAGATACTCCCTCTCGAAAACAGATAAGATCTTTCAGAAAATACTCCTTATTCACTCCCTCTTGAATAATGAACAAACCCATTTATAAAGATATAAGAACACAAGAATTGAAACATTAATGTAGAAAGAAAAATAAACTGAATATGTATTTTGAAACGACTAAATATATAAAAATTTAAACATAAACAAATAAAATTCTACTTAGTAAAATATCACAATAAAATCCATCAGATGAAATCAAATGTATGTTTTTGGATATAGAAACAAGTTTTATTGCATATCAAGTTAAGACATGTCGTAAACGTAACTTTCTATCTGACCCTATTGCAGGATTTGAGTCAGCCGCTCCCAGACCAGTTGGCCTTAGGGGACTAGGTGTCAAGCACCCCTTGGAACTTACTTTCCCAGATCAGAAAGGCTACATCGACATATCCTAAACCCATTCATACCAGTAGAACATGACTTTCGATCTGATTCTATAGAAGGATTTGGGTTCGATCACTCCCAGATCAAATGACCTTAGGGGATCAGATGACAAGCATCCTACAGAACTTACTTTCCCAAACCAGAAAGGTCACATGTATAAACTTTTAAACTTAGAGATTTCTGATTTATAGGAATTTAATAATCATCTCAATCACAAGGTTTTACATCTAAGTGCTTAGCCCATATTTTCATTACGATCCAAAATTTTGACTTTTTAGGTTTTTTAATCATTGTAGACTATAAATATTCCGAATCACACAACTTTAAAGCAGTATCAAAAGTTACAAACATGTTGCTGACTTTTCGATATTTGTTAGACTTGAAATATGAACATATAAAAACTTCAATATAAACAAAGCAACTTGAAAATTTATCCTAGACACACATTTTATTCAAAAGAAAGAAAATTGTAAAACTTTTGCTTTATAGAATAAAATTTGTGAAGGTTTAAACTTTTAAATTCAACATGCCGAGATTTGAAAATAAAAACATTTGATCGACAAGTTTATATTCAGTTGAAACAAAATATAATTCAATAATATTATCTTTCACATAATGTAAATAAAATTTGTGTCTCATTTGAAAAATTTTGGGTTGAACAAAATCAGGGTTTGAATAAGATTGCTTAGATTCTTGAAAAACATGAGAAAACTGGAACAACATCATTATCAGAGATAAATGCAGCGAAAATTAAGTAGATGCACTCATAGTTTCACATTAGTCAGAAGCTTAATGCGATGAAGAACGAGTTCTAAACTGATATGTTTAGAAATCGATGTCTTTGAAGCACGGGTTCTGAGCTAATTACTCAGAAGCCAAAATTTTCTCTTACTCCCCCTCGACATTAGATGCCTGCAACTTAGAAGCAATTTGAGATTTTGGTACCCACTTGAATTTGGGTCCTTGAAAGTTAGTTGCAGTTCTTGTGGGGAAATAGTTGTTAGATTTGACACGAAAAGCACAAGAAAGATAATCACAAGAATGAACAGAATGAATAGAATTAGTAGAGGAAGAAGAAGCATAATCATCTGAACTAGAATCAGAAGAAGAATATGAGACAACTTTTGAAATTTGAATCATTTGCTTTATTGAATATCTTGAAATTTTATTACAAGAAGCAAATGAATCACTTTTATAATGTTTGTCTACATATCTATCTTCATCAATCATAGAATCAGTAGATGTCCGCTTTATTCTCCATATCTGCCTTGAAGGAGCGCTCAAAGTCCTATCTGTAAAATTTGAATCAGAAGAATTAGAATTGTCAGAAATGACTTTATCTTGTTTCTTTGACTTCTTTGACCGTCTTCTTTTACGCTGTGGTTTATAATAATCATCATTGAGTGTAAAAGGATCATCAAGAATTTTCTTTTTAAGATTGGAATCAGAAGAAACAATTTTACCTAAATCACCCAACTGATCAACCAATAAATCTGAACTAACCTCGGAGTCAGAAAAATTTTGAGAAAGGTTTTCAGATTTTGGCAATTCCTTTTTGTTTTCTTGAAAAACAGAAGAATGGCCAGAAACAGAATCTTGCTTTTGGAAAAATAAATGTTCTTCAAGATTTGATGTCATGAAAGAAAGAATAACATCAGATTCAATCTCTTTTAAAATATTTTGATCTTCCATTTTATCTTCAAGATCAATGATTTTGCCTTCTAAAACTAATGGAGGAGTATATCTCTTAGAATCATAAAAGGTTGAAGAGATATTTTCCTTATCAGATTTAGCGACATATATATCAACATAATCATATGATACTGAAGACTTAATGGAAGACATATCATTTATGCTTTTTCGACCTTTCCTTAATTTTTCAGGAAAATATTTAGCATTTTCGCTCGTATAAACAAAATAAATTTCCTTTTTCTTATTATTCATCCTTTTCTCATTTTCAATTTCTAACACTTTCTTTTCATTCATCCAATCAATTTTAAATTGAGAAGCATATTGAGCAAGAGTTAGATAATCGTATTTATATAAAGTTGGGGATTTTTCAATTGCATTGTTTAAACAATGGGATTTTCAAAACCGAGTCCCCATTTTTCTTTTATAGACTCATAACTCCTTGCTTTGTTCAAATAGATAGTTTGCTCAGATTGATTCCGTCGATATAATTTTTCTTCTAACTCATTTATTTTAGCTGAAAAATTATCTTTTAAAGTAGTCATCTCAGTCAAAGATTCAAAGATAAGACTTATTTGATTTTTCTAAATCATCTAATTTCTTTTGAAAGATGTGTTTTGTATGAAATAAAATTGATTTTTCATCTTTCAAAGAAATTTGTAATTTATCAATCAAATCTGACTTTTCTGAATTTAACTGCTTTTCAGAAATAAACTTTGAGCAGAAATCATTTAATGCAGAAATTATGATATTCATCTGTGAAGAAATGAAAGTGTAATCAAACTCAGAAATTACCTCATCTTCATCAGTATCATCATCATCATCTGACTGATCATCTCCGATTAAACACATTTGAGCAATCTTCACATTGTCAGCTTCATCATCGGAGTGATCAAGCCAGTACTCCTCTTCTACGAGCAAAGCTGTTCCGTTCTCTCTTTTCTCGGCAAGTTCCATTTTCTTCCGATAGTATGCCGAATCCCGTACCTTCTTCACTCTACACTCCTTAGCTATGTGACCCGACTTACCACAGTTGTAACAGGCAACAACTGTCTTTGGCTCGGGCACTTTGACTTTAGGCTCAGAAGTGAAGCGAAAATTGTTGGAACCCGACCGAGGTTGGAACTTTTTCTGATAATGTTGTGAGAGAAGTATCATTGCTTTCTGAAGAGCCTCGCCATCATCATCAGTAGTGTGAGTACAAGAATCTCTAAATCTTTAGAGAGAGAAATTAGAGAGAGAAAGTCAATACGCTCCAAAATGTAATCTGATATTCAAATGAGTTCCAAAGTTACAAAACAAAGGCTCTAAGGGAACTTAAATACCCCTAGCCTTAACAACAAAGAAAAGTAAACTAAACACAGTTTAGACAAGGGAAATAAGTACAATGATTACTACAAAATTAGACTTAACAATCTCCCCCTTAGTAATCATTGGCGCAGTAGTCTTCAAAAATAATCTTCTGAATTAGCATTGACCGACTATGCAACTTTGGACAATCATTGACGCTCTTCTCTTTGACGAAGTCTATTCAAACCAACTAAAACTTCCAGTCGTCTTAGAGTTGAGCGGAGATTCAATCTCTCATGAATTGTATTCAGAGTCCTCTTGAGAAGTCGAATCTCATCATTATCAACAAGAAAAGCTTTACTTCTTGTTTCCAAAAATCTTCTTTGAGCTTCTTTCAGACGTTGTTCCAACTGAAGCTTGATCATCTTTAAGGTTCCATCAGAGTAATGAGCAATTTCTTCAAATCTGAGAAAATATTTCTGATTTGAGCCATTCTTGTAGACAACTCCGTATGGATCTTGAACTACGGTGAATAAAAGATAAGAATCTAAGTCTAGCAAGCTTCGATTGGGCCTCAGAAGATTTACAACAGGTTGAAAGCTTTCAACGACCATCTGGAAATCAAAAACTCTGAAGAATCGGATTTGCCGTCGAATAAATCTTTTGATAGCAAACATAGCTTGAGAAACGTCTTGAGTTCTATGATAAAGATTTTTGAAATGATCATATAGAAACTCAATATCATCCATAGAAAGATCAGAAAAATCTGCCTCTGAGAAGGTATATCGGTTGCAATCTCTTCTTTCCACTACGAATTCCGGATACCAGATATTAACTAGCTTGTTTATTGTGACGCTGATAACTCGGACAATCAGATGTGGAGAAGAAACGCTATCATTTCTACGGCGCTGACACTTGATGAGCATCAAGTATTCATATTGATATGCCTCTTCCTCTTTTTCAACACCAAGGATAGCATAAATGTTGATCGGCCTTCTTCTAGAAACAAAAATATTTCTCTGAGTGTCTTCTAGAAAAGCAGTTCTCAGTCTTGACGCCATATACTGATGTTGAAGATTTCTTTGCCTCTGCTGTCTGGACAAGTATGGTCCTTCTTCTTGAATATTCGGGGGAACCACAGGTTTAGAAGAAAGATCATCAGCTTGTGCTCTAGACGACTGACCTACTTCAAATGTACCTGAAGGAGCAGAGGTAGTCGGAGCAGAACTAACAACAGGAGTAGAAATAACTGGAGCAGATTCAAGAACTTGAGAAGCTTCAGGAATAGTTTCAGGAACCTCATCTTGAGAAGGAAGATCTCTGTACAACATGTCTGCTTCTTCTTCATCCTTAGCATCCATAAACATAGAGTCATCCTTAGCATCCATAAACATAGAGTCATCTTCAGTATCAGAAATAATGACTATGTCATCACAATCATCTTCTTTAATTTGGAAGATCTTCTCAAATCTGACATCATCATCATCTGAATTTATCTCTATGAAGTTTGCAAAATATGACCTCATGTCATTTGCAACGTCTGAATCCTCTATATCAATTGGCTGTTGAGCAAAGTCAGGATCAACATAGACAACAATTTGCATGTTATTTTCAATATTTTGTTCAGAAAAGTTCATAACATTTGCCATGGATGATAAATCAATATTTTCAAGCATAACATCCACTAGATCTTGAACACTGCAATCCTGGACATTATTAGTGCTCTTTCCTTTGTCAGAAGCCTCTTCTTGTGTCTGATCTTCTTTTGCTGACAACCCTTCCACTCTTTGTCTCTTACTCATCTCCCCCTCATGACCTTGATGATCTGGATCATTCTGGTCATGTCTTCGTTTCAGAGACGGACCGGCTTCAGATCTGCAACTTTGTTCATGAAGATCAAGCCTGGTAGATAAATCAGAGAAGGCTTGAGACATAAAAGATTTGAGATCAGAAAAACTTGTTCGAACTTCAGATCTAAAAGCATGGAACTCGTCAGATAGCAAAAAAATCCTGTCTGAATCAGAAGTGGAAACTGGAGGCGGAGTAGGTTGGAAGTTCCGTAAAAGAGATATCAGATCTTGATCTTGATGTTCAAGCGGCGACATAGAGAGAAGTCGAGCATAGAGCAAATCTGTCAACTCTGAAATTGGAAGATCGGAGACTGGAGTTCTTGAAGTTGAGACAGGAGGACGTGTAGAAGTAGATACACCAGCAAACTGTAAAAACGGTGGAGGTTGAGGAATAGACATGATTGCAGGAGCAGATGATTGAAGAGCAGTAGACGGGTCTCTAATAACCACTCCAGATGGGCGTCTGAAAGGAATTACCTCAGGGATTGAGGATGTATCAATCTCTGGCATCTTACCCTTTAAGAAAGCACGTAATTTCTGAATTTCTGAATTCTTGTGCTCTTCAAACTGCTCATTCATTTGTCGAATCACATCATTCAGAATAGTAAATTTCGCTGTTGAATCCCGTATCTCGACTGAAGAAGTCTCGACACTGGAAGAAGGCTCGAGAGAAGACGGAGAAACAACAGTATCTAGAACCCGATGATGAGTTGAAACATTAGCAAATGCTAAATCAAGTTCATCGACATGTATATCAGCAACTCTCGGATTGATAGGAACAGATTCGGCTTCAGAAATAATATCCTCTTGAACAATCACCTCTGGTGTCCTGGTCTTCCTTTCATAAACTTGAAGACTTGGTTGATCAGCATTATCACTATCATCACCATCAGAATCACTTTCATCCTCATCTTTATCACTAGTAAGAACATCACCATCATTAGCATCTCTATCTTTATCTTTAGCAAATGCATCAGCAACAGCAGAAGAAGTATCATGAACATCAGGTTCAGTAGCAATAGAAGCAAGAACATCACCAATTTGATGAGTAGCAGCTGCTTGAACCTCTTGATTGGCAATAGATACTTCAACTTCATGTTCAGCATGTGACGGTTCTGCTTGGTCATCACGAATCGGCTCTTCCTGATCGGCTTCCAAGAATTCGTTCTCCATAAAATACTAAATAACATCATCATCTGTCATGTCAGCATACTGTGCGATGAGCACATACGGAATAGTCATCGAGAAGTTGAACGATTGCTTCTGTTTCTGAATATATGTCATTTCAGAATCAGGAATCTGAGGCCAATTCAAGCGACGAGGAATTGCTGAATTACTTCTTAGCATGCTGCGAACAATTAGCTTCATGTATCTGGCAAAAGGAATAAATTTTCTCTTCTTGTTTGTCTTCTTGTCTTGTACTCTCTCTGATAACTCAGTCCAGAAGATGTAGGTATAGTCAACATGCAAGTCATTGACAACTGCATGGAATAACCTCAGATAGTGTAGACTTGCATTGTCAGTGCCAGAATGCTTAGAAGTCAAGCACCTGTTGAGAACTGAGAACAATGCATACCAGACGGGAGGAAGATTTGACTTATCAAACTCACTGACCCAATTCAGAGTTCCTCGATATCCCAAATTTCTGATGCCTTCAAGAACATTCTCTTCAGAGGGAAACTGATCGTAGGAAGTGCGCCCTGGTCGTGAGTTCGGTTCTGGAAGTTCTAAGATAAGCCTCAGACGCTTGTATGATAGAAACGAATCGAATTGATCAATCTGTAAATCGAATTGGATGACCTTTGAGGATTGAGCGTATCACCGGATGAATCTTGATTCGGTTAAAATCCACATAGTAGTTGTTTGGCTTATAGGGCATATACATAATTGTTGGAAAAACATCATTTGGAGAACGTCTAGATGCAGATAGATTCGCTCCAACAGAAGGAACTGACGGCATAGGCGTCTCACGAGAAGCCCGATCAGAAGGATCATCGAGAATAACATTCTCATCCTGAATGACTGGATCAGGGTTGGTTTGAGAAGCCATTGAATAACCTGGAAAACAGAAATGAAGAAAAATAAGACAAAAGAAGAAAAACACAAAAATGAAAAATTTTCTAAGTATGGTTTGCGTGACAAGAAGGAAACACAAAGAAGGTTTGCGCAATGAACTAGAAACGCAAAGATAAGTTTGCGTGACAAGCTTGAAACATAAACTGAGGTTTGCGTAACCAGTGCATAACGCAAAGTAGACTTTGCGTGAGTACCTTGTGAAGAAAACTATACTTGGGAAAAATTTTCATCAACAAACAAAACAACACAGGTTTGCGTGACATATAGGTGAAGCAAAGTAAACATTGCGTGACCAACAGGTAACGCAAAGTAAGCTTTGCGTGACCTACGTGTTACACAAACTATACTTCAAACAATAACACACACAACATACGAGGTTTGCGTCTCTAAAAGATATTTCAAAGTCATGTTTGCGTGAGAAACACAAAACACAAACATAAGTTTTCGTGACAACCAGATCACGCAAACTTAGGTTTGCGTGATCAACAGGTAACGCAAACTTAGGTTTGCGTGACCAACAGGTAACGTAAACTTAGGTTTGCGTGACCTATGAAAAACGCAAAGAAGACTTGTATACTCAGAAAAAAACGCAAAACCCTAGAAAACAACGGTTTGTGTGAGTTCATCATTTGAGGTTCAGAAAATCAATTTGAACGATGTTGAACTAAAAAATATTGATCGAATAATAGAAAGTAATGATTAAAAACTTATTTCGATCAATTTAATACTGAGTAGAATCAGTATTTGAAATCAAAATATTGAAAATTCGAAATACCTCAAAGATGAACAAACACAAATTAAAAACACAAAATCAAAATAACAAAACAACAAATTAAAGTAAGAAAACACATACCAGATTGTCGAAATATGCAACAAAGACAAACCCAACACACGGTTTGAGCTAAAAGGCTCGATCTGATGTAGAAGACGATGAACAGTAAAAAATGAAATCGCACAGTAAGAAATACGAAATGAAACCAAAATCAAATATGAAAAATGTTATACTAAAACATAAACACTAATCATAACTACAAATCAAAATAAAGGTAGAACACATACCTGAATCAAAGAACAATTCTGAAAACAACAAGTTGAAATCACAGAGAGAGAGAATATGAACAGTCGATTGTTTTTCAAAAGAAAAAGAGAGCGAGAAAAAAAAGGAAAGGGGAACATTACTTGAGTATTTATACTAAAAAAATAACACAAAAAAAATACTTCTAAAAAAAATACTTCATAAAAAAAATAACAGTAAGTTTATCTGTCAAGCTCTTTTACTCCCCCTACACAAATGCACAAAATTTATCAAATCAGATCAGCAATTGCACAAAAATAACAGAAATACTTACCTGAATAGAATCTGATCAATTCGTGAAGTAATTTTATCAGCTGGATTCACTCCCCCTTAAAGACAGACTGTTGTTCAAAATGGTAGAAAATTGTTCTCTCCCCCTCGAAAAAATGCACAGACCATTTGAAAAATATACAAATACACAAACATTAAGACATCAGTGTAAAAAGAAAAATAATATTGAATATAAATTTTGAAACAACTGAACATATAAAATTTTAAATACTAAACAAATTAAAGTCTACTCAGTAAAATTTCAGAAATTTATCAATCAGTTGAAATCAAACATATGTTGTTGGATACAAGAACACGTTTCATTGCATATCAAGTTAAGACATGTTCAGTTTCAAAAACTTTCAACTATCTATTCAGTGTGCTTGCATGTGAACTTCGATTAGCTTCAAGAAAAATGCAATTCTAAAAATCTTATAGAGAACTTTGCATGTACTGACACTAAGTCATCAAAAATTAAGACTTCCACAAATTTACAGGTTTATCGCAACTCAAACATATCACCAAGTATCATGAGATGTGTGCTCATTGGCACCTTTTTAGTAGTGTGTACATTGGCATCTTCACATGAGTGTGCTCTTTGGCATCTTTTAAGCGATGTGCACTTTGGCATCTTTTAATCAAAGAGTTCATTAAGTAAAGAACATGCTGTAAACGTAACTTTCTATCTGACCCTATTGCAGGATTTGGGTCAGCCGCTCCCAGACCAGTTGGTCTTAGGGGACTAGGTGTCAAGCACCCCTTGAAACTTACTTTCCCGGATCAGAAAGACTACATCAACACATCCTAAACCCATTCATACCAGTAGAACATGACTTTCGATCTGGTTCTATAGAAGGATTTGGGTTTGATCACTCCCAGATCAATTGATCTTAGGGGACCAGATGACAAGCATCCCATGGAACTTACTTTCCCAAACCAGAAAGGTCACAGGTACAAACTTATAAACTCAGAGATTTCTGTATTTTATGAAAATATAAATCATCTCAATCACTCAGGTCAACATCTAAGTGCTTAGCCCATATTTTCATTCCGATCTATAATTCTGATTATTTAGGTAGTCTAAGCAAAGTAAACTATAAAAATTCCGACTCACATATATTTAAAGCAGTATCAAAAGCTACAAACATGTTGCTGACTTTTCGACTTTTGTAAGACTTGAAAGTTGAACATATAAAACTTTAATATAAACAAAGAACTTGTAAAAGATCCTAGACATATATTTTATTCAAAAGAAAGAAAATCTGTAAAATTTTACTTTATAGAATAAAATTTGTAAAGATTTAAACTTTTAAATTCAACATGCCTAATTTTGAAAGCAAAATATTGAAAAGTTTTTCATCTAAGGCTTTTGTAAAGATATCAGCAAGTTGATATTCAGTTGGTACAAAATATAATTCAATAGTACCTTCTTCCACATGATGCTTTATGAAATGGTACCGCATATCTATGTGCTTGGTCTTGGTGTGCTGGACCGGATTGACTGATATAGCAATTGCGGACTTGCTGTCACAATATATTGTCACTGTTTTGTACAACATCCCGTAATCCCGAAGTTGTGTCTTTATCCATAGGACTTGAGCGCAACAACTAGCTGCGACGACGTATTCTTCCTCTGCAGTTGAGATAGAAACACAATTCTGCTTCTTCGACGCCCAGCTTATCAGTCTGTCGCCCAAAAACTGAAGATAACCTGAAGTAATCTTCCGATCCAACTGATTACCACCAAAATCTGCATCAGAATAAGAAATCAACTTATATTCAGAACTTTTAGGATACCATAAACCTAAATAAGGAGTTCCTTTAATATATCTAAAAATACGTTTGACTGCTAATAGATGAGATTCTTTCGGTTTGGCTTGGAATCTTGCACATAGGCACGTAGAAAACATTATATCCGGGCGACTTGCTGTGAGATACATCAGTGATCCGATCATTCCTCGATATGTCTTTTGATCCACAACTTTTCCATCTGGATCAAGTCCGATTTTGGCACCATGAGCCATCGGCGTACCGATTGAAGTAGATTTGTCCATCTTGAATTTCTTCAAGATGTCAAATACATACTTTGACTGGTTGATGAAGATTCCATCTGGAAGCTGCTTCACTTGTAAGCCAAGGAAGAAATTGATTTCTTCCATCATGCTCATTTGAAACCTAGAAGTCATTAGATCAGAAAACCAATTACATAAAGATTTGTTAGTCGCACCAAAGATAATATCATCTACATATATTTGAACTAAGCAGATATCCAAGTTTGATTTATAAATGAAAAGAGTGGTATCTATTGATCCTTTGGTGAAGCCGGATTTGATCAAGAAGGCTGACAACTCATCATACCACGCCCTCGGTGCTTGTTTCAGGCCATACAGTGCTTTATCGAGAAAGTATACGTGATCAGGACGGTCTTTGTCAACAAACCCCTCTGGTTGAGATACATAGACTTCTTCTTTCAATTTCCCGTTGAGGAAGGTTGTCTTGACATTCATCTGATACACAGTAAAATTGCGATAAGCAGCAAAAGCAAAAAACATGCGGATAGTTTCAAGCCGAGCGACTGGCGCGAATTTGTCATCATAGTCAATTCCTTCTTCTTGTCGGTATCCCTTGGCTACCAATCTTTCTTTGTTCCGAATAACGATACCATCTTTGTCTTTCTTGTTCTTGAATATCCACTTTGTTCCAATTATGCTCTTTCCTTTCGGCCGTGGTACAAGTCTCCAAACTTTGAGTGCGTGAAATTGATTGAGCTCCTCTTGCATTGCTATAATCCAATCCGGATCCTCCAACGCTTCAGAAACTTTTGTTGGTTCAATCTTGCTTAAGAAGCAAGTGAAGAGATATTCGTTGGAAGTAGCCGTCCTGGAACGTGTAGACACACTGGCTTGAGGATCTCCAATAATTTGATGAATTGGATGAGATCTTGTCCATTTTGTGGTGTGAGGGAGAGGATCAATAATGTCTTGAACCACTTCTAATTGTTGAGAGGGAGGTCAGAAGATTCGAAGTCAGTTGAAGAGATAGACACAGTTTCAACTGGAGGAGGAGGTAGCTCAACAACTTCTATATCAGATTCTGGAAGAGTTTGTTGAATAACATCATTCTGTACTTCTTCCTGAACTGATTCCTCTTGAACAGATTGTTCATGTACAAATTCTTTTTGAATAGGTTCTTCATGAATAGGCTCAGTTTCTGATTGTGTCTGATCAACAGGAGGAACTGGAACAACATCAGATTCAGAGATAGATGCAGCGGAATTGGGAGAAGATGTGCTCTCAGTTTCATGATTCAAAACATTTGAGACATTTTCAGAGTTAGATCTAGGCACATCATTATAAAAATTTTCAAACAGATAATCAAGATCAGAAAAAATAAGTGAGGGAGTAGAAGAATCCTGATTAATCGGTGAAAGAATAGGTTCTGAACTGATTTGTTCAGAAACTGAATTGCTAGTAAAAGCGGGTTCTGAGCCTGAGTGACTAGAAACCAAATCAGCAGCTTCGTCAAATTTTACATTTACACTCTCTATCACCTTTCTTGCTGTGATCAGAAAGACTCTGTAAGCTGCAGAATTAGAAGAATATCCCAGAAATACACCCTCATCTGCCTTTGGACTAAACTTGTTGAGATTATCTCTGTCATTCAGAACATAGCATTTACACCCGAATGACTTGAAATACTTGACGTTCGGTTTGATACCGTTCATAAGTTCATACGGTGTTTTGTTGAATCGACGATGCAGAATTGATCGGTTCTGAGTATGACAGGCAGTTGATACGACTTCAGCCCAATGAGACAAAGGAAGCCCTGAATAAGCAAGCATTGATCTGGCGGCCTCAACAAGCGTTCTGTTTCTTCTTTCAACAACCCCATTCTGTTGCGGAGTACGAGCAACAGAAAATTGTTGTTGTATACCTTGAGAATCGTAGAAAGCCTGGAGAGTATTGTTCTTGAATTCAGTGCCATTATCTGATCTTACCACTTTGACTTGCTTTTGCTTATTTGTCTGGATTGTCTTGATGAGAGTGATGAGAACTTCAGGAGTCTCGTCTTTTGATTTAAGAAATTTTACCCATGTATACCTTGAGTAGTCATCAACAATCACCAAAACATATCTCTTCTTACCTATACTCTTTGTCTTCATCGGACCGCATAAATCAACATGCAAAATGTCAAGAATAGCCGAAGTGCAGGGTTAAGGCTTTGGCTTATGAGATGCTTTCTTCATCTTTCCTTTCTCACAATCCTGGCAGAGATGGTCTTTCTGAAAACGAAGAACTGGAAGACCTCTCACTGAATCATGCTTGACAAGGCGACCCATATACTTAAAGTTGAGGTGAGCTAAACGTCTGTGCCAAATCCAACTTTCTTGAATAGAAGCTTTAGAAAGCAAGCATATGTCTGAAGGGATTTTGATCTTAGAAAGATCAATGGTATACAAATTTGAGCGTCTTTTTCCCACCAAAAGATCCTTGCCACTATTGTTCTTCACTGCAACTCTTTTGGATTTGAAGCTGACTTCAAGCTCTTTGTCACAGAATTGTCCGATGCTAAATAATTTGTGACTTAGGCCTTCGACGTAGCTTACTCTTTTGACAGTTATATTACCTTGAACAAGATCACCATAACCAAGAATTGAAGCAGTCTCACAGTTTCCAAACTTAACACGACCGCAACATTTTTCTTGAAAATTGGACAATAATGATTTGTTGCCAGTCATGTGTTTGGAGCACCCCGAATCCAGATACCATAAATGACTAGGCTGCACATACAGAAACTACACAGATTTAGGTACCCATATGCTTATGGGTCCCTTCTTGTTAGATTTGTGTCTTTTACTTTTTGAAAATTTATTTTTATAATTCTCATGAAAGCAATCATCAATAGAGGAAAAAACACAATCATCAGAATCAGAATTAGAAGAAGAATATGAGACACTCTTTGCAATATGAATCATTTGCTGAAATGAATATTTTGGATTTTTATTACAAATGGCAAATGTATCAGATTCACAAAGACTTTCTACACATTTAACTCCTAATAATTCGGATTCTGCTGTTCTCTTTGTAACCCTCCATATCTGCTTTGGTGACTTCTTCACAGTCCGATCTGAAACAGAAAAATCAGAAGAATTAGAATTTTCAGACAAGACACTATCATGTTTCCTTGACTTCTTTGATCTTCTTCTTTTGCTCTTCTTTTTATAATATTGAACATTTAGCGTTAAAGAATCATCAAGAATTGAAGTAGAAGAAGAAACTTTATCCAAGAAATCAGACAGAGCATTTGACATTGAAGAACTAGCCTTGGAGTGAGAAATTTCAGAAAAACACAAGTCAAGAGGAGGTTTGCGCGACCCTTTGGTGGCGCAAACTGAGCTTTGCGCGACCAACGTTTGGCGCAAAGTGTCGGTTTGCGTTACCAACGGGTGACGCAAATGCACACTGTTTTTACTAACTTGAGTATTTTCCTTAGAATTGATAGAAAATTCAGATGAAATTTTGTCTTCAAAACTTGTTTTCATTATAAAAAGAAATAAATCTTTTTCTAAATCAGTTTGAAGACTTTGTTCTTCCAATTTATCTTCAAGATCAACTATCTTACCTTCTAACACTAATGAGGGAATGTATCTCTTAGTATCATAAGACACCGGAGATGCATTTTCCTTATTATAGTTAGCAAATATATTAACAAATTCAGTTGGTAATGAAGATTTATTGGAAGATTTGACATTTAAAACATTTTGAGATTTTCTGAATTTCTTTGATTGGTCAGGAAAATACTTGGCATTTTCAGAAGTGTAAACAAATGGCATTTCCATCCTCTTGTTTTTCATTCTTTTTTCGTTTTCATCTTCTAAAATTTGCTTTTCAGTTGTCCAAAAGAATTTAAACTGAGGAGCATATCGTGCAAGACCAAGATGATCATACTCATATAAAGTAGGAACTTCTATTTTAGCATGATTTAAAAAATGCGGATTTTCAAAACCAAGTCCCCACTTTTCTTTTATAGCTTCTTCACTCCTTGGTTTGTTCATGTAAATGGTTTGCTCAGATTGTTCTCTCTTATACAATTTCTTTTCTAAAACAACTATTTTATCTGAAAGAATTTGATCTGAAGAAGTCAGTTCAGTCAAAGAATCACGATAAGTCTGATTTGAATTTTCCAACTCATTCAACTGTTTTTGAAATTTCTCTTTTGTGTCAATTAAAATACTCTTTTCATCTTTGAGAGAAATTTTCAAATTTTCAATTAAAACAGACTTCTCATGATTATTATGCTTTTCAGATATGAACTTAGAACGAAAATCATGTAAAGCTTTGCAATGACGTTCAATTGAGAAGAAATGAAATTGACATGAAATTCAGAAATTACCTCAGATTCATCTGTTGAGGTATCCTCATCTTCATCATCACTTTTATCATCACCGATGAATCACATTGCTGCAGTCTCTTCATTCTCAGCTTCATTGTCTGAGTGATCCAACCAATACTCTTCCTCAGCCATAAGAATAGTTCCATTTTCTCTCTTCTCAGCCAGTTCCATTTTCTTTCTGTAGAAAGCTGAATCCTTTATCACCTTTACCCGACATTCCTTAGCTAGGTGTCCTGGCTTTCCACAGTTGTATCAGTTCATGACCTTCTTATCATCCTTCTTCGGTTCTACTACTTTTGCAGGCTCATACTTTGGTACACAAGGCTTTGATGGAGCACCAGGTTCCACCTTCTTAGATCCGGAAGTAAATCGCAGATTGTTTGATCCTGTTCTTTGCTGAAACTTTTTCTGGTAGTGTTGTGAGAGAAGGATCATGGCTTTCTCTAAGGCTTCACCATCATCTTCAGTAGAACCATCATAAGCCTCATCTGTCAATGCTTGCTCGGCAAGTTGACTTGCAAGGAGTGCAATTGGATCAACAATCTTAGGCTTATTCTTCTTATCAAGATTAGCCTTCTTTTCCATCACCATTGTCTCATCTGTCATCAGAATTTCGTACAATTCCTAAACTGGCATAGTAGATATTCGAACATCGTTTCTCATTCTATGGCATGACTTGTTCCATACTTATTGTAAGGCATTCAGAAACTTCAAGTTAGCCTCCAATTCAGTCTTTTTAACTTTGATCTTGTACAAATCATTGATGACAGCCCAAAATCGGTCCAATACACTCTTTAAGCTTTCCCCATCCTTTACCTTGAACTCTTCAAAATTATTCATATACCTTGTTTGGCGCAACTGAGTTGACATAGCTGTACCAAGCATAATCTTTTCCAGTTGAGTCCACATCAACATAGGATTCTGTTTGGAGCAATCAATTCTGTTGTATATCGAATTGGGTAGAGCAAGAATCAGATTTGATTTGGCCTGGCTATCAGCTTGATATCGTAACAACTCATCAGCATCATATTCCCTCAAAGCTTTCTCAACAGTTGTAGCAGCAGTGGTTGCAGTAGCTGGAATAACTTTCATTGGCCTCTCCATCGGACCTTGAGTCAGTGATTTCATCATATTCTCCCCATTCGGTTGTCTTTCAATGAAATTAATAAATCAGTCCTGCCACTGTTCAAACTCATTCTCATTAATCAGTACTGGAGGACGTGTGTCAGATCCCAAAGACATCATGAGGTCATTCTTGTAAATTTGTGCTTGCAGAGACATTTTGAACACAAACTTGATCTGAAAAGTTCCAAGACTTAAAGATACAAAATGGCGCAAACTTGAGGTTTGTGTGATACAATGGTGGCGCAAAGTGGACTTTACGCGAGCTGAAGGAAATGCAAGATGAACTTTGCGTTACACGCTGAAGACGCAAACTGACTTTGCGTTACACGCTGAATACGCAAACTGACTTTGCGTGATGTGTTTGAAGCGCAAACTGAAGTTCTCGTTACCAAGGTGTAACGCGAAGTAAACTTTGCGTGACTAGAGTAAAACGCAAGGTATACTTCTCGTGAACAATATGAAGCGCAAAGGGAACTTTTCGCTATATACTGAAGACGCAAAGAGATCAGAACTGAACTTGTTGCGAACTTAGAAGAATTCCTTGGATGAGTATGACGCAAAGCAGATGAGTCTAGCGCAAACCTGTGATGAACTAGCGCAAAGTTTAGATCTCGCGCAAAGTTCAAAAAATCAAGAAAATTTCCACAAAAACGATTATATCCATGAATTTAATGCAACAAATACACACGAGATTGATCGAAAACACAATTCTAACAATTTCCAATTAACAGAATGGATTAAACAACTCAAAATCAAAATTCGTAAATCCAACAGTTCGTAAAAATATGAGTTTACAGAAAACAACAATTTCACAAAATCAGACTTCAAAACATGATTATTTTGAAAATTGTTGTGAATAACAAATGATCTACAATCAAAATCGAATTCAACAAAACAAAAATCAAGCAAATTGAACCATAAACCAATCCGAATTTGATGAAAAAGCAAAAAATGAGATTTTCTTGAAAAATTCAAGAAAATCGATCAAATTTCTTGCTTTAATCCACAAATTCAATATCAAAAATGAATTCTCTCTGATCTCTCAAGATTCAGATTGCTCTGATACCAATTGTGAGTCCAAGAATCTCTAAATCTTTAGAGAGAGAAATTAGAGAGAGAAAGTCAATACGCTCCAAAATGTAATCTGATATTCAAATGAGTTCCAAAGTTACAAAACAAAGGCTCTAAGGGAACTTAAATACCCCTAGCCTTAACAACACTAAAAAGTAAACTAAACACAGTTTAGACAAGGGAAATAAATACAATGATTACTACAAAATTAGACTTAACAATTAGCCCCGTTGTAAGCATTATCAGACAATGCTTGATCAACCAGTTGGCTCGTTAGAAGTGCAACCGGGTCCACTGTCTTCTTGTTCTTCTTTTCAATTTTGGCCTTCTTCTCAGTGACTATGCATTCATCAGTCATCAGAATCTCGTACAGCTCTTGGATTTGCATTGAAGATATCCTAACATCATTCCTCAAACGATGACAAGATTTGTTCCATTCCGGTTGAAGTGCATTGAGGAATTTCAGATTTGTTTCCAGCTCAGTCTTTTCCACTTTAATTTTTCTCAGATCATTAATCACAATGCAAAATCTGTCAAAGATAACCTTCAGAGATTCATTGTCCTTTGCCTTAAATTCCTCAAAATTATTCATGAAACGTGTCTGGCGTATTTGAGTAGCAACTGATGACCCAAGCATGATCTTTTCTAATTGAGTCCACATCATATTTGGATCATGCTTGAAACAATCAATTCGATTGTAAATAGAGTTAGGCAGTGCTAGCATCGAATTGGACTTTGCTTCTCGATCGACTTTTTTGCGTGTAATTTCTTCAGTAGTCAAAGGAGTGTCATTTTTAGGTTTGATGAACGGTCCTTCAGAAAATGACTTCATCATATTCTCTCCGTTAGCCTGACGCTCAATGAAATTAAGGAACCGATCTTGCCACTGAGTGAACTCATCTTCATTGATTAAAACTGGTGGACGAGTATCTGTTCCCAATTGCATCATGAGATCACTCTTGTAAAACTGAGCTTGAAAAACAAACTTGGCAGAATCCATGGAGGCAAAAATATTCTAAGACTGGACTGAGATAGCGCAAACTGAAGGTTTGCGTGAGAGGCAGAAGGCACAAACTAAGATTCTCGCGAGTAATTGGTGACGCAAACTATGATTTGCGTGAGCTCAAGGTCACGCAAACGAGATTTGTGTCTTGTTGAAGGCGCAAGCTAAAGGTTTGCGTGAGCAAAAGCTGGCGAGAACTTGACTTTGCGTGAGTTAGAGGTGGCGCAAACTGAACTTTTGCGTGACAAGTAGAAGGCGAGAACCTCTCTTTGCGTGAGAGGTTAAAGACGCAAACTAGGTTTGCGTGATGTGCTGAAGACGCAAAGTATACTTTGCGTGATGAACAGTTGGCGAAAACTCTGAAAAATTCTGATGCTCTGAAATCAGAAGGAAATCGCGCAAATCAGGATGAACTCGCGCAAAGATTGGATCTGGACCAAACCGTTGAAAAAACAAGAAAAAATCACCAAATTTGATTACATATTAGAAATTAAAAACAATTTCTTCCACAGATATGTTCGAAAAACAGATTCTAATACTTTTGTAACAAACAATTTCGATCAACAACCACAATTTCAAGAATTTGAAAAACCAATAGTTCGTAAAACGACTTTTTCAGAAAACTCTGTAAATCTCAAAATTGACAATTAAAACTCGATTTTCTTGAAATTTGATATGAATCAAAAATATTCTCCTTGTAAAACTGAATCCAACAAACCAAAAATCAAAGAAATTCGTTCAAAAACCAATCCAAATTTGATGAAAAATCAAAAAATGAGATTTTCTTGAAAAAAATCAAGAAAATCGATCGAATTTTCTGATTAATCTACAAATTCAGAATCTAAAACATGAATCTCTCAATCCTCTCAGATTTAGATTGGCTCTGATACCAATTGATAATCCAAGAATCACTAAATCTTTAGAGAGAGAAAGTAGAGAGAGAGAAAGTAGAGAGAGAGAGTTTTGAGCGCAAAGTAGTAATCTGTAATTGATGTGCGTGAATCCCTTACAAAGACCAAAACCCAAAGGGACTTAAATACCCTGGACTTATACAACACAGAATAGCAACCTAAACACTGTATAAGACCAAACCTATAAATACAATGATTACTATAAAATCAGACTTAACAGAAATCTTAACTCCCCCTAAAATGAATATTATCATTTAAGCATCCTTTGACAAAACCTCAGATACTCCCCCTCGGTATCTGTAAAAAATCAAATCATTAGTAGAGAACAATATGAATATACAATTAATCGCATTTCTCTTTTCTTCTATCTCCCTCATAAAAAAATATGACAGTGAAAATTTTAACTAAGTCCCCCTCAAATAGACAATAAACTTCCTAAAAAAGATGTATCTTTGTAGCATCCTTAAGAAGAAAATCCTTAAAGTCCGGGTTCTGAACAGAAGTATTCAGAAGCCATAGTCACAAAGTATTACCTGCAAAACAAAAAATATTTTGGTAATCATTATAAAAACGATTCCTCCTTAGTCAATATTTAAGAATAAAAGCAACTGTTCTTACTTCCCTTAAACACATTCAAATAAGTAATTAAGAATAATCAACTCCCCCTCAGATCATGGATAAGAATTCAATCATACATATTCAACATACCGAGTTTGCTGATCAGGAATTTAAAGCGTTTTTCATCTAAAGGTTTCGTGAAGAGATCAACCAATTGATAGTCTGTTTGAACGAAGTGCATTTCAATATCGCCTTTTTCCACATGATCTTTGATGAAATGGTAACGCATGTCGATATGCTTAGTCTTTGAGTGTTGAACGTGATTAACAGTTATTACAATTGTGCTCTTGGAATCACAATAGATAGGGGCTCGCTTGTAAGAATATCCAAAGTCCTTCAATTGTGTTTTCATCTAGAGAACTTGTGAACAACAGCTTGCAGTAGCTACTTATTCTACCTCAGCAGTGGATGCAAACATGCAATTCTGCTTTATGGATGTCGAACTTACAAGTTTATCTCCTAAAAATTGACACGATTCAGAGGTGCTCTTCCGATCAAGTTTGCATCCTGCATGATCAACATCAGTAAATGCAGTTAAATCAAAACCATAATCCATAGGATACCAAAGGCCTAACTCGGGAGTGCCTTTCAAGTATCTAAGAAATCTTTTGACAATTACAAGGTGAGATTCCTTCGGGTTAGCTTGATATCTCGCACATAAATAGGTAGCAAACATGATATCAGGTCTACTTGCTGTGAGATACAGTAATGACCTGATCATGCTACGATACGTTTTTTGATCAACAAATTTACCGGTTAAATCTGCGTCCAGAAGCGTGCCGGTAGCCATGGGCGTTTTCATTATAGAACTCTCAGTCATGTTAAACCTTTTCCAAATTTCACGAATATATTTCCACTGGTTGATAAAGATACCGTCTGGGGACTGTTTCACTTGAAGACCAAGGAAAAATGTCAGTTCACCCATCATTGACATTTCAAACCGAGTCTCCATAATTTTTGAAAAGCTTTTACATAATTTAGGATGGGTAGACCCAAATATTATGTCGTCTACATAAATCTGTATCAAGATTAAGTCCTCACCTTGATTCTTTAGGAATAGAGTGGTACCTGTTAGGTCTGATTTTATAGTAATCATTGTATTTATAGGGCTTGGTCAGATACTGTGTTTAGAGTATATCTGTGTTGTATCTGACCAAGGGTATTTAAGTCCCTTTGGTCTTTGTTCCGTGAAAAGTTTCTCATGCACACATTAATACAAGTTTACTTTCCACATCCCTCAGCATACGCAGAGCTAATTTGCGCATCAGTCTTCACACGCAAAGCCGAGTTTGCGCAATCGTCTTCATACGTAAAGTCTCGTTTGCGTCTTCTACCTGTCACGCAAAGCTCATCTTTGCGCAAGTCTGTCACTTAGCATTTTTTTCCTGAATTTCTGAAATGGATTCTGACAAGTTTTCTTATCAATCTCAGTTCTACAAAAGTGATCTTATGATGACTTTGGGTACATAAAGTCGTCCACCAGTGCTGATAGATGAAAATGAATTTACTCAGTGGCAAGATCGGTTCCTGAACTTCATTGAACGACAAAAGAATGGAAATGATATGATGATCATTTTATCTGAAGGACCGTTTGAAAGACCCAAATTGGCTTCTGGATTTTATAAGTCTACTAAAGAGTATTCACAGGATGAGTTGTCGGCATATCAAGCTGATCGGGATATTAAAGAAAATCTATTGTTGGCCTTGCCAAACTCTGTATACAACATGATTGACTGTTTCAAAACTCATCCTAATCTGATGTGGCAACAGCTGGAAAAGATTATGCTTGGATCTTCTGTTGCAACTCAACTCCGACACACTCGTTACATGAATAACTTTGAGGAATTCAAAGCCAAGGATGGGGAGCCACTGAAAGCTGTGTTTGACTGATTCTGTGCAGTGATCAATGATCTTCGGAAATTTAAAGTTGAAAAGACTGAGCTTGAGACAAATCTGAAGTTCCTCAACACATTGCAGCCTGAATGGAATAAATCTTGCCATAGACTGAGAAATGATGTCAGAATCTTCACAATGCAGATCCAAGAGATGTTCGAGATCTTGCTAACTGATGAGAGCTTGGTGATAGAGAAGAAGACAAAACTTGAGAAAAAGAAGAAATCAGTAGACCCGGTTGCACTTCTCACGAGCCAACTGGCTGAAAAGGCGTTGTCTGATAACGCTTACAACGGGTCAACTGAAGATGATGGCGAGGCATTGGAGAAAGCGATGATCCTTCTCTCTCAGCATTACCAGAAAAAGTTCCAACCACGGTCGGGTTCCAACACTTCTCTCTTCACTTCTGGTTCAACAGTCAAAGTGCCCGAGCCAAAGTCTACTGCCTGTTATAACTGTGGAAAGTCGGGCCACTACTCAAAGGAGTGTCGAGCTAAGAAGGTTAGGGACTCAGCTTACTACAGGAAGAAAATGGAACTGGCTGAAAAGAGAGAGAACGGAACTGCTCTGCTGGCCGAAGAAGAATTCTGGCTGGATCACTCTGACGACGAAGCTGCAAATGTAGAGATTGCTCAGATGTGCTTGGTTGGAGTTGATCAGTCAGACGATTATGAAACTGATGAAGACGAGGTATATTCAGAATTTGATTTTAATTTCATTACCTCTCAGATGAATATCATGATAACTGCTTTGTCTGATTTACGTTCAAAATTTTTATCTGAAAAGAATTTAAACTCTGAAAAGTCAGATTTGATTGACAAACTGAAAATTTCCTTGAAAGATGAAAAATCTATTTTAGAAAATACTAAAGACATCTTTCAAAAGAAATTGGATGGTTTGGAAATTTCAAATAAGACTTATCTTGAATCTTTGACTGCTATGACTAATTTAAAAGATGAATTTTCAGATAAAATAAATAAGTTAGAAGAAAAGCTTTATCGAAGAACCAATCTGAACAAATAATTTTTATGAACAAACCGAGGAGTGAAGAATCTTTAAAACAAAGGTGGGGACTTGGTTTTGACAATCCTCATTGTTTAAACAAAGTGATAAACGAAGTTCCTACTTTATATAAATACGATTATCTAACTATTGCACACTATGCTCTTCAGTTTAAATTCTTTTGGACTAGTGAAAAGCAAATTTTAGAAGTCGAAAATGAGAAAAGGACAAATAACAAGAAAAATGAAATTCCTTTTGTTTATACGTACGAAAATGCCAAATATTTTCCTGATAAATCAAGAAGAGGTCGAAAAGGTTTAATTGATATATCTCCCGTCAATTCTTCAGTGTCTGATGATTTTGTTCCTTCTTATGCCCCTGATTCTGATAAGGAAAATATTTCTCCAATCATTTATGATTCGAAGAAATATACTCCTCCGTTAGTATTAGAAGGCAAAATCATCGATCTTGAAGATAAGATAGAAGATCAAAATATTTTAAAGAAAATTGAATCTGATATTATTCTTTCTTTCATGACGTCTAGTCTTGAAGAAAATTTATTTTCTCAAAAATCAGATTCTATTTCTAACTTTTCTTCTGATTCAAAGGAAAACAAGAAGGAAATTTCCAATTTTAAAATCTTTTCTCAAAATAATTCAGACTCCGAAGCAAATTCAGATTTATTAGTTGATCAGATTGGTTGCTTAGATAAATTTATTTCTTCTGATTTAAATATTAAGTCTAAAATTCTTGATGATTCTTTTACGCTAAATGATCAATACTATAAACCTAAGCGTAAAATAAGACGGTCAAAGAAACAAGATAAAGTTCTTTCTGACAGTTCTAATTCTTCCGATACTAATTTTTCAGATAGGACTTTGAGCATTCAATCAAAGAAGCAGATCTGGAGAGCGAAGCGGACATCTGATGAACATATATTTGATGGGGATAAATGTGTAGACAAACTTTACAACAGTGATTCATTTGCTATATGTAATAAAATTTCAAAATACTCTATAAAGCAAATGATTCGTATTTCAGAACATGTCTCATGTTCTTCCTCAGATTCTAGTTCTGATGATTATGCTTTATCTTCTGATGATTGTGCTTATTATTCTGATGATATTCCTCGTGCTTTAACTGTCAAATCTAACAATTATTATTTCCCCATACGAACTGCAACTAACAAACACGGGCCCAAATACAAGTGGGTACCCAAATCTTTATCTGATTCAAAGTTGCAGGCATCACATGTTAAGGGGGAGCAATAAAACAATGGCTTCTGAGTACTTCAGCTCAGGACCCGTACTTCATAGACAATGATTTCTAAACAAATCAGTTTAGAACTCGTTCTTCAAAGCTTTTTAAGCTTCTGACTAAATGAGATACTGTGAGTACATCAATTTTATTTCCGCTGCATTTTATATCTGATAATGATGTGTTCCAGTTTTTCTCATATTCTTTTCAAGAATCTGAGCTTGTTCAACTATTTCTTGATGTTGTATAACCCAAATTTTTTTTTATTTTGAGACACAATTTTTTTTTATAATGTGAAAGTTGAAATAATTGAATTTTATTTTGTTCCAACTAAATATCAATTTGCCGAATTCTTTACATTTTGTTTTTTAATGAAAATTTTTAACATCGGTATATTGAGTTTAAAAGTTTAAATCGTTACAAATTTTATTCTATAAAGTAAAGTTTTACATTTTTTCTTTCTTTTGAATAAAATATGTGTGTAGGATAAATTTTCAAGTTCTTTTGTTTATATTAAAGTTTTTATATGGTCAAATTTCAAGTCTTACAAAAGTCGAAAAGTCAGCAACATGTTTGAAACTTTTATTACTGCTTTAAAGTTATGTGATTCGGAATATTTATAGTTTACAATGCTTGGAAAATTCTAAAAAGTTAAAATTTTGGATCGTAATGAATATATGGGTTAAGCACTTTTATGTAAAACTGAGTGATTGAGATGAAATAAATTCTTAAAATACAGAAATCTCTAATTTTAAAAGTTTGTACCTGTGACCTTTCTGGTTTGGGAAAGTAAGTTCCTCGGGATGCTTGTCATCTAGTCCCCTAAGGTCATTTGGTCTGGGAGTGATCGAACCCAAATCCTTCAATAGAAACAGATCGAAAGTCATGTTCTACTGGTATGAATGGGTTTAGGATATGTCGATGTAGCCTTTCTGATATGGGAGAGTAAGTTCCAAGGGGTGCTAGACACCTAGTCCCCTAAGGCCAACTGGTCTGGGAGCGGTTGACCCAAATCCTGCAATAGGGTCAGATAGAAAGTTACGTTTACGGCATGTTCTTTACTTAATAAACTTTTTGATCAAAAGATGCCAAAGTGCACGAGCTTAAAAGATGCCCAAGAGCACACTCATGTTAAGATGCCATAGTGCACAATGCTAAAAGATGCCAATGAGCACACATCTCATGATTCTTGGTAATATGTTTGAGTTGCGATAAACCTATAAATTTGTGAAAATCTTAATTTTTGATGGATTAGTGTGAGTACATGCAAAGTTCTCTATTATATTTTTAGAATTGCATTTTCTTGAAGCTAATCGAAGATTCGCATGTGAGCACACTGAATAGATTGCTGGAAGTTTTTGAAACTGAACATGTTTTAACTTGATATGCAATGAAACTTGTTTTTGTATCCAACAACATATATTTGATTTCAACTGATTGATAAATCTGTGATATTTTACTCAGTAGAATTTAATTTGTTTAGTGTTTTAAATTTTATATGTTTAGTTGTTTCAAAATTTATATTCAGTATATTTTCCTTTTACATTGATATTTGATCATTGTGTTCTCATAAATATATTTTAAATGGGTTAATGCATTATTCAAGGGGGAGTGAAAAAAGAGATTATTTTTCAAATATTATATCTGTTTTTGAGGGGGAGTATCTGATTTTTTTATATGAATGCTAACTCGAATTGTCATATCTAGTGCATTTGTGTAGGGGGAGTCAAAGAGCTTAAAAAGGTAAAATTTTTCTGAGATTAAGTCAGTTTTGCGACATCAGTTGGACGCGCAAACCTCACTTTGTGCAACCTGCATGTAACGCAAAGCTAGCTTTGCGCAACCTGTGTGTTACGCAAACATTGCTTTGCGCAACCAACGTGACGCGCAAACCTCCCCTGTTTTCTCTGTTTCTTTGATTTTGCAAATCTTACGCTGTCTCGTCTCCAACATTTGCATGACCAAGTTGATCAAGATCATCAAGGTCATGAGGGGGAGAAGTCAAGGAGAAGTTAAAAGAGACAAAGCGCTCAAAAGTTTATCTGCTGATCAAGATTCCCTTAAAGATTCTATTCTCAGCTACAATTGATTCTTTTGTTGTTCCTGCTCCGAACACCACAGTTCATTCAAGGTCATTCAAAAGAGGTGTATCGTCTAGAGCTCAAGCAGCAAAGACAACTTTATCTGAAAGATGCTGAGAAGAAATTTTTCTTAAAAGTCAGAAAGCTTCACAAAGTCTCTTTAATGGTCCGTGCTGATTTAGAAGATGATTTTTGAAGACCAAAGCGCCAATGATTACTAAGGGGGAGATTGTTAGGTCTGATTTTATAGTAATCATTGTATTTATAGGGCTTGGTCAGATACTGTGCTTAGAGTATATCTGTGTTGTATCTGACCAAGGGTATTTAAGTCCCTTTGGTCTTTGTTCCGTGAAAAGTTTCTCACGCACACATTAATACAAGTTTACTTTGCGCATCCAAGTTCTCTCTCTCTCTACTTTATCTCTCTAAAGATTCATTGATCTTGGACTATCAGTACCGATTGTACCTTTCTTGAAGCCCGAGGCAAGTAAGAATTGTGTGAGAGTTTCGTACCATGCTCTTGGTGCTTGTTTTAATCCATACAGTGCCTTGTCAAGAACATATACATGGTTTGGGTAGCGTGGATCAATAAAGCCCTCAGGTTGTGCAACGTATACCTCCTCATGCAGTATACCGTTTAAAAAAGTAGATTTCACGTCCATTTGACAGATAGTGAAATTATTATGTGCTGCATAAGAAAGAAATATTCTGATGGATTCAATCCGTGCAACATTAGCAAACGTTTCATCATAGTCAATGCCCTCCTGCTGACAGTAACCCTTCGTGACCATTCTAGCTTTGTTACGTACGACAACTCTAGCCTCATCTTTCTTATTCCTAAATACCCACTTTGTGCCAATCACAGATTTGTCTTTTGGACGTGGGATTAGCTGCCATACCTTGTTCCTTTCAAATTGAAGCAGCTCATCTTGTATTGCAATGATCCAGTCAGGGTCTTGAAGAGCTTCATATACCTTTTTCGGTTCTAAGGAACTAAGGAAACTTGAATAAAGACAGAAATTTGCTGATGTTGCACGCGTCTTCACTCCACTATTTACGTCACCAATAATATTGTGAAGAGGGTCATCTTTTGTCTATCGAGTTGTGCTAGGGAGAGGTTGAACAAACAATCGTGTGTTTTGCTCGTAATAATCATCAATTATCGCAGGAACAACCTCAGAAGTTATTGGAACTTCTTGTATTGATGTATCCGATGAAAGTAATTCTGGTGCAACAAAGGAAGTACACAGGACTTCTTGTCCATAATTTGTATCTGTAGAAGAATAATCAGGATTAGTATTATCAGAAACATTAGGTGTAGATGTACCCGAAGAGGTTGTTGTTGTGACAGGTTCAGAAGGTCCAGATAAATCATCTGTTATGATAGGAACCTCTAAAGTTGATGCGGACACACCTGATTTGTCAAAATCTGCACAGATGTCCATATAAGCAATAAAGAATAAAAGATCTAACTTAGATACAGAAATTGAAGAGTTAGATGACTTATTATGTTTTGGCTTGGGTTCTATTCCGTCATCAACAGAAGCCTTTCCTTTAAGCTTGAGTTATGAACTGTGTTTTTCAGAAGTCAATGTAGAGTTTTCATCAAATGACACCAATTGGAATGATTTGGACATTCCCAGATAAAAAGATGCTATTGGCAATGGGAACTTGATTTGCTCTAAAGAAGCGAATTTTCCCGAAGCCATCATTGAAGAAGATCCCATACACAGGCTCGAGGATGACGGTAGTTGAAGGCTGAGGCACTAAAGTCGGCAGAGATAGGTCAAGGTTGAAGGTTTTTGGAACCTTTCCTTCTTTGGTCATTGATGAAAAATGCCTTCTGTCTTAGCCGACCGAGAATTCAGCTTGGAGGAGGAAGAGGAGTGATCAGTTTTGAGCTTATCAATGAATTTTTGCTCGGCAGGGGAGTGCCCGATTCGGTACATTAATCGGTAGGATTTCATCTTTTTCTGAAGATCAAAAATGAAGTCTTAAACTTGAGCTTTGAAGGAACTCCTACTCTTGTTCAGGCAATCGAAAATTTCAAACCACTCACTAACACCATAAACCCTAAGCCATTCAAGCTTGTCGGTTCGTTTTGAGCCATCCTCCCTTGAAATGATCAACCAGGTGAAGTCACCTAACTTTTTAGGCCCTATGATTTTAACACCGGTGATTGGGGAGTTGGTTCTTCAGGTAGTAAGAGTTTTTTGGTACCATCGAATACACTTTTCGTTGTGCTCTTCTGTAACACCCTAAAATTTAGTGGTTTCAAAAACATGAAATTTTCGCAATATAACGTTTATAAATTGAAGGGAAATTAAACCTGGAACATTTTATATGCAATAAAGTTTCGCAAATGACATCACCCCAGAAATGGGGGAGAGTATATGCGTTTACAATACACAATGAAATGGAATGAGGACCGACAACCTACTTAATCTAAAATATTATAGTTTAGATTATAATTGGTGTCATCATCAATTCCCAAAATATCGACAAGTAAAATGCACGCTCTATGTCTCGTCAATTGCTATGTCCCCAAAAAGTTGACCCAACTCTACGCTCAAGGATTAGCCACCCCTCCTCTAACGGAACCTGATATGAACACCAAAGCAAACAAGTGTTAGGCTTGGAGCCTAGTGAGAACATCCAAAAATATGTGTGCAAGGAAATATGATATATGGGTGAACATTTAACAATAAATAGAGTAATAATAATAAATGAATCCTCCAATGTTTGAACCTTATGCAAGACGGGGGAGACACGTTCCACCATAGGTTGCGGCAGAACACGGAAGTAGGCCACAACCCATGTGGAGCACTTAGTTTGAATGGTTATTTACCAGAATCAACTCTATCCATGAATCTTTGGCCGTTAGAACATCAACTCTATCTATGAATCTATAGTTCAATGTAAATATGGGTTCAACTTTTCCCGAGCCTTTACCCCAAAGAGTTACCAAGTTCAACCCTATCCATGGATCTTTACCATGGGACCTCACCATTTCTGTTGGGTCAGAATATGCTAAGGATGGATACTACTGCTAGTTGAAAGGTATTACTACTACTTGTACTTTTAATACTGCTAGTAGAATTAATAATGCTTGAAAAGTTAGTGCTGCTACTTGAATAGTTAGTACTGCTTGGAGAGTTAGTACTGCTAGTAGTTAGTACTGTTGAAGATTAATACTGCAAGCATGGTTAGTACTGCTCAAGGATTAATACTGCTGAGGATGTTTATGCTGCTCAATGATTAATACTGCTAAAAGAAGGTTAGTGCTGCTTCTAAAGATAAAGAAGACTTGAAGATAAAGATGAGCTGGAGATATGGTTGAAGATAATTATGGTATTGATGCTGAAGATCAATTTTATTTTGATAATTATCTTGTAATCAACTCTGTATATATAGTATAGAAGTCTTTGATAGAAGAATTATTCATACGTTTTGTTTAGAGAGAATTAACCTCAATAATAGTTTAGATCCTTTCTATAGAGAAGTATAGAACGTCTGTTGAGCCTGTTCAACAGATTGAGGTTTTGTGTGTAATCATCAAGTTGAATCAATATAAACTTGTGATTTGAGTTTTTATATATTGTTTCATTGAGTTTCTGTTAAAGTGTTTTTCCGCAACTTCTTTAACTTAAGTTTCTGAGTGTGTTAGTTAAATTCTTGTTTGAATTTCGATCCTGACAAGTGGTATCAGAGCTAGAAAATTCAGACATCTTTAATCATGGACAGTTCAAGCGACAATGTTTTGGTATCAAAGGTTCCCATGCTCAAACCCAATGAGTTTCACATGTGGAAGATCAGAATCAAGCAGTACATTCTTCTCACAGACTTCTCAATGTGGGACATCATTGAGAATGGTCCTTCTGATGGAGGTAAGATGGATGCAGAAGGAAAGAGACCTCCACCAAAAACAGATGGAGAGAGAAAGTTGAGGCAGACAGAGATGAAAGCTTTGAGCACTCTGCTTTTGGCTATACCTAATGAGTACCAACATCAATTCTGCAACTGTTTTGATGCACAAATTCTTTGGAATTCTCTGGAGAAAAGATTTTCTGGTACCAAAAGTACCAAGAGAAATCAGAAGGTCATCCTAAAACAGCAGTATGAAAACTTCATGTCTACAAAGAATGAGTCCATGACTCAATCTTTTGATAGATTTAATAAGCTAATTGGTGAATTGGCTACTGTTGGTGTCCAGATAGATCAAGATGATGTTAACAGAAAATTTCTAAGATCTCTTGGTGATGAATGGACTATGTACACTGTCTCCTTCAGACAGAATGACCAATTGGAGGACAAGGAATTAGATGACCTCTATAATGACCTTAGGGTGTTTGAAGCAGAGGTAGAAGCAAAGAAGAGGCCCTCTGGATACTCATACAATGCAGCTCTTTTATCATCATCTACTGATTCTGCTGCTAATACAGAATCAGTTAGTGCTGCCCATGGACCAGAGCAAGACGGATCCAATGAATCAGTTTTAGAAGCTTTTCTAGGCAGTCATGCTAATTCCTCTCTAATTAATGATGACTTAGAGCAAATAAATGCTGATGATCTGGAAGAGATGAACATCAAATGCTGACTATGAGGGTAAAAAGATTCATCAAAAGGACTGGAAGGAACAACTTTGCTCAGAAAAGAGAAGATGGGGTTGGATTTGATAAATCCAAAGTTGTATGTTACAAGTGTCACAAGTTGGGGCACTTTGCAAGAGAATGCAGAAGTGGAATGCCTCAACAGCATGCTAGAAACCATCAACCATCACAGTCCACTAGCTTCAACAGTAGGAACTCTTCTCAAGATCTTGTTTCCCAAGAAGGAATGGGCTTTGATTAGAGTGACCAAGCAGAAGAAGCAGTTCAGAATCATGCTTTAATGGCTAAAGTTTCAGAGTCAGCAAGCACTGATATTCCCACAGAGGTAACTTCTAATCTTTGCTCTAAAACCTGTATTGAAACTGTTAAAAAGTACAGGGATCACAATCAGAGTATGTGTGATGATCTTAAAAGGTTAGAGAAAGATAGAAGAGAGTATGTTCTGATTGTTGAGAGGTTTGAAGAACAAATTATGTCTTACCAGGCTAATGAACTTCAACATTCCTATGATACAAACTACTGGAAGTGGGAGAAAAAACAGTTAGAGGTTAAGCTTAAAAAGTCTGAAGAGGAATGTGAGAAGATAAGGAGTGACTTTGAGAAATCCAAGCTGGACATTGAGAAATATTCCAATGCTTCTAAAGAAATGGAATCACTTTTAAAAACTCAAGTCCATGACAAACTTAGAAGAGGAATAGGCTACAACACTACACCTCCACCATACAACAATAACTATATTCCTCCCACCTCTGATCTCTTAGAAAGACAGGATAAGAAGGAATTACCTGAAGGAGCCACTGAAGTAGATCCTTTAGACAAAGTAGTGATTGAGGCAGATTCTGAAGAAGAGGACTCTGAGAGTAAGAAGGAGAAAGACCACAAAGTTATTCCCTTAGAAAACCACATACTGACAAATGAAAGAGGGGGTAAACCTTTTGTCAAGAGTGAGAAAGTAAAGTCTGGGGAAGAGACTGTTAAGAATGTAAAAACTGAGACCTCTGAGAGAGGGAAGGGAAAGGCACAGGGAGTTCATTACATGCAAACTACTGTTGTTAATCCCTGTACTTGTAAACAGAATCAGCCCCAAAAATATGATAAAACAAGGGGAAATCAAAGAAATAGAAATAATCAGTGGGCTTTAAAACAAGGAATTGATCCGAGAAAAATTAACAGACCAAAGCCTTGTTTTATCTGTGGCAAGTTAAATCATCTGGCCAAACACTGTTATTTCAATCCTATTAACCAAAGGATCAATTTTCAAAGAAATATACAAAATCCTGTTGGTTATAGGAAGCAAATAAGGAATAATATGGCTGCGAATGTGAGAAGGGCACTTATAAAATCTCATGCTCAGAATAAGTTTGCTAATTCTAAGAAAAATACTCCAAATAAGCCAAGGAGTAAATTAAAGACAAAGAAAGCAAACAAATTTGTCCAGGTTTGGGTTCCAAAAGTAAAGAAATATGTTAGTACTGCTACTTCAAATAGTACTGCTAACAGAAATAATGCTGCTGTAAGCAATACTACTACTAACCTAGTTAGTAATGCTAACCCAATTAGTACTGCTAACACAATTAGTACTGCCAATGAAGTTAGTACTGCTTCCAGTAACAGACCCATTATTGTGACAAATTATTCAAGCAATAAGATTTCTCAGTGTGATAATCTCATCCAATCTGAATATGAATATGTTGATGAGAATGGAAAACCCAAGACCACTTTGGCTTGGGTTCCTATTAAAAACTAACTGCTTTATTAAATGTGCAGGGCAACCAACAACTTAAGGGAAGGAGAATTTGGTATGTGGATAGTGGTTGTTCCAGGCATATGACAGGTAACACGGTCTGCCTTCAAAACATCAAAAGAGTTGATGGAGGACATGTTGCATTTGGTGATAATCCAGCAGGTGGAAAGATAAGTGGAAAAGGTAATGTGTGAAAAGGTAAGATGATATTTGAGAATGTATAATATGTTGAGCAATTGAGATACAACCTGTTAAGTGTATCACATGTATGTGACAAGAAATATAGCATATTATTCACTGATACTGAATGTATCATCCTTGCTCCAGGATTCAAGGTAGTTGATGAAAGTATGATACTACTTAGAACTCCTAGAAAGGACAATGTTTATTGCTTAGACTTGGAGAGTGTAGCTTCTGATTCATCTTTAAACTGTTTATTTTCAAAAGCCTTTTTAGATGAATCATTTCTTTGGCACAGAAGGATGTGTCACATGAACTTTAAAACAATGAACAAACTTGTGAAAAACAACCTTGTAAGAGGTTTGCCACAAAAGGTATTTTCATGTGATGATCATTGTGTTGCATGTCTTAAAGGCAAGCAGCACAAAACTTCTCATAAGTCCAAAGAGATAAATACAATCTCTTCACCTCTTAATTTACTGCATATGGATCTGTTTGGCCCTACAAATGTGATGAGTATTGGTAAGAAATCCTACTGCTTGGTTATTGTTGATGATTTCTCTAGATTCACTTGGGTCTATTTTCTGAGGACAAAGGATGAGACAAGTGGACTGATCAAATCCTTTGTTCTTAGAGTTGAAAACCAAACAAATCTAAGAGTCAAAGTCATTAGGTCTGATAATAGAACTGAGTTAAAAAATAATGATCTAAACAGCTTTTGTGAGGAAAAAGGAATTGAGAAACAATACAGTGCTCCTAGGACTCCTCAACAGAATGGTGTTGCTGAAAGGAGAAATAGGACTCTGAGAGAAGCTGCTAGATCTCTGTTGGCAGATTCAAAACTTCCAATTAGTTTTTGGGCAGAAGCAGTTAATACTGCCTGCTATGTTGAAAACATAGTTCTAGTAGTAAAATCCCAAGACAAGACACCCTATGAACTTTTTAAAAATAAGAAACCTTTAATTGGTTTTTTCAAACCATTTGGGTGTCCTTGCACAATTCTCAATACCAAAACTCACTTAGGCAAGTTTGATAGTAAAGTCGAGGATGGTTTTCTTGTTGGATATTCATCTCAAAGTAAGGCCTACAGAGTGTTTAACACCTCTTCTAGGATTATTGAGGAAAGTAACAATGTCAGATGCAATGAGAACACACCAAATCAACTTGGATCAGGTCCTGATTGGCTATTTGACATTGATTCACTGACTAATTCTTTGGGTTTAAGTAATGAGCATAATGTAGGAACAGGAACAAAACAGGTACAAGTACAAAGACAAGAGTTTGTGTTGTTCCCAACACCTACTACTGATCCTGTTGAATTCTGTGACCAAGATAAGAAACATAATTCAGATTCAAAGGATACTGAACCAACTCAGAATGAAGAGGACAAAGGTGAAAAGGAAGATCAACCCTCAGATTCAAGAATCAAAGGTCCTGAGATGCCAGTTTTGGAAGAGGATGACACAGATGATGATTCTTCTGTGTATGGTGGAAGCACTCTAGAAAGGAATGACACCAATCTTGAAGTCAATCTTAATGAAGAGCCTGTCAATGCTACAAGAACTCAGAAGAATCATCCTCCTCAATTAGTGATTGGTGACATCAATTCTCCAATGATCACAAGGCAACAAAGCAAGTTAGGGGGATTGAAAGAACTACAATCAGGTTTATTACCTTGTTTTCTATCACAGGTTGAACCCAAAAAGGCATTTGATGCAATGAAGGATCCAAGCTGGATAGAAGCAATGCAAGAGGAGCTACTGCAGTTTGTGCTGCAGGATGTATGGGATCTGGTGGATCTTTCGAAGGGACACAGAGCAATTGGCACAAGATGGATCTTCAGGAACAAGAAAGATGATAGAGGAATTGTAATAAATAACAAGGCCAGATTAGTGGCACAAGGGTATACTCAAGAAGAAGGTATTGACTATGAAGAGGTATTTGCACCAGTGGCAAGGATAGAGGCAATCAGGGTATTTTTAGCCTATGCTTCTTTCATGAAGTTCAGGGTCTATCAGATGGATGTAAAGAGTGCTTTTCTATATGGAAGAATTGAAGAAGAAGTGTATGTCTGTCAGCCTCCAGGATTTGAGAATCCAAATTATTCTCACAGAGTATACAAATTGAAGAAGGCAATCTATGGGCTACATCAAGCACCAAGGGCATGGTATGACACTCTGTCTACCTATCTCTTGGGAAATGGCTTTCAAAGAGGAATCATAGACAAGACTCTGTTCATTCAGAGGAAGAAGAAGGACATCCTAATAGTGCAAATCTATGTGGATGATATTATCTTTGGATCCACAAAAGATCAAATGTGCAGAGATTTTGAAGATTTGATGCACAAGAGATTCAAGATGAGTTCTATGGGTGAACTTACCTTCTTCCTTGGCCTACAAGTTAAACAGAAGAAAGATGGGATATTTATAAGCCAATCCAAGTATGTGCAGGACATTCTTAATAAGTTTGGATTCTCAGACTCAAAGCCTGCAAGCACACCCATAGAGACACACAAACAGATAACTGCAGATCTTGAGGGGGAGGATGTGGATGTTCATCACTATAGATCCATGATTGGCTCCCTCATTAATCTCACTGCTTCAAGACCAGATATCATGTTTCCTGTTTGTGTGTGTGCAAGATTTCAAGTAAGGCCTAAGCAGTCACACTTTCAAGCAGTCAAGAGGATATTCAGATATCTCAAAGGCCAACCTAGATTAGGTCTTTGGTATCCTCATGACTCACCATTTGACCTACTTGCTTATTCAGACAGTGACTTGGGTGGTGCAAATTTAGATAGAAAGTCAACTTCAGGGGGATGTCAGTTTTTGGGTGCAAGACTAGTATCATGGCAGTGCAAGAAACAAACCACAGTGTCCACATCTACAACAGAAGCAGAGTACATAGCTGCTGCAAGCTGCTGTTCTCAAGTACTCTGGATTCAGAATCAAATGCTGGACTATGGTATGACTTTTCTTCACACTCCAATATTCATAGACAACAACAGTGCTATTAGCATTGTTAATAATCCAGTCAAGCACTCCAAAACAAAGCATATAGAAATCAGGTATCATTTCATCAGAGACTGTAATGAAAAGAAGCTAATTTAGGTTGTGAAAGTACATACAAGTAACCAATTTGCTGATCTGTTCACTAAAGCTTTTGATGTGGGTAGATTCACATTTTTGGTCACAAGTGTGGGCATGATCAACTCTGAATAAACCTATTATATCTTGTCTCATGAACCTATATAAATTCCTTCCTGTCTACTTTCTCATAATGAATTGTGCATGGTGCTACTAACCTTGTGTGTTTCAGTGTTTCAGATTGCTTCAAATGGATACTTGGTACTTCTAATTCAGTTAATACTGCTCGCTTCATTACTCATGATAGCTTTTCAAAAATGGTCAAGTATGGTTACTACTGCTAGGTGGTTTATACTGCCAGTGCAAAGTTACTACTGCTTCCCTTTGTTTTTATACTGCTAATCATTGTTACTACTGCTGGTGGGTGTTAATACTGCTAGTATGTGTTAATACTGCTAATCTGTGTTAATACTGCTAGTCCGTGTTAGTACTGCCAGTAGGGGTTACTACTGCAAATATGAGTTAATACTGCGAGTTAGTTAATACTGCTAGGGTACTTAGTACTGCTTCTAACTGAAACCCTCCACCTAAAAAATATCCTTTGTGACCGCCAAAATACAAACGGCTCTTTGAACTTCCATTGCTTCTTTTTCTCCCTCTCGATTTCTTGCTTACCAGTGTCAACCTTAGTATCGATTCGAACGCTAGATTTAACCAGAACGATGGCAGGACGAGCATTCTTTGATGAACACAACGAGCTCGCCATGTTGCATAAACCAAAGCAAGCTGAAGGTTTCCATGCCATAGTGGATTTCCTCAAATCCTCACACGTCGCCCACGCTCTAACTGTCAATCCCACAATCTATGTGGAACATCAAAGACAATTCTGGACCAATGCTACCATTCACACTGAAGAAGGGACTCAGGTCATTCAAACCAGGGTGTGTGATAAACCTCTGACCATCTCAGAGGATTGTATTCGCATCCATTCATGCTTAGATGATGCCTCATGTATAACCTTCTTACCTAAGGAAGATCTCTTCCAAACTCTTAGTCTTATGGGGTATGAAGGTCCCACTGATGTATTCAAGTTTTTCAAAAACAGATTTTCACCACAGTGGAGATTTTTTGTTCATACCCTCCAACATTGCATTTCAAGAAAAACAACTGGATGGAGTGAGTTTAGCAGTACCTTAGCTTATGCTTTGGTCTGCTTAGCTACCTCTAGAAAGTTCAATTTCTCTCAAATGATTTTCAATGATTTTATGTCAAACCTGGATACCAAATCCAAAAGCTTTTATATGTATCCCATGTTTGTACAAGAGATTGTACTGATGGAATTGACGGATCTACCCTCTTTTCAAGAGGTGTATGTACCAAAACCTCCCAAAGGGAAGGTATTCTCAAACATGAAAAGGCCCTCCAAGGACTTTTCTGGCCAAGACACCCCATTGGTCTCTACAATGATGGGTGTGTCACATTCCCATGGTGAGGCATCAGTGTCAAAGCCCTCATTAGACAACCAAACTGATGACCTACCTACACCACTCATTTCTAGTAATCCTCCTCTGATTCCTATTGAAAAGCCCACATCCCCCATCACCAAAATCTATATAAGGAAAAAGGTAAAGAAGGTTCCTTCCCTTCTTGTACCTTCACCCCCAAAGTCTTCAAGCCCTCTAATGGAGCATTATCCATTAGAGAATATCCAAAGGGAAACCACAGGGGTGTCTCCCAACCCTAAGAAGGTGCTCACTAAGGAGCAGGTTGAGCATGTGGGCAGTGAGGCTCACACTACTGACTTTGCACAAAGTGCAGAGCAGGACAGTGTGAACATCCCTAAGACCTTCCCCACGGTAACTTTGGGTGAGCAATCATCCAAAGGTCCCAGGTGCCAAGAAACCAAGGGGGTAGAGGATGCTTCTGCTAGGCAGAAGACCTCTACTAAAAGTTCCAAGGATCCTTCAAGGGTGGTCAACACACCCAAAGGAGGTGAGGACAGATATAACTATGACGAATTGATGGAAACTATGGGCAATATCAATCTTGATGTCATCAAATAGGGTGCTGATATAGAGGAGCTGAAATTGGTGATTCTGTCTCAACTAGTGCAGATTACCAAACTAAAGAAAATGGTTCTGAGGTTGGTGCAGAAAAAGAAAAGAAAGCAGTATATATTGAAGAAAAGGGGAAATGCTTTCAACAAGAGGGAGGGACAAGCTGAAGGGGAGAAACAAAGCCCTATTCAAATGGAATCTCATTTTGAGGGGGAGTTGAATAGGGAAACAGAAAAAGCAAATGCAACAGAAAATACAAAAGAAGTAGAAACAGAGAAAACTGCAGCAGAAACAGCATTGTTCAGAGAGGAGATTGAAATTGCAGAAACCCTTGTAAAAGCTAAGAATGACACTCTCAAAGCCACTCAAAAGGCTAAGGGAGTAATGATCAAAGAAGGAGAATTAGAAAAGAAACTAAAATAAGTCAGTGTGGAGGATGCAAAGAAGAAGGGAAAGGAAAAGATGGTTGAGTCTGAGCAACCAGTGAAGAAACAGAAACAGATAGAGTTAGATGAAGAATTGTCCAAAAAGCTTGAAGAAGAGTTAGAAAAGGAGGAACAAATCCAATCTGCAAAAGACAGAGAAATAGCTTTGGAATTGGCTACTAATCTGAATGAGGAATATCAAAAGAGTCTGAAGTTTGCAGCTGCTGCTAAGAAAGTCACAAAGAAAACTTCAAGGCAAAGGCTACCACGAAAGACTAGGCACAGGCAACCTTCCAAGACATACTTAGCAAACCAAGAAAGAAGGAAGATGATAAACTTCCTGAAAGGAGCTATTGGAGTTCCTGAGGGAATGTTTACAAGTATGTCTTTTGGAAAGCTTGAAGAACTTTACCAGAAGGAGATGACCAAACTGAAAGGGGACTCCACTCAAAGGGAAGAAGCTGAAAGGAAGATGAAAGAGAGGCATGATCTCAATATACAACAACCCTTCCCTGAAAGTGAAGAAGGAACTCCTATCAAGGAAAAGAAAGAAGAAGAGACTTTGGCTCATCAAATTGGAGTAATTAAGAGAAAGAAATCAATTGCCACTAAGCCAAAGGCAAAAAGGGCAAGAATTGAAGAAGAAAGAGCAGAAGCAGAAGAAGAGCCTATTGATGAACCTTTAGCAGAGCCAGAGCAGAATCCAGAGCAGTCCAATCAACAATCAAATAAGCAGTTTGAATTGTACATGACAGTGACAGATGAAGATCCAGTACAAGCTGACCCAATATCAGTCCAAGCTCCTGAAATTATTCATTGGGATATCCTGGAAGATCAAAGGAAGAAATACTTCAGGATTAAAAGGATGGGAGACAAGTATGAGATTTACTCTACTTGGGGAAAATTCATCAGAAGCTGTTCCAGATCAGACCTAGAAGAAATGTTTAAGGTTGGAATGAGCTTGTATGAAGAGGAATTGACAAAAGCAGGAATGAGCTTAATAAAACTAGCCATGGAGTACTTGTGCATGATGTTTGATCCTAGTAGAGTTCAACATGTGGTCATAGATCTGCATATGGAGAATAAATTCCAAAGAATAGAAAATTGGATGCTGTTTGAAAGGTGTGGAGTCTATGTCATCACTGTAGACAAAGCTTATCATGAGTACTACCTGGTGGATAAGATTTATGATCACAGCAAAGCCAAGTTGCAAGGTATGTTGAATGCAAAGCTTATATGTTCAAAGGATTCAGAAATGGCCAGGATAATAGTCAGAAGAATTATCAATCAAAGTCTGGGACTGGATCCAAATCTAGGCAACTGAGAATAAGTGTTGAAAGCATCATAAAGACCCTTTGCTGAAGAACTTAACTTCTTATCCTGAAAAGTTAAGTTAGGGGGAGATTGTTGGGTCAGAATATGCTAAGGATGGATACTACTGCTAGTTGAAAGGTATTACTACTGCTTGTACTTTTAATACTGCTAGTAGAATTAATACTGCTTGAAAAGTTAGTGCTGCTACTTGAATAGTTAGTACTGCTAGTAGTTAGTACTGTTGAAGATTAATACTGCAAGCATGGTTAGTACTTCTCAAGGATTAATACTGCTGAGGATGTTTATGCTGCTCAATGATTAATACTGCTAAAAGAAGGTTAATGCTGCTTCTAAAGATAAAGAAGACTTGAAGATAAAGATGAGCTGGAGATATGGTTGAAGATAATTATGGTATTGATGCTGAAGATCAATTTTATTTTGATAATTATCTTGTAATCAACTCTCTATATATAGTATAGAAGTCTTTGATAGAAGAATTATTCATACGTTTTGTTTAGAGAGAATTAACCTCAAGAATAGTTTAGATCTTTTCTATAGAGAAGTATAGAACGTCTGTTGAGCCTGTTCAACAGATTGAGGTTTTGTGTGTAATCATTAAGTTGAATCAATATAAACTTGTGATTTGAGTTTTTGTATACTGTTTCATTGATTTTCTGTTAAAGTGTTTTTCCGCAACTTCTTTAACTTAAGTTTCTGAGTGTGTTAGTTAAATTCTTGTTTGAATTTCGATCCTGACAATTTCCAAAGCTAACATGATACACCAAGATAACACTTTGTAGTTTGCTATGAATCCCAAACACATGAATCTCATACAACACCATGTCAATGCAAGGTAAATCCAACATACATGTATAACATTCCTTTTTATGTAATCTCATTCTACTCAACATGGGAAACATATTAACATAATGTTCCCTATACACCAGAGTCATTAACACATTTAGACTAAAGACTTGCAAAAATCTAACTTGCCAATATAAACCCAAATAAATCATTTCACCCATTTGGTTTCACAAGTTTCATAACACATAAATAATCCATGTTTGTCATCCCATCAACATTTTAGGTCATCATATCTCATAACATCACCCTCGTATCAAAACCCTAGATTTGGATCTAGATAGTTCAAGATACACAAAATGGAGAAAATGTAAATTACTTAGAGTAATGTAAATAAAAGATTTCATGAAAGCACATAAGCATTTAATATGAAATATGAACTCACAAAAATAGGTTTTTGATGAAAACCCTAAACCCTAGATTGATTTCTTGGAGAATATGGTAATGGAGGTGGTTACATGCTTCTAGCTTGATTTCTTAGTTGACACACCTTGATCTTAGTAATAAATGAAGAAGGTAGGGTTTGGAGAAACTCTAAATTCGTATTTATGAAGAGGGAGTCTTTTAGAGAGAGTAGTAAATGAGTTGGGTATGTAATAAAAGAGAAAAGAGGTCAAAATCCGGGTTATAAACTCTCAGAGGTCGAATGCGACTATGACTCGCGACTATGCCCCAGGCGTAATTGCCGGGCATAGTCGCTCGCTATGGAACACATACGGTACTGTGTGTCCCAAATGTGCAATATCAATCAAGATGAACAACAATCAATCGATGCAATTTCCATATATTGTTAGTGCAGAAATATGTTGGATCCAAGATCATGAAGTTAAAAGTCAATGATCAAGTCAAAACCTCTTAAAGCAAAACTCAAAGTCAAGCATAATAAATAAAAGTCAATGTCAAGTGTTAGTTTAGTTTGTTTTCTTTGTAAGCTTGTAGGTATGTAAGCTTTTGGTTCTTTGTAATCTTGTAGCACTTAGTGAAGTAGCACTTAGAAGAGAGAATACTTGTAGTGAGAGAAATATTGAGAGTGTGAGAGCAAATTGTAATCGTTTTGATTCGATATATACAAATGACTATTTGAGTCAATTGATTGTTGTTCATCTTGATTGATTGCATTTATTGGGACACACAATTGGTATCAGAACAAGCATAGAATCAGATAATCAATCAAAGAATCTGGAAATTTGGCCGATATTCAAGAACTCGCAAATATCACTGTTCCAGAATCAATTTCTTGATTCTGTGTGTTTTTTAGTGTAATTCTTGATTCATTGTATTCGTATTGCAGTCTAAAACACTTTTGATTTGAATCATATTGTCCAATTCACAATTGTTCTTGTGAATTTTAGATTTGTTTGAATTTTTGGTTCGAACACTGTACACACACTGTGTCTAGATCAAATAGTAATCTTTTGTTGATTGGCTTGTAATTCTTCAATTGTAACCTGTTTGAAATGTGTTAGAGATCAAATTGACAAAGTTTGGTGGTCTAAGTTGGAGTATTGAAGGATTTGAGGCTGAAAAAGTGATTTTTTGTTCGAAGACTTGAAGAACTCGCAAGATTCAAAGAACTCGCAGATGGCAAGTGTCAGAACATTCATAGATAATCATGTGTTATTCGATGATTGAATGGAAGACCTGGGGAGTCTACATCAAACCAGCTCCTTATATAGTAACTTTGTGTTACTCAGTAACTTTGTGTTACTGATAGGCATTTTAACTGAGTCATTTGTTGATTCAGGGTTACAATATTTATTTTATTTTAATCTGAAAAGATTGAAATAATCACTCTTTCCATCTGGGAAGACTGCTTTTATTTCACACAGGGCTCATTACATGAAGACAATGCTAAACTGATGACCATATTCAATGGGGGAGATTGTTTTGATATGTTTTGATGTGGCTGCCCGGCTCAGAAAGAAGTTTGGTGTAGAGTTTGATATTCTTTTACTCTGTTTTCTCACCCTCTTTCTTTTAATGCTCACTTCTAACCAATCTCTCTTTTCCATTTTACCTCTTCACACACCATCACTCAATTCTTTTGACCCCTCTCCCCTCAATCACTCAGGGTATACTTCCTGGGTAGGAAACACTGGTTATCGTGAATCCATGGAAGTTCTGTTAAGTTCTCACACTGAATCCCATATATTGTCCTAAAAGAATGTGTTGTTCAACAAGCTATTGTACATGAAAGCACAAATAAGCACAGAGTTACATGAAGAATAAAAATTTCGGAGAAGTCAAAACATAAAGTGTTTTTGACAATGACATTCTCCCCCTCAAACTAAAAGAGTTTGACAATTAAGCTCTTAAGGAGTTTTTCAATTAAGCTTATAGACATTTAAGCTCCCCCTTAACTGGAGATTTTTTTTTTACATAAAGCAGAAAAATAAAGCACTGAAGTGCGGGTTCTAATCCGATGTGATTAGAAGCCATTGTTACTTGAACAAACCTGCATATAGAAAAGAAATAATGGTAATCATTTGGGAAAATGATTCCTCTTTCGTTAGCAACAGATGAAGAATAAAACACAAGAGTAGGATTTAGAATGCTCCCCCTAGAATCATGAGTAAGGTCTAAGACATGTTCAACATACCAAGTTTGCTGATTAGAAAGTGGAACCTCTTTTCGTCTAACGGCTTGGTGAAAAGATCAGCTAACTGGAAGTTAGTTTGAACAAAGTGCATTTCAATGTCACCTTTTTCTACATGATCCTTGATGAAGTGATAGCGTACATCGATATGCTTGGTCTTCGAATACTGTACCGGGTTAGCAGTTATGGCGATTGCGCTCTTGGAATCACAATAAATAGGAACACGCTTGTAGTTGTATCCAAAGTCCCTTAACTGTGTCTTCATTTAGAGTACTTGTGAACAGCAGCTAGCAGCAACTACATATTCAGCCTCGGCAGTGGATGTTGAAACACAGTTTTATTTCTTTGAGGTCCAACTCACAGGTTTGTCACCTATAAATTGACATGATCCAGAGGTGCTCTTCCGGTCTAGCTTACATCCTGCATGATCAGCATTTGTAAAGGCGGTTGTTGGATCCCAGATTTAATCTCACAACAATGATATAAACAATAAGAGTAATAACAGCGGAAGCAGTATAGTTTAATATCAAAGGAGATTCAAATATCACAGTTCATAAAGCAGATAATAGATAAACAATATATTCTTGGAATAAAATATTCAACTTATATTATCAGTTATAAGACTTCTTGAGCACACTTTGAACAATAAGGTGATGGTCCTTTTTATAGGACCATAAAGTAAATAGTGTACTTATCTGACAAATAGAAGCATGGCTTGAATAGTATCTTACATAAGAGGTAAGATCAAGATATTGAACAGTGTCTTACCTAAGAGGTAAGATCAAGACATGCTTGAACAGTGACCTATTCTAGAAAGTAAATCTTATCACAAGGTGACGTGTCATCTGTTCTTCTTTGTCAAGAGATTCAGAGTGATCATCTTCAGAGCTCTGAACTAGGATCTCTGATGAGGAGCTCTCTGATGTCTTTCTGTGAGACTGTCTCTGAACTGACTTCAGAGACAGACAACTTTCTTCAGACTGACTCTGAACTGACTTCAGAGACAGACTTGCTTTCTTCAGACTGACTCTGAACTGGCTTCAGAGTCAGACTTGTTGATGTCCCTTGAAAGTCTTTAAATGAAGACTTATTTATTTTCAATACTTTCATTGGTTCAGATTTGAGGTTAACAATCTCCCCCTAAGTACTGAAAATAAACAAAGAACACATAGAACATTTAAACTAGAAAGCAAAGAGGAGAAAGTCATCCTCTGTAAATATTACTTCTCATAAGAATTTGGAATTACAAAAGAGAATAATATTCAAAAAATAATCAGAACCTATCACTTGAACATATCCTATGAAACTTGATGATTAGCCCTCTGAAGTTAATCATTGAGCCAATTTCCAAGTCTAGTTTCGCCAGTAGATCTGCTCTGTGTCGTTCTTGCTTTACATGAATCATCTTCTGTATTCCTTTCAAGGTTTCATCAGAATACTTTTCTACTTGTGAAGCTAGAAAAATTATCTTCTCTTGGTTTACTCTGTAGATGAAACCCAGAGGTTCTTCAATGATTGATCTAGTCTTCTGTTTGTCCAGGTTTTCGATGGTTTCCACTGGTTCAGTCACTCCTAGCTTTTCTTCACCCAAGTTTAGAGCAATCTGAAAGTCACGTTTGGCTCTGTGTTTGATGTAAGCTTCCATTGCCCGTCTGACTTCAACCATGCTCATTCTGATTTCCCTTCTTCCTGAATCGTATCTCGAAGAGCAATAGGCATATAAATGAGTGAGATCATACGGATTTAGATTTACGAGATCATTATCATTGAACTCGTAAATCTTCTGATCAGATCGAGTCACCACATAATGCCTATATATGATTTTGTTGAAGGCGAATGTCTTTTCAGAGATTTTCTCAACTTTTACTATTGGAGCATCATTGATAACTGCCTTTCTTGGTGATGTCTTTGCCTGTATGAATCTTCGTTCGTAGTCTGGCATGTCCTTTCTGATTCTTGGATTCAGAGGGATTATTTGAGTGTCTTCCATATTGAACTCACAGTAGATATGCCGAAAGTGATCTTCTATTGATGCTTCAGGAGTGGATTCTAAGAATGTGGGAGGATGAGTGAACACCTTGGCTGGTAAACCGATGCTTGTCTTCTGAACAAGATTCTCTTGAGGATCCTGTTCATCAACAACCATGGTTTCTGTGTCCTTGGGCTGTGACTGAGTTATCTCTGAAGGCTGTTCAGAGATATATCCATCTATCTCTGGAGATTCTCTTAATTCTGAAGCTGTTGGGGTATGATGAGGTTGAGCGTTTTTGAAAACATACTCTTCGACATCAATTACTTCGATCTGATCTCCAGCAGCTTCTTCCTCTCTTTCAGAATCTTTCTGTTCTTTCTCAGACTCTGACTCAAAGGCATCTCTCATCACCATTGGTTGTCTTTCGGGTGATGAGAATGCATCTTCAGAGGACGTAGAGAAGTCTACAAGTTGTTCTTCTTCCTCTTCCAGAGCTCCAATTTTCTATGGAGTCACATCGGTAACTGGAGTGATTGGAACACCTGGTGTTGATGAGGCGTAAAGTATGAGTGGTGCTGTGAATGATTGTAAAGTACGGTTTTCATCAGAAGAGGTGGTGTTCCTCTCTGTTTCCTTCTTTTGAACTTGTGCAGAGGGAGAAGCTTTAAAGGTGTGCGCGGTTTTATCTCTGATCTCCCTATTTTGTGAGTCAGAGTGCTCATCATCATCTGAATCTTCTGAATCATCAAATATGTCTTTCTTCACTGCATCGCTACAAGTCCCACCAGAAAACTTGCGTTTGTATTTGGGAGAACTTTGTTCAGCGATTCCTTTTCCTTTGGGATCCTGAAGTGTCTTCTGAATGGTTTCGATTGCTTCTGAAGCAGCAGTTCTAATTTCAGCAATCTGGTCCTCTGATTTATAGTTATGAAGTTCCAGAGTTGCTTTGACCTGCTTCTGACCAATAGTAGAGATTTTGGAAGAACAAGTCAGCATTCTGCTCATTATTGCTGATTTGAAAGAGGCCAGATCACTTTTGGTGATGAGGTCTTCTGAAGTTCGGGGTGGTGGCTGTGGTGTTGCTGATGGTTCGCTGACAGTTAGTACAGAAGCTTGAATTGTTTCTTTGATGAGGTCAGAGATAGAGGCCATTTGATTTGTTGAGAGTGATGATGATCTGGTGGCTACTACCTCTTCCCTTAGTTCTTGTAGAGCTTTCTGAACATCGATGGTTGTAGATGCTTGATTTTGAAGAGCAGCATTCTGAACTTTAAGAGCGGCTACCTCCAGGGATGATTCAGCCTTCTGTTTAAACAGTTCTTGTTCCAACTCTTGGATTCTGTTTGAGGAGTCCAAAAGTTGTGTCTTCAGAGTGGAAACCTCTGCTCTGAGGTTTGTGTTTTCAGAGCGAAGAGCAGAGGTCTCTGAACCGTTAATTCTCTGAAAGTTATGCTCATTCATGGATCCTCTGACTTCCTCACAGAATCTCTGGAACTCAGATTTAGTGAGAAGTTCAGATAGGGGTACATTGGTTACAACACATGTAGCCAATTTTTCCTCGAGTTCAGAGGAGCCTTCGTTCAGAGCTGTTTTGATGATGTCTCTGGAAGGACTTCCACTCATTCCTTGATGTTCCGGAGAATCATCTCTGAGTGTTCTATTCTCATCCAAGTCCTCCTCCTCAGATTCAGAGGACTGGAAGTGAATGTGGGAGTTGATATTGCGATCCAGGCCAGTCAATCCTTGGTTTTGTAGGTCAAGGCATTGTCCCTGAGTTGGACAGCTATTTCTTGATATCCTAAAGGGTGAGAGATGAGCCACAGAGGCAGCATCATGTGTAGGATTTTCTGATATACTCTGAGGCAACTGAGTACTTAAAGTATTGGCTAAGTCCTGTGAAGAGGGCTTATCCAGAAATTGAGTTTCCACAGTTATGTGAACTTCAGAGGTGGAAAAAGGTACCTCTGAAGTGGCTTGCTGGTTTGGGTTCGAGGTGTGCACCTCTGATTCAATAACCATTACCTCTGGATCAGGTAGGTTAGATTGTGTGGTTGCACTGAGAGATGGGGTTGGTGTCCTAAAATATATGTGCCTTGAGGCATCTTTTTGTTTGGAAGGGGAAGAACTCTCAGGTTTCTCTAAGTCAGAAGACTTGCTCTCTTCCCTCTGAGAATCTTCAGAGCTAGTCTCTGATGATTCATCCTCACTTTCCTCAGAGCTAATCGAGCTATCCTCTACACTAGTAAGTGAGGTTTCTTCCATTACTTCCTCATTGACAGCCCCTTCCGGTGCTCTGTCATCTCTCTCAACTTCGGTTTCTCTACCAAGAGTACCCTCTGGTTCACTCATGTGAGAGCTCTGTACTTCAGGCTTCTCAGATCCCTCTGAAGCCGAGATGCTCTTACTCTCCATTCCAGGTTCAGGACCTAAGTGTGTTGGGGTTCCCAGAACTGGTTCTAGTCCTTGGGCAACACGGAGATAAGAAGCTAAGGCTATAGATTGAGGATTTACCTGATTCAACATGTGGTGAGGGATCCTCCTTGCTTCTGGATAGCCTTCAGATAGAATCGTCGGTTTGAAGTTGTTCATTATGTAGAATGGAGTTTTGGGTTGTTCAGGGGCAATCAAAATATGAAGCTTCTCGATCGCAGCATGGATGATTAGAGACAAAAATCTTGGGAAAGTTATTAAAGGAACTTTGGATGATTGGATCGTTTGTTCAGGGTCCTTTGCCAATCATTTGTTCTTCTTCTCTATTGATGTCAGAATCATATCAAAGATTATGCCGGCCATGTCCAAGTTGCGATTGAAGAATAGGGCATACATGATTGACAATATTTCTGGTGTTGCTTGATCCATGCTCCCCAGTTTGCAGGTTGGAGTGCCATTTAGGACAGAGAACATGAAATTCCAGATTGGTGGTAGGTGTTGTCGTCGGAAGTTGCTCAATCTGGTGATTTCAGTGTTGTAACCTAGCATTCGAATGAACTGGAGTAGGGTTTCAGAAGTTGGGCATTTTTCAAAATGCGTGATTTGAAGTTCCCCAACTGTTAGGAGTGGGAGAACTTCTCTTAGAATAGTAGGATTGATGAGTATCCTACATTTTACAACTTGAGATATGTCGAACTCGCCGATTATTCCGTTATGTGCATCGCTGTAGTGACTTGATGAATACCATTCTTGAACAAACGAAAGTGGACATTCATTTGTAAAAGTAGTTAGGGCTTGAGTCAGTTCACAGTTGGAGAAGAACTCGCAGATTACTCCGTATTGTTCCTCAAATTTGGGAGAATCAAGTTGAATCATGTGATTGTTGTCTTTGATTGAAAAACGATACAGTCTTGAAGGTTCGCCAGATTTGGGAAAAAGTTTGCACCATTCATTTGAAGACGCCATTGTTGAGGTTGAAGTGAAGAAGATGAAGTTCAAATGCTTTTGGAGAGATAGAGATGGCTCGAGAGTAATTTGTAAAAATGAATATCCGGATGATAAATTGGTTTTGTATCCAAATTTAGAAAAAGATACACTCGAGTACATAAGGTGAAACGGCAGTGATTTGACCCTTTGGATAAAGCCGTTTGGCCTTTCACTCATCCCTTTTTGTGACACGTGGCCTTGAAAATTGTTGTACCTACGAATGTAGGTTCCAAGAAACTAGGAAAGGGGCGCCATTTTTCAATAAAAAATTAAATAACTTCTTTTAGCTGACTAGACAAACCTTTCGCCTTAAGAAGTAATTTAAGATATCACTTGTAATAAAAAGGTTCAGTTAAATTGAAATTTTAATTTCAAATGATATCAAAAATTGCTTTTTAATTAAAAAGTTCTTGTTTGAGAAATGACTGGTCTGAAAGTTGTTGACTCCCCCTTCATAGATGATTTGAAAAAAATTTCAAAATTTCAGAGACTCTGAGATTAAATTTCAGAGACCCTTTTATGAAATTCAGAGACTCTGTTTTGACATTTGAAAAATTCTTTTTCTCAATTTCAGAGACTCTGAGATGAAATTCAGAGATTCTGATTTGACATTTGAAATTCTTTTTCTCAATTTCAGAGACTCTGAGATGTCTTCTGAAAAGTTCTTTATTTTCTCCCCCTTGACAAAAGAACAAGTTTTTATTTTTCTCCCCTTGTCATGTATTTGGAGAACATTCACAAACTGATATTGACATATGCTACTTGGTTCAGAGGCTCTGATATTTTGATCAGAGACTCTGAGTTTCTCCCTTGTTAGGTAGACATATTCAACATTCCTAACTTCCTGATTAAAAAATTGAACCTTCGTTCATCTAAAGCTTTTGTGAAAATATCAGCAAGTTGGAGATCAGTTGGTACAAAATACATTTCTATTGTTCCCCTTTCAACATGATCTTTTAAGAAATGATACCTTACATCAATGTGCTTTGTCATTGAATGCTGTACTGGGTTGGCAGAGATGGCTATGACACTTTTTGAATCACACAGAATGGGTATTCTTTCATATTGTTGGCCATAATCTCTGAGCTGAGTTTTCATCCATATTACTTGAGAGCAACAACTAGCAGCAGCAACATATTCTGCCTTTGCAGTTGAAGTTGAAACTCAGTTTTGTTTCTTGGATGACCAACTTACCAGCTTATTGCCCAGTAACTGACAGCACCCAGAGGTACTTTTCCTGTCAAGCTTACATCCTGCATGATCTGCATCAGTGTAGGCTGTTAGATCAAAACTTGAAAGTTTTGGATACCAGAGGCCTAATGATGGTGACCCTCTTAGGTATCTGAAAATTCTTTTGACAGCAGATAAATGAGATTCTTTTAGATTTGCTTGATATCTAGCACAAAGACATGTTGCAAACATTATGTCAGGCCTACTTGCAGTTAAGTATAATAGTGAACCTATCATGCCTCTGTAGGTTTTTATATCCACAGATTGTCCTAAAGGATCAGAGTCAAGTTTGACTCCGGTGGCAAGAGGCGTTTTCATAGAAGTTAAATCATTGAGTTTGTATTTTTGTAAAATTTTAGAGACATATTTAGTTTGAGTTATGAAAGTGCCTTCTGAAGTTTGTTTTACTTGTAAGTCCAGAAAGAAGGTTAATTCTCCCATGAGGCTCATCTCAAATTAACTCTTCATCAACTCTGAAAATTTGTCACAATACTTTTGATTTGTAGAGCCAAATATAATGTCATCAACATAAATTTGTACTACTAGCATCTCATTTTTGTACCTTTTAATGAATAAAGTTGTATCAATTGTGCCTTTGTCAAATCCATTTTTAATCAGAAAAGTGGACAGTGTTGCATACCAAGCTCTTGGAGCTTGTTTAAGTCCATACAGAGCCTTATCCAAATAATAAACATGATTAGGAAACTATGTACTTTCAAATCCAGGTAGTTGCTGGACATAAACTTCTTCATTTAATTTACCATGTAGAAAGGCAGATTTAACATCCATTTGATTGCTTCTAGCCTAGCTACAGGTGCAAAGGTTTCATCATAATCAATACCTTCTTCTTAGCAATATCCTTTTGCAACCAACCTGGCTTTGTTTCTGATTATTACTCCATCCTCATCCTTTTTGTTTCTGAAAACCCATTTTGTTCCAATTGCAAATTTTCCTTTGGGAAGGGGAACAAGGGTCCAGACTTTGTTTCTTACAAACTCTTGAAGTTCATCCTTCATTGCAAAAATCCAATGAGGATCTTCAAGAGCTTCTTTTACCTTCTTTGGTTCAATAATGCTCAAAAAGTTTATGTAGAAACATTCATTGATTGTGGCAGATCTTGTTTTAACTCCTTCTGATGAGGATCCAATGATTTGATCAATTGGATGATCTTTTGTCCATCTAGAGATTGGAGCAAAGATTTGGGGTGGAGTTTGAGCTTCAGAGATGTCAGTTGGTGACATCTCTGATGTGCTGTTCAGAGTCTCTGAAGTTGTTTCCCGAGATGGTGAAGCAAATTCTTGAATTTCTTCACTATTTGTTTCTGGATTTACTTCAGACACTCCTTGATCATCCTCTTTTTGATCTTCAGCTTCTTCTGATTCACTTTGTTGATCTGAATTTGGTGAAACAGAAGGTGTTAATTCAGAGGGACCAGAAAGTGTTGTACCTGTTTCTTGGGGTCCTTCTGAATTCTCTCTTGGTCTATCTCTGAAGACTACTTCTGGGTTATCTTCATCAAAGAAATCTTCAAATATTCTGTTTAATTCAGATTCTCTTGATGATTCAGAGATAGGTGTTGAGAGACTTTCTTGTTGTTCAGAGCTTTTATTGTCATCAAAAGTGATATTGATGCTCTCTTGGATGGTCCTTGTTCTAAGATTGAACACTCTGAAAGCTTTTGAGGCTAAAGAATATCCAATGAATTTGCCCTCATCAGCTTTTTTGTCAAACTTTCCAAGAGATTCTCTATCGTTCAGAATGTAACACCTGCATCCAAAAACATGAAAATATTTAACATTAGGTTTCCTATTCTTAATGAGTTCATAGGATGTTTTCTAAAATCTTTTGACAATTGTAGCTCTGTTATGAGTAAAACAGGTTGTTGCCACTGCTTCTGCCCAAAAATTTGTTGAAAGATCAGATCCAGCAAGCATTGTTCTCGCAGCTTCAACAAGTGTTCTGTTCTTCCTTTCAACTACTCCATTTTGCTGAGGGTTCTTGCTGCAGAAAAGTTAGGAGTAATGCCTTCTTCTGATAGATATGAATTGATTTTGGCATTTTTGAACTCTGTTCCATTATCACTTCTTAGTTTCTGAACTTTGCTGCTGAATAGAACCGTAATCTTTTCAACAATCTTATCAAAATATCAGGTACTTCAGATTTGGCTCTGATGAATTCTATCCATGTGAATCTGGAAAATTAATCAATCAGAACCAAAATGTATTTCTTACCTGCTGGACTCTGTATAGAGATAGGACCACAGAGGTCCACATGAAGCATGTGCAGAGGTCTAGGACAGTTGTTTTCACTTTTGGTTTTATGTGAAGATCTTTTCATTTTTCCCATCTCACAAGCAGAACAAAGATGATCCTTGTTAAACTTCAGAGATGGTGAACCCTTAACCAAATTAAGTTTAACTAATTTATCAAGTGAGGAAAAGTTTAGACGTGAAAACTTTTTATGCCAGAGCCAGACTTCCTCACTACTCAGAGATATAAGACAAAGTTTCTCTGAATCAGTATCGTTGATTTTGGTAAAATTCATTCTGTAGAGGTTACCTTTTCTGTCTGCTCTGAGTAATTCTTGACCTGATTCTGAGTGGAGAAGTGAACAATATCTTCTTTGAAATTTTACATCAAAACCATGAGCACAAAGTTGACTTATGTTGATCAGATTATGTTTTAATCCATCTACATAAGCAACCTTTGAAACTAAAACATTTCCTCTTGATAATTCACCATATCCTTTAATCTGTCCTTGCACATTGTCTCCAAAAGTAACTGCTCCTCCAGATTTTGCTTTGAATGAGGATAGCAGTTCCTTATTTCCAGTCGTATGCCTTGAACATCCAGAATCTAGGTACCAGATTGGCATTGACTAATTCTGCAAGACAGATTATTTTTTCTTAGGTACCCATCTCATTATGGGTCCTTTTATGTTAGACTTTGGTGGATTTGTATGACTTTTTGGTATCTCATCTTTTGATGTATTGCCGTTATTTGTCTTCTGTTGAAATTTTGTCTCTGAGATATTTTTCAGAGATTGATTCAGAAGACAATGTGATCCTTTGAAATGATTTTTCAGTTTGATCAAGAGATGAATGCAGTTGCAATTAATAGAACAAGAAGAAGTAGGAGCAAAGTTTTTCTTTTTATTAAAAGCAGTTGTTACATTTTGACTTCTTTTTAAATTAGCATTAGGAATATTACATGTATCCCTAACTACTTTTTTCCTTTTTGCTTGAAAGACAGTCTTCTTTTCAAGTTGCTTTTTCTTGATCAAAAACATCTTCTTCTCTTTGCTGCTTACTGCACAGACAGGATCAATATCGTTAATTTTTGTCCATTTGCCTTTTTGTTCAGGAGAGAATTTTATTGTTTTATAGGTATAAGAATTAGAAGTGTTTGTTTTATTCTTGACCTTTTCTTGTAATTCTTTTTCAAGTTCCAGAGATGTTTTTGCTTGTAAACACATATTTGCAAAATCAGGACTTATTGGAATTCTGGTTTTGGTTTTCAAAAATGAAAATGGAACATTCAAAATACCAGACCCAACAATTTCTATCTTTTTGTGAATTACATTCTCTCGTTTACAAAAAATATGTTCATCAATCTCTTGATCATATTCTGAATCAGAATCAAGAAAGTCTCTCGTAGTTTTAATAGAGATAGCTACCTCTATTGGTTTTTCAATTTGTTTTGTTCTAGAAACTTTAATGATCCGTTTCATGCTTTCTTTTCTTTTTAAATCCTCCAAGACATTTTCTTTCCATATCTTTTTAACATCATCTTTAAATGTAGTTATGATGTTTTCATCTGACTTTGGTGAATAGAGAGGGGCATTCGGATTTAGTGAACTATGAGATTCATTTTCAGAAGTACTTGTATCAGAGGTACTTGGTTCGGATGTCTCTGATTCATTTGAGATGAAAGCATCAAATCTGAAAATTTCTTTGGGATCATAGCTCTCAGGTTTTGTGAAGTGTACCTCTGAAGTTTCTTCTTTTATCTGTAACACATATTCTTGAAAGTTTTTTACTTCAGAGTATGTAGTATTTTTGAAATTCAGAGCTCTTGCTTTTGATCCCTCTGATGTTTTCATTCTTTTGAAATTATTAAGAGTTGGACCTTCAAAGCTTTGGACCTTTCCCATACGGAAAGTGGAAGAAAGTGATGTTTTCTCCAATCCAGTGAATGAATTCAACTCATTGAATCCCAGCCCTTGAGAGTCCATTTGAGTTTTTATTTTATCGAAAACACCTTGTGCATTAACATAGCTTTTGATTCGAAGATTTTTTCTATCTTGAGATTGATGTAGGATTTCTCTTTCCTTTTGAAAAAATTTGGTTAAGGCAATAGAATTGAGCCTTTCATACTCAGATTTCTTTACTTCTTCTTCTTTTCCTTTTAAAACTTTCTCAATTTTTCTTATTTCTTCTGAAAATGATTTTTCTTTTTGTTTGTGAGATTCTTCAAGTTTGGTCTTTTCAAGAAAAATTTCTTTCTTTTCTGATTCCAGAAGATTCTTTTCTCTTTTGAAAAAGATGAGCTCTTTTGACATTTGCTCTCTTTTCTTTTTCTCTTCAAGAAACTTTTGCTCTAGATCTTGAAGTTCATTAATTAGTTTAAAAGCATCTATTTCAGGATCACTATCAGAGGTGTAAAGAGAGTTTACCTTTTCAGAGTTGTCTTCTGATGCTCCATCAGTTTGATTTGCATCTGAAAAAGCCATACCACAGATATTTGTAGACTCTTCCTCGCCGTCGCTTGTTGAGTCAGATAGCCAGTCTTCCATTTCTGCTACAAGAACTCTTTCTTTTACGTTGTACTTGTATTTGTTCTTGTAGTAATCTTGATCTTTGACAAGTTTTCCTCTGCAGTTTGCAGAGAAATGGCCTAGTTTTCCGCATCTGAAATATCTTCCATCATTTTGATTTGTTGGAAGAGTGACAATACTTGTGTCTGGCTTTTGTTCTTGAGGTTTGAAGTATCTCTGTGGCTGTGGATACCTTGGTTGAAATGATTGTTGGGGTCTTGATTGTTGACTTGTATCATTATTGTTGAAGTTTGTACCCTTTTGATCACTATATGGAGTGAATCTGGGTTCTTGTTGAAATCTGACACCATCTTGTTGAAATTTTCTTTCAGGATTTCTTCTTTCTTCATTCTCTCTCCTTCCTTCAAATACTTTATTGCCAAATTTTTTGTTAAATTGATGAGTGATTAATGCAAGAGATTTGGCGAAGGCATTTATATCATCTTTTGAATATGAATCGGAATGATTTTCTTCTGCCATTAGGACCTTTTTGGTTCTTCTTTTTGTTTCCAAACCTTTTTGTGACTTTTCACAGTTGTTTTCTTCCGAAATTTGTTTTGAAACAAGTGCAAGGGGTCCACCTAAAGACAGTTTTGATTTTTGCTTCATAACTTCCTTTTCATGTGCAACAAGAGTGCCATAAATGTCAGTTAATGACCATGACTCAAGATCTTGATTGGCTTGTATGGACATGGACAGTTGTGACCATTCTTCATTTAAGCTTTTCAAGAAAAGAACGTTGTTTTCCTCTTTTGTTCTTATCACTCCAAACTTTCTGCATTTGTTGATAAGAATATTGAATCTTGAGTAAGTTTGGTGTAATATTTCTTCTGGTAGAGCATGAAAATCATGATATTCATTGATGCATAGATTTCTCCTATTTTTCTGGGTTTGTAGGCCTCCTTCAAGTTGATTTAACAACTGATCCCATATCTCTTTTGCAGTTTTACAAGAATCAAGTTCTTGAAATATATCATTGGGAATGGCCATTATCAGTAATCTAACAGCTTTTGAGTCATTATCCATCATATTAGTTTCTTCATCAGTGAAGTTTGTGGTTTTCTTTTCATAATATGCAGGGATTTCATCAGTATCTGCTGTTGCAGGAACTCTTGGAACCAACACCATTGGAATGTGAGGTCCAACGTTTACTGATCTAAAGATATCCTTGTCCATTCCTTCTAAGAAATTTACCATCCTTATCTTCCATTGGGGATATTCATCCCTTAAAAGTGTAGGAGGTTTTGTTAAAGACCCAACTGTATAAATGGCACTTATGCTTGAGTTGGCCATTTTTGAAGAAAAAGATGAAGATTTGAAGAACAGATGCTTTTTGTATTGAATAGTGATTTACTATCAAATCTTGAGCATATGGTGTTCTTTAATAAACCAGGATCATTTAAACATGCAAAGATATTGAAATTTAGAATCAATGAGATGTAAATCTATCCGAGTATGCATATGCGATCTTACTTTGTTTAGGAAACAAAGAAGGCTCTGATACCAATTGTTGGATCCCAGATTTAATCTCACAACAATGATATAAACAATAAGAGTAATAACAGCGGAAGCAGTATAGTTTAATATCAAAGGAGATTCAAATATCACAGTTCATAAAGCAGATAATAGATAAACAAGATATTCTTGGAATAAAATATTCAACTTATATTATCAGTTATAAGACTTCTTGAGCACACTTTGAACAATAAGGTGATGGTCCTTTTTATAGGACCATAAAGTAAATAGTGTACTTATCTGACAAATAGAAGCATGGCTTGAACAGTATCTTACATAAGAGGTAAGATCAAGATATTGAACAGTGTCTTACCTAAGAGGTAAGATCAAGACATGCTTGAACAGTGACCTATTCTAGAAAGTAAATCTTATCACAAGGTGACGTGTCATCTGTTCTTCTTTGTCAAGAGATTTAGAGTGATCATCTTCAGAGCTCCGAACTAGGATCTCTGATAAGGATCTCTCTGATGTCTTTCCGTGAGACTGTATCTGAACTGACTTCAGAGACAGACAACTTTCTTCAGACTGACTCTAAACTGACTTCAGAGACAGAATTATTTTCTTCAGTCTGACTCTGAACTGACTTCAGAGTCAGACTTGTTGATGTCCCTTGAAAGTCTTTAAATGAAGACTTAGTTATTTTCAATACTTTCATTGGTTCAGATTTGAGGCTAACAGCGGTTAGATCAAAACGAGAATCCTTTGGATACCAAAGGCCTCGATTAGGAGAGCCTTTGAGATATCTAAGGATTCACTTAACAACAGTTAAGTGCGACTCTTTAGGATTAGATTGATATCTCGGACAAAAACATGTTGCATACATTATATCTGGGCGACTTGCAGTCAGATAAAGTAAAGAACCAATCAAGCTACGATACACCTTTTGATCAACAGGTTTCCCGGAGGGATCTGCATCTAAGAGTGTATCAGTAGCCATTGGTGTTTTCATGACTGAGCTATTTGACATATTGAACTTTTTCAAAATATCCTTTATGTATTTAGCTTGATTTATAAATATGTCTTCGGGTAATTGCTTTACATGTAAACCAAGAAAGAAATTCAATTCACCCATCATCGACATTTCAAACTTTGTTTCCATTATCTTTGAAAAGTTCTTACAAAATTTCTGATTTGTCGACCCAAATATTATGTCGTCAACATAAATCTGAATGAGAATCAAGTCCTCACCTTGCCTTTTTAGAAATAAGGTAGTATCTACTGTACCTTTCTTGAAACCAAAAGCTAAGAGAAATTTAGTGAGAGTATCATACTAGGCTCGCGGTGCTTGTTTAAGACCATAAAGTGCTTTGTCTAGGACGTAGACATGGTCAGGGTGATGAGGATCAACGAAACCTTCAGGTTGTGCCACGTATACCTCCTCATGCAGAACGCCATTCAGGAAAGCTGACTTTACATCCATTTGATAGACTGTAAACTTTTTGTGCGCTGCATAAGCTAGGAAGATTTTGATGGCTTCGATCCTTGCAACAGGGGCGAATGTTTCGTCATAGTCAATGCCCTCCTGTTGACAATACCCTTTGGCGACCAAACGAGCTTTGTTTCTCACAACAACTCCGGCTTCGTCTTTCTTGTTTCTAAAAACCCACTTTGTTCCTATAAGAGATTTACCTTTAGGTAGTGGGATCAAGCGCCATACCTTGTTCCTTTCGAATTGTAGAAGCTCGTCTTGCATATCAGAAATCCAGAAGGGATCACGTAGAGCTTTAGACGCTTTATTTGGCTCTAAAAAACTGAGGAAGCTTGAAAACATACAGAAGTTGGCTGATGCTGACCGTGTTGTGACACCAGATTGTACGTCACCTATCATGTTATTCAGGGGATGATCCTTAGTCCAACGTTGTATGCTTGGTAAGGATTCATCTGTTTGTTGAGTATTGGACGCATCGTTTTCATCGTGCACAACAGGTAGCTCCATAGATGTACTCGGGACAACTTGTACTGGTGTTTCTGATACTGAAGCTTCTGGACTAGCAGTTGAAGTGGTTGTGACTTCCTTTCCAGAAGAGCTATCTGTAGAGACAGATTCAGCATTAGTAGAGTCAGAAACTAATGGTTGAGTTGTACCTGATGGAGATGAAGTTTCAGTGACTTCTTCTTCGGACGGTCAGACATATCTTCAGAAATAGTAGGGACCTCCGAACTTGTTATTGATGTAGATATGACTTTATCAAAATCTGCACAAATATCATCAAAGGCATCAATAAACAATAAATCTAACTCAGATGAAATAGAGTTAGAGTTAGAAGAAGTGGATCCTTTAGAAGCTGGTTCTATTCTGGATTGGATAGAAGCTTTGTCCTTAATTACGAGTTCTGAACTGTTGTGTCCAGAAGTCCTAGTAGAATTCTCATCAAAGGATACATTCATGCTCTCAACAACCGTCTTATTTCGAATAATGTAAATTCGATAAGCTTTGGATGTCAGAGAGTATCCAACGAGATATCCTTCATCCTCTTTCTTATCAAATTTTGATAATCCTTGACGCTCTTTAAGAATGTAACACCTGCAACCGAAAACACGAATGAATTTGATGTTAGGTGTACGATTGTTGATTAACTCATATGTTGTTTTATTAAAGCTCTTGACCACAATGGTACAGTTCTGAGTAAAAGAGGCTGTAGCAACTGCCTCGGCCCAAAAGTACATAGGTAGATCTGAATAAGAAAGCATAGTACGAGCTACTTCAACAAGAGTGCGGTTCTTCCATTCAACAATGCCATTTTGCTGTGGAGTGTAGGCTGCGGAGAAATTATGTGAAATTCCCACAGAAGAAAGATAACTCTTTAGGGTGTCATTCTTGAACTTCGTGCCATTGTCACTGTGAATAGTTCTGACTGGTAGTTGAAGACGTACTTGAATGCGCTTGATGAAAGCGATAATCAACTCTGGCGCATCTGACTTGTTGCGAAGAAACTCGAGCCATGTATACCTTGAATAGTCATCTATCATTACTAAAACTTACTTCTTTCCGTTGATAGATGCTTTTCGCATTGGGCCACAAAGGTCCATATGAAGAAGTTCTAGTCCAGATGAGGTCGATGATTCAGCTTTGGACTTGAATGAGCTACGCTTCACTTTGCCCAACTCACATGCATAACAGAGTGAGTCTTTTTCGAACCTCATTTCTGGTAGACCTTTGACCAGACCTTGTCTCTGTAGCTTGGCTATAGATCTGAAATTTTGATGAGACAAGAGTCGATGCCACATCCACGATTGTGCTTTAGTTGCTTTGGCTAATAGGGATACTGGACGTGTGGCAGACAGTGTAGGAAAATCTACATAGTATAGATTTCCATGGCGCTCAGCTTTGAAGACTTTGTAACCATCGGGATCCTCTAGATAACAATGAGTGGTTGTGAAGCGGACTTGATATTTCATGTCACAAAAGTGACTAGTGCTGAACAAATTATGGTCAAGCCCTTCTATATATAGCACTCTTTGAATCTTCACAACTCCATTATCGAGCATTCAATATCCTCTGACGTGACCTTCGGCTTCAGAATTGGCAAATCTAACTGCTCCGGCAGGCTCCTCGACATAGTTATGCAAGAGGTGCTTGAATCCTGTCATGTGGCGTGAACATCCGGAATCTATTACCCACAATCGACAGGCCTGCAAAAGAGACAATTAGTTTTGCTTAGGTACCCATATCAGGATGGGTCCTTCGCGGTTAGCATCAAGCAATTCAGGAATATCAGCTGGTTTAACTTTTACTCTCCATTTATAACGGGGTTTTGGAACCCATTTCCAAAAACCATCTTAACATTTAATTCCTGAAAGTGCTTTTTAGAAGTAGGATTGGCAACCTTAGCTCGAAACACTTTAGGTTGTGCGGAAGAATTAGAATTAGAATTAGGATTCAGTTTAGCTTTTCTTTTGCTATTTTTGGACATAGGAGTGGAGTAGTATTTGAATGAGTTATCCCAGCAGTGTTTGCAATATAGATTCTTTCGAGCAAAATTCATAAACTTAGATTTATCGGAACAAATCTTACATTCATGTTCATCAAAAGAATTTCTTTTCAAAATAACATAGTCTGAAGTACAACTATTTGGAATAAAAGTTTCACTAAATAACCTATCATTCTTAATCAAACTAGTATCTTTATTCTTCTTACTCCTCCCAACTCCATTGTCTTTTATATCTGAAATAGAAACAGGAACCTTGTTAGTCTCTAACTTAGAGGGTGGTTCTTTTCTAGAGCTATTTGAAGTCTCACCGGTCTCAAAAATACTCGGTGGATATTCAGGATAATCAGAGTAAACAACTGAAGGTTTTGCAGGAGCATCAAAATCTGGATTGGTTCTTACTTCCAGCTTGGATCATTGAACATCTGTTTATCACTTGAAGCATTTTTAAACAAAGTAATTTTCAAATCATCAATCTCAGTGCAAAGCTCTTGATTTACTTTTAAAGACTCTTCAAGTTTAAATTTGACATCAAAGTTTTCATCTTCAACCTCATCAAGAGACTGTTGCAACATAACAATTTGCTTCATTAATTCAGATGTATGATCATTCAAAGAATTTGACTCCTTTAAATCAGAAATAGGATCAGAGTCTGAAGCATTCATCATTTCAGAAAATATCTCTTCAGCCATGGACTCAATAAACTTCATTTTTTCATTTTGAGAGCAAGATCTATTCGTGATAGCATTTTCTTCTTCAACCTCTTCAACAAGTAAAGGTTTAGAAGCAATGGGATTTGAGACTGATGGCATAGTAGATGGATCAACATCCGACTCATACTCATCATATTTGCATGCAATCTCAGGTGGAACTGTGTAGGTGCTTACTGATTCTTTGGAAGGTGTGGTAAATAGTGATTCAAACTCAGTAAATTCGATCTTTCGAGTCTCATAGCTTTTATTCAAATCACCATATTTAAAACCAACTGATTTAAAAAGATTTTGAGAATCAGTGTCACCAGACTTGCTCTTTCCCATTTCTTCTCGACCTTTGGTCTCTTGAGAAGGTTTAGGAGAACTTGCTTCAACAAAAGTTGCACGAATGTCAGGAATGGGTCTTATTGCGGAGCCAAATTTATCAAAGTTATATAGGTGCTCCGGTGCCTTTTTCAAAATTTCGTTAGTTGGCACACCCAAACTTGGTTTTAGTTTATAAAACCTTTCATCCTGGAGTTTATTGGTAAGCAGACTTAATGTCTACTAAGTCTGACCTCGTTTCATATTAATATCCTCCAATTGCTTGATTTTGGTGAAAGCTTCATTTCTTTCTTTATAACAAACTTCAAATTTGATTTGAAACTCACCCTTTTCAGCATTAAGATTCACAAGATCCGTTTCTAAACCAGATATTTTTCTTTTTAAAGAATCTTTTTCAGCTTTTAAATCATCTTTTTCCTTTTCTTTTTCTTCCACAACAACTTTTAATATAGCATTTTCATCACGAAAACTTAAGACAGATTGATGTGCAGAGCTAAGTTTACCTTTTAGTAAAGCAAATTCATCTTTCATACTATGTATTTGGGCCATTAAAGATTCAATGAGTTCAGAATTATCACTTACCTCAGAGTTTTCATCTTCGGATTGTGTCTCAGAATCTTCATCATCACCATCCAGCTTTGCCATATAAGATACTTGGGTGAAGTGCGCTTGCTCCTCGTCATCGGAACTTTGGAACATCCAGTTTTCTTCTTCAGCCATCAACACTTTTCCTTCTTCAGCTTTCTTGGCAATGAGTGACTTTCTTGCATAGTACTCTGAGTTCTTTACCATCTTGAACTTGCAGTTTCTTGAGAAATGCCCAAATTTGCCACAGTTGTAGCATCTTCCTGGTTCATCCTTTCGTTCTTTTCGCTTCTCCTCTCTCTTTCCTTCTCGTCTATCTTCCTTCCTGTCTTCTCGTCCTTCCTCTCTCCTTCCATGCCTCGACTTGTATCGCATCTCAGACTTCTCTTTCTTGTATCCATCATACTTTGGCTTTGAGTAGAATTTCTTCTTGCCAAAGCTCTTCTTGAATCGTCGCGTAATTAGAGCCAAGTCCTCAGAGAACTTCTGTATATCTGGATCAGAATCAATTTCCAGTTCTTCATCGCTTGAAGCAGATTCGGACTCAGTAACCTCAGTAACAAGAGCTTTAGACATCTTTTTCTTTGACCTTGAAGAGGGTATAGAAACTGAACTCTTTCCTTTGCCAGCTATGAGGGCCACGGAGTCCTTCAGATTATTAGACTCATTATTAATAGATCTCACCTCATCCTCATGTTGAGAAAGAGTAGAGAAGATATCAGTGACATTTTCTTGAGCCATATTCTTGGACATCTGGAGGTTGATGGCAAAGTTCTTCCACTATGGATTCAGATTCTTGATGAATTTGTAATTTATCTCAGAAGCAGATTTAGAGATTTTGTTCCTCCGCAAGTCATTGAGAATGATGTTATATCTGTTGTAGGTATCTAGTAGCAGCTCTCCTTCTTTTGCATGAAATCCCTCGTATGCATTTATGCATAGATTCTGCTTAGCTTGGATAGAGACTTCACTTCCTTCAAACTATCTTGCTAGTTCATCCCAGATTGCTTTAGCAGAGCTCTGACTGTCTACACGATTGTAGATGTCGTTTAGAATAACCATTGTCAGATAAATTAGAGCCTCTTCTTCTGTCTTGTACTGTGCTTTCTACTTTTCAGTAAAGAATTGATAAGGTTTAGGAACCTGTCTGTCAGGGATTTCTGGAGACGTTTCTGTTGCAGCTTGACCCTTTACTGTGATCATTGGATTTTCTGGACAATTAATGATTGCTGCCATGTAATCTTTGTTCTTGTGATTCAGAAACTGAATCATTCTGGTCTTCCATTGCTGATACTCATTAGCCATGAGGACAGGAGGTTTGGACTGAGAACCTATTGAGAGAAGCTGATTCGACATCTTAGCTGTACGGTTAGTAATCAAACTTTTCTGTACCAAGACAACCAACTAGATGAGATCGTTAAAATCAAAATAAAACTACACTAAAAAATTTTCAGAAAAATAAATTTCCAAAAATAATTAAATGCATTCCTCTCAATCAGTATAAAGCTTCAAATAATACTGAAAAATCGAACTTTGAAAATCTGAAAAAAAATTCGCAAAAGTGAACAGTGAATAGTGCTTGCGTGAACAGTACTCGCGCGAACCGGGATTTGCGTGAACATTGTTTTGTGCGAACCGGTACTAGCGCAAAGTGAGGTTTGCGTGAGCTGAGTGTTGCGCAAAGTGAGGTTTGCGTGTTTAGTGGGTCGCGCAAAGTGTAGTTCTCGTGAGACTTGGGTTGCGCAAACAGTGGTTCTCGTGAGACTTGGGTCGCGCAAACAGTGTTGACCGGTATCTTGCGGTCGACCGGGATGTTGTTCGACCGGTAAGATGCTTGGACCGGTAACTTGTCCGACCGGTAAGATGCACGACCGGGAAACTTCTTCGACCGGTATTGGTGCTCGACCGGTAAAAGGCTTTGACCGATAGGATTGTGAGGACCGATATACTATGGACCGATATAGTGAACTCGACCGGTAATGTGCCTTGACCGGTAAAGAATCAACCGATAGTGTTATCAATAGAGGCGACCGGTAAATTTAATTGACCGGTATGGGCTGTGTGTATACCGGGTGACCGATATGGTGTGGTCGACCGGTATTTAGAGTGACCGGTAAGGTGTATTAGACCGATAAAGTACGTGGACCGATAGGATATGCACCGATATAGGATATGGACCGATATTCTATGGTCGACCGATAAAATGTATGGACCGGGGTATTATGAGACGCAAACCTAGTCGACTGATATGTTCTTGTTCGACCCAGAACACGATTACCAACCCAGAAAAATCAACCCAGAAATCACACAAAACTCAGAAATTGAATGCTAAAATTATATCTCTGTGCTTAGAAACATATATCGTTCATAATTCAAGCAAGAGCAAAGATTAATTTGAACTATCATGCTTCAATTTAAAGAACACAGTGTCGACTCCTTTATGAACCCAGAAAACACAAAATCACAAATTCAATCACTTGAAGGTTTGCAACGCAGTTAAACTTATCAGATCACGTTCAATATCATGAAACACATCTAATCATATTGATTTTAAGCATAATAACACCTTAAATCATGAAATCGATTTTTACTTGATGAATAATCGATGAACAGTAAAATCGCAAAAAAAATCGATGAACAGTGATTCGATGAATAGTAATATAAAAAAAAAATTTGATTCTTTAGGCTTTGATACCACTTGTTATCCCAGTTTAATCTAGTTGATTAACAATCACAGAACACAATAATAATCAAGAGATAATAAGATCAAGAATAATATACCAATCCCTTGAATAGACAGTTAAACCTTGTGTGTTCTTGATACCCTTGAATACAGAGAAAACAGCTAACTCACTATAGAATTATAATTATGAATATGAGGATTAACCTAAAACCTAAACTAATCAAAACATTAAATACCTAGGCTAAAAGGCCTAATGCTTAATGGGCTTGGGCCCAATAATAATAAAACTATTAACTAAATACTAATTAGACTCTCTAATTAACTTTAGCACAATTGCAGTTTAAACCCTTAACTTTAACTTTAATCTTGAATACAATTATGATCCAACAACAAGAACTCGCAGGGGTGAAGAACTCGCAAGCTGCTTTGTAAATGTTTGTTGATTTTTTCTAAGGCAAGAACTCACAGAGTGCTACTTGAGACAAGCTCAGAAGTCGCAAACTTCGACCTGCGACAAGTTACTTATCGCAAGCCACTATCTGCGACAAGTTACTGTTCATCTTCTTCGGTCTGCGACAAGCTCAAGAACTCGCAAGTCAAGGCTTACGACAAGTGTTCTTTCTGCGACAAGTTCATATATTGAAAAAGTTTCTAAGTATAGAACTCGCAGACGCATTGCGACAAGTTATTTGCTTGAAAAATTTTCTAAGTGTAGAACTCGCAAGAAGTTTTAAGCTCAGAACTCGCAATCTTCAGCCCATGACAAGTGAGAACTCGCACACTTCAGTCTGCGAGTTCCTCATTTCTTAATTCATTTGGTCTGCGACAAGTGGTTTTTTAGGGTTTTGCGACAAGTTGTTCTCTGTGGTCTTCGACTTCAGTACTTGGTCAATTTTTGGCTATTTTCATAATTTTTAGAAAACTTCTGCTTCTGTGTTTAAAGATCAGTGCTCAGTTCAAGATGAATTCAAAGGATTCTCTTGCTATAGGTACAAATGTTAAACCACCAATTCTATTCAAAGGTAAATATGAACAATGGAAGGACAGATTCCTGGATTTCATAGACAGACATGAGAATGGAGAATACATCAAATAGTCAATTGATGAGGGTATGATGAAACCAGTAATTGTTGTTGTGTCTGATGAGGACAATGAACGTACATATAGTGAAGATGGTATTGAGAACATAGGTATAAATAATAAAGAGATTGTGATGGATTTTTCAAGCTATACACCCAAGCAAAAGAGGAGATACAAGGCAGACAAGCAAGCTAGATCTTTACTTCTTCAGAGCATTCCAAATGAGATCTATATTAAGATTGATAGGTACAAGGCAACATCTAAGAAGATGTGGGATCAGTTGGAGAAAATGATGATGGGATCAAAGATTGGCAACCAGATGAAAGTGGCTAACTGTATAAACAACTATGAGGAATTTAAAGCCAAAGCTGGAGAAAGTCTTGAGGAAACCTATGAAAGGTTTGTTTCTTTGTTGAATGAGTTGGCAAAGAACAAAGTGAAGAAGAAAAAAATTGAGAACAATGTTAAGTTTTTGAGTGTGTTGCAACCAGAATGGAAAAAGCATACAAGGAGAATGAAACAAATGAAAGATCTGAGTGAAATTCCCCTTACATGAAGTTTATGAAACCTTGAGGCAGAATGAAGAGGTGTTAGGTCCATTGAGATTATGATTGGATTGATTGAATGATAAACAAGGAATCACAAGGATATAAATTTGTATATTATTAATTGCTAGAAATGTAAACTACACTACTAGAGAGCAACAGTAGCCGAATGTCTACATTGTAAATGAAAATGCTTAACCTAAACTAGAATACAATATTCCTATTTATACCCCCAAGCCCTTGTATACATTATAAGCCCAAACCTAATACAAGACCCAATACATTTATGTTGATTACTTAATAAACTTCTAAAGTGAACATATTTATGTTCTAACATTCTCACCCTAAGTTTTGTAAATTAATCATTCTCTGATCAGCTTCAGCTTCAGCTCCTCTCCCCCTTGATTTCTTTATAAACTAAGTGCTGCATAAACTTCAAAGCATCCTCAAGCTCCCCCTAGAATGTAGTTCTTATCCTTGAAGTATCAACTGAAATATCAGATCTGATGTAGACCATAACCTCGACTGAGTGCACATAAAGACAACTTTTGACTCTTGTAAACCCAACACATTCCTTAACGCTGACAAGAATGATATGTGTGGATTATGGAGTGACAACCAAGTGCATCTTCAGTGTATAACATCTAATATGTCTTTTAACCATGAGTTGAAATAAGAATTCAACTTAAGAACTTCATCTGAGAAGCTTACGGGTGGTAGCATCTGGTAGCAACACTACAAGGCAAGGGTAGAAGGCAAGCAAATGTTCAACAACTAATAGAAGATACTCATTTTCTGACTGCTTTCCAGAATACTGAGTAATCAAACCCAGAACTCCTTTCTTCACGAATCAGCTGGATGATTATAAGCGCTCAGGATTCTGAATTTGTCATGATCTAAATTCTTAACAAGAATAAACACTCAGAAACAATATTAAAGGAGTTTGTGGAATAACACTTTAATATTCAAAGATCAATGAAACAGTGAATCAAAATAACAACTTGTAAACTTTATTGAATGGTTATAAAGCTACAAGCTTTCACACACAAACTCAATATTGATGAACAGGCTTACCAATACGAATTCTACTTCTCTAGAACTAGGGTTCTAAACCTTGAGGTTAATTCTCTCTATGAAAACAAAAACTCAGAATTATATTCTTTTCTAAAGTTACAAAATTATTCTATACATATACTGAAGATAAAAGATAACTACAAATAATAAAAGATCTTCAGTATAATCTTCCATATTTATCTCCAAGCCTTCCATGATCTTCAATCAATACAACTGTCATCCTTGCCATATGAAGTCTTCATCTCATAAGCAGTATTAAGTTTTCAGCAGCATTAATACTTTGAGCAGTATTAAGTTCAGCAGTACTAACTACTAGCAGTACTAAAATTGCTTAGTAGTAGTAACTTCATCAAGCAGTATTAATCTTGGTTAGCAGCATTAATCTTTCTCAACAGTATTAACTTCAGAAGTAGTAACTATGTTGTGCTAGCAGTATTAACTGTACTTGAGCAATTCTTTCAGTTCCCAACAATCTCCCCCTAACTTGACTTTTAGGAAGAGAAGTCAAGTTCTTCAGATGCTCCCAAAACACCATTATTCATAGCCCTGTATTAGCATCCAACCCCAAACTTTGATTAATTGTCCTTTGGATCAAATACTTTGCCATTTCTGAATTTGGAACGCATCTAAGCTTCTTTTTCAACATTGCATGCAACTTCAATCTACTGTGGTTGTACACTCTATCCACTAGGAAGTATTCTATGTGATTTCAATCCATAGTTAAAGCATATACTCTACTAGTTTCATATAGAGTCCAGTTGTTAACTGTTTGAAACACATTTCTAATAATGTCCTTCACTTCTTCAGGCTTGAACAACATACAAAGATACTCCATCACAAGTTTTGTGATTGGTATCCCTGGAGCTTTCAGTTGATCAACATACAACTTCATTCCTACTTCAAACATCTCCTCTAGATCAGATCTGGAACATGTTCTGACAATCTTGGCCCAAGTATGATATACTTCATACTTCTCATCTTTCCTCTTGAGCCTGATATATTCTTTTCCATCAACTTCCAGTATATCCCAGTGAATGATCTCTGACACCAACAGGTTCAGCTGTAATAGGTTCAGGCACTTTGTCCATCACTACCATGTACAAATTCACATCATCAGTACTTGATGGTTCTTCCTGTTCAACTGACTTAGGTGCCCCTTCTTCTTCAGCAACCTTCTCACTTTCTTCTTTATCCACTCTAGGCTTCTTGGCTGATTTTATTCTTGCCATCATTTTAGTTCTTTTTAAAGTCCTCAGACTTTCACCTAGAGTGGCTTCCTTCTTTGGTGTTTCTTGCTCATCAGGGAAAGGTTTTTCTATCAGAAAATCATTACTTTCTTTCATCATCTTTTCCATTTCAACTCTGGATTTTTCATTCCCTTGAAGCTTAATCATCTCTGAGTCATACAGCCCTTTGATCTGTTCAAATGACATCTTTGAGAACATCTCCTTTCTGACTCCCACAGCACCTTTGAGAAAAGTAATCATCTTCTTTCTCTCTTGAGTACCAAGGAAGGTCTTTGAAGGTTGTCTCTTCTTTGCAGCCATTTTGACCAACACAGACTTCTTTAGGGTTGCAGCTTTCTTCTATGCTATCTCAGTTGCCAAACTTTGTTGATAAGCTTCATTTAATTCTGCATCTAGAGCCTTAGCCATCTCTCTATCTTTGTCCACTTGAGCTAATTCTGCTTGGTTAAGTTCAGCTTGAATCTTCCTGGCCAATGCTTCATCTGACTCAACCAACTTTTGCTTTTTAATTGGTTGATCATATTCCACTAACTTTGCTTTGCCTTTGTCTTTGCTTACCACCTTCTCAATACTTGCTTTCTTGATCACTTCACCTTTTTCTTTGATGATAACTCCTTTGGTCTTTGAAGTGACCTTGGGAGTATGATAGCTTAGCCTTGATCAAAGTTTCTTCTATCTCAAGTTCTTCCATATTGCTGCTACGAAGGTCTTTTAATTCTTCTTGCACCATTTCTGCTGCTTCATTCAATTTAGCAGTATTAACAGTTTCTGCTGCTTGTTCAAACACACTTTCTGTTTCTACTGCTTTCTCTTTTACTGCTGCTATGCTTGATGTTTCTGCTGCTTGTACAAACTCTGTTTCAGTTTCCACTACTTGAACTTTATCTCCACTAACCTCATCAAACTCCCCCTCAACTTTGGCATCTTCCATGTTGGCATCAGCTTCTGACTCCCCCTTTTTGGGAGCATCAGTCACTGGTTTCCTTCTTCTGAGCACAAACTGTTTCTTTTTCTTTTTCAGGACCAATCTCTTCACCACTTTCTTCAGGTTGGTAATCTGTACTTGTTGAGACAGAATTATCAGTTTCAACTCTTCTATGTCTTTTCCCTGCTTGATTACATCCATATTGATGTTGCCCATTGTTTCCATCAATTCATTATAGTCATATCTGTCCTCACCTTCTCCAGGAGTGTTACCCCCTTTTGAAGGATCATGGGATCTTTTAGTAGTGGAAGTCTTCTGCCTAGCAGAATCACCCTCCACCCCCTTGGTTTTTTGGCACCTGGGACCTTTGAATGATTTCTCATTCAAAGTTGCCATGGGGGAGGTCTTATTTATGTTACCACTGTCCTCCTCTGTGCTAGCAGGAGTAGTGGCAGCCTGCTCACCCATATGCTCATACATCTCCTCATTGAGCACCTCCTTGGGGTTGGGTGACACCCTTTTGGTTTCCCTATAGATATTCTCTAATGGAGAATTCTCCATTAGAGGGCTTAAAGGCTTTGAGGGTGAAGGTACAAGAAGGGAAGGAGCCTTTTTTACCTTTTTCCTGATGTATGTATTGGTGATTGGTGAAGTTGGTTTTTGAACAAGGGACTGAGGGATTGATATGGTGATTGAAGGTTGGGATTAGCTTTCAGTGGGATGGTCTAATGAGGGCCTTGACCCTGAAGCCATACCTTCTGGATTGTGGGACACCACCATCATTGTAGAGAACAATGGGGTGTCAACTCCTTCCGAGTCCAATGGAGATCTCTTCATATTTGAAAAGACCTTACCTTTGGGGATTTTGGGTACATATACCTCATCAAAGTGAGACTTATCCGTCAATTCATTGGTTATAACTACCTGTACAAATCTTGGGTACATATAAAAACTCTTTTTGTTTCCCAAGTTTGACACAAGGTCATTGAAAATCATTTTAGAAAAATTGAACTTTCTGGCAGTGGCCAAGCAGACCAAAGCATAAGCAATGGTGCTACTGAACTCACTCCATCCAGTAGTCTTTTTAGAAATACAATGCATAAGGGTATGAACCAGAAAACGCCATTGGGTATAAAATTTAGCTTTTGAGAATTTAAAACCACCCAATTGGCCTCCATACCCCATTCTTGAAAGATTGGAGAACAAGTCCTCATTAGGAATATAGATAATACCTGCAGCATCGTCTAGACGTAGACAGATGCGAATCATCTCTTCAGAAACTGACAAGGGTTTGTCACACACCCTTGTCTTGATTAACTGCACACCATTTTCTGTAACTGCAGTGGCATTCACCCAAAATTGTCTTTGATGCTCTATGTATATTGTTGGCGACACTGTAAGAGCATGGGCAATGTGGCTGGACTTGAGAAAATCCACAATCTGGTGAAATCCATCAGCCTGCTTTGGCTTTTGTAGCATCGCGATTTCGTTGTGCTCATCAATGAATGCCATGGATTCCATTGAGCTTTGAGAGTTATTGCCTGAAACTTACTATGAGCTTGAGAGAAAAAGGGTTAGAGAGCAGATGAATAGTAATCAAAGAGTCGTTATGAGCTTTTGGGCGGGCAAAGAGTGTATTTATACGATTCAGGACATAAGCAGTATTAACCACTAGCAGTATTAACTAACTAGCAGTATTAACTGAGAGCAGTATTAACCACTAGCAGTATTAACGAACTAGTAGTATTAACTGAGAGCAGTATTAACTAACTAGCAGTATTAACTGAGAGCAGTATTAACTACTAGTAGTATTAACTAACTAGCAGTATTAACTACACTTACACTTTTTGAAGCTTGTGAAGGTCTGAACAAGGCAACATACTTCCTGAGAAAGATGATTAGTAACAACCAAAAACAACCAAATAACAGGTATACAATCACTTTTTAAACATGAGCTCATTCAGAATTGATCATGCCCACACTTGTGACCAAGAAAGTGAATCTACCCACATCAAAAGCTTTAGTGAATATATCAGCAAACTGGTTGTCAGTATGAACTTTAGCAACTTGAATTAGCTTCTTTTCATTACAATCTCTAATAAAGTGATACCTGATCTCAATGTGCTTTGTTTTGGAGTGCTTGACTGGATTGTTAAGAATGCTTATAGCACTGCTATTGTCAATGAAGATTGGAGTGTGAATAAAGGTTACCCCATAGTCCAACATTTGATTCTGAATCCATAGAACCTGAGAGCAGCAACTTGCAGCAGCAATATACTCAGCTTCTGTTGTTGATAAGGACACTGTGGTTTGTTTCTTACACTGCCAAGATACTAGTCTTGCACCCAAAAGTTGACATCCACCTGAAGTAGACTTTCTGTCCATTTTGAAACACCCAAGTCACTGTCTGAATATGCAATCAAGTCAAAGTTGGATTCATAAGAATACCAAAGACCTAATCTAGGTTGCCCTCTTAAGTATCTAAAAATCCTCTTAATAGCTTGAAGATGTGATTGCTTTGGCTTGACTTGGAATCTGGCACACAAACACACTGGAAACATGATGTCTGGTCTTGAGGCTGTGAGATACATGAGAGATCCAATAATTGATCTATATAGATGGACATCAACATCTTCCCCCTCAAGATCAGCAGTGATCTGTTTATGAGTCTCCATAGGTGTGCTTGCTGGATTTGAGTCTATTAAACCATACTTATCCAGGATGTCTTTCAAATATTTTGATTGACTTATGAAGAGCCCAAGGAAGAAGGTAAGTTCACCCATTGAACTCATTTTAAAGCTCTTGTGCATCAACTTTTCAAAGTCTCTACACATCTGTTCTTTTGTGGATCCAAATATGATATCATCCACATAGATCTGAACAAGTAGGATGTCCTTCTTACTTATTTTAATGAAGAGGGTCTTGTCAATTATTCCTCTTTCAAACCCATTCTCCAAGAGATAGGTAGACAGTGTATCATACCATGCTCTTGGGGCATGATGAAGACCATAAAGTGCTTTCTTCAGTTTGTATACTCTGTCTGGATATGATGGATTTTCAAATCCAGGGGTCTGACAGACATATACTTCTTCAGCAATTGTACCATAAAGAAATGCACTCTTCACATCCATTTCGTATACCTTGAACTTCATGTATGAGGCATAGGCTAGAAATAGCCTAATTGCCTCTACCCTTGCCACTGGAGCAAACACTTCTTCATAGTCTATGCCTTCTTCTTGAGTGTACCCTTGTGCCACAAGCCTTGCTTTGTTCCTGATCACAATTCCTCTCTCATCCTTTTTATTCCTGAAAATCCACTTGGTGCCAATAGCTCTATGACCTTTTGGAAGGTCCACCAAGTCCTAAACTTCTTGCAAATTGAACTGCAGTAACTCTTCTTACATAGCTTCTATCCAACTGGAATATTTCATTGCATCATAAACCTTCTTAGGCTCAATCTGAGATAGAAAGCATGAGAGTACTGTGTGTTGCTGATCCTACAGCTCTTGAAGTCTGCTTTGATTCCTTGTTATCATAGGAGAAGAGATGTCTCCTATGACCAGCTCTGGAGGATGGTTCTTTTGAGTTCTAGTCTGATGACTAGGTTCTTCATTGATTCCCACATCTAGATTGGAATCATTTAAGTCAGCTGAGGGGATCTCATCAGCTGCTTCTGGCTCTTCATGCACTTGATTCTCCTCATCTCTGCCTTCTTCTTCACTCTGAATTGGTTCAGTCATAGTTTCCTTTTAACAGAACTCAACAGGCTCTATGGTAGGTATGGGAAAGATCACAGACTGAGGAATAATGTCTTGTACTTGTACTTGTTCATCCCCTGATCCTCCACTTCCTGAACCTGCATGATAATCACTACTGAAACCCAAAGAGTTAGTTAGTGAATCAATGTCAAATAACCAGTGAGGACCAGACCCAATAGGATTTGGTGTGTTCTCATTGCACTTGACATTGTCACTTTCCTCAATTATTCTAGAAGAAGAATTAAAAACTCTGTAAGCCTTACTCTGAGATGAGTAACCAACAAGAAAACCATCATCTGCCTTGCTATCAAACTTTCCTAAGTGAGTTTTGGTATTGAGAATGGTACAAGGACACCCAAAAGGTTTGAAAAATCCAATAAATGGTTTTCTTATATTTAAAAGCTCATATGGTGTCTTGTTCTTAGGCTTAACTACTAGTACTCTGTTTTGGACATAGCAAGCAGTATTAACTGCTTCAGCCCAGAAAGTAATTGGTAGTTTGTAATCAACTAACAGAGATCTAGCAGCCTCAATCAGTGTCATATTCCTTCTCTCAGCAACACCATTTTGTTGTGGAGTCCTAGGAGCACTGTATTGCCTCTCAATTCCTTTTTCCTCACAAAAGGTGTTTAGATCATGATTTTTAAATTCAGTACCATTGTCTGACCTAATGACTTTTACCTTTTGATTTGTTTGGTTTTCAATTCTTAGAATAAAGGATTTGATCAGTCCACTTGTCTCATCCTTAGTCCTTAGAAAATATACCCAAGTAAATCTAGAGTAATCATCAACAATAACTAGGTAGTATGATTTCTTACCTATACTCATAACATTTGTAGGACCAAACAGATCCATATGCAACAACTGAAGAGAATTAGAGATAGTGTTTAACTCTTTGGACTTATGAGAAGTTTTGTGTTGTTTGCCTTTGAGACAGGCAACACAATGATCATCACATGAAAAGACTTTGGAAGGTAAACCTCTTACAAGATTGTTTTTAACAAGTTTATTCATTGTTTTAAAGTTCATGTGACACATCCTTCTGTGCCAAAGTGATGATTCATCCAAAGAAGCTTTTGAATCAAGACATTTTAGGGATGAATCAGTTGAAACACTTTCCATATCTAAGCAATATACATTATCCTTTCTGGGAGTTCTTAGTAGTATCATCTTTTCATCAACTACCTTGAATCCAGGAGCAAGGATAATGCATTCAGAATCAGTAAATAATATAGTATACTGTTTGTCACAAACCTGTGATACACTTAACAGGTTGTATCTTAACTGCTCAACATAGAATACATCTTCAAAGGTCATTTTACCTTTGGTTACATTCCCCTTACCACTGATCTTACCTCCATCTGGAGTATTACCAAAGGCAACATGCCCACCATTAATTTTCTTGAAATTCTTGAGGCATGACATCTTCCCTATCATGTGCCTAGAGCAACCACTATCAACATGCCAGATGCTCTTCCCCTTGAGCTGCTGGTTGCCCTGCACATAAGATTAAACAATTAGTATTGATTGGGAACCCAAGCCAAAGTGGTCTTGGGTCTCCCTTTCTCATCAAAGTATTTGCATTCGTTTTTTATGAGGTTTTTAAACTCAGAGCACTCTTTATTTGAGTACTTTGTCAACATAATTGGCTTAGCAGCACAAACACTAGGAGCAGTACTAACTTTAGAAGTACTAACAGAGTTAGCAGCACTAACAGGTTTAGCAGTACTAATACTTGAAGAAGTACTAACCATGTTAGCAGCACTAACATTGGTAGCATTAGTATTGCTTCTAGCAGCACTAACATTGTCAGCAGTACTATTTGAGGTAGCAGTACTAACAGTTTTAGTGCTTTTAGGAATCCACATCTTGACACTTTCTTTCACAGTCTTTTTCTTGATGTGGCTTTTAGATTTAACATATTTCTTAGCCACATGGTTCCTTTCCTTCTTCGTATAACCAAAGGGTTTTTGCATAGATCTTTGAAAATTCATCCTTTGGTTCATAGAATTGAAATAACAATATTTGGCAAGATGGTTCAATTTGCCACAGATAAAACAAGGTTTTGGTCTATTGATTTTACTCAGATCAACCCCTTGTTTTGTGCCCACTGATTATTCCAGTTTCTTTGATTTCCCCTCTTTTTATTATGATTTAGGGGCTCAGTCTTCTTACATGCACACTGTTTGCAAGGAACTGGATTCACAACTGTGGTCTGTTTGTAATGGACCTTACCAGACTTTCCCTCTGTCTTCTCTATGTCCTTTGATTTGACCCAAATCTTTCCACAGCCTTCATTGGTAATGATGTGATTCTCTAGGGGAATCTCACCACTCACATTGTTCTCCTTACTCTTACCAACCTATTTCTCAGTCTTGTCCTCAACAACTACCTCATCTAAGGGATCTATCTCAGTGTCTCCCTCAGGCAAGACCTTCCTATCTTTGGTTTCTAGCAAATCTGATGTAGGAGGAATGTAGTTGTTGTTGTATGGTGGTGGTGTGGTATTATATCCAATTCCTCTTCTCAATTTGTCATGAATCTGAGTTTGTAGTAAAGACTCCATTGCTTTAGAAGCATTGGAAAACTTTTCCACATCAAGCTTAACCTTGGTTAGCTCCTCTCTCAACTTTTCACTCTCCTCTTTAGATTTGGTCAGTTGGAGTTCTAGATCTTTTTTCTCCCACTTCCAATAATTGGTATCATATGAGTGTTGGAGTTCATTGGCTTGAAAATCTTTAATCTGTTCCTCAAACCTCTCAACAATTCTCACATAGTCTTTTATATCTTTTGCTAATCTCTTAAGATCATCACTCATGTTCTGGTTGTGATCTCTGTACCTTTTAACAGTGTATATGCAAGTTTTAGAACAGAGATTAGAACTTACCTCAGTTGGGAGATCAGATACTTCTGCCATAAGAGCTTGATTTTGGATAGCCTCTTCTGCTTGATCACTCCAGTCAAACCCCATTCCTTGTTGAGAAACAAGGTCTTGAGCAGAGTTTCTGTTATGGTTGAGGTTTCTAGACTGTGCTTGTTGGTGGTTGTTGTTGTGAGACACTCCATTTCTGCATTCCCTGGCAAAGTGTCCCTTCAGATGACATTTATAGCATTCCACCTTTGATTTATCAAAGCCTGCTCCATCTTCTCTTCTTTGGGAGAAGTTGTTCCTCCCAGTCCTCTTTATGAACTTCTTCACCCTCATGGAAAGCATGTCCATCTGCCATTTAATATCCATCTCTTCAAGATCATCAGGATGAAGTTGTTCCAAGTCATCATTAATTAAAGAGGAATTTCCATTGCTGGAAAGAAAGGCTTCAAACACAGATTCAGTGCCTTTTTCTTGATTTGCTCCATTAGCAGCATTAACTGATTCAGGGTTAGCAGTAGAATCAATTGATGCTGATAGAAGTGCAGCATTATGAATATATCCAGAAGGTTTCTTCTTTGCCTCCACCTCAACTTCAAATACTCTAAGGTCATTGTACAGATCATCAAGTTCTTTTTCTTCCAATTGTTCATTCTGTCTGAATGAAATAGTGTACATGGTCCATTCATCTCCAAGGGACCTTAAGAACTTTTTGTTTACATCATCTTGATCAATCTGTACTCCCATAGTAGCTAGTTCACCAATCAGCTTGTTAAACCTGTCAAAAGTTTGAGTCATGGACTCATTCTTAGTTGACATAAAGTTTTCATACTGTTGTTTCAAGATTGCCTTTTGATTTCTCTTGGTAATTTTGGTACCAGAGAATCTCTTCTCTAGAGCATTCCAGAGCATCTGTGCATCAGTGCAATTGCTGAATTGGTGTTGATATTCATTGGGAATAGCCAAGAGCAGTGTACTCAAGGCTTTCATCTTTGTCTGTCTTGTCTTCCTTTCTGCATCTGTCTTTGGTGGGGTCCTTTTTCCATCTGCACCAATCTTTCTTGCATCAGATGGGCCATTCTCAATGATGTCCCACATGGAGTAATCTATGAGGAGAATGTATTGCTTGATTCTAATCTTCCACATGTCAAATTCATTGGATCTGAGCATTGGAACCTTTGAGACAAGAGTACTGTTTGATTCAACTGTGTTTTCCATGATGAATAAGATTTCTGAGAATACTAGCTCTGATACCACTTGTCAGGATCTAAATTCTTAACAAGAATAAACACTCAGAAACAATATTAAAGGAGTTTGCGGAATAACACTTTAATATTCAAAGATCAATGAAACAGTGAATCAGAATAACAACTTGTAAACTTTATTGAATGGTTATAAAGCTACAAGCTTTCACACACAACCTCAATATTGATGAACAGGATCACCTATACGAATTCTACTTCTCTAGAACTAGGGTTCTAAACCTTGAGGTTAATTCTCTCCATGAAAACAAAAACTCAGAATTATATTCTTTTCTAAAGTTACAAAACTATTCTATACATATACTGAAGATAAAAGATAACTACAAATAATAAAATATCTTCAGTATAATCTTCCATATTTATCTCCAAGCCTTCCATGATCTTCAATCAATATAGCTGTCATCCTTGCCATATGAAGTCTTCATCTCATAAGCAGTATTAAGTTTTCAGCAGCATTAATACTTTGAGCAGTATTAAGTTCAACAGTACTAACTACTAGCAGTACTAAAATTGTTTAGCAGTAGTAACTTCATCAAGCAGTATTAATCTTGGTTAGCAGCATTAATCTTTCTCAGCAGTATTAACTTCAGAAGTAGTAACTATGTTGTTTCTAGCAGTATTAACTGTACTTGAGCAATTCTTTCAGTTCCCAACAGAATTACAACTCAAGCATCAGAACAGTGATTGCAGTTGCTCACACTATTGAGTGATCAGTTCAGAAGAATGATAAAGTGCTCTCAACTGTCTAACAACTCTAGAAGCTTTCTAGACTGATGATTGCAAATTCTCAGGCAGCTAACTCAATCCAAGCAGAGACCAAATCATCAAATCCAGAATCTGAAAATCTTGAAAGGCATGAGCACTCGTGAAAGATTAGATCAGTTGCTAAGGATTTGTGACCAACGTATGATAGGAGTGATGTGCATTCCACGTAGAAAGCTCAGAAACATAGCAATCTTTTATAAAACTGGGTTCAGAACAGTCAAAATTCTCAAAAATACACAAACTTTTCGCAAAATACCAACAATTCGCAGATCACTATAGCAATTGAGCACAATTCGCAAGATGGCATAGCCTAAAACCCCAAATTTCGCAAAGCCTTTCCTGCGAATCCTCAACTTTCGCAAGCCTCATATCTGCGAATTCCTCGCTTTTCGCAGACCTTATATTCACGAATCCTCAGAATTCGCATCTCACATACCTGCGAATCCTGGACTTTTCGCAACACTCTTATCTGCAAAACCTTGACTTAAAACATTATTCATATATGGAAGCCACTTTTCGCATAGACATATCCTGCAAAATCTTGACATTTCGTAATAGGTGGCCTGCGAATAGTCTGCGACTACGTATGCACAATAGTCTGCGAATTCATCATAATTCGCACATGACTATTTGGGAATTCCTCACTTGTAAAATTTTGTTGTGTCCAAATGTTCCCTGTGAATTCTAAAACCTGCGTATTCTTTAACAAAATCTTCATTCTGCGAATTTTTCTCAACATCTGCGAGTTCTTCAACAAATCTTGCGAATTCTGTAGATCTGGAACGATTTTCACACTTTCTTCAATAAAATCTTAAATACATCGAATCTTGAGTTGAAACTTTGAACACAGGTTCGAAAATAACTATTGAGCACATTTGTAGTTGATGATATTGTACAATTTTGACTCTAAACATCAATTCGATCCAACCACAGTGAATAAAAAACTTTCGAACAAAATACTCAAAAATCAAACTAATCAACCGAGTTTGATGAAATTGTACAATTAATTGATTCTATATTGATTGACTCTATCCACAGAACCAATTTAACATCAAAGAATAAACAAATTGCGTCAAAACACAGAAATCAAAAATTTACATCGACTGTTCTATTCAAAAACCAATAAGATCTTGATCGTGCAGAAAAAAATTTCTCTCTTTAGCTCTGATACCACTTGTTAGGTCCATTGAGATTATGATTGGATTGATTGAATGATAAACAAGGAATCATAGGGATAGAAATCTGTATATTATTCAATATTGGAAATGTAAACTACACTACTAGAAAGCAACAGTAGTCGAATGTCTACATTGTAAATGAAAATGCTTAACCTAAAATAGAATACAAGATTCCTATTTATACCCCCAAGCCCTTGTATACATTATAAGCTCAAACCCAATACAAGACCCAATACATTTATGTTGATTACTTTACTAAACTTCTAAAGTGAACATATTTATGTTCTAACAAGAGGAAGTATAAGAGGAAAGAGAAGAGAAAAAGAAGAGTGAAAAGAAGTTGATGATCCAGTTGCTTTGGTGGTTGAAAGGATGAAAGAGAAAGAGAAGAAAGATAAGAAAAAAAAGAAGAAAGTTGTGGTTTCTAGTTCTGGAAACTCTGACAGTGCTAATTCAGATTCTGATGATGGAGAGACCCTTAAGCAGGCCATGATTTTGCTTACCCGAGCCTTCTAGAAGAAATTTTATAAGAAGTCGGGTTCAAATAGTCAGAGGTACTTATCAGGATCGAGGAAGTATGAACACTAGGAAAAAGTGGAAGGAAGAAGGCATGAGGACAGGAGATCTGAAGGAAAAATTTATGTAGAAAAGAATCCAGAAGAAAAGAAATATGTGAATCACTATGGAGAGAAGAAGGCTGAGGAGCCAGTCAAGTGCTACAATTGTGGTAAGATAGGCCATTTTGCCAAGGACTATCGGAAGCCGATAGTTAGAAATTTTGAGTACTATAAGAATAAGATGCTTCTGGCCAAGCAAAAAGAAGCAGGCAAAGCACTTATGGCTGAGGATGATTACTGGCTAGACCATTCAGATGATGAGGAGAATAAAGAAGATACTGCTCACATGTGCTTAATGGGCAAGGAGGTCACATATGATGATTCTGATAAAGAGACTTCCGAAGAGGTAAATAATTTTACTGAATCTGATTTTTAAAGCAAATGGAAACCATGATGATTGAGCTTCAGGACTTACAAGCTAAGGTCAAAAAGGAGAAAAGTAGGTTGCGAAAAAGCGTCAAACAATTTTTGATCTCAACAAAGAAATTGCTGGGAACAAAAACTTAATTGACTCTTTGAACAAGTCAGCTACTGTTTTTGAAAAACAAAAAGATTGTTTTGAAAATCAAATTTCTGAAACAGTTTCTAAATTTAAGAAGTCTGAACTTGAGAAGAAAGAGTTTGTTGTCAATTATAATAAATTGCAATCTAAAAACAAATCTTTGCTGAAAAAGATTAATGGTTTGGAAGCAAAACTTTATACTCGAGGTCAAACTGATCAAACCATTTAGCTAAACAAACCAAAGGAAGTTACTGATTTCAAAGATAATTGGGAAATTGGTTACGATAACCGACATTATCTGAAAAAGCAATCAGAAAGCAGCTAGGTTTATATAACTTTGATTTCTTACAAGTGGCTGACAAATGTCCTCATTTGAACCCAAATTTGTTATAAAATCATCTGATGAAGTTGAGGCTAAGGAAGATGAGAACAGAAAAAACACAACCAAAATGCAACTACCATTTTTCTATAAAAAGCTAAATGATAGCTATCTTTATGAGCAACCAAAATTTCTATCAAACGATTATTTTCAAAGCTATTATACTGAGGAGATGGAGGAAAAACCTGTTAAAGCAAAGATTTATGTTCCTCCACTCGTCTTGGAAAGCAAAATTTCTGAGCTTGAAAACATCTTAGCGGAACAAAGAATTTTGGTTGATCTTGAAAAGATTGTGTTTTCTACTGTCATGATGAACACTAGTTTCAAATCTGAAGTCACAACTGATAAATCTGAATCAGAAAGAGTTTGTGAAAACAACTCCACTGATTAAGATGCATCATCTTGTAAAGTTTAGTGGGAAATATTTTTACTAATCCTAAACCTTTAGATTGTGCTAAAATGTCTTATCAAAAGAAGTGTTCTCAAAAGCCAATTGATATCAAATTTTCAAATTCTTCCAAGGCACAACAATTTGTTGATGATGTTGATGACTTGTTTGCGGTTGAAAATGATTTTTTAAATTCTGATGGGTGTTTGGATAAAAGTGTTGATAAATTTGATTTCAATGCTAAACTTCCAGATGATACTTCTTTTGTGATTAATAATGTTGTTTTACCTAGTATTTTTGAAAAAGGAGAAACATCAACTAAGGTTGATGATTCAGTTCCTGTGAGTACCAATTATTCTAATGGTAAGAAACATAAGAAAAGGTGCTCACATAAACGGACAAACACAGGTAAGCACAAGAAAATACAATCTTTTAAATCTCAAGTTTCGAACAAAGCTAAATCTTGTGTTTCAGAATTGAAATGGAAAAAGTATAAAGCGAGATTGGAATGGAGACCAAAAAGGAAGATTGAAGAGACTACAAAATCATTTTCTAATTCAAAATGTAATAGGACTTCTGATAGTTTTCCTGATGTAATTGGTCAAGTTGCTTCTCATAAAATAAAACTTGTAACTCCTTACAAGACTTACTCAATAAAGCAATTGATCCAATTATCTCCGTCTACTACTCAGTATTCCACATATGGCCGAAATGATTTTGTGACTCAACAATATTCTGATTGTTGGTTTGGATCATATCATGTTTATTCTTTTAATGATTTTCAAAAGAAAAGAGGACCCAAATTCAAATAGTTGTCAAAATCTTGTGCTAACTCGAAAGAACCCATCTATAAATGGGTACCTAAACCTGTTGTTGTCTGATTTCTCTTGTGTAGACCCGTCGTATGTGGTACTTGGATTCAGGTTGTTCCAAGCATATGACAAGACAGAAAGATATTTTATCTAATTATACAGAGAAATTCTGCGGCAACGTAAGATTTGGAAATGACTAGTTTTCACCAATCTTGGGATAGGGAGATATTGTGCAAGAGAACTTAACGATAAAGAAGGTGAGTTATGTTGAAGGATTAGGACACAATCTGTTAAGCATTGGTCAGTTCTGTGACAAGGATTTAGAGGTAAATTTCAAGGCCAAGAGATGTTGTGTTAGAACTGAAGATGGCAAAGAACTCTTGGTCGGGACACGAAAGTCAAACCTCTACACGATCAATCTGTCAAATGTCAAGACTGATAATGCAATGTGTTTACTTTCTAAAGTGTTAGAACATATATTTGTTGGATAAAAGATCTTGAAGTCTGAAGATCAAAGTCAAGTCAAGTAAAAGCTCAAAGTCAACTCTCAAAGCAAAGTCAAAGTCAACTTGTAATAAAGTCAAAAGTCAAAGTCTTGTAAATGTGTGTTTTGTCTTTAATTGTTTTGTAAGTTCGTGTGTCTCTTATAGTCATGTGGATAGAAGTTGTAGTTAGTTTTTAGAAGTTAGATCGTGTACACAGAGACTGAGTTGTAGCGAGAGAAAGTGATCTGAAAGCTTGTATACGAATTCATTAATTGGAATTGAATCAGGTTGTTTGTTAATCTAAATTCTTGTCATCTTGATTAATAGAATTGCAATCAGAACTTGATTTCAGGGACATATCAATTGGTATCAGAGCAAATCCAAGTTGAAATCAATCGAGTAAAATGGTTTTCGCACTATTCATCGAGTCTTGATCGAGTTTGGATTTTTTGTGTGTAATTTGAGTTGTAATGGATTAAATTGAGTTCGTTTTAAGTTCTAGATCGATCTTGTATTGGTTTGTTAGTAATTTGCACTGTAAGTGATCGTCAATTTTGAAATTTCACGAGTTTTGAGTCCACGAGTTCATTGCACTGTAATTGGTTTGATTTGTATCTTTAAGTGTTCTTTTTCAAAATTCTTTGATTGTAATCGTTTCTAGTTGTTCTAGTGGACTAATTGTCGAAGTTTCGGATTGAAAATTGAAGTTTAGATGGAATTTTGAATGGATGAAAGTGTATTTTGGTCGAAGATCTGAAGAACTCGCAGAACCCTCAAGAACTCAGACCAAGATTTCGCAGACTCATTGGTTTTCGCATAATAACTGATTTCGCATAATTGTTTCTAAAAATTTTATAAGTGTAGAATTCGCAGATGTGTGATGTGCGAAATTCGTAGAATTCGTACGTGTGTGTATTGAGGATTCTCAGAATTCGAATAAGCTTACATGCGAATTGCCAGAATTCACATAAGCTATATGTGCGAAAAGTGTATGTGAATATTTTCAAAGGACAGAATTCGCATAACTTTGTATGCGAAATGTCAGAATTCGTATAAGTGTGAGATACGAATTCCTTGTTTTTTTTAAGAGAAGAATTTTTATTATTGTGTATGCGAAAAGTTTATTTTTTTCAAAAAAAAAAAATTCAAGTCTAGAACTCGCATAGAGTTGTATGCGAATTCCTAGAACTCGCATAACACTTCATGCGAATTCTGTTGTATGTGAATTCTTTTGTATGCGAATTCTGAAATAAGCTTCTGTGCGAATTCTGAAAGTTTGGTTTGTGTGCGAATTCTAAAAGATAGTGTTGTATGCAAATTCTACATACGAATTCTTTGTGATTCACAGTATTCTGCAAATTATATACTTAGGATATTTTTGGAAATTTAATTTCTGAAAATTATTCTGTATCTTGATTTCACTTGGACTAACGATCATTTTCAAATTCTTATTGTATATCTTTGAATCAGCATGACTTCCAAGGACACACTTTCACTTGGCATAGACGTAAAGCCTCCGGTACTGTTCAAAGGAGAATACGAACAGTGGAAAGACCGGTTCCTTGACTTTGTTGACCGACATACAAACGGTGAAAATATTCTCTTGTCTATTATGGAAGGTCCAATGGTACCTCTTATCATTGAGATACCAGATGATGAATCTTCGGACAGTGAAGATGGAGATGAAGACAGAGTGAAAAAGACAAAGACTGTTCCGAAAGATCTTTCCCAGTACCCTGAAGAACAAAAGAGCAGATACAAGCCTAATAATCAAGCAAGATCTCTATTCTTACAGATCATACCCAATGAGATCTACATTAAAATCGACAGCTACAAAGCCAATGCTAAGAAGATGTGGGATCAACTTCAGAAGATGATGATGGGTTAAAAGGTTGGAAACCAAATGAAGGTAGCTAATTGCATTAACAGCTACGAGGAATTTAAGGCTAATGAGAATGAGAGCTTTGAGGATACTTACGAGAGATTTGTTCTTCTTCTAAATGAGCTTTCAAAGAATAAAGTCAAAAAGAAGCAAATCGAGAACAATGTCAAATTCCTCAGCATTCTCCAACCAGAGTGGAAGAAACACACAAGGAGAATGAAACAAATGAATGATCTCAGTGATATCCCACTTCATGAAGTTTATGAAACACTGAGACAAAATGAGGAAGAGGTAGAAGAGAAAAGAAGTGAGAAGAAAAAGGCTGAGAAAGTTGTAGATCCCCTAACCTTAGTAGCTGGTCAGAAAGAGAAGGAAAAGAAATAAATGAAGAAGAAGAAGAAAGTTGTGGTTCCTAGTTCTGATGATTCTACTAATTAAGACTCTGACAGTGATGATGGAGAAAATCTGAAACAAGCGATGCTACTGCTAACCCGTGCATTTCAAAAGAAATTTTATAAGAACCCGGGTTCGAACAGTCAGAGATACTCCTCTGGATCAAAGAATCACGAACATCGTGAAAGAGTTCAAGGAAAGAGATTTGAGGATAAGAGGTTTGGAGAAAGAAAGACTGAAGAGAAAAAGAGATTTGTGAATGATTATGGTACTGAGAAGAAGAGTGATGATTTGATAAAGTGATACAACTGCGGGAAGGCTGGTCATTATGCCAAGGACTGTCGGAAGCCTAGAGTTAGAAATTCCGACTACTATAAGCAGAAGATGCTCTTAGCCAAAAAGAATGAAGCGGGAAAAGCTCTAATGGCTGAGGACGAGTTCTAGTTGGACTATTCCGATGAGGAAGAAACGGAAGAAACATCACACATGTGCTTGATGGGTAAGGAGGTGAAGTATGATGAGACAGATGAAGAAACATCTGATGAGGTACTTAACTTTTTTGAATCTGATTTTGTAAATAAAATGGAAGCCATGATGATCGAGCTTCAAGACCTTCAATCTAAACTGAAAAAAGAAAAGAGCAGATTTGTGAAGAAACGTCAATCTATTTTTGAACTCAACAAGCAACTTGTTAGGAACAAAAGTTTGATTGACTCTCTGGAAAAATATGCTTCTGATTTTATACTTCAAAAAGATTATTTTGAAAATAAGATTTCTGAAATTGTTTCTAAACTTACAAAGTCTGATATTGAGAAACAAGAATGTGTTCTAAAAGCTCATAAATTGCGGGTTGAAAACAAGAGTTTAGAGAAAAAGGTAAATGGTTTGGAAGCCAAATTATATGCTAGAGGACAAACAGATCAAACCATTTTCTTAAACATACCTAATGAGGAAGTTGATGTTAAAGAGAAGTGGGGACTCGATTACGATAACCCACATTATCTAAAGAAAGCAATCAGAAAACAGCCAGCTTTATATAACTTTGATTTTCTATTTGCGGCTGGTAAATATCCTCATTTAAAAACCAAATTTGTTACCAAATCACCTGACGAGGTAGAGGCCAAAGAAGATGAAAATTGAAAGAATACAAAGAAAATGCAACTACCATTCTGCTATCAAAACCTGAATGATAGTTATCTTTCAAAAAAACCAAAGTTTCTTTCAAATTATTATTTTGCTAGTTATTCTACTACAGAGTTGGAGGCAAAACCAATTAAAGCTAAGATTTACATTTCTCCACTCGTATTAGAAAGCAAAATAATGGATCTTGAAAATGTTTTATCTGATGAAAGAATTTTGGTTGACATTGAACAAAGTGTATTTTCTACTGTAATAAAGAACACTGTTTTTAAATCTGAATCCAATGAGTGTTCAATATCTTCTAAGGCACCTCAAACTTCGGAAGATGATTTTGATGACTTATTTGCGTATGCAAATGATTTTTTAAATTCTGATGATGGGTGTGTTGATGAAAGTGTTGGTATGATTGACATTAATGCTAAACTTCCAGATCATTCTGCTTTTTATTATTAACTCTGAAGGTTTACCTAGTGTGTATGAAATAAGTGAATCATCAACCAAGGTTGGTGAATCAGTTTCTGTGAGTACTGAATACTATGAGAAAGGTAAGAAGCAAAAGAAACGACGCTCACAGAAACGGACTAACACTGGTAAGCTTAAGAAAAGACAAACTCATAAATTTGTTTTTCCTAACAATCTGAATCTTTTACTTCAGAGTTGAAAAAGAAAAGGTCGGAAGAACGAACTAAGTGGCGACCAAAACAGAAGATTGATGAGAATGCAGAATCATGTCCTAAAATTGTTTGTAATAGACAAACTGGTAGTATATCTGATGTAATTGGTACTGTTTCTTCTAATAAACAAAACCTTGTAATTCCTTATAAGAAGTATACAATAAAGCAATTACTCTAACTATCTCGGTCTACTACTAAGTTTTCTAAATTTAGACGGGATGATTTTGTTTCTCGCCAATATTCTGATGATTGGTTTGGTACTTATCATGTTTATAATTCTAAAACTTCTCATGTTTTTCAAAACAAAAGAGGACCCAAATTTATATGGGTGCCAAAATCTTGCGCTAATCTGAAAGGACCCACATTTAAATGGGTAACTAAAGTTGTTATTCCCTGATTTCTCCTGTGCAGACCCGTCATATGTGGTACTTGGATTCTGGTTGCTCCAAGCATATGACTGGACAGAAAGATATTTTGTCTAATTATACAGAGAAATACTTTGGGAACGTGCGATTCGGGAACAACCAGTTTTCACCAATTTTGGGATATGGTGACGTGATTCAAGACAACGTGACGATTACGAAGGTGAGCTACGTAGAAGGATTAGGACATAACATGTTTAGCATTGGACAGTTTTGTGATAAAGACCTAGAGGTTAATTTCAAGGCCAAGAGGTTTTCTGTGCGTACTGAAGACGGTAAGGAACTCTTGGTCAGCACTATAAAGTCAAACCTCTACACGATTGTCAGGATCTGATTCTTAACAAGAATAATAAAACTCAGAAACAATATTAAAGAAGTTGCGGAAAAACACTTTAATATTCAAACTATCAATGTAACAGTAAAATATGAATCACAACTTGTAAACTTTATTTAATGATTAAAGTTACAAGCTTTCAAACAAAACCTCAATCTTGATGAACAGGCTCACCAAGACGAATTCTACTTCTCTAGAATTAGGATTGTAAACCTTGAGGTTAATTCTCTGTCTAAACAAAAACTTAGAAATCTCGTATCTTAAAACTATTCTGAATACATATATACATATACTGAAAATAAAAGATAATTACAAAACTTAAAAGATCTTCAGTATATTCTTCCATAGTTATCTTCAACCTTCCATGATTATCTTCAAGCCTTGATCTTCGCATATCTTGATTACCACATAAGCAATATTAAGTCACAGCAGCATTAACACTCTGAGCAGTATTAATCTTCACCAGCAGCACTAACTATGCTCAGCAGTATTAATTTCTTCAAGCAGTATTAATCTGGCTCAGCAGTAGTAACTTATCTCAGCAGTAGTAATCATGTTGTACTGACAGCATTAATCATACTTAATCAAATCTTCAGTTCCCAACAATCTCCCCCTAACTTGACTTTTAGAGAAGAGAAGTGAAGTTCTTCAGATGCTCCCAAAACTCTATTTTTCATACACCTATATCAGGATTCAGCCCCAAACATTGATTAATAATTCTCTGAATCAAGTATCTTGCCATTGCAGAATCTGGTGCACAACCTAGCTTTTTCTTCAACATAGCATGCAGCTTTAATCTCCTATGGTTGTAAACTCTATCCACTAAGAAGTATTCAAAATGACTTGTATCCACAACCAGTGCATATACTCCACTTCTTTCATACAGAGTCCAGTTGTTGATGGTTTTGAAAACATTTTTGATAATATGCTGAACTTCCTGTGGCTTGAATAACATGCATAGATACTCCATCACAAGTTTTGTAACACGTATCCGTGGAGCTTTCAGTTTATCAGCATATAGTTTCATCCCCACTTCAAACATTTCCTCTAAGTCAGATCTGGAGCATACTCTTACAATCTTGGCCCAAGTAGGATACACTTCAAATTTGTCATCTTTCCTCTTTATCCTGATATACTCCTTTCCATCTACTTCCATAGTATCCCAGTGAATAATCTCAGGAGGCTTGACACTAACTGGTTCAGCAGTTATAGGCTCCGGCACTTTCTCCATCACCACCATTTACATATTTACATCATAAGTACTAGATGGTTCTTCCTGAGATTGAGCTTTCTTTTCATCAGATTTAGGTGCCCTTCTTCTTCAGCTACCTTCTGATCTTTCTTAGCTTCTTCCTCATCCACTCTAGGTTTCTTAGCAGATTTCCTTCTAGCCATCATTTTAGTTCTTTTCAGAGTCCTCAAAATTTCACCTAGAGTAGCTTCCTTCCTTGGAGTTTCTTGATCATCAGGAAAGGGTTTTTCTATTAGAAAGTCATTACTCTCTTTCATCCTCTTTTCCACTTCAACTCTGGCTTTGTCATTTCCTTGAAGCTTAGTCATCTCTGCATCATACAACCCTATGATTTGTTCAAATGACATCTTTGAGAACATTTCCTTTTTGACTCCCACAACACCTTTGAGGAAAGTGATCATCTTCTTTCTCTCTTGAGTGCCAAGGTAGGTCTTTGAAGGTTGTCTCTTCTTTGCACCCATTCTGATCATCACAGGCTTCTTTGGAATTTCAGATCTCTTCTGTGCCATCTCTGTTGCCAAACTCTTTTGATAAGCTTCATTTAGCTCTGCAGCTAGAGCTTTTGCCATCTCCCTATCTTTCTCCACTTGAACTGTTTCTGCTTGCTCAAGTTCTGCTAGAGCTTCATCTGACTCAATCAACTTTTGCTTTTTAATTGGTTGGTCAGATTCCACTATCTTCTTTTTGCCTTTGTCCTTTCTTGTTAGCTTATCAACACTGACTTTATTGATAACCTCAGCATTATCTTTGATGACAATTCCTTTCGCCTTTGAAGTGACCTTAGGAGTATCATGTTTAGCTTTGATTAATGCTTCAGCTATCTCAATTTCTTCCAAATTTCTGCTAATGAGGTCAATTAGTACCTCTTGAACAATTTCTACTGCTTCATTTAATTCAGCAGCATTAACTGTTTCTGCTGCTTTTTCTTCTGTTACTGCTGCTTGTACATCAAACTCCCCCTCAACTCCATGTATCTCCCCCTTATTCTCAACATTCTCCATATTGACCTCAGCTTCTGACTCCCCCTTTTTGGGAGCATCATCCACTGGATTCCTTCTTCTGAGTACAAATATTTGCTTCTTTTTCTTGTGAATCACTTTCTTAACCAACTGCTTTAATGTGCTGATTTTTTTTTTCTTGCTGGTTGATGATGATCTTTTTGAGTTCATTGACAACCTTCTTTTGAGCATCCAGTTCAGTTGCCATTTTGGACATGGCAGAAACCAATTCATGGTAGTCATATCTATCCTCACCTTCTCCAGGAGTGTTAACCCCTTTTGATGGATCATTGGAATGTTTAATAGGGATCTCCAGCCATGCTGAAGCACCACCTATTCCCTTGGTTTCTTGGCACCCGGGACCTTTGGATAATTGCTCACCCAAAGTTGCCATGGGGAAGGTCTTAGTGATGTTACCACTGGCGTCCTGTGTGGTAGCAGGAGTAGTGGCAGCCTTCTCACCCACATGCTCATACATCTCCTTAGTGAGCACCTCCTTGGGGTTGGGAGACACCCTAGTGGTTTCCCTATGGATATTCTGTAATGGAGAATGCTCCATTAGAGGGCTTTGAGGTTCTGGGTTTGTAGGCGGTACAACAAGGGAAGGAGCCTTGTGTACCTTTCTCTTAGCATAGGTTTTGGTTAAAACTGGTGTTGGCTTAAGAACAAGGGACTGAGGAAGTGATATAGTGGTTGAAGGTTGGGTTTGGCTATCAGTGGGATGGTCTAGTGAGGGCCTTGACCCTGATGCCATACCTTCTTGGTTGTGGGACACCACCATCATTGTAGAGAATAATGGGGTGTCAACTCCTTCCGAGTCCTTGGCAGATCTTTTCATATTTGAAAAGACCTTGCCCTTAGGGATTTTAGGTACATATACCTCATTAAACTGAGGTATATCCGTCAATTCAGAGGTTATAACTGCCTGGACAAATCTTGGGTACAAATAGAAACTCTTTTTATTTCCCAAGTTTGACACTAGTTCATTGAAAATCATTTTGGAGAAATTATAAGCAGTGGACAAGTAGACCAAAGCATAAGCAATGGTACTGCTGAACTGACTCCATCCAGTAGTTTTTTTAGAAATACAGTGCATAAGGGTATGAACAAAGAAACGCCATTGGGGAGAAAAATTAGCTTTGTAAAATTTGAAAACACCCTGTTGGCCTTCATACCCTATTCTTGTGAGATGGGAAAACAACTCCTCATTAGAGATAGAGGTAATACCTGAGGCATCGTCTAGACGTAGACTAATGCGAATGACCTCTTCAGTGACTATCAAGGGTTTGTCACACACCCTTGTCTTGATAAATTGCACACCATTTTCAGTAACCGCGGTGGCATTGGCCCAAAATTGCTTCTGGTGCTCGATGAAGATTGGTGGTGACACAGTAAGAGCATATGCTATATGACTGGTCTTGAGAAAATCGACTATTTGATGGAATCCATCAGCCTGCTTCGGCTTTTGAAGCATTTCGATCTCTTTGTGTTCATCAATAAACGCCATGGATGCCATCGTTCTTGAGGATTCTTGACTGAAACACACTGGTTTATTGAGAGAAAAGAGTTAGAGAGAAGATGAACAATATTCAAAGAGTCGTTGTGAGCTTTTAGGCGGGCAAAGAGGGTATTTATATGATTCGGGAAAGAAGTAGTATTAACCCTATTTTCAGTTAAAGCAGTACTAACCACTTGCGGTATTAACTGAGAGCAGTAGTAACTAACTAGCTGTATTAACGAACTAGCAGTATTAACTACTAGCAGTATTAACACATACCTGAAGAAGTAACTCAGACTAGAAGTAGTAATAATGAACCTGCAGTAGTAACTTTGCACTGGCAGTATTAAAACTGCACTGGTAGCATTAACTATACTTACACTGTTGAAGCTTGTGTTAGTCTGAGCAGGGCAATAAACTCCCTGAGAAAGATGATTAGTAGCACCAAACAAAAGAAACAAATAACAGGTATACAAACACTTTTTAAACATGAGCTCATTCAGAATTGATCATGCCCACACTTGTAACCAAGAAAGTGAATCTACCCACATCAAAAGCTTTAGTGAATAGATCAGCAAACTGGTTATCAGTATGAACTTTAGCAACTTGAATAAGCTTCTTTTCATTGCAGTCTCTAATAAAGTGATACCTGATTTCAATGTGCTTTGTTTTGGAGTGCTTGACTGGATTGTTAACAATGCTAATAGCATTGCTATTGTCAATGAAGAATTGAGTGTGAAGAAAGGTTATCCCATAGTCCAACATTTGATTATGAATCCATAGAACCTGAGAACAACAACTTGCAGCAACAATGTACTCAGCTTCTGTTGTGGATAAGGACATTGTGGTTTGCTTCTTACACTGCCAAGATACTAGTCTTGCACCCAAAAGTTGACATCCCCCTGAAGTAGACTTTCTATCCATATTAGCACCACCCAAGTCACTGTATGAATATGCAATCAAATCAAAATTTGATTCATAAGGATACCAAAGACCTAATCTAGGTTGCCCTCTTAAGTATCTGAATATCCTCTTAACAACTTGAAGATGTGACTGCTTTGGCTTGACTTGGAATCTGGCACACACACACACTGGAAACATGATATCTGGTATTGAGGCTGTGAGATACATGAGAGATCCAATCATTGATCTATAAAGATGGACATCAACATCCTCCCCCTCAAGATCAGTAGTGATCTGTTTGTGTGTTTCCATTGGTGTGCTTGCTGGCTTTGAGTCTGATAAACCATACTTATCTAGGATGTCTTTCACATACTTTGACTGACTTATGAAAATCCCATCTTTCTGCTGTTTCACTTGAAGCCCAAGGAAGAAGGTGAGTTCACCCATTGAACTCATTTTGAAGCTCTTGTGCATCAACTTTTCAAAGTCTCTACACATCTGATCTTTTGTGGATCCAGATATGATGTCATCCACATAGATCTGAACAAGTAGGATGTCCTTCTTACTTCTTCTAATGAAAATGGTTTTGTCAATTATTCCTCTTTCAAACCCATTTTCCAAGAGATAGGTAGACAGAGTATCATACCATGCTCTTGGGGCTTGATGTAGACCATAGAGAGCTTTCTTCAGTTTGTATACTCTGTCAGGATATGATGGATTCTCAAATCCAGGGGGCTGACAGACATATACTTCCTCATCAATTGTTCCATGCAGAAAGGCACATCCATCTGGTATACCTTGAACTTCATAAATGAGGCATAGGCTAGAAACAGCCTAATTGCCTCTACCCGTGTAACTGGAGCAAACACTTCCTCATAGTCTATGCCTTCTTCCTGAGTGTACCCTTGTGACACTAGCCTTGCTTTGTTCCTGATTACTATTCCTCTCTCATCCTTTTTATTTCTGAAAATCCACTTGGTGCCAATTTCTCTATGACCTTTTGGAAGGTCCACCAAGTCCCAAACATCTTGCAATTTAAACTGTAACAATTCTTCTTGCATGGCTTCTATCCAAATTGAATCTTTCATTGCCTCATAAGCCTTCTTAGGCTCAATATGAGATAGAAAGCAAGAGAGTACTGTATATTGCTGATCCTGCAAATCTTGTATTCTGCTTTGATTCCTAGTCATCATAAGAGAAGTGATGTCTCCTATTACCAACTCAGGAGGATGATTCTCCTGAGTTCTTGACTGAAGACTAGGTTCTTCATTCATTCCCACATCTAAATTGGAATCATTTAAGTCAGCTGAGGGAATCTCATCAGCTGCTTCTGACTCTTCATGCTCTAAATTCTCCTCATCTCTTCTTTCTTCTTCACTCTGACTTGGTTTAGTAACAGTCTCCCTTTCACAGATTTCAACAGGGGTGATTGTAGGTATGGGAAAGATCACAGACTGAAGAATAATATCTTGTACTTGTTCATCCATTGATCCTCTACTTTCTGATCCTGCATGCTCATCACTACTGAAACCCAAAGAGTTAGTTAGTGAATCAATGTCAAATAACCACTGAGGACCTGAACCAATAAGATTTGGTGTGTTCTCATTGCATTTGACATTGTCACTTTCCTCAATTATTCTAGAAGAATAATTAAACACTCTGTAGGCCTTACTCGGAGATGAGTAACCAACAAGAAAACCATCATCTGCTTTGCTATCAAACTTTCCTAAGTGAGTTTTGGTATTGAGAATGGTACAAGGACACCCAAAAGGTTTGAAAAAACTAATAAATGGTTTTCTTTTATTTAAAAGCTCATATGGTGTATTGTTCTTAGGCTTGACTACTAGAACTCTGTTTTGGACATAGCAAGCAGTATTAACTGCTTCAGCCCAGAAAGTAATTGGAAGTTTTGAATCAGCTAACAGAGATCTAGCAGCTTCAATCAGTGTCCTATTCCTTCTCTCAGCAACACCATTTTGTTGTGGAGTCCTAGGAACACTGTATTGCCTCTCAATTCCTTTTTCCTCACAAAAGGTGTTTAGATCAAGATTTTTAAATTCAGTACCATTATCTGACCTAATGACTTTTACCTTTTGATTTGTTTGGTTTTCAATTCTTAGAATAAAGGATTTGATCAGACCACTTGTCTCATCCTTAGTCCTTAGAAAATATACCCAAGTAAATCTAGAGTAATCATCAACAATAACTAAGCAGTATGATTTCTTACCTATACTCATGATATTTGTAGGTCCAAACAGATCCATATGCAACAACTGAAGAGAAGAAGAAATTGTGTTCAACTCTTTGGACTTATGAGAAGTTTTGTGTTGTTTGCCTTTGAGACAAGCAACACAATGATCATCACATGAAAAGACTTTTGAAGGAAGACCTCTTACAAGGTTGTTTTTAACAAGTTTATTCATTGTTTTAAAGTTCATGTGATACATCCTTCTGTGCCAAAGTGATGATTCATCCAAAGAGGCTTTTGAAACAAGACAGTTTAGGGATGAATCATTTGAAACATTTTCCATGTCCAACTACCTTGAATCCAAAGAGGCTTTCTAGGAGTTCTTAGTAGTATCATCTTTTCATCAACTACCTTGAATCCAGGAGCAAGGATAATGCATTCTGAATCAGTGAATAATATACTATGCTTTTTGTCACAAACCTGTGATACACTTAACAGGTTGTATCTTAACTGTTCAACATAGAAAACATCTTCAAAGGTCATCTTACCTTCTGTTACATCTCCCTTACCACTGATTTTATCTCCATCTGGAGTATTACCAAAGGCAACATGCCCTCCATCAATTTTCTTGAAATTCTTGAGGCAAGCCATGTTCCCTGTCATGTGCCTAGAGCAACCACTATCAACATGCCAAATGCTCTTTCCCTTGAGCTGTTGGTTGCCCTGCACATAAGATAAATCAATTAGTATTGACTAGAAACCCAAGCCAAAGTGGTCTTGGGCCTCCCTTTCTCATCAAAGTACTTGCACTCCTTTTTGATGAGATTTTTAAATTCAGAAAACTCTTTACTGGAGTACTTTGTCAAGATGATTGGTCTAGAAGCATAAACACTAGAAGCAGTACTAATTTTAGAAGTACTAACAGAGTTAGCAACACTAACAGGTTTAGCAGTACTAACCTTGTTAGAAGCACTAACAGAGTTAGCAGCACTAACAGGTTTAGCAGTACTAACCTTGTTAGAAGCACTAACAGAGTTAGCAGTATTAACATTTGAAGAAGTACTAACAATGTTAGTTTTAGAAGTACTAAAACTCTCAACAGCACTAACATTGATAGCAGTAGTATTGCGTCTAGCAGCACTATCTTTGTCAGCAGTACTATTTGTGGTAGCAGTACTAACAGTTTTAGTGCTTTTGGGAACCCACATCTTGACACTCTCTTTTACAGTCTTTTTCTTCATGTGGCTTTTAGATTTAACTGGTTTCTTAGCCACATGGTTCCTTTCATTCTTCCTATAACCAAAGGGTTTTTGCACAGATCTTTGAAAATTTATCCTTTGGTTCATAGGATTAAAATAACAGTGCTTGGCAAGATGGTTCAATTTGCCACATATGAAACAAAGTTTTGGTCTAATGATTCTACTCAGATCAACTCCTTGTTTTTGCTCCCACTGATTATTCCAATTTCTTTGATTTCCCCTCCTTTTATCATGTTTTAGGGGCTCATATTTATTACCTACACACTGTTTGCAAGGAATAGGATTCACAACTGTAGTCTGCTTGTAATGGACCTTTTTAGACTTTCTCTCAGTTTTCTCAACACCCTCAGATTTGACCCAATCCCTTCCACCACCCTCATTGGTAAGAATGTTATTTTCTAAGGGAATCTCACCACTCACAGTGTTATCCTTACTCTTACCAGCTTCTTTCTTAGTCTTGTCCTTAACAACTACTTCATCTAAAGGATATACCTTAGTGGCTCCCTCATGCAAGTCCTTCCTATCCTTAGGCTCCAGCAAGTTTGATTTAGGAGGGATGTAGTTGTTATTGTATGGTGGTGGTGTGGTATTGTACCCAATTCCTGGTTTAAGCTTATCATGGATTTAGACCTTTAGCATAGAATCCATGGCTTTAGAAGCATATGAAAACTTTTCCACATCCAGCTTAACCTTGGCTAGCTCTCCTTTCAACTTTTCATTCTCCTCTCTAGACTTTGTCAGTTGGATTTCTAGATCATTTTTCTCCCACTTCCAGTAATTTGTATCATATGTGTGTTGAAGTTCATTGGCTTGGAACCCTTTAATTTGTTCCTCAAACCTTTCAACAATTTTCACATAGTCTTTTCTATGCTTTTCTAACCTCTTAAGGTCATCACTCATACTCTGGTTTTGATCCCTATACCTTTTCACAGTGTCTATGCAAGTTTGAGAACAGAGATTAGAATGTACCTCAGTTGGGAGATCAAATACCTCTGCCATGAGAGTTTGATTTTGAATGGCATCTTCTGCTTGATCACTCCAGTCAAACCCCATTCCTTATTGAGAAACAAGAGCTTGAGCAGAGTTTCTGTTCTGGTTGAAGCTTCCAATCTGAGCTTGTTGGTGGTTGTTTTGAGACATTCCACTTCTGCATTCCCTGGCAAAGTGTCCCTTCATGTGACACTTGTAGCACTCCACCATTGACTTATCAAAGCCTGCTCCATCTTCTCTTCTTTGGGAGAAGTTGTTCCTTCCAGTCCTTTTGATGAACTTCTTCACCCTCATAGACAGCATGGCCATCTGCCATTTAATATCCATCTCTTCAAGATCATCAGGATGAAGCTGTTCCAAGTCATCATTGATTAACGAAGAGTTACCATGGCTGGAAAGAAAGGCTTCAAAAACAGATTCATTGCCTTTTTCTTGATTTACTCCACTGGCAGCATTAACTGATTCAGGGTTAGCAGTATAATCAGTTGATGCTGATAGGAGTGCAACATTATTAACATATCCAGTAGGCTTCTTCTTTGCTTCCACTTCAGATTCAAACACTCTCAGATCATTGTACAGATCATCCAGTTCCTTTTCTTCCAACATGTCATTCTGTCTGAATGAGACAGTGTACATGGTCCATTCATCTCCAAGAGATCTGAGGAACTTTCGGTTGACATCATCTTGTTCCATCTGAACTCCAACAGTAGCCAACTCACCGATTATCTTATTGAATCTATCAAAAGTTTGAGTCATAGACTCATTCTTTGAAGATGTAAAATTCTGATATTGCTGCTTGAGAATATCCCTTTGATTCCTCTTAGTGCTCTTGGTGCCAGCAAATCTCCTCTCTAAAGCATTCCATAGAATCTGAGCATCAGTGCAGTGGTGAAACTGATGTTGATATTCATTAGGGATGGCCAAAAGCAGGGTGCTTAAGGCTTTCATCTCTAATTGTCTCACTTTCTTCTCAGCATCAGTTTTTGGAGGTGGTCTTCTTCCATCTTGTCCAATTTTACCTTCAGCAGAGGGACCATTCTCAACAATGTCCCACATAGAAAAGTCTGTAAGGAGGATGTACTGCTTGATCCTAATTTTCCACATGTCAAACTCATTCGGTTTGAGCATGGAAACCTTTGAAACAAGAGTACTGTTTGATTCAACTGTGTTGTCCATGATGAATGAAGGTTTCTGGGAATACTAGGCTCTGATACCACTTGTCAGGATCTGATTCTTAACAAGAATAATAAAACTCAGAAACAATATTAAAGAAGTTGCGGAAAAACACTTTAATATTCAAACTATCAATGTAACAGTAAAATATGAATCACAACTTGTAAACTTTATTTAATGATTAAAGTTACAAGCTTTCAAACAAAACCTCAATCTTGATGAACAGGCTCACCAAGACGAATTCTACTTCTCTAGAATTAGGATTGTAAACCTTGAGGTTAATTCTCTCTCTAAACAAAAACTTAGAAATCTCGTATCTTAAAACTATTCTAAATACATCTATACATATACTGAAAATAAAAGATAATTACAAAACTGAAAAGATCTTCAGTATATTCTTCCATAGTTATCTTCAACCTTCCATGATTATCTTCAAGCCTTGATCTTCGCATATCTTGATTACCACATAAGCAGTATTAAGTAACAGCAGCATTAACACTCTGAGCAGTATTAATTTCTTCAAGCAGTATTAATCTGGCTCAGCAGTAGTAACTTATCTCAGCAGTAGTAATCATGTTGTACTGGCAGCATTAATCATACTTAATCAAATCTTCAGTTCCCAACAACGATTAATCTGTCAAAAGTCCAGACTGACAATGAGGTGTATCTACTATCAAAAGCCCTGCTGCAACAAAGCTGGTTATGGCCTCGAAGGCTTTCTCACCTGAATTTTCGTAACATCAATAAACTGGTCACAGGAAAACTAGTCAAAGGACTTCTAGAGCTTAAGTATGAGAAAGAACATCTGTGCGCAGCATGTTAGAAGGGCAAGATGAAGAGAGCCGCTCATAAGCCGAAGCCTGAACCTAGTACAAGTTCTCCACTTGAATTGGTGCATATAGATCTCTGTGGTCCTATGCGTACACAAAGCATTAACGGCAAGAAATACGTGTTAGTGATTGTGGAAGATTATTCACGGTATACTTGGGTCAAATTTCTGAGTGTAGAACTCACAAGAAGATTTAAGCTCAGAACTCGCAAGCTTTATCCTGCGACAAGTAAGAACTCGCAAGCTTCAGTCTGAGAGTTCCTCACTTCTTTAGTGTAACTGTTTGCGACAAGTGGGTTCATAGGGTTTTGCGACAAGTACTTCTCTGTGGTTTGCGACTTCTGTACTTAGTCAATTTTGGCTATTTTCAGAATTTTTGGAAAATTTATGTTTCTGTGTTTAAAGATCAGTGCAAGTTTCAAGATGAATTCAAATAATGCTCATGCTATAGGAACTGGTGCCAAACCACCCGTTCTGTTCAAGGGTGAATATGAGCAATGGAAGGACAGATTTCTGGATTTCATAGACAGGCTAGAAAATGGAGAATTTATCAAACATTCAATTGATGAAGGTCTGATGAAACCAGTAACTGTTGTTGTACCTGATGAGGATAATGAAAGTTCAGATAGTGAAGATGGTACTGAGAATAGAGGTATAAAGACTAAAGAGATTGTGGTGGATTTTTCAAGCTAAACACCTGAGCAAAAGAAGAGATACAAGGCAGACAAGAAATCTAGATCTCTACTTCTTCAGAGCATACCAAATGATATCTACATAAAGATTGACAGCTACAAGGCTACAGCTAATAAGATGTGGGATCAGCTGGAGAAAATGATGATGGGATCAAAGATTGGTAATCAAATGAAGGTGGCCAACTGCATAAATAACTATGAAGAGTCCAAGGCTAAGTCTAGAGAATGTCTGGAGGACACATATGAATGATTTGTTTCTCTACTAAATGAGCTGGAAAAGAACAAGGTTAAAAAGAAGCAAATTGAGAACAATGTTAAATTTCTTAGTGTCTTGCAGCCAGAGTGGAAGAAACATACAAGAAGAATGAAACAGATGAAAGATTTGAGTGAGATCCCCTTACAAGAAGTCAATGAAACTCTGAAGAATAGGTAGAAGAGGAGAGAGAAGAGAAAAAGAAGAGTGAGAAGAAAGTTGATGATCGAGTTGCTTTTATGGTGGAGAAGAATAAAGAAAAAGATAAGAAAGATAAGAAGAAGAAAAAGAAGATTGTGGTTTCTAGTTCTGGTGATTCTGACAGTGGTGACTCTGATTCTGATGATGGAGAGAATCTTAAGCAAGCTATGTTGTTGCTTACCCGAGCGTTCCAGATGAAATTTTATAAGTCGGGTTCAAACAGTCAAAGGTACTATTCAGGGTCAAGGAACTATGAACACAAGGAAAAAGTGGAAGGTAGAAGGTTTAAGGAAAGGAGATCTGAAGGTAAATGTTATGTGGAAAGGAAGCCGAAAGAAAAGAGATATGTGAATCAGTATGTGGAGAAGAAAGTAGAAGAGCCAGTGAAATGCTATAACTATGGCAAAATAGGTCACTTTGCCAAGGATTGTCGGAAGCCAAAAGTCAGAAATTCTGAGTACTACAAGAACAAGATGCTTCTGGCCAAGCAAAAAGAGGCAGACAAAGCACTGATGGCAGAGGATGACCACTCCCTTGATTATTCTGAAACTGAGAGTGAAGGAGAAGCAACTGCTCACATGTGCTTAATGGGCAAGGAGGTCAAATATAATGAATCTAATGAAGAGACTTCCGAAGAGGTAAATAATTTTACTGAATCTGATTTTTTAAAGCAAATGGAAACCATGATGGTTGAGCTTCAGGACTTGCAAGCTAAGCTCAAAAAGGAGAAAATCAGAGTTGTGAAAAAGCGTCAAACATTTTTTGATCTCAACAAGGAAATTGCTGGGAACAAAAACTTGATTGACTCTTTGAACAAATCTGCTATTGTTTTTTGAAAAACAAAAAGCTTGTTTTGAAACTCAAATTTCTGAAACAGTTTCTAAATTTAAGAAGTCTGAACTTGAGAATAAAGAGTTTGTTGTCAATTATAATAAATTGCAATCTAAAAAAAAATCTTTGCAGAAAAAGATTAATGGTTTGGAAGCAAAACTTTATACTCGAGGTCAAACTGATCCAACCATTTATCTAAACAAACCAAAGGAAGTTACTGATTTCAAAGATAATTGCGGAATTGGTTACGATAACCCACATTATCTGAAGAAAGCAACCAGAAAGCAGCTAGCTTTATATAACTTTGATTTCTTTCAAGTGGATGACAAATGTCTTTATTTGAAACCCAAAATTGTTATAAAATCATCTGATGAAGTTGAGGCTAAGGAAGATGAGAACAGAAAGAACACAACAAAATGCAACTACCATTTTTCTATAAAAAACTAAATGATAGCTATATTTCTGAGCAACCAAAATTTCTATCAAACGATTATTTTCAAAGCTATTCTACTGAGGAGATGGAGGAAAAACCTGTTAAAGCAAAGATTTATGTTCCTCCACTCGTCTTGGAAAGCAAAAGTTCTGAGCTTGAAAACATCTTAGCGGAAGAAATAATTTTGGTTGATCTTGAAAAGTTTGTGTTTTCTACTATCATGATGAACACTAGTTTCAAATCTGAAGTCACAACTGATAAATCTGAATCAGAAAGAGTTTGTGAAAATAACTCCACTGATTCAGATGCATCTTCTTGTAAAGTTTTAATGGGAAATATTTTTACTAATCCTAAACCTTCAGATTGTGCTAAAATGTCTTATCAAAAGAAGTGTTCTCAAGAGCCAAATGATATCAAAATTTTAAATTCTTCCAAGGCACAACAATTTGATGATGATGTTGATGACTTGTTTGCGGTTGAAAATGATTTTTTAAATTCTGATGGGTGTTTGGATAAAAGTGTTGATAAATTTGATTTCAATGCTAAACTTACAGATCATACTTCTTTTGTGATTAATAATGTTGTTTTACCTAGTGTTTTTGAAAAAGGAAAAACAACAACTAAGGTTGATGATTAAGTTCATGTGAGTACCTATTACTCAAAAGGTAAGAAACAAAAGAAAATGCGCTCACAGAAACGGACTAACACAGGTAAACACAAACAAACACAAACTCTTAAATCTCATGTTTTTAACAAAGCTAAATTTTGTGTTTCAGAATTGAAAAAGAAAAAGTCTGAAGCGAGATTGGAGTAGAGACCAAAAAGGAAGATTGAAGAGACTACAAAATCATTTTCTGATTCAATATGTAATAGGACTTCTGATAGTTTTCCTGATGTAATTGGTCAAGTTGTTTCTCATGAAATAAAACTTGTAACTCTTTACAAGACTTACTCAATAAAGCAATTGATCCAATTATCTCTGTCTACTACTTAGTTTTCCACATATGGTCGAAATGATTTTGTGACTCGACAATATTCTGATTGTTGGTTTGGTACTTATTATATACTTCATTCTAATGGTTTTGAAAAACAAAGAGGACCCAAATTCAAATGGGTGCCAAAATCTTGTGCTAACATGAAAGGACCCATCTATAAATGGGTACCTAAACCTGTTGTTGTCTGATTTCTCTTGTGCAGATCCGTCATATGTGGTACTTGGATTCAGGATGTTCTAATCAGATGTAATCAGAAGTCATAATCCGTACTCCTTATCTCTTACTCCCCCTGCGATTATGCATCAGAAAATTTATCAGTGATAAACATATGCAGAAATATGAACTCCCCCTCAAATGTATGCAGATCATCTTAAATTTCTCCTCACACTCCCCTGAGATCATGAACAAAATAAAGAAATGAAGAAAAATAACAATAACGAAAACTTTAGTAGGTAAACACAGATTAAGTCTTGAGATTTAGCATACCAAGTTTTGAGACGAGAAAATTAAATCTCTTTTCATCGAGAGGCTTGGTAAATAAATCCGCAAGTTGATAATCAATGTTTACAAAGTAAAGTTTGATTGTACCTTTTTCGACATTATCTTAGATAAAGTGATATCGTACATCGATGTGTTTGGACTTTGTATGTTGAACAGGATTCGCAGATATGGCAATCGTGCTCTTCGAATCACAGTAGATCGGGATCTTGTTGTATTTGAAGCCATAATCTCAGAGTTGTGTTCTCATCCACAACACTTGAGAATAGCAGCTCGCCGCAGAGACATACTCTGCCTCAACTGTTGATGTGGATACATAGAGTTGTTTCTTTGAAGCCCAACTTACGAGTTTATCGCCCATAAATTGTATGTGACCTGACGTACTTTTCCTGTCAAGCATACAACCTGCATGGTCTACATCTGAATATGTTGTCAGTTCAAAACCTGTATCCTTAGGATACCACAGACCAAGATCTGCAGTGCCCTTAAGATATCTAAAAATTCTTTTAACTGTAGACAGATGGGATTCTTTTGGATTAGCCTGATATCGAGCAAATAGAAATGTAGAGAACATTATATCCAACCTACGAGAAGTTAAATACATTAAAGAACCAAACATCCCTCGGTAGGTTCTAACATCGACAACTTTTCCCGAAGGATCAGTGCCAATCTTAGTTCCTGGTGCCATCGGGGTTCCAATAGGTGTACAATTTTCCATTTTGAATTTTATAAGAATATCAAAAATGTACTTTAATTGATTAATAACCCGTTGAAAATTGTTTGACTTGTAATTCGCGAAAGAAATTCATCTCTCCCATCATACTCATCTGAAATCTGGACATCGTGAGGTTAGAAAAATTCTTACAGTATTTTGGATTTGTTGAGCCAAATATGATGTCATCCACATAAATCTGAATTAATATGATATCGGCTTTTTCCTTTTTGATAAACAAAGTAGTATCGATCTTACCTTTAGAGAAGCCAGACTTAGACTAGGAATTTAGATAAGACTTCATACCAGGCTCGAGGGGATTGCTTCAGACCATAAAGAGCTTTGTCCAGAATGTAAACATGATTCGGCTTTTCTGTATTGACAAAGCCTTCAGGCTGAGAAACGTAGACTTCCTCCTTCAAGATGCCGTTGAGAAAGGCAGTCTTCACGTCCATTTGGTAGACAGTGAAGTTATTATGAGCGGCATATGTAAGAAACATGTGGATAGCCTCGATGCACGCCACTGGAACATAAGTCTCGTCATAGTCAATACCTTCCTCTTGTCTATACCCTTTAGCCACTAGTCTTGCTTTATTTCTGATCACGATACCATCTTCGTTCTTTTTGTTTCTGAATACCCATTTTGTGCCGATTATAGTCTTTCCTTCAGTCTAAGGCACAAGTCTCCAGACTTTGAGTGCTTCGAACTCATTCAGCTCATCTTGCATCGCAGTCACCTAATCTGAATTGGCTAGAGCTTCAGATACACGTGTTGGCTCTACCTTGCTCATAAATGAGTCATGCATACACATATTTATTGTAGCAGACCTAGTTTGCACCGGTTTATATGGATCTCCAATGATCTGGCTTATCGGGTGCTCTTTGGTCCACTTATGTTCATGAGAGAGTGGATTTGATGTAGATTGATCATGATTCTCATCTAAGTATCCACTTTCAGTTTCTTCTTGTTCAGGGAGGAGTTCGGTTGATGTATTTGGTGCAGAAGTTTCAGTTGGTACAACATTATCTGGCTGTTGAGTAGACGTTACAATACAACCAACTGAGTCAGCAACTTCTGTCTTGACATTGTCATGTACAACTTTAACTGAAGGTGTAGTTGTTTGAACAGGAGTTTCTTGCTGAATCGGGGGAACGAATTCAATAGATACATCTGAAGTGATTGGATGATGACTGCTTGACTCTTCAGGTCTGTCAATCACAACAAATTTCGGCAATTTAGATCCAAGAAACTCATCATAAAAGAATTCAAACAATAAATCTAACTCTGATAAATGAGATGTAGAAGTTGATGGTTTATCAGAATTAGGTGCATTAACTACAGGTTCTGGACTTATTTGTCTAGAAGCTAACACTCCTGTAAGTACGGGTTCTAAAATGTTTTGTTCAGAAGCCAACTCTTCGTCGAATGTAACATTTACACTCTCTATGACAGCCTTTGACTTCTTCAAATAAACTCTGTAGGCTGCAGATGTTTGAGAATAGCCAATGAAAATGCCTTCGTCAACCTTAGGACTGAACTTGTTCAAATTCTTTTTGTCGTTCAGCATGAAGCACCTGCATCCAAAAATATGAAAGTGTTTAATGCTTGGTGTACGATTATTTATTAAAGCATATGGTGTTTTACCAAACCGACGGTGTATTATGGAACGATTTTGCGTGTAGCAAGCAGTCTATACAGCTTCGACCCAAAGAAACAGAGGTAGATCCGATTGGCTTAGCATAGTTCGAGCGGCCTCAACTAGCGTTCAGTTCCATCTTTCTACATCTCTGTTTTGTTCAGGCGTTCTGGCAGCAGAATACTGATGTGTTATCCCGACCGATTCGAGATAATCTTCTACAGTGCTATTTTTGAATTCTGTGTCGTTGTTTGTTCGAAGAAGCTTGACTGGCTTTTGCGGATTCACTTGGGTAGTCTTTAAGAAATTGATGATGACTTCAGGCGTCTCATCCTTTGATCTCAGAAATTTGACCCAAGTATACCGCGAATAATCGTCCACAATCACTAACACGTATTTCTTGCCATTAATGCTTTGTGTACGCATAGGATCGTAGAGATCCATATGCATCAATTCAAGTGGAGAACTTGTACTAGGTTCAGGCTTCGGCTTATGAGCGACTCTCTTCATCTTGCCCTTCTCACATGCTTCCAAAGATGTTCTTTCTCATACTTAAGCTCTAGAAGTCCTTTGACTAGTTTTCCCGTGACCAGTTTATTGATGTTACGAAAATTCAGGTGAGAAGCCTTCGATGCCATAACCAGTTTTGTTGCAGCGAGGCTTTTGATAGTAGACACACCTCATTATCAGTCTGGAGTTTTGGCAGATTAATCGTGTAGAGATTTGACTTTATAGTGCCGACCAAGAGTTCCTTACCGTCTTCAGTACGCACAGAACACCTCTTGGCCTTGAAATTAACCTTTAGGTCTTTGTCAAAAAACTGTCCAATGCTAAACAGGTTATGTCCTAATCCTTCCACGTAGCTCACCTTCGTAATCGTCACATTGTCTTGAATCACGTCACCATATCCCAAAATTGGTGAAAACTGGTCGTTCCCGAATCGCACGTTCCCACAGTATTTCTCTGTATAATTAGACAAAATATCTTTCTGCCCAGTCATATGTTTGGAGCAACCAGAATCCAAGTACCACATATGACGGGTCTGCATAGGAGAAATCAGGGAACAACAACTTTAGGTACCCATTTAAATGTGGGTCCTTTCAGATTAGCGCAAGATTTTGGCACCCATATAAATTTGGGTCCTCTTTTGTTTTGAAAACCATGAGAAGTTTTAGAATTATAAACATGATAAGTACCAAACCAATCATCAGAATATTGGCAAGAAACAAAATCATTCCGTCTAAATTTAGAAAACTTAGTAGTAGACCGAGATAGTTTGAGTAATTGCTTTATTGTATACTTCTTGTAAGGAATTACAAAGTTTTGTTTATTAGAAGCAACAGTACCAATTACATCAGATAAACTATCAGTCTGTCTATTACAAACAATTTCAGGACATGATTCTTCATTCTCATCAATCTTCTGTTTTGGTCGCCACTCAGTTCGTTCTTCCGACCTTTTCTTTTTCAACTCTGAAATAAAAGATTTAGATTTGTTAGGAAAAACAAATTTCTGAGTTTGTCTTTTCTTAAGCTTACCAGTGTTAGTCCGTTTCTGTGAGCGTCGTTTCTTTTGCTTCTTACCTTTCTCATAGTATTCAATACTGACATAAACTGATTCACCAACCTTGGTTGATGGTTCACCTATTTCATACACACTAGGTAAAGCTTCAGAGTTAATAATAAAAGAAGAATGATCTGGAAGTTTAGCATTAAAGACAAACATACCAACACTTTCATCAACACACCGATCATCAGAATTTAAAAAATCATTTGCATACGCAAATGAGTCATCAAAATCATCTTCCGAAGTTTGAGGTGCCTTAGAAGATATTGAACACTGATTGGATTCAGATTTAAAAACAATGTTCTTTATTACAGTAGAAAATACACTTTGTTCAATGTGAACCAAAATTCTTTCATCAGATAAAACATTTTCAAGATCCATTATTTTTCTTTCTAATACGAGTGGAGGAATGTAAATCTTAGCTTTAATCGGTTTTGCCTCCAACTCTGTAGTAGAATAACTAGCAAAATAATCATTTGAAAGAAACTTTGGTTTTTTTGAAAGATAACTGTCATTCAAATTTTGATAACAGAATGGTAGTTGCATTTTCTTGGTATTCTTTCAATTTTCATCTTCTTTGGCTTCTACCTCATCAGGTGATTTGGTAACAAATTTGGGTTTCAAATGAGGATATTTACCAGCCGCAAATAGAAAATCAAAGTTATATAAAGCTGGTTATTTTCTGATTGCTTTCTTTAGATAATGTGGGTTATCGTAACAGAGTCCCCACTTCTCTTTAACATCAACTTCCTCATTAGGTATGTTTAAGAAAATGGTTTGATCTGTTTATCCTCTAGCATATAATTTGGCTTCCAAACCATTTACCTTTTTCTCTAAACTCTTGTTTTCAACCTGCAATTTATGAGCTTTTAGAACACATTCTTGTTTCTCAATATCAGACTTTGTAAGTTTAGAAACAATTTCAGAAATCTTATTTTCAAAACAATCTTTTTGAAGTTTAAAATCAGAAGCATATTTGTTCAGAGAGTCAATCAAACTTTTGTTCCCAACAAGTTGCTTGTTGAGTTCAAAAATAGTTTGACGTTTCTTCGCAAATCTGCTCTTTTCCTTTTTCAGTTTAGATTGAAGGTCTTGAAGCTCGATCATCATGGCTTCCATTTTATTTACAAAATCAGATTCGAAAAAGTTAAGTACCTCATCAGATGTTTCTTCATCTGTCTCATCATACTTCACCTCCTTGCCCATCAAGCACATGTGTGTTGTTTCTTCTGTTTCTTCCTTATCGGAATAGTCCAGCTAGAACTCGTCCTCAGCCATTAGAGCTTTTCCCGCTTCTTTCTTTTTGGCTAAGAGCATCTTCTGCTTGTAGTAGTCGGAATTTCTGAGTGTAAGCTTCCGACAGTCCTTGGCATAATGACCAACCTTCCCGCAGTTGTAGCACTTTATCAAATCATCACTCTTGTTCTCAGTACCATAATCATTCACAAATCTCTTCTTCTCTTCAGTCTTTCTTTCTCCAAACCTCTTATCCTCAAATCTCTTTCCTTGAACTCTTTCCCGATGTTCGTGATTCTTTGATCCAGAGGAGTATCTCTGACTGTTCGAACCCGACTTCTTGTAAAATTTCTTTTGAAATGCACGGGTCAGCAGTAGCATCGCTTGTTTCAGATTTTCTCCGTCATCACTATCAGAGTCTTAATTAGTAGAATCATCAGAACTAGAAACCACAACTTTCTTCTTCTTCTTCATTTATTTCTTTTCCTTCTCTTTCTGACTAGCTACTAAGGTTATGGGATCTACAACTTTCTCAGCCTTCTTCTTCTCACTTCTTTTCTCTTCTACCTCTTCCTCATTTCGTCTCAGTGTTTCATAAACTTCATGAAGTGGGATATCACTGAGATCTTTCATCTGTTTCATTCTCCTTGTGTGTTTCTTCCACTCTGGTTGGAGAATGCTGAGGAATTTGACATTGTTCTTGATTTGCTCCTTTTTGACTTTATTTTTTGAAAGCTCATTTAGAAGATGAACAAATCTATCGTAAGTATCCTCAAGGCTCTCATTCTCCTTAGCCTTAAATTCCTCATAGCTGTTAATGCAGTTAGCTACCTTCATTTGGTTTCCAACCTTTGAACCCATCATCATCTTCTGAAGTTGATCCCACATCTTCTTAGCATTGGCTTTGTAGCTGTCGATTTTAATGTAGATCTCATTGGGTATGCTCTGTAAGAATAGAGATCTTGCTTGCTTATCAGCCTTGTATTTGCTCTTTTGTTCTTCAGTGTACTGGGAAAGATCTTTCGGAACCGTCTTTGTCTTTTTAACTCTGTCTTCATCTTCATCTTCACTGTCCGACGATTCATCATCTGGTATCTCAATGGTAAGAGGTACCATTGGACCTTCCATAATAGACAAGCGAATGTTTTCTCCGTTTGCATGTCGGTCAACAAAGTCAAGGAACCGGTCTTTCCACTGTCCGTATTCTACTTTGAACAGTACCGGAGGCTTTACGTCTGTGCCAATTGAAAATGCGTCCTTGGAAGTCATCCTGATTCAAAGATATATAATAAGAACTTGACAATGATCGTTAGTCCAAGTGAAATTAGGAAACAGAATAATTTTCATAAATTAAATTTCCAAAAATATCCTAAGTATATAATTTGCATAATACTGTGAATCACAAAGAATTCGTATGCAGAATTCGCATACAACACTATCTCTTAGAATTCGCACATAAGCTTATTTCAGAATTCGCATACAACAGAATTCGCATGAAGTGTTATGCGAGTTCTAGACTTGAATTTTTTTTTTTGAAAAAAATAAACTTTTCGCATACAAAACAATACAAATTCTTCTCTTAAAAAAACAGGGAATTCGTAACACACACTTATACAAATTCTGACATTTCGCATACAAAGTTATGCGAATTATGTCCTTTGAAAATATTCACATACACTTTTCGCACAAATAGCTTATGCGAATTCTGGCAATTTTTAGAAACATTTATGCGAAATCTAATTATTATGCGAAAACCAATGAGTCTGTGAGATCTTGGTCCGAGTTCTTGAGGGTTCTGCGAGTTCTTCAGATCTTCGACCAAAATACACTTTGATCTACTCAAAATCCCATCTAAACTTCAGTTTTCAATCCGAAACTTCGACAATTAGTCCACTAGAACAACTAGAAATGATTACAATCAAAGAATTTTTAAAAAGAACACTTAAAGATACAAATCAAACCAATTACAGTGCAATGAACTCGTTGACTCAAAACTCATGAAATTTCAAAATTGACGATCAATTACAGTGCAAATTACTAACAAACCAATACAAGATCGATCTAGAACATAAAACGAACTCAATTTAATCAATTACAACTCAAATTACACACAAAAAATCCAAACTCGATCAAGACTCGATGAATAGTGCGAAAACCATTTTACTCGACTGATTTCAACTTGGATTTGCTCTGATACCAATTGATATGTCCCTGAAATCAGGTTCTGATTGCAATTCTATTAATCAAGATGACAAGAATTCAGATTAACAAACAACCTGATTCAATTCCAATTAATGAATTCGTATACAAGCTTTCAGACCACTTTCTCTCTCTACAAGTCAGTCTCTATGTACACGATCTAACTTGCAACTACTAAGACTTCTAACAACTAACTACAACTTCTAGCCACATATCTATAAGAGACACACGAACTTACAAAACAATTAACGACAAAACACACATTTACAAGACTTTGACTTTTGACTTTATTACAAGTTGACTTTGACTTTGCTTTGAGAGTTGACTTTGAGCTTTTACTTAGATTGACTTTGATCTTTAGACCTCATGATCTTGTATCCAACAAATATATGTTCTAACACTTTAGAAAGTAAACACACTACATTATCAGTCTTGACATTTGACAGATTGATCGTGTAGAGGTTTGACTTTCGTGTCCCGACCATGAGTTCTTTGCCATCTTCAGTTCTAACACAACATCTCTTGGCCTTGAAATTTACCTCTAAATCCTTGTCACAGAACTGACCAATGCTTAATAGATTGTGTCCTAATCCTTCAACATAACTCACCTTCTTTATCGTTAAGTTTTCTTGCACAATATCTCCCTATCCCAAGATTGGTGAAAACTAGTCATTTCCAAATCTTACGTTGCTGCAAAATTTCTCTGTATAATTAGATAAAATATCTTTCTGTCCTGTCATATGCTTGGAACAACCTGAATCTAAGTACCACACATGACGGGTCTGCACAAGAGAAATCAGACAACAACAGGCTTAGGTACCCATTTATAGATGGGTCCTTTCGAGTTAGCACAAAATTTTGGCACCCATTTGAATTTGGGTCCTCTTTTCTTTTGAAAATCATTAAAAGAATAAACATGATACGATCCAAACCAACAATTAGAATATTGTTTAGTCACAAAATCATTTCGGCCATATGTGGAAAACTGAGTAGTAGACGGAGATAATTAGATCAATTGCTTTATTGAGTAAGTCTTGTAAGGAGTTACAAGTTTTATTTTATGAGAAGCAACTTGACCAATTACATTAGGAAAACTATCAGAAGTCCTATTACATTTTCAATCAAAGAATGATTTTGTAGTCTCTTCAATCTTCCTTTTTGGTCTCCATTCCAATCTCGCTTTAGACTTTTTCCATTTCAATTCTGAAACACAAGATTTAGCTTTGTTCGAAACATGAGATTTAAAAGATTGTATTTTCTTGTGCTTACCTTTGTTTGTCCGTTTATGTGAGAGCCTTTTCTTATGTTTCTTACCTTTAGAATAATTGGTACTCACAGGAACTGAATCATTAACCTTAGTTGATGTTTCTCCTTTTTCAAAAACACTAGGTAAAACAACATAATTAATCACAAAAGAAGTATGATCTGGAAGTTTAGCATTGAAATCAAATTTATCAACACTTTTATCTAAACACCCATCAGAATTTAAAAATCATTTTCAACCGTAAACAAGTCATCAACATCATCATCAAATTGTTGTGCCTTGGAAGAATTTGAAAATTTGATATCATTTGGATTTTGAGAACACTTCTTTTGATAAGACATTTTAGCACAATCTGAAGGTTTAGGATTAGTAAAAATATTTCCCATTAAAACTTTACAAGATGATGCATCTGAATCAGTGGAGTTGTTTTCACAAACTCTTTCTGATTCAGATTTATCAGTTGTGACTTCAGATTTGAAACTAGTGTTCATCATGACAGTAGAAAACACAATCTTTTCAAGATCAACCAAAATTCTTTCTTCCGCTAAGATGTTTTCAAGCTCAGAAATTTTGCTTTCCAAGACGAGTGGAGGAACATAACTCTTTGCTTTAACAGGTTTTTCCTCCATCTCCTCAGTAGAATAGCTTTGAAAATAATCGTTTGATAGAAATTTTGGTTGCTCAGAAAGATAGCTATCATTTAGATTTTTATAGAAAAATGGTAGTTACATTTTGGTTGTGTTCTTTCTGTTCTCATCTTCCTTAGCCTCAACTTCATCAGATGATTTTATAACAAATTTGGGTTTCAAATGAGGACATTTGTCAGCCACTTGTAAGAAATCAAAGTTATATAAAGCTATATGCTTTCTGATTGCTTTCTTCAGATAATGTGGGTTATCGTAACCAATTCCCCAATTATATTTGAAATCAGTAAGTTCCTTTGGTTTGTTTAGATAAATGGTTTGATCAGTTTGACCTCGAGTATAAAGTTTTGCTTCCAAACCATTAATCTTTTTCAGCAAAGATTTGTTTTTAGATTGCAATTTATTATAATTGACAACAAACTCTTTCTTCTCATGTTCAGACTTCTTACATTTAGAAACTGTTTCAGAAATTTGAGTTTCAAAACAAGCTTTTTGTTTTTCAAAAAACAGTAGCAGATTTGTTCAAAGAGTCAATCAAGTTTTTGTTCCCAGCAATTTCCTTGTTGAGATCAAAAGTTGTTTGACGCTTTTTCACAACTCTGCTTTTCTCCTTTTTGAGCTTAGCTTGCAAGTCCTGAAGCTCAACCATCATGGTTTCCATTTGCTTTAAAAATCAGATTCAGTAAAATTATTTACCTCTTCGGAGGTCTCTTCATCAGATTCATTATATTTGACCTCCTTGCCCATTAAGCACATGTGAGCAGTTGCTTCTCCTTCACTCTCAATTTCAGAATAATCAAGTGAGTGGTCATCCTCTGCCATCAGTGCTTTGTCTGCCTCTTTTTGCTTGGCCAGAAGCATCTAGTTCTTGTAGTACTCAGAATTTCTGACTTTCGGCTTCCGACAATCCTTGGCAAAGTGACCTATTTTGCCATAGTTGTAGCATTTCACTGGCTCTTCTACTTTCTTCTCCACATACTGATTCACATATCTCTTTTCTTCCGGCTTCCTTTCCACATAACTTTTGCCTTCAGATCTCCTTTACTCAAACCTTCTACCTTCCACTTTTTCCTTGTGTTCATACTTCCTTGACCCTGAATAGTACCTTTGACTGTTTGAACCCGACTTATAAAATTTCTTCTGGAAGGCTCGGGTAAGCAACAACATAGCTTGCTTAAGATTCTCTCCATCACCAGAATCAGAGTCACCACTGTCAGAATCACCAGAACTAGAAACCACAATCTTCTTTTTCTTCTTCTTATCTTTCTTATCTTTCTCTTTCTTCTTCTCCACCACAAAAGCAACTCGATCATCAACTTTCTTCTCACTCTTCTTTTTCTCTTCTCTCTCCTCTTCTACCTCTTCCTCAGAGTTTCATTGACTTAATGTAAGGGGATCTCACTCAAATCTTTCATCTGTTTCATTCTTCTTGTATGTTTCTTCCACTCTGGCTGCAAGGCACTAAGAACTTTAACATTGTTCTCAATTTGCTTCTTTTTAACCTTGTTCTTTTCCAGCTCATTTAGTAGAGAAACAAATCATTCATATGTGTCCTCCAGACTTTCTCTAGACTTAACCTTGGACTCTTCATAGTTATTTATGCAGTTGGCCACCTTCATTTGATTACCAATCTCTGATGCCATCATCATTTTCTCCAGCTGATCCCACATCTTCTTAGTTGTAGCCTTGTAGCTGTCAATCTTTATGTAGATCTCATTTGGTTTGCTCTGAAGAAGTAGAGATCTAGCTTTCTTGTCTACCTTGTATCTCTTCTTTTGCTCAGGTGTATAGCTTGAAAAATCCACCACAATCTCTTTAGTCTTTATACCACTATTCTCAGTACCATCTTCACTATCTGAACTTTCATTATCCTCATCAGGTACAACAACAGTTACTGGTTTCATCAGACCTTCATCAATTGACTGTTTGATAAATTCTATATTTTCATGTCTGTCTATGAAATCCAGAAATCTGTCCTTCCATTGCTCATATTCACCCTTGAACAGAATGGGTGGTTTGGCATCAGTTCCTGTAGCAAGAGCATTATTTGAAGTCATCTTGAAACTTGCACTGATCTTTAAACATAGAAACATAAAATTTCCAAAAATTCTGAAAATAGCCAAAATTGACTAAGTACAGAAGTCGCAGACCACAGACAAGTACATGTCGCAAAACCCTATGAACCCACTTGTCGCAAACAGTTACACCAAAAAAGTGAGGAACTCTCAGGCTGAAGCTTGCGAGTTCTTACTTGTCGTAGGCTAAAGCTTGCGAGTTATGAGCTTAAATCTTCTTGCGAGTTCTACACTTAGAAAAATTTCATATAATCAAATTGTCGTAATGCGTACGAGTTCTATATTTAGAAAAATATCGATCAAACAACTTGTCCTAGACACATGTCGTAAGCTTTGTCTTGCGAGTTCTTGAACTTGACACAGACCGAAGACTATGAACAGTAACTTGTTGCAGATAGTGGTTTGCGAGTTCTTGGTTGTCGCAAACTGAAGGATGCAAATTCTTGACCTTGTCAAAGGTCGAGCTCTGCGAGTTATTGCCTTAGAAAAATTTCAACAAACAAAAGGTCAAGAAGCTTGCGAGTTCTTCAGAATTCGTACACAACAGTCTGCGAGTTCTTCAGATGAACGTTACGAGTTCTTCAGATGGTGCTTGCGAGTTCTATATATCTTGAGAGTTCTTGGCAACTTTGAGTATGTGATCACTATTAGACCCTAACTCCTTCAAATCTGAGAATTTGAACACCAATTTTTGCAGATTTCTTCTCGATCACACTATGAACAACTTTGTAGTTCATGATTTCAACAAACAAACACTTAAAAACAGAATTCGATCCATACACAGACTATCCAAACTTTCGAACAAAAAGTTACAAAAATAAAAAATTCACACAGATTTGATGTGAATTGGACTATGCTAAACAAACAAAACTTGTTCTAGAATTAAACCGAGTACAATGCAACTAAATTCGGATAAAAAAACATCAAGAAATCATCAACTTCGAATCTTGACAGTTAACTTTGCGAGTTCTTGAAAAATTCGACAAATCTTTAATTCTTGATCTGATTTCTGATTCTATGCTTGCTCTGATACCAATTGTGAGTCCCAAATGTGCAATATCAATCAAGATGAACAACAATCAATCGACGCAATTGCCATATATTGAATCTCAAATATCACAGATTACAATTCTCTCTCAAACTCAATATTTCTCTCTCTAAGTTGTGTATTTTCTCAAAGTGCTCTTCTAAGTGCTACTTAGTGCTCCTCACAAATACAAAGAAACAAAATATTTTTATACCACAAGCTTACAAAGACAAAACTAAACTAGTTGACTTATTACAAATACTTTGATTTTCCTTTATTACGCTTGACTTTGACTTTTGCTTTAAGAGGCTTTGACTTGAGATTTGACTTTGATTCTCATTCTTCATGATCTTGGATCTAACATATTTATGCACTAACAGGTACCTTCGCCGCGATATTGACACTGCGACAGTGCCCCAGGCATAATCGTCGGGCACTGTCACCCCCTTTGTACCGTAACCTGTTAGATGGTAGCGATAGTGACACCGGGGACAATGACCATGTGACTATCGCATGGCACTGTTGCCCAAGCCTTTCAGGCTCCGAATTTTAAATGTTTTCGAATGCGAATCAGGTCCCGATGCATACAAACTACAACTGAGACATATGGCACACAAAATCGACATACGGGGGACATTGAGATATAAAAATATGATGTAAAACCTTACCGAAAATTCCGAGCGTTACAATCCTTCCCAACTTGGAACGGATTTTGTCCTCGAAATCGACCCTCACCCAAAGAGGTGAGGGTATCTCCTCTTCATGTCTTCCTCCATTTCCCAAGTCATGTTGGCCCCCGGTGATGCTTCCATTGGACCTTGACCATTGTGACTTCTTTGTGACGGAGTTTCTTGGACTTTTTTCCAAAATGGCGTCGAGTTCCTCAATGCAATGATTACCCTCATCCACTCTTATCTTCGAAGGGGGAATAATACTCTCCTCTTCCGCCAAACATTTTCGGAGATAACACACGTGAAATGTGTTGTGGATTCCATTCATCTCGGGTGGAAGCTCGAATTGGTAAGCTTGGAGTCCAACACGTTTGGTTATGATGAATGGTCCAAGAAATCGAGGACTCAACTTTCCCCACTTCCCGAACCGGATGATTCCTTTCCACGATGATACTTTTTGCATAACCCGATCACCCGCTTGAAATTCCACCGATCGTCGCTTCTTATCCGTATAACTCTTTTGCCGGTCTTGGGCCTCCTTCAAGAGTTCTCGGATACCCTTGACCTTATCCGTGGTTTTTTGGTTAATCTCGGGCCCGACAAATTGTTTCTCACCCACCTCTAACCAACAAACCGGAGTCCGACATTTTCGGCCATACAAGGCCTCGAATGGGGCCATATCAATGCTAGAATGGTAACTATTGTTGTAGGCGAACTCCACTAAAGGTAAGTGTGTGTCCCACTTCCCGCCAAAGTCAATAATACATGACCTTAGCACATCCTCAAGTGTTTGAATGGTTCGCTCGCTTTGACCATCGGTTTAGGGGTGGCAAGATGTGCTCAACTTCACCCTAGTCCCCAACTCTATCTGAAGGTCGTCCCAAAAATTGGAAGTGAAATGTCTATCACGATCTAACACAATATACAAAGGTACATCATGTCTTCAGACTACTTCGTCGATGTAGAGTTTAGCCAGCTTGTCCATCGATCCACCACCACCCATATGGTATCGTGCCCTCTAAGAGTCTTCGGTAACTTGGTCATGAAGTCCATGGTGATGTGTTCCCCACTTCCATTAAAGTATTTCCAAGGATTGGAGACTTACGTACGGCCGTTGGTGTTCGACTTTGACTTGATGGCACGTCACACATCGCTCCACGTAATTTGCTACATCCAACTTCATGACGGGACACCAATAGTTAAGTTTCAAATCCCGGTACATCTTTGTACTCCTCGGGTGGATGGAGTACTTGGACTTATGGGCGTCTTCCATAAGCAATTCACGATTACCCCCGATCTTGGGTACCCATACTCGCCCTTCGAAGAGCTTCACCCCACGCCCATCTTCGATCAAGAGCAGGTGTTGTTTCACCATCACCTCGCTCTTTATATTTTCCTTTCTAAGAGCTTCCTCTTGAGATGCCTTGATTTTCTCGATTAGGCTTGACACCAATTCGATTAGAGAGAGAGGCTCACAGACTAATACTATGCTCTTTTCTACTTAGAGCATCTTCCACCACGTTTTCCTTTCCGGGGTGATAGAGTAGCTCACAGTCATTGTTATTTCGGAGTTCTAGCCATCTCCTCTGCCTCATATTCAACTCTTTCTGGTCGAAGAAGTGTTTTAGACTCTTATGATCGATCTAGAGGGTGCACTTAGCGCCATAGAGATAATTCCGCCAAAGATTTAGCGTAAAAACTACCGCCGCCAACTCTAAGTCATGGGTAGGGTAACTCTTCTCATGAATCTTAAGTTGTCTCGATGCATCGGCTATCACCTTTCCCCATTGCATCAAGACACAACCCAAGCCCATTTTCGAGGCATCGCTAAAGACCAGGAAATCCTTGGTTCCTTAGGGTAAGGATAGGATCGGTGCCTCGCATAACTTCTTCTGGAGAGTTCGGAAGGCTTTCTCTTGGGTATCCGTCCACACGGACTTCACATTCTTCTTGGTAAGAGCGGTCAAAGATGAGGCAATCTTTGAGGAATCTTAGATAAATGCCGCTAGACCCAAGAAGCTCCGAATCTCGGATGGACTCTTTGGAGGTTCCCAATTCATCATGGCCTCGATTTTCCAAGGATCCACCTTTACTCCATCTCGAGTGACAATGTGTCCTAATAATTGGACTTCCTTCAACCAAAAGTCACATTTTGAGAACTTGGAGTAAAGTTGCTCTTTTCTCAAGACCTCAAGGACTTCGCGAAGATGTTGATCATGCTAGACCTCATTCTTGGAATAGACAAGAATATCGTCAATGAATACGATTACTGACTTGTCGAGGAATGGTCCGCACACACGGTTCATTAGGTCCATGAATACCACCGGTGCGTTGGTCAATCCGAAAGGCATGACCAATAATTCATAGTGACCGTACCAAGTCTTAAATGCCGTTTTCGGAATGTCTTTGCTCCTCACCCTTACTTGGTGATACCCGAATCGAAGGTCGATTTTCGGAAAGTAACCCACTTCTTGGAGTTGATCAAATAAATCGTTGATCATCAGGAGTGGGTATTTGTTCTTCACGGTTACCTTGTTCAACTCCCGATAATCGATGCACATTCTCATCGTGCCATTATTCTTCTTGACGAATAAGACCGGGGCTCCCCAAGGCAAAGACCTAGGCCTTATAAAGCCCTTCTCGAGGAGATCTTGGAGTTGAGACAATATTTCTTGCAATTCGGAAGGAGCCAACCGGTCGGGAGCCCTGGCGATTGGAGCCACTCCTGGGACAAGATCGATCCGAAATTCAACCTGTCTTTCCGGCGGCAAGCCGGGTAGGTCATCCGGGAAAACGTCAGGGAACTCTTGCACCACTTCCACATCCTCGAGTTTCTTCTTTTTAAGCTTGGCGTCCAACACATAGGCTAGAAAGGAACAACACCCTTCACTAAACACCTACGTGCCTTAGTCATGGTGATGATGGGTACGTCGCCCTTCCTCCTCTCACCATAGACAACCACATCAACCCCATCGATAGTCGGAAATCGAATCAATTTCTTGGATCACAAGATTTCTACTTGATTCTTGGCCAACCAATCCATCCCAACCACCATATCGAATCCCCCAATGGTCATTGGCATGAGATCGATTGAGAATTTCTTCCCTCCAATCTCTAAGGTCCAACCCCGTAACAACTCATGGACCACTACTTGACAACCGTTAGCTATCTAAACAACTAAGGCATCATATAACATGTCAGTGGCCATCGAAAGGTTTTGGCAAAACAAATTGGATACAAAGGAAAAACTGGCACCAAAGTCAGACAATATGAGAGCGGGTTGTGAGTTGACAAGAAACGTACCCGGAACGACGTCCGGTGAAGCCTTCGCCTCAGCGGCGGTCATCTGGAGAGCCCTCTCTGCACCCTTAGAGGGTTCTCCTTTTTACCTTGCGGTCCTCCTACCTTAAACATTGGGCATTCGCTCCGGATGTGGCCCAGTTCTTTGCATTCATAGCATATGACCCCTCGGGTCGGGAAAATTTCACGTACATGCCCCACATTACCACACTTGAAATAATTCATCCTGCTAGAGTTGCACGGACCGAAATGTTTACTTCTGCACTTTGGACACCACCTAAATTCCTACCTAGGCTCGGCCCCCCTATTGATGCTGTTGTTGAAAGCTCGTGGTTTCTTGGAGGGAAAGGAGTTGCCTTCCCATTTTCTCTTCTTGGTCTCCCTGACCCTCTCCTCGCGACTCTGAGCATAAACATCCTCCATGACATTTGCCTATTCATTGGCCTCACGAAGAGTAGAGGGCTTGGCGTTGCGAACCATGGACATCATGTCCGCTGGAAAGCCTTTCAGATACGCCTTCACCTTATCATTTCCAGTTGGGGGCGCATGCCTCACCAGATCAAGCTTCTCAACGAATTTCCTTGAATAATCTCTCACCGATATATTAACCTTCTTGAGGGCTCGGAACTCATCAACAATCCAATCCATCGCCCTCTCATTGCAATACTCTTACATGATCTTCTTCATGAATGCATCCCAAGACAACTGGGCAAGAATGATAGCATCGAGGGTGGACCTAGTGACCTTCCACCACCGATGTGCCGGTCCTCTAAGCATTTGGGAGGCGAATCTTACTTTTTGATCTTCTCCGCACTCGTTGGAACCGAAAGCTTGCTCGATCGCCTGGATCCAGTTCATACACTCAACTGGGTTATCGGATACTAAGAACTCGGGCGGTTTACTAGAAAGGAAGGTTTTGTAGGAGCAACTCTTTCCGCCCCTCTGAGCACCGATAACAACGTGCTCTTCCGTCCTGAACCCATTTTCAGTACCACCCGAACCGGCCACCGCATTCTCAACAACTACCTTTGTCCTCCGGAGACTATCATTCCTATCCTCCAAATCTTCAGGAATGCCTCTTGTTGCTTCTCCATAGCCAACGTCACCATCTACATGACGTTGGCCATCATATCGGCTTGAGGGTTTACCTCTCGAATGACAGGGTTCGAGGATGCCAAATCCACTCTGGGTATGTGCTCTACCTCTCCGGTAAATATCGGCGGCATATTGGGAGGGACAACATTCACCGCCCTAACCACTGGATTCGGATTGGATGTGCTATCCTCATGAATTTCCCCTTCGACCAATGGTCGACTTCGAGTATTCAGCGTGCTAGAACAATGGCTGCCACACAAGCACGAGAGAGAATAACAGATTCGATCGAAACACAAAAGAAAATGTACTAATACATTCATCAATCGTCATGACATTAGTAAATCAAACATACTCACGTAAAAATATATTCATAATGGCATTAGGTAAGTTCAATTATGAACACACCATACATAAGGATCCTTACTACCATCGTCACAATTCTTAATTTATGCAATTCCGTCGACTCTAAGACTATCCCATCTTAGAAGTTCTACCCAATACTCACTAATCAAAACTTAATAACTCCATCTTAATTCTAGACATCTTACGTTCATGCCTAGTTCACTTATACTAATGCTCTGATACCAACTTGTAACACCCTAAAACTTAGTGGTTTCAAAAAAGTTGAAATTTTCGCAATATAACGTTTATAAATTGAAGGGAAATTAAACCTGGAACATTTTATATGCAATAAAGTTTCGCAAATGACATCACCCCATGTTAGTCCAAGATTCAAGCAAATCAAAAACAATTAAGCACACAAACTTAAGAACACAAAGAGATGATTTATAGAGAGAGAAATAATGTGCCATTGATCTCACTTACTCACAAGATTACAACTCTCACAATGCTTACTTACACAATGAAAAGACAAAGGAGAAAACTTATATATGGGTCAAACATGCCTTCACCTCATATTAAGCAACATATTTGATAGGTCCATTTGAGATCCTGATTGGTATTGATTAAAGGGATAGAAATTTGTAGATTTATTCAAAGCAAAAGTAAACTACAACTACAAAGAGATGTAGACGTATGTTAACATGATTGCATATTGGGAATTACAAAAATGAAAAGGTTAACCTAAAACATAACTATAAGATTCCTGTATATACCCCCATATCCCTTATATACATTGTAAGCCCAAACCCATTACAAGGCCCAATACATTTATATGTTGATTACTTTATAAAACTTCTAAATATAACATAAAATATGTTCTAATATTCTCCCCCCTAAGTTTTGTAAAGTAACCATAATCTTTTAAGCCCCAACTTCAGCTCTTCTCCCCCTTGATTTCTTTATAAAACTTAGCATTGCATAAACTTCAAAGCATCCTTAAGCACCCCCTAGAATGTAGCTCTTATCCTTGGAGTTTCAATTGAAATATCAGATCTGACGTAGACCATAACCTCGACTGAGTGCACATAAAGACAACTTTTGACTTTGGTAAACCCAACACATTCCTTAACGCCCACAAGAATGATATGTGTGGATTATGGAGTGTCATCCAAGTGCATCTTTAGTGTATAACATATGATCTGTCTGTGAACCATGAGTTGAAGTAAGAATTCAGCTTAAGAACTTCATCATATTAGCTTACGGGCGGTAGCATCCGGTAGCAACACTACAAGGCAAGGGTTAGAAGGCAAGCAATTGTTCAATAGATACTCATACTGACTTCTCTCCAGAATACTGAATAATCAAATCCAGGACTCCTTTCTTCACGAATCAGCTGGATGATTATAGGCACTTAGGATTCTGAATTACAACTCAAATAGCAGAACAATGATTGCAGTCGCTCACACTACTGAGTGATCAAGTCAGAAGAATGATAAAGTGCTTTCAACGGTCTAACCACAAAAAAAGTTCTCCAGACTGATGATTGCAGATGCTCAGGCAGCTAACTCAATCCAAGTAGAGACTAAATCATTAAATCTAGAATCTGAAAATCTTGACAGGCATAAGCACTCGTGTAAGAATAGATCAGTTGCTAATGATATGTGACCAACATATGATAGGAGTGATGTCACATATGCATTCCACGTAAAAAGCTCAGGAACAGGGCAAACTTTTATGAAATAAGGTTCAGAACAGTCAGAATTCTCAAAAAGTTCATCAACTTTCGCAAACAATCAAAACTAGCAGATCCCTATTGACAATGAAGCACAATTTGTAAGATGGACTTAGCCTAGACCACAATTCGCAGAGGCTTGCATTGCGAATCCCCAACTTTCGCAAGCCTCATGTCTGCGAATCCTCGCATTTCACAAGACATATATCTGTGAATCCTTCACTTCTCGCAGCTTTCTCACTTACGAAATCTATACTTGGAACATTTTATCAAATATGGAAGCCACTTTTTGCAAAGACTATATCTGCAAAATCTTTGACATTTTGAACCAAGTGGCCTGCGAATCCTTAGAATTCGCACACAACAGATGCATAGTAGCTTGCGAATCCTTTGACTTTCGCACGAAGCTACTTGCAAAATCCTCCCTTGTAATTTTGTTGTGTCCAATGTTCCTTCTGCGAATTTTCTAACAAAAACTCTTCTATCTGCTAATTCTATCAACATTTTGTGAGTTCTTCCTTGAATCTTGCGAATTTTATTGATCTGGAACGATTTTTCACATTTTCTTCAACAAAATCTTTAATACTTCGATTCTTGAGTTGTTCTTTTGACAGGAGGTTTGAAAATGACTATTGAGCACCTTTGTAGTTGATAATCTAGCCCAAATCTAACTCTAAGCTCCAATCGATCACAACCACAGTACATATACATTTTCGAACAAATAAACTCAAAAATTAATCGATTCGACTTTCTGAGATGAAATTGATACAAGCAATTTTCTCAATAATTATATACTATAACCACTGAATCAATTAAACAACAAAGAACAATCAATTTCACTACCAATCACAGAAATCGAAATTTTAATGATTGTTCTATCAAAGAACCAATAAGATCTCGATCGTGCATAAAAATATGTTTCTGTTTGGCTCTAATACCACTTGATAGGTCCATTTGAGATCATGATTGGTATTGATTTAATAAGATAACAAGGATTAAAGGGATAGAAATCTATAGATTTATTCAAAGCAAAACTAAAATACAACTACAAAGAGATGTAGCCGTATGTCTACATGATTGCAGATTGGGAATTACAAAAATGAAAAGGTTAACCTAAAACATAACTACAAGATTCCTATATATACCCCCATATCCCTTGTATACATTGTAAGCCCAAACCCATTACAAGGCCCAATACATTTATATGTTGATTACTTTATAAAACTTCTAAATAGAACATAAAATATGTTCTAACAATATTAAAAAGTCAAACAATACATGACAAATGATCTAAACAAAATACATTAACAATCTCCCCCTTTTAGATCAATTTGTCAACTTCACCTGTCCTATATTCCTGTACTGGTTCTCCTAATCCCAAGAATGATTCGAACTTCCTGATGCCTTTCCTGAACTCAATCCTGTCATCAAGTGCTTCGAGAATCCTTTGCATCATAAGTTTAACCCTTCTCGATAAGCGCTCACCACCTTGTAATCTCTAGCTTTCATTTTCTTTGTACCTATCATTGAGCTGTAGTCTAATCACCTTAAGCGTTCCATCAGAGAACTTTGCAATTTCAGACAGTCTGAAGAACTTCTTCTCATTTTCTCCGTTTTTGTAGACTACACCCAACTCAGGTTCTTCAAGCGCAGTGAACAGATCATAGTTATCAATATCAGACAAAGTCAAGTTTGGATTGATCATGTTGACCTTCTTCTGATTGGTCTCAATGCCCAACTGGAAATCATAATAGTACGTGTGAAAGATATGTCTTCTCATGAACATCTTAATAGCTTCCAGGGCAAAGACAATGTTCTCCTTTCTGATAACCATGTTTCTGAAATGATGGTACATGTATTCAAGGTCATCAACATTAAGAAAGCAAAAATCAGTTTCAGTAAACCTGCATTCGCTTAGATCTCTTCTTTGAACATAGAACTCAGGAAACCAAATATGCAAGAACTTCTTCAGTTTGACCTCCTTGACAGTGACAATTCCAGACTTGTTCTTTACAGCTTGCTCGGTCTGTCTTAACCAATTAATCATATTTGCATATTCTTCCTAATATTCTTTAGGTTGATTTGAAACACCCAACACCTTGTATTTATCCATAGGTCTGATACTATGAACAAATATTCTCTTCATCTGTTCTTCCAGAAAAGTAACTCTGAGCGCATGTCTCGTATATCTGATTTCAGCTTCTGAAGGAACAAGTGGTGCTTTTGGGGCATTTGAAGGACTTGTTTCACTTTCATTTGGAATGATAGGCACATGAACACTTTCATCCTCATGTGGCTCATTTTGAACATCTTGAATAACAGGGCTTGGAACATTTTGAATAGGGCTTGGATGCTTTATAGGACTTGAATGAGTTAGAGGCATATCGGAAACATCAGGTAAGTTGAATTCTTTGAAGGCTGGGATGATAAGAACTTCATTTGAAGGCTCAGGAACATCATTTTGAACATGACTTAGTTGAATGTCCTCAGGAGTTTCCAGTAAGGTATCGAAGACATTGGCTTCATCAACAGGAATGTTGTCGGTCCACAATACTATCAAGTTCTTATAGAAACAAACACATAAACGATTACCAACCTGATTAGATTAATATTCAACGGTTAAAAAGGTTTGATCTTTGTTCGATTTAAAGCTCGATGTGTTTTCTCTCTGAGTTACACCTTTTGTGTGTGTGTTGTTTGTTTTTTATTGTGTTGATCGATATCTTCTCTAACACACTAACACTACTAATATCTAACTTAGATATTATCTAATATCTAATATAATATCTAACATAGATATTAACTAACTAATACTAATATCTAATAACTAGATAATTAAACTAATTAAACTAAATACAAATAAACAATAAACATTAATTAACTTTGACATTTTATTACAAATGACATTAGACTTAATATCGAGAGTCGACTTTCCGGCATTAGCTTCAGATTGGATCTTCAGATTGGATTATCTTGAATCCAATAGATATGTGATCTAACAATCTACCCCTTTGGATCAAGATCATTACTTAAAAAGATTTATCCAATAGATCTGTTCAATTCAATCTTCTTTTTTTTCAGCTCAGAAGATGCAATCTCTTTCTCTAGCTCAGAATGCTTTAGCAAAGTATCTTCAAAGAAAATTTATTTGAAATCAGCAAGTCTTCAGAATACTTTGATCTCGCATTTCTTGGTTAGCTTTTCTCTTCTCCAATGTCTTGTAATGTAATGGACATGACATTTCTTCAAGCTTTAGATTCTCCCCCTTTTTGAAAAAAAGAGCAACTGTTTCATCAAAACTTGTTGGAAGAAATGTTCTTCAGTTAGAGCCTCGGATCCGTCAATTTAAAAGATATCCATCCAGATCTTTGCAAATCCAGACAAAATAATCGTGTAACACCTGAATCAACTAATGAATCAGTTAGCATGCCTGTCAGTAACACTAAGTCACTGTGTGTAACGAATATACATTGGAAAGGAGCTGTTTGATGTTGACTCCCCCAGGGCTTCCATTCAATCATCGAAACACCACAAAGGTAATTTCTATAAACGTTATGACAAAGAAACTAATTCCTTGTGTGTTCGTGCTTGTGTTGAAAGAATTAAACACTTGATGATTGCTTATAGGCTCAAAATTGTGTAAACCACTGAGACAATAGTAAGTTAAACACAGACTCAATGTGCATGATTGAAGTGCGAAGGTGGGGCAGACTTCCTTCTTTTCAATATCCAGATTTTCCAAATGAAAATCAGATAGCAAATGTGCTGCTTCCCCTTAGAAAATGTGAAACACTTTCTATTTGAGTAGAAAATGAGTAGATGGTGAGGTTTGATCAAGAGTTAGCATGGGCTAGGTGCCTGTTTCAATAATGTTCACCAAAGAGTTGTGAAACACTAGTAATGTGGCTGCCCGGCTCAAAAAAAGTTGGTGCAGAGTTCTGATATTCTTTTAACTCTGTTCTCACACCCTCTTTCTTTTAAACATTTAGTTCACTCTAACCAAACTTTCTTTCTTTGTTTGACACACTCATTTCTTTTGACTTCTCACACCCAATCACTATGGATTACCTTCTTGGGTAGAAATCACTGGTTAAGGTGATTCCATAGAAGTTGCGTTAAGTCCTAGTACAAAGAAATCATGTTTACCTATGATGCATATGATGCTCATATTGGTTTAACTATTTCAGTTAAAGCACAATGTTGATCTTGAAAACATTTAAAGTCACACTTCCAATTCATGAATTCGGTTTTAGAAGGAAGTGGTTTGAACTTTTAAGAACAATGTTTTCTATGATTGAAAGTTCTCCACCTTTCAACCATAAATGAGATGAAGATAAGGAATATACCTTGTAGTTCGATCTTACATCTCATGAAGCTAAGCTTAAAGTCATAAACATATGATCTTGTAAGCATCTCTCAAAAATTCTGCAAAAGTCTTATGTCAAGTCAAAGCAAATTTATTCACTTAAATTGAAAAGACAAAAAGCAGTAAAACTATGAAAGTACGAGTCCTGATCAGTAAGAATCAGAAGTCATATCCATACTCCTTTGACTTGAAGAGCTCCCCCTAAAATCATGCATTACAAAAAAAAAAATTGACATAAAAGATAAATGCATAAATCTTATGAGGTCCCCCTCAAAATAACATTGACCTGCTGTCAATTTCTTCTCATACTCCCCCTTGGATCATGAACGGATTGTTAATGTGCAGATATCAATCAGAAATAAGAATGAATAAATGATGAAAAAGTATACAATTAGAAAACTTTGATAGGTAATTACTGATTAGATCTTAAGATTTAGCAAACCAAGCTTAAAGACAAGAAAGGTGAACCTCTTTTCATCTAAAGGTTTGGTAAACAAATCGGCAAGCTGATAATTAGTTTTTACAAAGAAAAGTTCAATTGTTCCTTTTTTGACATTATCTTCAATAAAATGATACCTGACATCTATGTGTTTGGTCTTGGTGTGCTGAACAGGATTCACTGTTATTGCGATGGCGCTCTTGGAGTCACAGTTGATCGGGATTTTGTTGAAGTGGAAACCGTAGTCGCGCAATTGTGTTCTCATCCATAAGACCTAAGAACAGCAGCTAGCAGCAGCTACATATTCTGCTTCGGTCGTTGAAGTTGAAACACAAAGTTGCTTCTTCGATGCCCAACTTACGAGTTTATCACCGAGGAACTCTACATGTCCTGACGTGCTCTTCCTGTCTAACATACAACCAGCATGATCTGCATCTTTATACGCTGTTAGTTCAAAACTAGTATCTTTAGGATACCACAGACCAAGATCTGCAGTGCCCTTCAGATACCTAAATATGCTCTTAACCACAGACATATGGATTTCTTTGGGATTGGCCTGATATCTTGCACATAGGCATGTTGAAAATATTATATCTGGCCTACTAGAAGTAAGATACATTAAAGAACCTATCATCCCTCTGTAAGTCCTAACATCAACAGCCTTTCCAGAAGGATCGGTGCCAATCTTAGTACCTGGTGCCATTGGGGTACCAATCGGTTTTGAACTTCCGAAGAATTTCAAGAATGTATTTTGATTGATTGATAAAAATACCCGATGAAAATTGGTTGACTTGTAATCTGAGAAAGAAATTCATCTCTCCCATCATATTCATCTGAAATCTTGACACCATAAGGTTTGAAAAATTCTTACAGTACTTAGGATTTGTAGAGCCAAAAATAATATCATCTACATAGATTTGAATTAGAATGATATCGGCCTTTTCCTTTTTGATAAACAAAGTGGTATCTACCATACCTTTTGAAAAACCAGACTTGACTAGAAATTGTGATAGGACATCATACCAGGCGCGAGGAGCTTGTTTCAGTCCATAGAGTGCTTTGTCGAGAATGTAGACGTGATTCGGCTTCTCTTGATTGATAAAACCTTCTGGCTGAGAGACGTAGACTTCCTCCTTTAGAATGCCATTCAGAAAGGCAGTCTTCACGTCCATTTGAAAGACCGTGAAGTTTATGTGGGCTGCGTAGGCTACAAAACATTCGATTATGCCTCTAAACGCGTCACAGGAGCATAAGTCTCATCGTAGTCTATTCCTTCCTCTTCCCTGTATCCTTCGGAAACAAGTCTTGCATTGTTTCTGATAACGGTACCATCCTCGTCTTTCTTGATCTTGAAAACCCATTTCGTACCTATAACAGTTTTACCTTGAGGTTTGGGTATGAGTCTCCAGACTCTAAGTGCGTCGAACTGATTCAACTCTTCTTGCATTGAAGTCACCCATTCTGGATCAGCAAGTGCCTCTGATACACGATTTGGCTCGAACTTGCTCAGAAAGGAGTCATGCATACACATATTCATTGACGTTGACCTAGTTTGCACCGGTTTTGTTGGATCGCCAATGATCTGGCTTATCGGGTGCTCTTTGGTCCATTTGTGTTCATGAGGCAGTGGATTATATGAATATATATCAATATTATCATCTATAAATCCACTTGTACCTTCTTCAGTTTGTTCAGGAGGAATTATGATTGCAATTGAAGTAATAGGTGCATAAGGCTCAACAGGGACATCTTGGTCCGGCTGTAGATTGATATGTACAGAACATCCTACTGTTTCAGCTACTTCTGTCCCTTCATCATTTGTCACAGCTTCAACTATTGGAGTCGGCATTTGAAATGGAATTTCTTGCTGAATCGGGGCGTTGGATTCAGTAGAGATATATGAACTGGTTGGATGAGTAGTCGTTGAGTCTTCCATCCTGTCAACCACAACAGATTTCTTTACATTAGATCCAAGAAATTCATCATAAAACAATTCAAATAATATATCTAAATTAGATAAATTTTTAGATGACGTTGATGCTTCATCTGATTTGTTCTGTTGAGACGCAGGTTCTGGACTGATTTTCCCAGAAGCTAGTACGCCGGTTATCACAAGTTCTGAACTGTGTTGTTCGGAAGCCATTTCTTCATCAAACGAAACGTTGACACTTTCAATAACCGTCTTTGACTTCTTCAGATATACACGGTATGCAGTTGATGTAGAGGAATAACCAATGAAGATGCCTTCGTCCGCCTTGGCGCTGAACTTGTTCAGACTCTCTCTATCATTTACAACGAAACACTTACACCCAAATATATGGAAATATTTGATTTTCGGTGTTCGGTTGTTGATTAATGCATAAGGAGTCTTCTTGAATCTACAGTGTATCATGGATCGATTCTGAGTGTAGCACGCAGTCGATATAGCTTAAGCCCACAGAAATAGAGGTAAGTCAGATTAACTTAGCATAGTACGAGCAGCCTCGACTAGCGTACAGTTTCTTCTTTCGACCACTCCATTCTGTTGAGGCGTACGAGCAGCAAAGTATTGATGTGAAATCCCGACAGATTCGAGATATTCTTCAACTTTTTTGTTCTTGAACTCTGTGCCGTTGTCTATTCTTAGAAGCTTGACTGGTTTCTGCAGATTCACCTGGCTCGTCTTCAGGAATGTAATGAGAACATCAGGTGTCTCATCTTTTGAACGTAGAAACTTGACCCAAGTGTATCGCCAGTAATCTTCCACGATAACTAGTATGTACTTCTTTCCGCCTAGACTTTGCGTTCGCATTGGACCACAGAGATCCATATGCAATAACTCTAACGGAGCGCTTGTACTTGGTTCAATCTTTGGTTTATGTGGAGCCCTCTTCATCTTTCCCTTTTCACATGCTGCACAAAGGTGTTCTTTTTCATACTTTAGCTCTGGAAGTCCTTTGACTAGTTTTCCATTGACCAGCTTGTTGATGTACCTGAAGTTGAGGTGAGAGAGCCGTCGATGCCATAGCCAGCTTTGTTGCATCGAGGCTTTCGTCAGTAGACAAACCTGCTTGTCAGTCTAGACGTTTGACAAATTAATTGTGTAGAGGTCGGACTTTCTTGTGCCAGCCAAAAGTTCTTCGCCTTCTTCAGTGCGAACAGAACACCTCTTGGCTTTGAAATTGACCTCTAAGTCTTTGTCACAGAACTGGCCTATAATGAAAAGGTTGTGCCTTAGGCCTTCAACATAGCTCACCTTCTTGATCGTGACATTGTCATGTACTACATCACCATATCCCATTATTGGTGAAAACTGGTCGTTGTCGAATCTAACTGTTCCGCAATACTTCTCTATAAAGTTGGACAACATCTCTTTTCGTCCAGTCATATGCTTGGAACATCCGCTATCCAAGTACCACATATGACGGATCTGCACAAGAGAAATAACGAAACAAGAGATTTAGATATTCTTAAAACAAAGTTGGGGTTAAGACTTTTGAGCATTGAAGTGCGGGTCTTGAACTGATTTGTTCAAAAGCCTAATTGACATTGATGTCCTGGTTCTGAACTGAAATATTTAGAAGCCTAATTGATATTGATGTCCGGGTCTTGTGCTAATTTACTCAAGAACCATTATTCTATGCTCCTTCTTAAACTTTGGGTGCCTGGAACACAGATTTAACTTTTGGTACCCACTGGAATTTGGGTCTAGCTGTGTTAGCACAAGATTTTGGTACCCATTTGAAATTGGGTCCTTTTTTCAATTGAAATTCATTTGAATCATTAGTATGATATGAGTGCACATGATAATTTCCAAACCAAACCTCAGAATCTTGACAAGAAGTAGAAACATGTTTATCATAAAAAGAAGACTTCCTAGCAGATAAAGATAACTGGAATAATTGCTTAAAAGAATATTGCTTGCGAGAAACAACAAGTTTTGGTTTCAAAATAGTAGCAACATTACCTTTCAAAACATATTTACTAGGTGAAGTCTTATTACAATTAACACTACAAAACGATTTATCAGTCTTATCAAGCTTCTGTTTCGGTTTCCATTGAGATTTAACTTCTGGCTTTTGCTTGCTCAGATCTGAAACATTTGAAACTCGTGAGTTAGACTTTTGAGCAACAAACGAATGCTTCTTCTTCGGCTTACCAGTAGTGTTCGGTTTATGTGAATGCTGAGATTTAATCTTACCTTTAGCATTCTTAGCTTTCACAGAGACCGATTTATCAACTTTCGTTGATTTTTCACTGTTTACAGACATACTCGTTTTTCCCAATGATTTCACAATAAAAGATGAATGGTTAGGAAGTTTCGCATTAAAGTCAAATTGTTCAAAACAATCATCTAAAACACCATCGGAGTTAAGAAAATCAAACCCTCCGTTAGATTTTGAAGCCTTTCAAATAACAACATTTTTCAGCATAGTTGAAAAAACTTTTTGTTCAATCTCAATCAAAAGTCTTTCATCTGTTAAAGAGTTCTCGAGTTCAGAAATTTTACTTTCTAAAACGAGAGGAGGGACATATAGTTTACCTTTAATAGGCTTCGCCTCCAATTCTTTGACAGAATAACTTTGAAAAAAGTCATTTGAAAGAGATTTCTTGTGATAAATTGGATCATCATTATAACTATTATTCAACTTCGCATAATAAAATGGAAGATGAACTTTAGATGATTTCCTCCGTTTTTCCGTTTCCTTGGCTTCATCCTCTTTTGATGACCAGTATTGAAAACTTGAAGTTTAGGGTATCGGTGAGAAAGATTCATAAAAGTAAAATCATAAAGTGCAGGCACTTCAGATATACCCTTTTTAAGGCAGTGAGGATTCTCATAACCAATTCCCCAATTCTATTTTGGTTTGTTTAGATGAATGGTTTGCTCAGTTTGACCTAGTGAGTATAACTTCTTTTCCAAAGCATCTAATTTTGCAAGTAAAGTTTTGTTTTCTTCAGTACATGAAGAATGCATTTTCGTAAGCTCTTTTAAATCAAACTCACTCTTTCTCAAATTAGACTTTATTTCAGAATTCTCTTTAAGAATTATTGTCTTTTCTTTGGCGCTTGTGTCATTGTTTCTATGTAAAATCTCAATCAATAATTCCTTCTCAGCAATTTCATTGCTAAGTTTCTGTATCGATTAGTTTTTGTCAGTAATAACACCCTTTTCTCGCTTAAGCTTCGACTCTAATTTTTGGAGTTTTATATTCATGGCACGCATTTGATTTAAGAAATCGGAATCAGATAAATCACATACCTCATTCTCCTCATCAGAGGGATCAGCTTCAGCTTCTATTTCTTGCTTTCCCATCAAGCACATGTTCGCTGCCTCATCCTTCTCTTCAGTCTCATCTTCCTGGTCTGAATGATCAAGCCAGTACTCATCTTCAGCCATCAATGCCTTACCCGCCTCCTGTTGGTTTGGAAGAAACATTTTGTTCTTGTAGTAGTCGGAGTTTCTGACTTTGGGTCTTCGGCAGTCTTTGGCAAAATGACCTATTTTGCCACAGTTGTAGCACGTTGATGGTTCTGACTGACTGGATCCTTCAGCTTTAAACCTTCTCTCTTCAGGTTTCCTCTCCTCTAATCTCTTTCCTTCAAACCTTTTTCCTTCAACCCTCTCCTTATGAACATAGTTGTTAGGACCAGAAGAATACCTCTGACTGTTTGAACTTGGCTTCTTGTAGAACTTCTTCTGAAAAGCTTTAGTCAGCATAAGCATTGCTTGCTTCAGTTGTTCACAGTCATCCGAGTCAGAGTTGGCTTCAGTTTCAATTTCTTCTGATTCATACACAATCGTCTTGTTCTTCTTCTTTTTGACAACAAGAGCAACTGTGTCATCAACTGTCTTCACTGTCTGCCTCTTTTCATCTAGAATTTCATCCACCTCTTCTTCATTTTGTTTGAGGGTTTCATACACCTCATGAAGTGGAATCTCGTTTAGATCCTTGATCTGCTTCATTTGCCTGGCAAACCTCTTCCATTCAGGCTGTAGAATACTTAGGAATTTGACGTTTAGCTCGATTTGTGATTTTTTGACCTTGTTCTTTCTTAGTTCGTTCAGCAATACTATCAAGTTCTTATAGAAACAAACACATAAACGATTACCAACCTGATTAGATTAATATTCAACGGTTACAAAGGTTTGATCTTTGTTCGATTTAAAGCTCGATGTGTTTTCTCTCTGAGTTACACCTTTTGTGCGTGTGTGTTGTTTGTTTTTGATTGTGTTGATCTTGTTCTTGCTTAGTTCGTTCAGCAAGGTCACGAATCTGTCATAAGTTCCTTCTAGAGACTCTCCAACCCTGCCTTTAAATTCTTCATAATTGTTTAGGCAGTTGGATATTTTGAGTTGGTTCCCAACCTTTGAACCCAGCGTCATCTTCTCTAGCTGATCCCACATTTGTTTTCCAGAGGCTTTATAGCTGTCTATCTTCACACATATTTCGTTTGGAATGCCTTGAAGAATATAAGACTTAGCTAATATATCTCCTTTTACTCTCTTCAGCTTATCACCTCCTAAATCCTCATACTTAAGTTCAATTCTTTGCTCATTAGTTCCCTCTGGAGGTTCCCTATAAACTGGTGCCATTAGTCCTTCTTCTATCGATTTCCTGATGAATTCACCCAAATATTGTCTTTCTATGAAGTTCAGGAACCGATCTTTCCACTGCTCATACTCTCCCCTAAAGAGTACTGGTGGTTTGGTGTCACTTCCGATTGCTAGGGCTTCTCTGGATGTCATTCTAAATGAAAAATATTTAAGTCTGTTATTGGAGAAAAAGGCAAACTTTGCACTTTGAGAAGGTGGCGCAAAAGAGTTTTGCTCTAATGGTGGTTGGCGCAAAGAACGGTTTGCGCTAACAGGCTTTGGCGCAAAAGATGGCTTCGAGGAACGTTGGCGCAAGCTGAGGTTTGCGTGAAGTGAGGGTCGCGCGAATTGAGATTTGCGTGAGTGAGGGTTGGCGCAAAACAAACTTTGCGCGAGACTTTGATGGCGCAAAAGTGAACATTGCGCTAATAGATGTTGGCGCAAAGTGGAGATTCTATTCTCGTCCGGTGTGAATGGCGCATAGGTAGTTTTTCGAAATTTTCGCTAAGTGTTGGTGGCGCAAAGCAGGGTTTGAGTTATTAGATAGTCGCGCGAAACGGACTTTGCGTGATACGTTGATGGCATAAAGAGTCAAGTTTGCGCTAGATGTTGATTGCGCAAATCTGACTATGAACTGGCGCATATGTGACTTTGCGTGAGTTCGTCCCTGTACTTCGATAAATCGACCGTTTTGCTCAAAATAACCTGTTTCTCAACGATTAGCAGCCCCAAATTGTAATAAAATGACCACTAACCTATGTAGAACACTTTGTAACCCTTTGATATCGAAAACAAACACTCTTAGAAAAATTCAATCGATGGAACAGTGACGTTTTTGAACGTGAACTCAGACACAAAAATCACAAAATTGGAACTCGATTTAAGTTCTATTTTGAAATTAAACACCAACAACTCGATCTAGCACACCAATCGATCACAGCCTGATCGATTTCTAACCCAAAAACACCTTAAATTACGAAAACGATTTTGAAAAATAAGAACACAGAGACGAGTTTATAAAAACTTGATTTGAATCTGTTATCAGGCTCTGATACCAATTGTCGATCCACAATACTATCAAGTTCTTATAGAAACAAACACATAAACGATTACCAACCTGATGAGATTAATATTCAACGGTTACAAAGGTTTGATCTTTGTTCGATTTAAAGCTTGATAAGTTTTCTCTTTGAGTTACACCTTCTGTGTGTGTGTTGTTTGTTTTTGATTGTGTTGATCGATATCTTCTCTAACACACTAACACTACTAATATCTAGCTTAGATATTATCTAATATCTAATATAATATCTAACATAGATATTAACTAACTAATACTAATATCTAATAACTAGATAACTAAACTAATTAAACTAAATACAAATAAACAATAAACATTAATTAACTTTGACATTTTATTACAAACGACATAAGACTTAATATCGAGAGTCGACTTTCCGGCATTAGCTTCAGATTGGATCTTCAGATTGGATGATCTTGAATCCAATAGATATGTGATCTAACAAATGTCATCTCCATCATCATCAGAATTCATTAAGTTTTCTTTCTCTTCTTCTTTTACCTTCCAAAACTTATCATACTTTTCATCTGATTCCTCTTTATCATCTGATGACAGATCTATCACATCAACCTCATTTATTCTTGTGATCAACAAGATTTCAGCTCTTGTAGCAACCTTAGGCTTTGCAACCCTCGGTTCTACCTCTGGATTCACATACAACACAAGCTCTATACATTCACCTTGATCATTCAACTCATTCTCTCTGTCTGCCTGATCTTGAACATTTTCTTCTTCTTCCACATTTACAGACTAAACATTTGCCTCAGAATCTCTAGCCGTTTTCTGTTGTTTACTCATCTCCCCCTCATGATCTTGATTAGAATCAGGATCATGTATTTTCTTGTAAATGCTTGAGATTTTCATGTAGACTGAACAACTTTGGTGAGCTCCTGGATAGACTTAAGAATATCATATTTGAAAGAATTGAATTCAGTTACAGTCACAACACCTTCCGAAACTTGAGGAACAACTGGCTGGGATTGCTGAGACCTCAATAAACCAATTAAATCAGCATCAGATTGGTCTGTCGGTGCTTGTGAAAGTAACTTAGCATATAGTATTGACTTCAGATCCTCCACTGACATGTCTATAGGCTGAACTGGTGGAGGTGGAGATGGTTGTGGTTTGTCAGATACCGGATTTTTGCCTTTGAGCAATCTTTTTATATCTCCAAGCTCCTTCTGAAATCTTTCGAACAAACGGTTTTCAACAGCCTTTAAGGTGCCATTGAGAAATTCCTTAGACACAAAGTCTGGGATAGTAACTCCGAGGCTACTTAAGCTCTTCGTTCTCACAGCAGTCGACGAATAAACTGTGTGGCCTGTGTTCAAAGCTGGCAAAGTGTTAGCAATGACAGGACTTCCATCCAATCATCGTAGTCCAAAATGTGAATCTACTATGGATGTTCCGATTAGGTCACGAAGACTTCCGATAATAGCAGTTTGTATATGTTGTTAGACTAGAATTGTATTCAAGATTAAAAGGAAGGGTCAAAAGTGTAAATGATAGAAAGCTTTGTATGTATCTTGTAATAGGTAGAGTGTTGACTATGCAAAGGTCATGTTGACCAAGTATATAAGCAAAGTCTAAGTGTTAGAATCTATGGGATTAGAAAGCGCAGACTGGTAGGATTTTACACTGTGAGAAAACACACACATAAGCACACAGAGAGACTTATTAACATATCCATCAAATAGGGATATGACTAGATGTAATTGTGGTGTTTAAATCAATACAAAGTGTTGTTCTTAATTTGTATGTTAATCGAATGCTAGTATACTGGGTCACAATTGGTATCAGAGCACAATAGTCCAACGATTTGAGTATTAGAAAAGTTCGAGTTCTGTCAAAACTTTGTTGATTGAATTTTTGCGTAAAAGTGAGTTTTTGGTACAATTGATGATGGATTAGTGGTCGAATAGTGATTTAGAACATTTGTATCAGATTGATTTTCGTAGAATAACATCCTTTAATCATGAATTTTGAGATTTTTGAAGTCTTTGGTTCAAACGAATATCGAGTCACTGTTTGATAGATTTGAATGTGCAAATGTGTAAATTGGATTATCAAATTGCATTGGATTGTTCTTTGGACTAACGATATTGATTCTGTGAAGTTACAGATTTGAATTTGGAGTTTTGGATCTATTTCTGGACAAAAATCAATATTTTTGAACTTACAATTCAAGAACTCGCAAGACCCAATGATTTCGTATGAAGAACTCGCTAATTTGACAGACTTCGTAGAGTTTCATTTCTGAATTCTTTAAGTAAAGAATTCGCAACAGTGCATATTACGAATTGTAGAAGAACTCGCAAGATCTTTTGAAAATCTTATAAGGACATAATTCGTATCTCTCTCTGTCACGAAAAGCTAGAATTCGTCAAAGTCAATTTTGCGAAAAGTTGTGATTTTAAAAGTTCAAGTAAGGAATTCGCTATTGTGTCTATTACGAAGTCTGAAGAACTCGTTTCTGTGTCTATAGCGAAAAGTGGGAATTCGCATCAGACTATCTTACGAATTGTTGAGAATTCGCAGTGTGTTTTGAAAAATATTCTAAGTGAAGGATTCGTATCTCTGTGGTTTACGAATTACTTTTGCGAATTTCTCTTGCGAATTGTATTTTTCAAAATTTGTCCAAGGACAGAATTCGCAGAAGTGGTTTTTGCGAATTGTGTGTCTTTTGTTTACTATTGCTTACGAATTCCTGACTTTGCGAATTTTTAAGTTGTGTGTTCCGAATTTTATGAGTTTTACGAATTCTAAACTTGTTTTACTATTGAATTGCGAATTGTTCTTGATTTGAAGTTGTTTACGAATTCTAAACTTGAAATTCTTAGAAATTTCATTTTTTGAATATTTTCAAGTTTTTCTCAAATTGATTGGATTCAAAGATCATTACTAGCTTATATTTCTTGTTGTGTGCAGATAAATCAACTCTCTCATCATGCCTTATACTGATAAAAAAGGAAATCTGGTGCTAACTAACAGAGATTGTGCCTTAGCGTTTATGCCAGAGATTCCGGCTATCAAAGCTGAGAACAAAAATCTAAAGATTCAGAACTTATCTCTTCTTGATCAAATTAATATTTTGAAAGATAATAAAGATTTTGTTTGATCAGAATGTATCTCTAACTCAAAGATTAATTTTGCAGGAATTATTGAGTCGAAAGAAAAGGAGATTTTAAATCTGCAAAGCAAGCTGAAAAGTTCTGAAAGTTTTAATTCTAGCTCTACATGGTCTAAGAAGGAATCAATGCAAAGAAAGTTAGATGAACTGAGAAGAAGAGAAAACATTACAAGTGAAACTTGTGAAGGGCTGAGAAAGACAAATTCACAAATCTTTGCTGAAAGAGATAAGTTGAAAGATAAAGTCTTCAGTCTTGAGGTTGAGATAAATATGATGAAGGAAAAAGCAACCAAAGTCAAAGACAACACAAAAGCCCAAGATGAGATAAAGAAGATTTAGAAGAAGAAAAAGGACTTAGAGAAAGACAATGTTGAGCTGAAGAATAAAATATCTGAATTGGAAGTTCAAGTTGATAAAGAGAAGAAAGAAAAAGAAGGGCTTGAGAAAGAAAGAAAATCTTTTGCTCAAAAGTTCTCTGAATTTTCCAGAAAAGCTTTTGAAGAGAAGAAATCTGTTGATCTTAAATGCATAAAGCTTTCTCAACAAGTTTCCGACTTTGAGAAAGTGATCATTTTGGAGAGAGACAAGTTTGAGAAAGAAAAGAAGAAGATTGAGCAGACAAAGAATGTAAATAAAGATTTTGATGAAGAAAAGAAAGTGTTTGAGACTGAGATAAAGAAGCTGAATGAAAAGCTATCTGAGTTGTCAACAAACATTCAGAAGGAGAAGAATGCCAAATCTGTCAAAGGAAAGAAACTGTCTGTCCACAAGGATCAAAGAACTTGAAGAGATCATGTTCAAGGTGAAGCTGACTGAGTCAAAGACTCCAGAATCAATTGTCCAATCACCGAGAGATGATCAAGCTGATTCAGAATGCTCATTCAAAACAGCTTCAAGTTCACGTTTTACAAATGTTTCTATTAATCCTTTATTTGATTCAACTGACAGTCATACTTCTAAATCAAATGATCAGATTCGTCCTTCTAATCTATTCTTTGATAAAAATGTTGATGGTTCAGGTAATATCAAGAAGGATAAGTCTCGGAAGAAAAGATTTTGGAGAAAGTAAGATCAGAAAGATAATGAAAAGTGGATCTGGATAGTGAAAGGTTCCTCGGAGGAGAAGAAGGAACAAAAATCATTTGAACATGTATCCAATGCTAAAAGGAACAGTGTTGCTAAATGTAAAACTTTTGGCAAATCTGATCTGGTTTACACTATATCAATTGATCAGGTTAGCTCAAAAGAAAATTAGTTGTTCCTACTGTGGATTAAATGATTTTGTTAATAAAAATTATGAAAATAGATGGTATGGTTCTTACTATATCTCTCCTACTAGAACTGCAACTAACAATTCAGGATTCAAATACCAGTGGATACCAAAAGCTAAACCTGTGTTGCAGGCAAATAAAGACTAAGGGCGAGAAAGAACCAAGGCTTCTGAATAAATCAGTTCAGAACCTGTGCTTCAAAGAACTATGGATTTTGTACAATAAAGTTCAAGACCCGCACTTCAATGTCAAAGAGTTTGACTTCTGAATTTACTTCAATCCTAGTAATTCAGAACTCGGTTTCATGATTAAGGATTATGGAAATGTTAAGTGGGAGCTAATATGTTTTATATTACTACTGATATATTTTCTAATTTTTCAGGAGGAGATTTATATTAAGGAAAGTTATTATTCTCACAGGAGAATAAATGACTTTGGTTTCTGGTTACATCAGATCAGAACCCGGTATTCATTGGTAAAGTTGAATATTACTATTCTCACCGGAGAATATGTAATCATGGCTTCTGAATACTTATTTCAAAACCCGTACTCAAATGTTTTTCTTCTGATGGATCCTTAACTGATAACATCTTTTCTAGAAGTTTTTGATTTGAGGGGGAGTTAACTGCTATATCTTTTAGGGGGAGGAGATCATAGTTAGTTATACTATCATTGTCATATTTTTCTGATAAATTGACTTTTTACAGGCATCGAGGGGGAGGATATCTGAGTTTTTGTCAAGGATACTTAACTGAAAATATTCATTTCAGGGGGAGTTAAGGATTTTGATCTGAAGGTATATATTTCTAATCCTTATACTCTATCACTTGTTGAAAGATGAACAACTTTCACTTGTGAAAAATGGTTTTTCTTAAATGTTCAATCCACTTTACATTCTTAAAATATTTTCATGAATTGAGAAGTGTGACTTTAACTGATTTTTTTTGGATACTTTGATGACTATCTGACCATGTGTTTCTAATGACAAATACTTGTGTAATTTTCATATCTATATACTGTCAAGTATTCATGCACACATCGGTTCAGTACATTTTTCTTGAACTTGTTATTACCATGTATCAAATGTTTAATCTTTCTATGGTAATACTCCCGGTTGTATTCAATGTTGTTTGAATCAAACGTCATTTCTATATTGATATGTGCCTTCCTTGTTAATATGTTTATATTTTGTTCGTATAAACATCTTACGTCTTTGATTTCCCAAAATATTATTTTTCTTCATGATAATTTGATCTGATCTTAATCCTTGTCAGATTCTCAAAACATTTCTATTCTTTCATGATTATTCATTCATATAAAAAGTTTTGAAAAATCTTAAATGTTTAAAATGCTCAAATTTCATTCTGATTCTTAATGAGCATACACATACTGACAAATGATTTCTTGTGCTTACATTGTCAAGAAAATCATTGAGATACAAATGGTTTTAGGAAAAATACATGGGATTCAGTGTTAGTGCTTAAAAGAACTTCCATGGATTCACGATAACTAATGTTTCCTACCCAGGAAGTATTCCCTGAGTGATTGAGGGGAAAGGGGTAAAAGGATTGAGTGTTGGTGTGTGAAGAGGTAAAATGGAAATGAGAGATTGGTTATAAGTGAGCTTAAATGATTAAAAGAAAGAGGGTGAGAGAACAGAGTAAAAGAATATAAACTCTGCACCAAACTTCTTTCTGAGCCGGGCAGCCGCATAAGCTGATTGGTTCACATTCTTTGGTGACCATCATTGAAAATGGCAGTGAGCCCATGCCATCTCTTGCATACAACCCCACCAGCTACTCATTCTTTTCTCAAAAAGAGAATGTTTCACATTTTCTGGGGATGCAGCATATACGCTATTGGTTCTTCACTCGGAAGATACTGATATTGAAAAAGAAGGAAAGTTGCCCCACCTTCGACCCTTCATCATGCACAATTGAGTTTATGTATAATCATTGATGTCTCAATGGTTTACATACTTTAAGCCTTATGAAACACAATCATTGTGCTTAATTCTTTCATAACACAAGCACGAGCACACAGAAAATTTGTTTTTCTGTCAGATAATTCATAAAAAATACATTGTGTTTTTCAATGATTGAATGGAAGTCCTGGGGAGTCAACATCAAACCAGCTCCTTATATTGTACATTCGTTGTACACAGTGGCTTGTGCTACTGACAGACATTCCTAACAGTTTCATGTGTTGATTCAGGTTTACCATTCCTATTTTGTATGAATTTGAAAAGATTCAGATGAATACTTTCATGAATTGACGGCTCATTCAGATCAGATAAATGATTCTCTTATCATTCAAAAGGAAGATCATGAAGACTGTGCTAAATTGGTTATTTGGGGGAAATGTTCCAAAGACAGATCTAAACTTGACGAGTTTTAATGATTTTGATTCTGACAAATCTTTAAAAAGGGGGAGATAAATCAGAGTTCAAGTTCAGATAATTACAGATTGTATCAAGAAAAGGGGAAAGTTGAATTTTAAAGAGATGTCAGAATATGAAATGAAAGGGGGAGATGAATCAAAGCTTAAAGTCAAATGTTATATGGTTGATTGAGAAAGAGAAAGTAAAGATGAAGAATGTCAAAGTTTTGAAGATTTTTGAAGACAAAGTTTTTTGAAAAGTCAAAATAGAAGGTATCAAAAAGAGAGACACATATAAAATATTATTGAAGTTTGATAAAGATGTCAAAGCTTTCAAGTTGTCAAAGCTGAAAAAGATTCAAAACTAAAGATTATTTTGAAGATAAGAAGACCTGAAGATTATTGTCAAAAAAAATTTAATCTTGAATCCAAAGGGGGAGATTATTAGACTAGAATTGTATTCAAGATTTTAAGGAAGGGTCAAAAGTGTAAATGTTAGAAAGCTTGTGTGTATATCTTGTAATAGTTAGAGTGTTGACTTTTCAAATGTCATGTTGACCAAGTATATAAGCAAAGTCTAAGTGTTAGAATATGTGGGATTAGAAAGTGCAGACTGGTAAGATTTTACACTGTGAGAAAATACACACATAAGCACACAGAGAGACTTATTGACATATCCATCAAATAGGGATATGACTAGATGTAATTATGGTGTTTAAATCAATACAAAGTGTTGTTCTTAATCTGTATGTTAATCGAATGCTAGTATACTGGGTCACATATGTGTTCTAAGAATGAATATAGGTAATTCAAGTGGCCCTAGACTTAACTGTGCATTCAAAGAAGTCGAGAACTGGGGCTGGTGTTCTCTGTTTTTTAATACCTAAACTCTCCGAGTGAGATCTAGATGGCAGTTGTACTTTATCCCCGTGAATATCTGAGACTATCACCTGTTGTGAGCTGACAGAATGGCTAGTTGGGGTTTGCAATTGCGTTAATGGGTGACTAACGTCTTCGTCAATACCTTTACCCAACACATGCGGTGAGGTAGCAGATACGGCTGCCCTTTTGGATTGGTAGGTTAGGTTACACACTCGCTCTCCATATTCTTCTTCGTCCCTTTCTCTCAACCTCACATTTTCTCTATTTTCAATTATATCTCCCTCAAGTCTCCTTATATCACCAACCACATTTTGAATGGTGGTATGAGCATCAATATCCATTGGATCATCATTGAGAAAACCGAAACTATGACCCATGTTATCATCATCATCATCATCATTGCCTTGATCATTTCCTGCATCTCTTTCTTCATCTGTACCAGGTGTAGCAGATGGTATGCTTTCATTAGACCTTGCCGCATGATCCGACTTGGTTTCAGCGTTCTGACCTTCCTCGGCATTCTCTTTCTGAGGGCCTAATTGATGTAAGATAACCTGCTCAGGTTGAGATGTGGAACCCACTTGATGTGTGGCAATGACTACCTGGGATTCCACAACCTCGAGTCGAGAAGATTGACCCACTCCAGTTCCCTTTCAAAATTTCCCCTCTGCTCTCCCCATTCAATTACCCTCGTGGTAACTTGAACCCTTACTGACTCCACTCGCCTAAGGTGTGAGTCTGGGGTAGGGGCAACTTTTTCTGGTCGTCCTGTAGAATCTCTATAAGATTTGATACTCTTTGAGTTCGGATCAGCGTAAGCAAGTAGTGCTTCTGGAATCGGCATAGAGTAATTGAAAGTCTGCTTTTGCTTTTGTAGACACCTCAAGACAAATTCAGGTCCTACCTCATGATTGTTTCTTTTTGGAATATCTCTGTTTGATCTTATCATGCTCCGGATAATAAGTTGCAGAAATCTCTGGTATGGAACAAAGTTAGGCTTTTTTCATGTTCTCTTGGATTGAACTTTTACGTACAACTCTGTCCAAAATGCTATAAAATAATCCTTGTGCAGATCGTACACAATGGCATGAAACAATCTGAGCATATGCATACTAGTGTTATCAATGCCGGTGTGCTTTGCAGTGAAACACCGATTGATGATAAAGAACATCTAATACCGGAAAGGTGGTAAAAAAAATTTCTTGAATTGATTGATCTTGGTAAGGTCACCAACATACACCAACATATCCTAAGGCCCGAATGCATTCAAATACTTCAGAATCAATTGGATATGAGTCAAAGCTGGTTCTGCCTTCTCTTGAGTTTTTCTTCGGAAGATCAAGAATGAGTCGCAGTCTTTGATAATTCATAATTGATGTAAAGTGATCAATTCTAATCTCAAAGTGTCTGTTTCTGATGTTTTTGTCATTCACAAAAGAGATTGTCTTTCAGGCTTGTGGAAGGTAGATCAGAAGTACAGTAGCAGTAGCAGTCAGTGCATAATATAGAGGATGTCCTCTGAATATGTCCAGCACTAATGGATCAATGTTGAGGTGATCAAAGTCAACATGATGGTTGTTTGGATACAGTTGCAGATAATCAGATGGATGGATCAGTGCAAGATCAGGATTTTCACCAACAACAGATTGGAAATGAGATCTTGATGATGGCATAGGTGTCTCTTTGAAAAAATTCGGGTCATTCTCATCCATTTGCATAATAGGATCAGCTGAGTTCACACTTGCCATTAGAAAGCCTGAAAAGTTTGAAAATATTGGATAAAAATCCAATTATGTCAGTAAAATCCCATAACTTTATTTTTCAGAAAAACATTTTTGAAAATTTTTCTAAGTCAAAGAACACTTAGAAATTTTTTCACAAAGTACTAAAATAAAGTACTTGACTCAAAATAGAATGAATATGGCAAGTTGTCGTAAATAACAAGTGCAACAACACTTAAAAAGATTTTGACATCCAAAGAAGTCGCATAACCCTTTAATGTCGAACTTGTCATGAAACCGAAGGATTCATCCCAAGAACTCGCAAGGTTCAATCCAAGAACTCTCAAGGTTCTTCTCAAGAACTCGTAGAGTTCTAACTTGTGAAAATTTTGAAATTTCAAAATTTTAATCCACTGTTAAATCTTAAACTTGATTATTTTAGTTTGATTTGTGTTCGATTTCCCATTTAAAACATATATAGCACTTTGATTTCGATTATATAACACTGTTATTTGTCTAATAAAATTCAAATCAGTCCACAAGAGTTTTGAACAGTCCAACAGTCCATAATCAAAATCCAATGTCAAGGAATTCGAAGTTCACTTTAAGATTGTTAACGATAAGCTCGATTTTGAAATCCCAACAAAGAATCAAGTTATATATGAGATTAATCCAATGAATTTAAGTCCATAAGTTCAAAATCAAAGGTTCGGTTTGAACAACCACAGTTACAAAAACCCTAAATCGAAGACATAGAAAACCTGCAAACAAGAATCAAATACCACAATACAAACAAACAACAAACAATTACAAAATATAATGGAAACCTACATTGAATCAAGAAAATAAGTGTGAGAAGTCGCAAACGGTTCTTAAACAAGTGGGGACTTAGAATGTGAAAACTCGTATATATACTCGAGATTGGATATGACATGTGGCACGATTTGATTGGTTTTCCCACTTGTCGCAAACCATTGAAATTCGGAACTTGTCGCAAACAATGATAAGTTGTGTGTGAACTTGTCGCAAGGAACGATTTGCATCATGTTGTGGTTGGAATAGAAGTCGCAAAGCATAGGATACGAGTTCATAGAAGTTGCAAGTCGAAGCATACGAGTTCTTCACTTGTCGCATGCTTTGGTTTGAATCAAGTAACTTGTTGCAGACCATTGCTTACGTCAAGTTAGAAGCCGCAGACAGTGGCTTGCGTCAAGTTACTTGTCGCATACCAAAGCTTGCGTCATGTGACTTGTCGCAGAGCACTTCTTGCGAGTTCTATACTTAAAAAAGTTTTGCAAATTTTCCAAAAATAGAAAATTTGACTTTTTGACGTTTTGACTTTCCAAAAATGGCAACTTTGCACAAAATCACTTTTAAAGTTTAAAATAGCATCTCTCACTTGAAAATTTTTCAGAATTCAAAACTTTTGAACACACACACTCACACACTTAAAGACTTTATCTGATACTCCCCTTGAAGTGTGCGCATATATGTATACTCCCCCTAGAGTAATGCATTCAGCTCATCATACTGAAGTATGAGTCCTGATCTGAATTGATCTGAAGTCAATGTCTATGATATTGATTCATCAAAATTTCATGAAATAGTCAGACCTACAAAACAGATGATGAACTTGGTCCTCATTGAACTTGAGTCCACATTGGTTATTTGTATCAGACTTAGAAAATAATATGCAACCAAAATTACTCACACAAACACAACAAGAACATACTCCCCTTCAAATCAAGATTGGAAAATTTTTTCATGCATTCAGATTTAACATTCCAAGTTTGCTGACTAAGAAATTGAATCTCTTTTCATCAAGAGGTTTTGTGAATAGGTCAACAACCTCAAAATTAGTTGAAACAAAATGCATTTCAATATTACCTTTTTCTACATGATCCTTGACAAAATGATACATGATATCTATGTGTTTGCTCTTAGAATGATGCACCGGATTTGTCGTGATTGCTATTGCACTTTTAGAATCGCAGTAAATGGGAACTTTGTTCAACTTATATCCATAGTCTTTAAGTTGTGTCTTTATCCACTGCATTTGGGAACAGCAACTAGCAGCTGCCACATATTCTGCTTCATCCATAGAAGTTGATATGTAATTCTGCTTCTTCGAAGACCAACTGACTAGCTTTTCTCCCAAAAACTGACAGGCTCCAGACGTACTTTTTCTGTCCAACTTATTACCTGCATGATCTGCGTCTGTGTAGGCAATTAGTTCAAACCTAGAATCTTTCGGATACCAAAGGCCCAAATTTGGTGTGTCTTTAAGGTACCGTAAGATTCTTTTAACAACAGCTAGATGGGGTTCTATCGTATTCGCTTGATAACGAGCGCAAAAGCAATTAGCAAACATTATATCTAGTCTACTTGATGTCAAATAAAGAAGAGATCCTATCATGCTTCTGTAGGTTCGTTGATCTACTGATTTTCCGGAGATATCAGCATCCAACAAACTTCCAGATTGCATGGGAGTCTTCATGGGTGTTGAATCAGTCATATTAAATTTCTTTAACATATCTTTGATGTATTTTGACTAGTTAATGAAAATCCCTTCCGGGCTTTTTTTAACTTGTAAACCTAAGAAAAAGTTCAACTCACCCATCATTGACATCTAAAACCTACTCTTCATGATGTCTTGAAATTCATCACAAAGTTTAGGAATCGTAGAGCCAAAAATAATATCGTCTACGTAAATTTGCACAAGATTCAAATCCTCACCTTTCTTTTTCAAAAACAAAGTGGTATCGATAGTACCTTTTCGGAATCTAGACTTGGAAAGATAAACAGTTAATGTCTCATACCATGTATGCGATGCTTGTTTCAATCCATAGAGAGCTTTATCTAGCATATACACATAATCTGGATACTTTGGATCAATGAAGCCTTCAGGTTGACTCACATACACCTCTTCGTGTAGGATACCGTTCAGGAATGCTGATTTAACATCCATCTGGTACACTTTGATATTTTTGTGAGTGGCATATGCAAGAAAAATCCTTATTGCTTCGATCCTGGCAACGGGTGCATAGGTCTCGTCATAATCTATGCCTTCTTGCTGGTTATAGCCTTAAGCAACCAACCGTGCCTTATTTCGGACAATTATACATGCCTTGTCCTTATTGTTCCGAAAAACCCATTTAGTTCCGACAATTGTTTTTTCCTTGGGTCTTGGTACCAACCTCCACACTTCGTTCCGTTTTAATTCACTTAGCTCGTCTTGCATCACATTTATCCAGTCCGGATCTTTCAGTGCTTCAGACGACTTTTTAGGTTCCATGTTGCTTAGAAAGTTGATGAACATGCAATAATTCGCAGATGCAGATGCAGATCTGGTAGACACTTTTGCATTCGGATCACCAATGATATTTGTTGGAGGGTGTGCCTTTGTCCATCTGTGTGCTTGGTAGATTGTTAGAGCATATATATGTTGGATACAAGATCATGAAGATGGAAAGCTGAAAGTCTACTCTCAAAGCAAAGTCAAAGTCAATTGTAATAAAGTCAATGTCAAAGCCTTATAAATTTGTATTTTGTTTTGTATTTGTGTTGTAAGTGTGTGTTTTGTTTTAAATAGACTTGTGACTAGAGTTAGGGGTTGTAACAAGAAGTTGGAAGTTAGAAAGATTGTGTACGCATCCAGTTTCTAGAGAGAGAAAGTGAACAGAGACATTTGTACGAATTCATTGTTTGGAATTGAATCAGGTTAATTGATTGTTGAATCATTCTCATCTTGTTTTTGTAATTGAATAGTGATTAGAACTTGATAAAATTGGGACATAATAATTGGTATCAGAGCAGATTCAAGTTGAAATCGATCGAAATATGGAAGTTCAGACTCTTTTCTGAGTCGTAGATTAAATTTTGAGTTTTTGTGTGAATTTGTGATTGTATTTGATTCAATTGTATTTGTATAATGGTCTAGAACAATCTTGTATAGGTTTGGTATCATATTGCACTGTAATTTTGGATAATTCTTGGATTTTACGATTTTTTTGTTCACGAGTTCGTAAAGCACCGTTCAATCACGATTTGTATGCTTAAATGAATCTTGTTGAAATTCATTGGTAAATTTTGATTCTAGAAGTATAGGTGGTTGAATTATCGAAGTTTTGAATCAAAAATCAAAGGATTGATGGGTTTTGCAGTCGATCAGAGGGTGTTTTAGTCGAAGATCTCAAGAACTCGCATATATCCCAAGAAATCGCATAGAGAACTCGCATCAAAGAGGATTTCACATAATTTTATTATCTGAAAAATCTCACAAGTGTTGAATTCGCATATATGTGTTATGCGAAATGAGAAGAATTTGCATATGTGTGTAGTGCGAAAACCACATAATTCGTACAAGCTTGTTTGCGAAAAGTTAGAATTCGCATAGCATTTTATACGAAAAGTGTTCTTGAAAAATCTCAAGGACAGAATTCGCATCTGTGTCTCGTGCGAAAAGTTAAGAATTCGCATCAGTGTGTTATACGAATTCTTCAGAACTCGCATAAAAAGGTTTTAAAATTTCTTCAAGTCCAGAATTAGTATAATCCCTTTGTGCGAAAAGTTTTATACGAAAAGTTGTATGCGAAAAGTATTTCTCAAAATGTTTCCAAGTCTAGTTTTCGCATAAGGTTATATGTGAATTCTAAGAATTCGCATATAACTTCATGTGAATTCTGAAGTTGTACTTGTATGCGAATTCTGAGAGTTTGGTGTGTGCGAATTCTGTAGCTTGTGCTTGTGTGCGAATTGTGCATGCGAATACTTTGTGTTTCACTCTAGTGTGGGAATTCCATACTTGAGAAATTTTTGGAAATCTTATTTTTTGTGAAGTTTATGAGTTTTTCTGTATTTTGAGATTTCACTTGGACTAACGATCATTTTCAAGTTCTTATTGTACATTCTTGAAAACAAGATGACTTCAAGAGAAGCTCTCGTTATCGGAACTGATGTAAAGCCACCGGTGCTTTTTAAAAGAGAGTATGAACAATGGAAAGATCGCTTCCTGGACTTCATCGACCGTAATGACATGGGAGATTATATCAGATTATCTCTGAAGGAAGGTGTCATGAAACCCCCCACCAAGATCTTATCTACCGAGGGAGAGAATGGGGAAGAAGTTGTTAACAGAGAATATCCACTGGCTTTGGAAGAATATACTGATGAGCAGAAAAGAAGAGTGAAATCTGATAGATTGGCTAGATCATTCATACTACAAGGAATTTCTAATGAGATCTACGTCAAAATTGATAGTTATAATGCCACGGGCAAGGAGATGTGGGATCAACTAGTAAAGATGGTGCTAGGATCCAAGATTGGCAACCGGCTCAAAGTCTCCAACTGCCTCAACAACTATGAAGAGTTCAAGGCTAAAGAGGGTAAATCTCTAGAGGCAACTTACGACATATTTGTGACTCTATTGAACGAGCTTAGCAAGAATAAAGTTAGGAAGTCACAGATTGAACTAAATGTCAAGTTCCTCAATGTCCTACAACCTAAGTGGAAGAGATTCATTAGGCAGATGAAACAGACGAAAGATCTGAACCAAATTCCACTTCATGAGGTGTACGAGACTTTGAGACAAAATGAAGAAGAGGTAGAGGTGATCAAACATGAAAAGAAGAAGACTAAGAGCATGGTTGCTGATCCCGTTGCCCTGGTAGTGAAGAAGAAGTCAGTTAGTTTGAAAAAGAAGAAGAAAGTTATAGTTTCTGAATCCGAAGAGGCTGACAGTGAAGAAAATTCTGATTCTGATAACTGTGAGAACTTGAAGCAGGCTATGCTGATGTTGAAAAAAGCATTTCAGAAGAAATTCTACAAGAAGCCTGGTTCGAACAGTCAGAGATACTCCTCAGGTTCAAGAAACTACGAACATAAGGAGAGGATTGAAGGAAAGAGAATGGAAGAAAAAAGACCTGAAGAAAAGATATATAGATCAGAAGAGAGGAAAGAGCCAGAACCAACAAAGTGCTACAACTGCGGAAAGCTCGAACACTTTTCTAAGGATTGCAGAAAGCCTAAGGTCCGAAACTCCGAGTACTACAAGAATAAGACGCTTTTGGCCAAGCAGCAAGAGGCTGACAAAGCTCTTATGGCTGAAGATGAGTACTTGCTCGACCATTCTGATCAAGAAGAAGAGAAAGACGAAAAAGCCTACTTGTGCTTTATGGGTAAGACAGAGATTGAAACTGAAGCTGATTCTGATAGTGAAGACACTGAAGAGGTATGTGATATGTCTAAATCTGATTTTCTTAATGAAATGCAAGCCTTGATGATTAGACTCCACGAATTAGAGTCTAAGCTTACACGCGAGAGAGATATCAATAAAGAAAAAAACCAATCAATATTGAAACTTAGCAAGGATAGTGCTGAGAAAAACGTGTTGATTGAGGATTTACAAAAAAACATTGATGCCAACGATAAAGAAAAGACTATAATTCACATTGAATTATCTGAAACTACTTCCAAATTCAGAATGTGTGAGTTTGAAGTAAAAAAGGTTGTTAAAAAGTATTCTTCTTTACAGAAAGAAAACAAATCTTAACTAAAAAGGTGAATGTTTTGGAGGAAAAACTTTACACTTTGGGTCAAACAGAGCAAACCATTAATTTGAATAAACCTAAAGCGAGTAGTGAGTGTTGGGGTCTTGGTTACGAGAACCCACACTACCTCAAAAAGGGTATTTCTAAAGTGCTTGCGCTTTATGATTTTGGATTTTTAAAACTAGCACCACAATACCCCAAACTCAAAGTTAAGTGGACTAAACTGTCTGAAGAGGATGAAGCTAAGGAAAAAGAGAAAAGGAAGAACAAAACTAAAATGCAACTTCCATTTCGGTATGAGAAGTTGAATTATAGTTATAGTTCTGATAAATCAAAATTTGTTTCTAATGATTATTTTGAAAGTTATTATTCAAAGGAGTTGGAGGCTAAACCTATTGAGGGTAAAATTTATGTACCTCCTCTCGTGTTAGAAAGTAAAATTTCTGAACTCGAGAACACTCTGGTAGAAGAGAGGATTTTGATTAATCTAGAACAAACTGTATTTTCTTCTGTGCTTCTAAATTCTAATTTTTCTAACTCTTCCAAAGCTTCAAAATCTGATGATTTTAGTGGTCTACTTGATGAAGAGTTTGATTTCTTAAACTCTGAAGGTGATTTAGTTGACTGTGTTGATCGATTTGATTTTAATGCTAAACTTTCTGATCATTCACAATTTGTTATAAACTCTTTTGGATTACCCAGTGTGTTCGAGAAAGGTGAAACATCAACGAAAGTTGATGAACCAGTTTCTGTGAATTCCAAGAATGACAAAGGTAAGAAGAAGAAATCTAGTCATTCACAGAAACAAAAAACCATTGGTAAGCCAAAGACAAAGCAATCTTTCAAATCTCACAGTTCTAACTCTAAATTTTCAAATGTTTCAGATATGAGAAATACAAAATTTGGAGTTAAATCAGAATGGCTACCAAAGAAGAAGATTGACGAGAATGCTAAATCATATTCCGATCCTGATTGTAATAGAGGAACTACTAGTAAACTGATGTAGTTGAGAATGTTGCTTTTCAAAAACCAAAACTTGTTACTTCTTACAAGCGCTATTCAATAAAGCTATTGTTCCAATTATCTCCATCTACTAGAAAGTCTTCTAATTCTAAGTGAAATGATTATGCTTCTCGGAAATATTCTGATGTTGGGTTTGGTACATATCATGTCTATTCTTATCATTCTCATGCTTCAAATGATTTTCAAAAGATCAAAGGGTCCATATACAAATTGATGCCAAAATCTTGCGCTGACACTGTAGGACCCATCTATAAATGGATACCTAAATTTATTGTTTCGTGATTTCTCCTGTGCAGACCCGTCATATATGGTACTTGGATTCTAGTTGGTCCAAGCATATGACCAGGCAGAAAGATTTATTATCTAATTATACAGAGAAATATTGCGGAACAGTTCCATTTGGAAATGATCAGTTCTCACCTATTCTGGGATATGGTGATGTGATTCAAGAGAACGTGAGGATTACAAAGGTGTGTTATGTTGAAGGTTTAGGACATAACCTATTCAGCATTGGACAGTTATATGACAAAGATCTAGAGGTTAATTTCAAGGCCAAGAGATGTTCTATGCGTACTGAAGACGGTAAAGAACTCTTGGTCGGCACGCGAAAGTCTAACCTCTAAACTATTAATCTATCAAAACTTAAGACTGACAATGAGGTTTGTCTACTGTCAAAAGCCTCGCTGCAACAAAGTTGTTTATGGCATCGAAGGCTTTCTCACCTGAATTTTCGTTACATCAACAAACTGGTCATGGGAAAGTTAGTAAAAGGACTTCTTGAGCTTAAATATGTTAAAGAACATATGTGTGCAGCGTGCGAGAAAGGCAAGATGAAGAGAGCCGCTCATAAGCCGAAGCCTGAGCCAAGTACAAGTTCATCCTTGGAACTTCTGCATATGGATCTCTGTGGTCCTATACGTACACAGAGCATAAACGACAAAAAGTACGTTCTAGTGATTGTAGACGATTACTCACGGTACACTTGGGTCAAATTTCTGAGATCAAAAGATGAGACGCCCGAACTCATCATCGTATTTTTAAAGACAACCCAAGTGAATCTGCAAAAGCCAGTCAAGCTTCTTCGTACAGACAACGTCACATAATTCAAGAACATAATTATTGAAGATTATCTCAAATCGGTCAGGATAACACATCAGTATTCTACTGCTAGAACGCCTGAACATAACGGAGTTGTAGAAAGACGGAACCGAACGCTAGTCGAGGCCGCTCGAACTATGCTAAGTCAAGCGGATTTACCTCTGTTTCTATGGGCTGAAGCTGTGTCGACTGCGTGCTACACTCAAAATCGCTTTATAATCCATCACCGATTTGGTAAAACGCCACATGCTTTAATCAATAATCGTACACCTAGCATTAAACATTTCCATATTTTTGGATGCAGGTGCTTTGTACAAAATGACAACGAGAACTTAAACAAGTTTAGTCCGAAGGCAGATGAAGGCATCTTTATCGGCTACTCTCAATCGTCTGCATCATACAGAGTATATTTGAAGAAGTCGAAGATCGTAGTAGAGAGCATCAACGTTACATTTAATGAGAAAATGGATTTTGTTCAAGACAGTTCAGAACCCGTTATCACTGGTGTACTAGCTTCTGGGCAAATCAGTCCAGAACCTGTGCCTATTGCTAAGAAATCAAATGAAGCGTCATCGTCTACTTCACACTTATCTGATTTAGATCTTTTGTTTGAATTGTTTTATGATGAATTTCATGGAACTAAAGTGTCTAAACCTGTTGTGGTTGACAGATTAGAAGATTCACGAAGAAATCAACCAACCACTTCAGATATATCTACTGAATCAAATTCCCCGATTCAGCAAGAGATTCCAATTCAAACGCCTACTGCAACAGTTGAAGCTGTAAATAGTCATGATAAGCCAGAAGTTGCTGAGTCAGTTGGTTGCACTGTAATGACTACTCAACAGCCAGATAATGTTGTACCAACTGAAACTTCTCCACAAAATACTTCAACTGAACCTCTCCCTGAACAAGAAGAAGATAGTGGATTTCTAGATGTAAATCATGATCAATCTACATCAAATCCACTCCCTCATGAACAAAGGTGGACCAAAGAGCACTCGATACATCATATCATAGGAGATCCATCTAAACCGTGCAAACTAGGTCTGCTACTTTAAATATGTGTATGCATGACTCATTTCTTAGCAAGATAGAGCCAACACGCATATCTGAAGCTCTAGCCGACTCAGATTGGGTAACTACGATGCAAGACGAGCTGAATCAGTTTAAAGCACTCAAAGTCTGGAGACTTGTGCCTAAGCCTGAAGGAAAGACTATCATCGACATAAAATGGGTATTCAAGAATAAGAAAGACGAAGATGGTATCGTGATCAGAAATAAAGCAAGACTAATGGCTAAAGGGTATAGGGAAGAGGAAGGTATTAACTATTAGAATGTTTCTTGCATATGTCGCCCACAAGAACTTCACCGTCTACCAAATGGATGTGAAGACTGCCTTTCTCAATGGCATCTTAAAGGAGGAAGTCTACGTCTCTCAGCCTGAAGGCTTTTTCAATCCAGAGAAGCCAAATCATGTATACATTCTGGACAAAGCTCTTTATGGTCTGAAGCAAGCCCCTCGAGCCTTATACGTAGTGTTATCTAAATTCCTTGTCAAGTCTGCCTTCTCTAAAGATAAGATCGATACTACTTTGTTTATCAAAAAGGAAAAGGCCGATATCATTTTCATTTAGATTTATGTGGATGACAACATATTTGGCTCAACAAATCCAAAATACTGTAAGAAATTTTCTAACCTCATGGTGTCCAGATTTCAGATGAGTATGACGGGAGAGATGAATTTCTTTCTCAGATTACAAGTCAAACAATTTTCCACGGGGATTTTTATAAATGTTGGGAATTAAAGAATTTTTCAAGTTTGGTTAATACTGCTAGCACAACTGATTACTACTGCTAGTAGATTTAATACTGCTTGACAAGTTAGTACTGCTACTTCAATAGTTAGTACTGCTTGGAGAGTTAGTACTGGTAGTAGTTAGTACTGCTGAAGTTAGTACTGCCAGATCAAAGTTAATACCGCTGAGCACAGTTACTACTGCTGGTGAAAATTAGTGCTGCTCAGAGTGTTAATGTTGCTACAACTTAATACTGCTTAAGAGATAATCAAGATCCGTGCAGATCAAGACTGAAGATAATCATGGAAGGTTTGAAGATAATGATTGAAGAATATACTGAAGATCTTTTATTTTTTGTAATTATCTTTTATTTTCAGTATATGTATAGACATGTTGAGAATAGTTTAGAATATATCAAGTTAGTAGATTATTCTGAGTTTTTGTTAAAAAGAGAGAATTAACCTCAAGGTTTAGAACCCTAGTTCTAGAGAAGTAGAATTCGTATTGGTGAGCCTGTTCATCAATATTGAGGTTTTGTTTGAAATCTTGTAGCTTTAATCATTCAATAAAGTTCACAAGATTGTGATTTTTGAGTCACTGTTACATTGAATATTAAAGTGTTATTCCGCAACTTCTTTAATATTGTTTCTGAGTTCATTATTCTTGTTAAGAATTAGATCCTGACAATAAATCAATCTAACTACATTTTCGATATTCTTAGAAAATTCAAAATGGAAAATTGTACACCTATTGGAACCCCGATGGCACCTGGAACTAAGATTGGCAGTGAAACTTCGGGAAAAGTTGTCGATGTTAGAACCTACCAAGGGATGATTGTTTCTTTAATGTATTTAACATCTAGCAGGCCAGATATAATGTTCTGTACATGTCTATGTGCTCGATATCAGGCTTCTCCTAAAGAATCTCATTTGTCTGCAGTTAAAAGAATCTTTAGATATCTAAAGGGCACTGCAGATCTTGGTCTGTGGTATCCTAAAGATAGAGGTTTTGAATTGACAACATATTCAGATGCATACCATGCAGGTTGTATGCTTGATAAGAAAAGTACGTCAGGACATATACAATTTATGGGCGATAAACTCGTGAGTTAGGCTTCAAAGAAACAACTCTGTGTATCCACATCAATAGCTGAGGCAGAGTACGTCACTGCGATGAGCTGCTGTTCTTAAGTGTTGTGGATGAGAACACAACTCCGAGATTATGGCTTCAATTACAGCAAGATCCCGATATATTGTGATTCAAATAGCGCGATGGCCATATCTGCGAATCCTATTCAACATACCAAGACCAAACACATTGATGTTAGATATCATTTTATCCAAGATAATGTCGAAAAAGGTACAATCGAACTTTATTTGGAAACATTGATTACCAACTTGCTGATTTATTTACCAAGCCTCTAGATGAAAAGAGATTTAATTTTCTTGTAGATCCCAGTACAGTGCAATCACAAGTAAATATGATCAAAGATGAACAGATTATAGGCCACAGCAACTAGTCATATGATTGATAATACTTCAAAGGGTTAAGGTTTACAGAGAGAATTTCTGATTAGGATATGTAAACCTAATGACTAGTAAACTGAATAATGAATTCCTAAACTAACAAATGAAATAGAAATAACTTTAAATACGTAGGCTCGCAGGCCTAATGGCCTTATGGGCTTATAGGCCCAACAAGCTTACAAGATAGAATAAATGACACTTTATACCCTGTACTTCTATTTAATTATCAAAATAGCCCTAACAATCTCCCCCTTTAAATAGAAGTTGAAACTCACGCCAGTTATGAACATAAATCTTCCGAAAACCAAAACTGATCTCGAAATATCTGATTTGCGTTCTATACTCCAGTCGTTCTTCAATAACTTTCAGTGCTTTAAGAACAAGTGCTTTGTATGAAGAATCCAGTAACTGAACTCCTTTTTCATCTTGACTCAGTGCATGCTTCAACTTGTCTTTCAGAAGCATCAATGTACCATCACAGAATCTGGCAATCTGATCAAAACGGATAAAGCGTAGAACACCTTTGTTGTTTACATATGACATACCAAACTATGGAATTTTTATGACTGTGAATGCAGGTACATTTAGAGCATCAGACGGAACACTCAGATCAGGCTTGAGCAGATTAATCTTTGGTTGATCGCTTTCTAACCCAATCTGAAAATCTTCCACCGAAGCAAGTTTCATTGCACACTTCATGTATTTTTTTACGGTTTCTAGTGCATCAATGACTTCTCCGGGTCTGACGGTTCTGGTCTTTAAGTCACGTAGGATGAACAGCAGATCTTGTGGCTCCAAACATGGAAATTCAGCATCAGAAAAGCAGTATTGTTGACCATCTTCTCTTGTAACCATAAAGTCCGTATACCTAACCTTCATGAAGTAGGCAGGTATAATCTTATCAACTGATACAATCCTGAGCTTCGTCTTGGAGTACTTATGCTGGAACTTTCTGTACACGAACACAAGTTCACGTTGTTTTTCTTTGTTTTTCACTGACTGTAGACCATGTAAAATGACTTCATCATACTTTCTGATCCAGTGGGCAAAGATCCTTTTCTGGCTTTCTTCGAGGAAATGAACTTTTATTCGGACTCTTTCCCACTTGTATGGACGAACTGGAGTAGTATGAACTGGTTCTCTAACTGGTGAAGCTAGAGGAGATCTCTCGGGAAAAACTGTAGAAGTAAAGTCAGGGTGATTAACTGGATAGGTCATTAAAGGAATCACGGCAGAAGACTGATCATCTGGATGCAGTATTTCATCAATTTCTTCTTGCATAACCACCAGAGCTCTTTCAGTGTTGGCACATTCTTCTGTCGTGTCCACTTCTTCATACGGATCTAGAATTATTGCCCAATCTTCAGGAACTATCGGAGAACCATCTTCAAATTCCTCAGGCTTTTCAACCGTCGGATAATCGTATAGAACCAGGTATGTCACCGGTTCCCGTGCCTGTTCCTGTCTCTGTCCCTCTGTTCTTGTACCAGAACCCGTACCCTGTTCAACCTGTTCTGATTCCACCACATATGTCTCCGACTCAGATAGACGTTGGCGCTTCTCCCCCTCATGGTGATCAGGATGGTCCTGATCATCATGTCGGCGCTTGAGCCGATCTGCCTGGCCACGGCAGTTATCCTCCACTGCTGATAGGCGTTCAGTCAAAACAGCTACGGTTTGCTGAAGTGACTGAAGCATAGTTTGCTGGATCTGGAAGGCTTCGGTAGAGACAATAGGCTGGGGGGTAGGTGGGGTAGGTGTGGATGCTTGAGAACGAAGTAGAGATAGCAAATCGGCATCCTGGGTGGGTTCGGTTAGAGACTGGGCTAGAATTTTGGCAAGAAGGATGGATTTTAGCTCAGGTATAGAAAGATCCGTGGCGGGTAGGGAAGGTGGAATAGGTGTGGTCTCAGGCTCAGTCGCAGGGCCTTTGCCTTTGATCATACGTTTGAAATTGTCCATCTCTTCCCTCATCATAGATTGGACAGCCTTTAGGGCGCCGTCCATGTATTCCCTTGAGACGAACTCGGTTGGGGTAACTCCGGGGTCACTTAGACTTCCCGTTGTAGCTACGACTGTAGAAGTCGAGCCGCCTACGTTCACGGTTGGCGTGATGATAGCCGTGGTAGGACTTCCAACTAATCCTCGTAAACTACCCGAAGGCGGATTTACTATAGATGTTCCGGCCGGGCCACTTAGGGTACCGGCGATAGCCGAAAAAGGAATCTGTGTCCTAGGAATGGCATGAATAACAAATGGCTCTAGACTCCGTGCTTGCAAAGAAGTCGAGAACAGGGGCAGCTGTTCTCTTGTTTCAATATCGGCACCCTCCAAGTGAGAGCCCGATAGCGGATGTGCGAAGTCCCCGTGAGAATGTGAAACCACCATCTGTTGAAAGATGGTGGAGTGTCTTGGTGGGGTGTGCAAATGCGTCGCTAGGTCCACGGCGGCTTCTTCAATACCCTGTCCCAATACATGAGACTGGGTAGCAGATGTGGCTACCTGGGTAGACATGGCTGGGGGGGATACAACCGATGAAGGTTGTCCCGTCACTCGTGTACTCTCGGATTGTAATTTACTCCGCCTTTCCCTCACACGGCTCACTTCTTGATTTTCAACTGAGACTCCCTCTGTTCTCCTTATCTCTCCAGATGAGGGATGATTATCGTCACCATCGGAGTCAGAAGACTCTTCATTTGATGCCGATACATTGTCGGATTGATTGGATGTCTCCTCAGTGGCGGCGACAGAAGAGGACTGAACATGAAGGGCTTCAGAATCTGTTGCCTCTTCTGCCATTTGAATCGCGGTTGGCGTCGGCGAAGATGGTTGTCTTGAAGAACTAGGCTGGCTCGTTCCAACGGCACTGCCCACGCCAGATCCCCTCTCGATAATAGCTCTCGACACACCCTGTCCGGAAGCCCCAGCTATCCGGACGCTCCCGCCTCTCATTCGTGGACGCGGACCCTCACGTCGCTCAGGTATTTCTCCCTGGGCAGGTCCTGCCGGTCCTGGCCGGATCATAGGAGCTGGAATGTTGTGTGTGTGCCTATAAGCTATCACACTCAGTGCCGTGGGACAAGCATGGTCTAGTACCCCGACTGGGATTTGTCGGGCGACAACACCTTCCGGATCAGCGCGGGAAGGAATCTTGCGTGTCGGATGATGCGGGCAAGTTGGGTGCGTAAAACGGCGCTGTATCTCGGGATACAGGTTCATGTAGTTCCGAATAACGATCTGTAGGAACCGCATGAAAGGAATGAAATTTGATCGGCGAGATGCAGTTGAACGAACTCTTTGAATGAGTTCAAACCAGATAAAGTCGGCAAAGTCCACGTGGCGATTGAAGGCCACCGCGTGAAATATGCGAAGAATCGGGGCGCTCGTCTGATCAATGCCCTTCGTTATAGATGAAAGGCACCGATTGATGTAGGTGAACAACGTGTACCAAATCGTCGATAGGTATTTGCGGTTGAATGTTGATGGAATGCGAAGTTCTGCACCGTAACCTAAAGAGAGAAGGTCGGTGCACAGAGTAGCATCAGGGACCATCGGGTCGAAGCTTTCTCGGCCTGGAACGGATCCGGCGGTCGGTAACCGAAGAAATTGGCGGAGGAGATCACATGTGAGAAGCACTGGTGTGTGATCTATCCGACCTTCAAGATGGAATTCGCCATCGGCCTCTAACGCATGGAGAGAACGCCAGAACTGTTGTAAGTATAAGATTGGTACGGTTGCAGTTTCCGTTAGAGCATAAGAGAGTGGATGGCCCATGAGTATCTCGATGATGAACTGATGTTGAATAGCAGGTTGGGTTACATCGAGATGGTAGTTATTGGTTGTAAGAGGGAGGAACTGATCCTCGGGAATCAGTTCCGCATCTGCGATTGGATCAATCGCTGGTGGCTGGTTTTGTGCCATTGTACCTGCTCCCCCTCGAATGGAGGACTGGTGAGACTTACCAACCATCTGACGCTAGTGCTCCCCCTGAACACATTACCGGGTTGTAGATCCACCACAATCAACTTGCACTTTTCAGAGAACAAGAAATAAACTGCACACAAAATCACGAAAAACAAACATACGAACACAAAAGAAGGAAGAAAAACATGAAATCTACTTTGTTGATACAGAAGTTCGTAACGGACACAGAGATGAACGAGTAAAATGCAATAACCAAGGAGTGTGGATAATAGCAACCAGAGACAAGGCACTGGTGCATTTGTCACAGTCATTCGTTATTGAATGAAACTCGTAGAGAGCTGCGAACGAATCAAACTTTCAAATTTAGCATACCTAGCTTGGATACAAGGTAATTAAATTGTTTTTCGTCCAAGGCTTTGGTAAATAGATCTGCTAACTGATGCTCTGAATTAACAAAATAGAGTTCGATAGTACCTTTTTCCACGTGATCTTTTATAAAATGATATCGCACATCAATGTGCTTCGTCTTCGTGTGCTGGACGGGATTGCTTGATATGGCTATAGCGCTCTTCGAGTCGCAGTAGATGGGAATCCTGGAGTAATTAAATCCATAATCTTTGAGTTGGGTGCGCATCCAGATGACTTGCGAGCAGCAACTGGCGGCTGCTACATACTCCGCCTCGGCGGTGGAGGTGGACACGCAATTTTGCTTCTTGGAAGCCCAGCTGACAAGACGATCGCCCAAGAACTGAACATGACCCGACGTGCTTTTCCGGTCCATCATGTTTCCAGCATGGTCAGCGTCCGAGTAGGCTGTCAATTCAAAACCTGTCTCTTTTGGGTACCACAAACCAAGATCAGCAGTACCTTTTAAATATCAAAAAATTCGCTTAACCGCAGCTAAGTGAGACTCTTTAGGTTTCGACTGAAATCTTGCACACAAGAATGTCGAGAACATAATGTCAGGACGACTAGCCGTCAAGTACATCAGAGAGCCAATCATACTTCTATAAATAGTAGCATTCACATCCTTACCGTCAGGATCGGAGTGAAGCTTTAGAGTAATGGACATGGGGGTTTTCATAGATGAAGTTTTTTTCCATCTGGTATTTCCGAAGAATATCCGTGATGTACTTAGATTGATTAATGAAAATTCCTGTTTGTAATTGTTTAACTTGAAGACCCAGGAAAAAATTCATTTGCCCCATCATGCTCATTTGAAAATGTTTACTCATTAAGGCAGAGAAGTTCTGACAATACTTGGGGTTCGTGGAGCCAAAGATTATATCATCAACATAGATTTGTACAAGAATGATATCGTTCTTCTCTCTTTTAATAAATAAAGTAGTGTCAATTTTACCTTTAGAGAAGCCAGACTTGACTAAGAAGGATGAGAGTGCATCATACCAGGCTCGTGGCGCTTGCTTAAGACCGTATAGGGCCTTGTCAAGAAAATAAACATAAGTCGGATTTTCCGAACTCACGAAGCCTTCGGGTTGCGAGACATACACTTCCTCCTTGAGAACGCCTTTGAGGAATGCGGATTTCACGTCCATTTGAAAGACTATGAAATTCTTGTGAGCGGCGTAGGCGAGGAACATGCGTATCGCTTCAATGCGGGCAACCGGTGCGAACGTCTCATCGTAATCAATTCCTTCTTGCTGGCGATATCCTTTAGCCACTAGACGCGCTTTGTTCCGAACAATGATGCCGTTTTCGTCCTTCTTGTTTTTAAAAATCCATTTAGTCCCTATCACCGTCTTGTGCCTAGGTCGGGGAACTAGGCACCATACTTTGAGGCTCTCAAATTGGTTGAGTTCCTCTTGCATAGCGATTACCCAGTCCGGATCATTCAGCGCTTTAGAGACGGTGGAAGGTTCGATACGGCTGAGGAACGAGGAAAATAAGCAGTCGTTCGCGGTGGTGGAGCGAGTCTGAACTAGTGTGGAGGGGTCACCGATGATCTGATGAAGGGGGTGTGCTCGAGTCCACTTGGTGGTGTGTGGATGAGGTTGATATGTCTGGTGAGAAGTGTCAGCATCCATATACCCACCGGGGGATAAATCCTGAACAGCCTCGAGGGACGATGGCCTGTGAGATGGAAGCTCCTTAGTGGGAGTCGAACAAGGAGTAGAGGACGACTCAGCTGGAGATGAAACGATAGGAGGATCCGGGAGTCCCGGAGAGGTAGATTCGGGAGCACCGTCATCAGGAACTTTAGCAAGAGGATGTCTATCACTTGAGCTCGGGGAAGCTTGATCATTGGCAGTAGAAGATGGAGCACCAGGCGAGGATGGACCACCGGAGTCGGTTGGACCAGTAACTTGTGTCACTTCTAGTGCTTGAACAGTATTCCTGTCACACGACGTAGTATTAGACTTAACATTAAATAAGTCATCATAAAAGAATTGAAACAGCAAATCCAAATTAGAAAGATGTTCTCTTGAAGTAGACGCATGATTTGAATCTACTGGGGATTGTGTGGCCTCTGAACGGAATTGGCCAGAAGCTAACACACCAGTAAGCGCGGGTTCTGAACTGAGATGTTCAGAAGCCATTTCAGCGGTCTCGTCAAAAGTCACGTTTACGCTCTCAACGACGGTCTTCGTCCGTTTGTTGTAGACACGGTAAGCTTTGGCGTGCTGGGAGTAGCCGATAAACACTCCTTCATCCGCTTTGGGACTGAATTTTCCAAGAGCATCCTTATCATTTAAGACAAAGCAGGTGCATCCGAAAGCATGAAAGTAGTTGATGTTCGGGAGACGCTTGTTGATGACCTCGTACGGTGTCTTGTTGAACCGCTTGTTTATGATAGACCGATTTTGAGTGTAGCAAGCGGTAGCAACAGCTTCTGCCCAAAGAAATAGTGGTAGCTTGTAATGAGATAACATTGTGCGCGCTGCTTCAACAAGAGTTTTGTTCCGACGCTCTACCACCCCATTCTACTGAGGAGTACGAGCGGCGGAGAAAGTATGCGAGATACCCACTGAAGTGAGATAACCAGTGAGTATTTGATTCTTGAAATCAGTGCCGTTGTCCGTCCTGATGGTCTGAACTACTTGGTTGAGACTGACTCGAATGCTCTTCAGAAGTGATATAATCAACTCGGGAGTTTCGTCCTTTGTACGGAGAAATCGGACCCAAGTGTAACGAGAGAAATCGTCAACCATCACCAGGACATACTTCTTGTGATTTATGCTTTGAACGCGCATCGGTCCACATAAGTCCATGTAGATTAGCTCAAGGGACCGAGAAGTACTAGGAACGGCTTTAGGCTTGTGGGACGCCTTCTTCATCTTGCCCTTTTCGCATGCAGCGCACATATGCTCTTTTGCAAACTTTAGATCTGGCATACCCTTGACATGGCCACCGAGCACCAACTTGTTGATATTCTTGAAGTTCAAGTGCAAGAGACGACGGTGCCATAGCCAGCTTTGTTCAGCAGATGCTTTGGACAACAAACAGACTTCCTTGTCGGCTTTCAAACACGAGAGGTCAATCGTATAGAGGTTGGTGCGTCGCGTTCCAACAAGTATTTCTTTACCATCCTCAGTTCGAACGCTGCACCTTTTAGCCTTGAAAGTAACCTCGAGATTCTTGTCGCAGAATTGACCGATACTGAAGAGATTGTGGCCGAGACCTTCGACATAGGAGACTTTCTTGATCGTGATGTTATCTTTGACAATATCCCCGTAACCCCTGATGGGAGAGTAGTGATCATTTCCGAAACGCACATTCCCATAAAACCTCTCGGTGAAGTTTGTGAGAAGCTCCCTTCTTCCGGTCATGTGCTTGGAGCAACCTGAATCTAGATACCACACATGATCGTCCTGCAAAACAGGTTATTTCTTTTTAGGTACCCATTCGTAAATGGGTCCTTTGGGGTTAGATTTAACACCCGACTTAGAGACCCGTTTAGAGTTGGGTCTTTGTCTATCACGGGAAACATCACAATGAGAATGATTATGAGCAATATGATATGAGCCAAACCAATCAGATGCATAACGACTATCAACAAAATCATTTGATCCACAATAAGAACAACACAGACAATCATGAGACAGTTGAAGTAATTGCGGAATTGAATAAACTTTTAAAGGAAGAGTTCCAGTACATTCAACTAAAGGTTTAGAAATAAAAACATCATGATTGTTATTGTTCTTTCTAGACTTTAAGACAGGATAAACTAATTCTAATGTTGCCGAGCTCTCTTTTGACTTCTTAGCTACCCAAGCATATTTCACTTCTTTCCGCCGACCATACGTATCTGAAATGTCGTTAAACCCATAGTCAGAGGATTTGAAAATTGAAGATTGTGACCTTTGAGAGCGACCGGTCTTTTTCTTCTTCTGTGAACTCCTTTTAGATTTAGACTTGGAAGAATTTGAAGAATTGTTCACAGAAGGTTTTTGCGGGGCAGATGTGGAACATTCACCCTTATAAAATTTAACCGGAGGCTCACATGACTCATTTATAAAATCAACATGGCTAGGTAGAGAAGGATTAAAATCAAATTTGCTCAAATCACTATCTAAACACACCTCAGAATTCAAGAATGTGGAGAATTCTAGTTCCTCATCAGAAAGGACCTTATCACTTGAGGAGTTCAGGACAGCGGAAGAGTTTGTTAATAGTGGATCATTTGCGGAAGCATTTTTACAATCAGAACACTGATCCGTTTCAACAACATGAGGCTCTTTTCCCTTATTTGAAATGATTGGTGACGAGTCACCCATAAAAGCTTTGCCGGAAGATGTATCGGAGGCAGGATAAGAATTTTCAAACAGAGGAGTATTCTCACTTTGGAGATTTGAAGGCTTAGCTTGAGGTTCAGCCTTGTGAAGTTGCTCTTTCAGGCGATCTGCTACCAAAGCAGCCAGTTGTGAATTTAACCTCTTTATTTCTGTCTGATAGTTTTCTTTCTCCTTAACTAACACATTTTCCTCTTTAGTGGAATAGAGGCACTCATTTTGGGATAAAATTTCTTGTTTTTCCTTTTGAAATCTGTCTCTTTCTTGTTCAAACGACTCTTCTAGCTGAACAATTTTTCTTTCTAAAATCAGAGGTGGAACATAGACTTTATGGTCTGGTTGTTCCTCCTCATTTTGAACGGTTTTAGTATCTAGTTCAGCTTGAGTATAGCTTCTAAAGTAGTCATTTGATAGAAAAACAGGGTTTTCCTCGTTGTAAGATGCATTTAACGAATCATAAACAAAAGGAAGTTTCATTTTTGTAGAGGTCTCCCTTCTTAACTCATCCTCTTCCCAATCCTCATCCTCAATTGGTTTGGTCCAAATGATTTTGTATTCAGGATAGGTCTTATCTAATCCAAGAAATTCGGATGCGTACATCGTAGGAACTTGGGATAAGGCCTTTTTCAAATAATATGGGTTATCGTAACCGATACCCCTATTCGCATGCTTGGGTTCTTTTGGTGTAATTAGATGTAACGTTTGTTGAGATTGCCCAAGTCTATAAAGCTTCTTTTCCATCTCCTTTAACTGAGTAGTTAACCTTATGTTCTCATTTTTGAAAACCACGTTTTGATTTAACAAATCAATTTTCTCGGTCTCAGACGTACGTAGCTTATCGGTCAGGTCATCTACTTTGGTCATTAGTTTTTGTGACTCTGTTGAACAACTCACATTTTCTTCTCTTAAATTAGAAATCGTGCACAGGTAGCTAGAAATTTCTAAGCTTTGTTTTTCCATAAAGTCAGACTGTTTAGTGACACGGTTTTCTAAAGATGAAAGAAGTTGTTCTTTTTCTTTTAAAAAAAGCTTGTAAGAATCAAGTTTGTGCAATGAGAGTTGCATTTGATCAAGTAAAGCTTCATGAAAAGGGGCACATACCTGGCAAGGAGCATTGCGATCTTCTTCATCAGTATCGTATGGTGATGAATGGTTGCCCATGAAACACAAATGAGCTTCAGCATCCTCAGGTTCTTCATCCGACACTTGTAACCAGTAATCGTCTTCAGCCATTAGAGCTTTACCGGCTTCCTTTTCTTTGGCAAGAAGCAGCTTGGCTCGGTAGTAGTCGGCGTTGCGCACAATTGGCTTACGACAATCTTTGGCGAAATGACCTAACCGACCACAGTTGTAGCATTTGATCGGCTCGTCTTTCGGCTTTTCTTCATTTCTTTTGTCAGATTTCTTAACAGCTTCAAAGCGACTATTACCTTCAGACTTTTCTCGATGATCACGTCGAGTAGAGACTCTTTGCTTGTTGGAGGACTTGTTAAAAAACTTCCTCTTTTGAAATGCTTGAGTGAGAAACACCATTGCTTCTTTCATCTTGGCAAGTTCTGGATCCGAGTCGCTATCGGGATCTTCAGGTTCAGAATCACTCAGTACGGGCTCTTTTCCAGATGATCGGCTGACGGACTTGCCTCTTCTCTCAGATACGAGTGCTATTTGATCAGCTGCTGGCTTCTCCTCTGCTTTCCCAATAAGCTCCATCACTTCCTCTTCGTCCTGGAGCAGCATCTCATAGAGTTCGTGAAGGTACAGCTTCTCCAGGGTCTGAGTGTGGCGTATATGGGAGACGAACGGTTTCCACTCAGGCTGTAAGTTGTTCATAAACTTTATGTTGTTTTCCGTGTTCGTCTTTGTGATCTTATTTTTCTGAAGATCATTCAGAAGCATATTAAACCTCTCATAGGTTTCCGTCAGCGTTTCACCTTTTTTTGCTTTAAACCCATCATATCTGGTGATACAGTTGGTCACCTTTAGCTGGTTATTGATGTGGCTTCCCATCATCATCTTCTCTATTTGGTCCCACATCTTTTTCGATGAATCCTTGAAGCTATCTATACAAGCATAGATGTCATTCGGTAGACTTTGAAGAAGGTACGATTTTGCTAGCTTTTCTGCCTCGTACATTTCCTTTTCCTTCGTAGTAAAATCACCAATAGATTTCCGAATCTGTCGCTCTGGCCATCCTTCAGTTGGGTTTGCCGGTACCACTTTCATTGGCCAATCTTGTGGACCCTCAGTCAGGCATTTGTATATATCTTCATAGGCGGGTTTTTTCTTCTATGAAGTTCATAAATCGGTCATGCCACTGAGGGTACTCTCCCCGAAAGAGCACCGGGGGCTTTTGGTCAGAACCGATAGCTAGAGCATCCCTTGAGTTCATCTTTACTTCTTAACTTAAGAGCACTTTTTACTGGATCAAACCTTTTTGCCTATCTGCTCTGATACCAATTGTAGATCCCAGTACAGTGCAATCACAAGTAAATATGATCAAAGATGAACAGATTATAGGCCACAGCAACTAGTCATATGATTGATAATACTTCAAAGGGTTAAGGTTTACAGAGAGAATTTATGATTAGGATATGTAAACCTAATGACTAGTAAACTGAATAATGAATTCCTAAACTAACAAATGAAATAGAAATAACTTTAAATACGTAGGCTCGCAGGCCTAATGGCCTTATGGGCTTATAGGCCCAACAAGCTTACAAGATAGAATAAATGACACTTTATACCCTGTACTTCTATTTAACTATCAAAATAGCCCTAACATTTCTGGTTTCTAAACTTGGTATGTTAAATCTCAAGACTTAATATGTGATTACCTACTAAAGTTTTTGTTATTGTTAATGTTATTTTTCTTCATTTCTTTATTTTTAATCTGAAAGATATATGCACTTAAGTCACTTCATGATCTCAGGGGGAGTGAGATAATAAATTAAGTTGATCTACATACAATTAAGGGGGAGTTCATAAATTTTGCATGTGTTTTTCACTGATAAATTTTCTGATGCATAATCACAGGGGGAGTAAGAGATAAGGAGTATGGTATATGATTTCTGATTACATTTGATCAGAACACGTACATTCAAAGTTTTATTGCTTTATGTCATTTTATTTTCAAAAAAATTTATGAATAAAGCTTTGTACTTTGACGACTTGTGATTTTTGCAGAATTGAGAGATAGCTTACATGATCATATCATATTAAGACTTAGAGCTGACTTGATGAGATTTAAGACTGAGCGAAAAGGTTTATTCCTAATCTTAATCTCATACGTGTCTGAAATACGGACAACTTTCAGATATGAAAACATGTTCTTAATGTTCAAACCACTTCTGATTTTTAAAAGATTTCATGAATATAGAAGTGTGATTTTCAATGTTTTCATTTTCATGTGTTTAATTGCTATACAAACCGTGTGTTTCTAAATATTAATATTTGCGTATTATCTTTTCCATATACTTTCAAGTATTCACACACACCGGTTTAACTTTTTGTTCAACATGTTATCACCATGTCTCAAATTGAACAAAATTTTTCGATGGTGATACACCCCGCTTGATATTCAAATTTTGAGCATTGATTTCATATCGAAATGTTTCTTTCAAGAGTGTTTATATTTTGATTCATATAGACAATATCCCATTTTTGTTGACCAAAGCCTTAATGTAACACCCGTAATTTGGAGACTTCCTTTAGTGATAGTTCGGGAGACTTTTGGCTTTTGGAACGAAAAGGTGCCAAGAAATCAGGTGAGTTTTACTATGGAATCATCGAGGATCGAATTAGGCACGAAGACGCGAGAAAACGGAGTTTTGGGCTGTCGCGAGTTGTGGCGCGACTTGGGGTCGCGGCACAAGCCGCGTAACTCATTGGAAGTGAGTTCTGGGGAAACGGGCGACTTATGCCACGACTTAAGGTCGCGGCATAACCCGCGTGGCACACTGTCGGGCTAAAAGCCGATTTTTCAGCCATTAGCCTCATTTATCAAACTCCCAAACCCTAAACCCTCTTCCCTTTTCCCTCCCAAACCGGCCCCCAAACCCCCAAAGTCGAACCTAACCTATTTTGAGGGTTTTTCCCCCTTGAACCGCATGATCATTCATCATCTAGCTAGTGGGATCTTCAACCACAAAACCTCCATCTTCATCTTCCTCATCAAGTTCAAAGTGCGGGAGCTCGGGTTGAAGAGTTGGTTTGGGTGTCCTCGAAAAGTCTCATCATCTTTAATGGTAAGCTTCTTTGATTTAAGGTTATAAATGTTCTTTGAATGTTTCCGTAGTGTTTGGTTTATCAGATCTCGGATTTGTTAGTTTTGGAGAAACTAGGGTTTTGGATCTCGTTCAGGGATTTTGGTATATAATTTTGGGGAATGTTTCTATATGGTTGATTATGGATATTTATTGTTTGGAGTGTTTGGATCTAGGTTTTGGAAGTTTTCGGCTTGAGGATTCAAGCTCCCTTCAAAAGAGCTCGTTGGGTAAAACCTAGATTTAGCCTAAATCTAGCAAGGTAAGTTCAAGTTGCTTTGTGAAAACTATGTACATGCCAAAATGTGTATTTTGAAGTAAAAATATATTTTACTTGGTATTTGTCAAAGGGTGAGTATTTTAATAAGGTTTCATAATTGATAAACTTGGGTTATTTTAGTTTCATAAAATGCTCATATTTGGGATTTGGACACCTTGATAAGTAATAGCATGATTTCTGCATCTATGTGATTTTTGTACAAATAGAGTCCATTTCATGACCTATGCATCTTGGTGATTTTTGTACAAATAAAGTCCATTTCATGAATTATGCATCTTTGGTGATTTTGTACAAACGAAGTCTATTTCATGTCATAGGCATTTGGGGTTTTTACATTCATAATTTCGTTGGAAAATCTTTGGTCACGATACGTGTTGAGTCTTGGGTAAATCATGCCTTTGAGGTGTGTGTTTTCGTAAACGTCGTTTAAAGACATTTCATTATTTGGGGGACCATTGATTATTGGTCAAATGGATTTTGAGCATTTTAGCTCAGTGTTGGCTTAAAAGAGTCTTGTGGACATTTTTTTGGGTTTAATGGCTCGATGTAGAGTCCCATTTCATGGCTTACATCTTAATGCATTTTATTGCATATTTATAATTACAGGCTCAAGTGCTGTTGTCATTCAGGTATAGTCGTGTCATTTTAGACTGTGTTGCATTGGATCCATTAGCACATGAGTCAGTCTTATTTGATGGTCAATTGGGTGGTACGGGGTTGGACTCTGGGACTTATGTTTTATGACCAACATGACAAGTAGGCACTAGGAGGAGGTAGTCTTGGGCGACACCATGTGGGTGGGTGCCTAGATCTCCGCCGTAGGGGAATTTCCTCAATTGTAGTCCTCGGACGTGCCGGACCTTTCGGGTGTCCGTTGTGGCATCAAGGTATCTCGTATTTTGGGTGGAACTTGTCAAGGATTCGTAGGGACACTTTGGCATTTATGTCGTTAGGTGTCATGCGATGAACGATGGTTGAGTGATATACTTTTGTGTTCCTACGCTCTCCACGGATACGGGTATCCCCCGTTGTCGGCCTGATGTATTTTGGATATTTAATTGTCCATGTTTTGATACTTGGATTTCCTTCCATTTTATGGTCGTGTGAGTATTAAGTTTCAGTTCCATGTTTTAATGGCGTATCATATTTATATGGATTGTTTTCCGTTATTTAAGGGTCGAGTATTATGTTCCACCCGAGTTTTGGGTGTTTTGGGCTATGAAGTGTTATTTACATTTTAGCACATTTGAGTATCGAACTATGACCCCATTTTGGGTGAGTTACGGGTTGCATCGTTTTATAAGAAATGCATGTTTGGGAAGCATTGTCTTTAAAAGTGTATATTATGGGAAAATGTGTCGTTTCCATTTTGACGTATAATATTTCGAAGGTTCTTGCTTTAAAACTGATTTCCTGTCTTTTAAAGATATATTCATTCATGTTAAAACTCTTGAGCTCACTAGGCTTTAAGCCTAACCTTTTTATTTGTCGGCATGTGCATCAGGTTTCAAGGTTGGGGGTTGGTTCTAGCAATCCTGTGAAGAGTAGAGTCTTAGCAAGATCCGAAAGTAAGAATTCGGTGAAGTCTTCCGCTTTATGGAGATAGTGACTATGCATGGGTATTAGTAACACCTGTCTTTTATAGTCTGTATATATAAGGTGGTATATGTGTATTGTAGTTGAATTTAAATTTGTGGTTGTAGATGCTTCATTTGTTGATGTATTTAGAAAATTTTTATCAAGTTGTTATCTTTATATTTAAGGGTGTTACAAGTTGGTATCAGAGCTTAAGTTTGAAAGAATTAGGTATTGATTTTTGGATGCCTAGACTCAAACTATAGTTCTTATAAGTAATTGAAAGTGAAGTTGCACATTAGGCCCCCTAAGATAAGATACTTTGAGGATTGATCGAGTCGCTAGAAATGGGAAACTTGCTGAGGGTCGCAAGGATGACTATGTACGGTACGTTCATAATGGCACCTGGCCAGTGTTATGGTGAACCTACGTGCTACATAGGTATGCTTGAACTACCTTGGCATATTGACCGTTGGGGTAGCAAGAAGGTTTCTAAGAGAGTGATCTAAGGAAAGGTTGATGTTAATAGCAATGTCACATGGGAATGATAGGTAAGTGCGATGAATGCATTAAGTTGGCCATCTTGGGTCAAAATTATTGGTTGAAATAGAAATATAAGTTGTTGAACCAATTCTATTTCGAGAAGAGATTGTAGGTTAACCGAATTGGTGGGTTTGTTACTCTAAGATGTTCGATACATCCGAATGACAATAGTATGAATTGAGAAGCACAGTCCTAAGATGTTGCATGTCAACTAAATCCATGTCCAAGACTTATTTCTAAATAAGTTTGCATAAGTTGTTTTTCATGTTTTCAAAACATAAAGTGAGTTATGTGGCGAAGTTTTGGTAAAACAATTGACACTCATCAGATTTTAAACTGTGAGCTTAAGCATGCATGAAACCGTTTTGTTGCGTGTGCGTGCAAATTGTTATCAGAATACTCTTTATTCACGCCTCGTGTTTAACGCTATTTCCAGATATTGTAATGTCCATGTTTTAATGTCGTTTGGGTATTGGGCAAGTAACTATGAGATTTTAACCTAGACATTGGATCTCCTCCACGTATGTCAATGGTTTTAAAGGAAAAGTTAATCCCATGTTTTGAGTCGGAATTTCTTGAAATTTTAGTTGTGCGAGTTCCGTTAAATTTCATGGAGTATTGTTATGCGGGTTCTTTTGACGTGTAAGTAAATTTAGAAGTGCTTGAGTTTTAAATTTTGATTGCGTTTAAAATTGCAATATATAAATCGTCGTGTCTCATGCAAACCTTGTTGAAAAGTGTCATTTTACCTTTCATTGCATTAAAAAGGGGAAACTCTTAGAAGTTTAATGTTTTAGGCATATTGTCGTCTTATACTATCTGTTGAGAAATGAAAATTTTGACATCGCATGATTTTAGCGTTAATGAGTTTTACGAAAAAAATTCAATTGGGTTTATGGTGTCTTATTGTACGACTTTTGCGTCGCGTAGATAATTTTGGGATGTGTGTACATGCATTAGTGTGTGTGTTAATTTATGGATTTTGCTAATCGATGTCATCCCACATGTTGTTTTGGGAATTTCATTATCATGCAATTTATCTTTGAGCTTTATACAAATGTCAATCGTTGCATACTTTCTGCATTTGGAATAAATTATGGTGTTGGTGTGAGTGGTGGTATAAAAGGGTTTACGCTGTTTCAAGCAAAGTTTTTGTTCTGAGCATATTTCAATCATTGACTTTTAATACTAGGAATCTCCGCAATGCATTTAACAAATTGGCAAAAATTATGTCGCTATGATTTCTATTTGGTCAAATGTGTTTATCTGTATGACTCAAAGCTTTAAACTCGATTTGAAACTTATTTGCATTTCCATCATTTTTACCTGGCTTTGGGGAAATAAACTGGTGCATATGGGATTGTTGATACTTTTGTGCTGCAACGTCTCTTGGTTAAAGAGTAAGAATTTTAAAGTTAAAATTGTAAATTTCTCTTTTGGAGTGGTACAAACTTTTATTGCGCGCGTCGAGGCGTAGGAATTTATTTTCATAACTAATAATGTAAATATTGCTACACATGTTTGTTACCATTTTAATTAGGTAAGTATTGATCAAGCGAGTTGGAAATGGTTTCATATGCGTAGTGTTGGTAACCAGTTTTTAAAACCTATCAGATTGAACGATAGTGCATTTTCACAGTACGGTGAATTGTTATAAAGCGTATGTATTTGAAAGTTTCATAAAGGTTTAAATTGGCATATTTGTTGAAAACATTGAACTCATTAGGCCTATAGATTTAAACCCCTGTCGTGAAAGGAGTTGTAGCTAAGGAACTAAGGAGTCCTTGGGAAATGAAGCGTCGGGCGATCCGACTCGTGATCAGTTTTGGATTTTGGGTTTTAGTTTTGAATCTGTGCACGTTTGGATTATGGAAGTAGTAGAGTTAAGTTTTCCCACTTAATTGTGGAGTGATTTTACTTCGGTAATCATACGGAATAAGGTCTTATGTGATTATTTGCTTCTATTTTTAAATTCGCTTTGATGGATTGTTCGTTAGTGTGACACCATGGTATAGTTGACTGGTGTACCGTCATAGCGGGTTCCGCGATTAAAGGAAATTTTGGTGATCGGTCTGTTAGAAATGTAAGACTTGGAGTTCTAGCTTTCTGTTAGGAGTCAACCTTGGTGCGACAATCTGTCTGGATTGGAAGTTGAGGTGGGACATCCACTTTTTCGAAGTCACTGTTTAGTCCTAGATGACGACTTTTTTTCTTGAAGTCAATGGATCGTGGAATGTTTGGAAGTATTCCGGTTGGATTATGGGAAATAAGGACCATTCGGTAATGGAAAGGTAAAAGAAGATTAGGTGTTGATGTTTAAGTGTCGATGTGTGTAAACATCCCCATGGTATTAAGGAATTTGTTATGATAATATTGTGAGGTTGGGATTGGAACGGAGTTGAGCGATAGCCGAATCTGGGTTAACCAGTTACCTGAAGGATGCATTGGTGCGCCTTGAGATGTCAACTTCATCAGCGCTATGAATGGGTCAGCCGAAAGCTAAGGATTTTAAGAGTTCGCTGACGATTCTTGGCTTTAGTTTCAGAATCGTGCAAATTCGAAGTGGTTTGGTTGTTGATAAGTTGAGTTCACGAACTGCCTTGAAGATAGTAATTGTCATCTAAGGTTGGGAGACAGCCGAGATCTTGGGGGGCGGTAAAGTGGTCGATAAGGACTCGACGTTCGTCCCATCATCGGAAAGACATACAGGATTTCTAAATGTAGTTATGTTAGGGTCGTGCATAAGACAAGGTATGGTGGAGGCCTTCCGGTTGGGTGGAGAATCAATCCATCTCGTTGAAAGCGGTGTTGGGTGTTTAGTCGGTATCAGATTTCGAGGACGAAATCTCTTTTAAGGTTGGGAGGATTGTAACACCCGTAATTTGGAGACTTCCTTTAGTGATAGTTCGGGAGTCTTTTGGGTTTTAGAACGAAAAGGTGCCAAGAAATCAGGTGAGTTTTACTATGGAATCATTGAGGATCGAATTAGGCACGAGACGCGAAAAAACGGAGTTTTGGGCTGTAGCGAGTTGTGGCGTGACTTGGGGTCGCGGCACAAGCCGCGTAACTCACTGGAAGTGAGTTCTGGGGAAACGGGCGACTTATGCCACGACTTAAGGTCGCGGCATAACCCACGTAGCACATTGTCCGGCTAAAAGCCGATTTTTCAGCCATTAGCCTCATTTATCAAACTCCCAAACCCTAAACCATCTTCCTTTTTCTCTCCCAAACCGGCCCCCAAACCCCCAAAGTCGAACCTAACCTATTTTGAGGGTTTTCCCCCTTGAATCGCATGATCATTCATCAGCTAGCTAGTGGGATCTTGAACCACAAAACCTCCATCTTCATCTTCCTCATCAAGTTCAAAGTGCGGGAGCTCGGGTTGAAGAGTTGGTTTGGGTGTCCTCGGAAAGTCTCATCATCTTTAATGGTAAGCTTCTTTGATTTAAGGTTATAAATTTTCTTTGAATGTTTCCCTAGTGTTTGGTTTATCAGATCTCGGATTTGTTAGTTTTGGAGAAACTAGGGTTTTGGATCTCGTTTAGGGATTTTGGTATATAATTTTGGGGAATGTTTCTATGTGGTTGATTATGGATATTTATGGTTTGGAGTGTTTGGATCTAGGTTTTGGAAGTTTCGGCTTGAGGATTCAAGCGCCCTTCAAAAGAGCTCGTTGGGTAAAACCTAGATTTAGCCTAAATCTAGCAAAGTGAGTTCAAGTTGCTTTGTGAAAACTATGTACATGCCAAAATGTGTATTTTGAAGTAAAAATATATTTTACTTGGTATTTGTCAAAGGGTGAGTATTTTAATAAGTTTTCATAATTGATAAACTTGGGTTATTTTAGTTTCATAAAATGCTCATATTTGGGATTTGGACATCTTGATAAGTAATAGCATGATTTATGCATCTTGGTGATTTTTGTACAAATAGAGTCCATTTCATGACCTATGCCATCTTGGTGATTTTTGTACAAATAAAGTCCATTTCATGACTTATGCATCTTTGGTGATTTTGTACAAACGAAGTATATTTCATGTCATAGGCATTTAGGGTTTTTACATTCATAATTCTGTTGGAGAATCTTTGGTCACGATACGTGTTGAGTCTTGGGTAAATCATGCCTTTGAGGTGTGTGTTTTCGTAAACGTCGTTTAAAGACATTTCATTATTTGGGGGACCATTGATTATTGGTCAAATGGATTTTGAGCATTTTAGCTCGGTGTTGTCTTAAAAGAGTCTTGTGGACATTTGTCCGGGTTTAATGGCTTGATGTAGAGTCCCATTTCATGGCTTACATCTTAATGCATATTTATCATTACAGGCTCGAGTGTTATTGTCATTCAGGTATAGTCGTGTAATTTTAGACTGTGTAGCACTGGATCCATAGGCACATGAGTCAGTCTTATTTGATGGTCAATTGGGTGGTACGGGGTTGGACTCCGGGACTCATGTTTTATGACCAACTTGACAAGTAGGCACTAGGAGGAGGTAGTCTTGGGCGACACCATGTGGGTGGGTGCCTAGATCTCCGCCATAGGGGAATTTCCTCAGTTGTAGTCCTCGGACGTGTCGGGCCTTTCGGGTGTCCGTTGTGGCATCAAGGTATCTCGTCTCTTGGGTTCGACTATTATGTTCCACCCGAGTTTTGGGTGTTTTGGTCTATGAAGTGTTATTTACATTTTAGCACATTTGAGTATCGAACTATGACCCCGTTTTGGGTGAGTTACGGGTTGCATCGTTTTATAAGAAATGCATGTGTGGGAAGCATTGTCTTTAAAAGTGTATATTATGGGAAAATGTGTCGTTTCCATTTTGACGTATAATATTTCGAAGGATCTTTCTTTAAAACTAATTTCCTATCTTTTAAAGAAATATTCATTCATGTTAAAACTCTTGAGCTCACTAGGCGTTAAGCCTAACCTTTTTGTTTGTCAGCATGTGCATCAGGTTTCAAGGTTGGGGGTTGGTTCTAGCAATACTATGAAGAGTAGAGTCTTAGCTAGATCCGAAAGTAAGAATTCGGTGAAGTCTTCCGCTTTATGGAGATAGTGACTATGCATGGGTATTAGTATCACCCGTCTTTTATAGTCTGTATATACAAGGTGTTATATGTGTATTGTAGTTGAATTTAAATTTGTGGTTGTAGATGATTCATTTGTTGATGTATTTAGAAAATTTTTATCAAGTTCCTATCTTTAGATTTAAGGGTGTTACACTTAATTGATAAATCATTTCGATTTTGATCTTATCATACAATGTCAGATTTTCAAACAAGTTTCTTGTATTCATTTCATTCATTAAATATACTTGGTTTGAAATATCTTCAATGTTTAAAATGCTCAAAACTTCATGATTACATCTATGAGCATATGAACATCTGACTTGTACATATGTGCTTTAAATGCAAAGTTAAACCATTCTTGAGCAACATTGTATTTTTAGGATTACATGGGTTCATTGTGTGAGGGCATAACTAAAACTTCTATGGATTCACATTAACCAGTGTTTCCTACCCAAGAAGTTAATTCTTGAGTGATCGAATGTGTGAGGAGTCAAAATAACTGAGTGTGGGTTGTGTGATGAGGTAAAATGGAAATGAGAGTTTGGTTAGACCGAGCTCAAAGATTAAAAGAGAGAGGGTGTAAGAACAGAGTAAAAGAATATCAAACTCTGCACCAACTTTTTTTGAGTCGGGTAACCACATTGTTGGTGTTTCACAATTGAAACAGGCAACTAGCCTATGCCAACACTTGATAAAATCCCACCTGCTACTCATTTTCTTCTCAACAAGAAAATGTTCCAATTTTTCAAGGGGATGCATCATATAATCTACCTGGTTTTCATTTGGAAAATTTGGATATTGAAAAAGAAGGAAGTATGCCCTACCTTTGCACTTCGATCATGTACAATCGAGTCTGTGTTCAACTGTTGTTATCTCAATGGTTTACACAAATTTGAGCCTTATAAAAGCAATCATCTGTGCTTAATTCTTTCAAACACAAGCACGAACACACAGGAAATTCATTTTTCTGTCAAAACGTTCATAGTTTAACCTTGTTTTATTCGATGATTGAATGGAAGACCTGGGGGAGTGAACATCACAAAAGCTCCTTTCCAATGTGTATTCATTACACACTGTGACTTCGTGTTACTGACAGGCACTTCTAACTGATTCATTTGTTGATTCAGGTGTTACACTCATATTTTGTCTGAATTTGCAAAGATTCAGATGAATATCTTTTTCGATTAATAGATGGTTAGAGGCTCATTGGAAAGATCAGTGGTTAGATCAGATTGATATATGACATTTCTTATAAAGTTTTGATGATTTTAATGCTCTAATCATCGAAAAGGGGGGAGAGAGAATCAAGAAATGTTTGAGGTGATCAAGAAATGCGGGATATGATAAAGAAAAGTTGGAGTTAAATGAAGAAATTTGTGTCAAGACAGTTAATTTGAGGAAGTTTGTTGAAAGCTGAAAAGAGAAAAGTTCAAATATTTCAGAATGTGAGCATAATTTGCTGAAATTTTCTTTGAAGACAATTTGCTAAAGCAAATTGAGCTGAACCTGAAGATAATTTCTTTCCGATGTCTGAAAGAGGTTTTACAACCTTGGGGAGATTGTTACTATTCTTGTAGACAGACTTTGGGGAGATCACAAAAGTTTTTAAAGACAAATTTATCAAAGAAAGGGGAGATTGTTCTGAGCATCAAAGGGGAGATAGTTTGTGTTGTACAGAAAGGGTGAGATTGCTCAAATTGAGCTTAAGGGGAGATTGATTTGCAAAATATTTTAGAGATGATCTTGAATCCAAAGAGGGAGATTGTTAGAGCATATATTTGTTGGATAGAAGATCATGAAGATGGAAAGCTGAAAGTTAATCAAGTCAAGGTTCAAAGTCAACTCTTAAAGCAAAGTCAAAGTCAATTGTAATAAAGTCAAAGCCTTGTAAATATGTATTTTGTTTTGTATTTGTGTTGTAAGCGTGTGTTTTGTTTTTAATAGACTTGTGACTAGAGTTAGGGGTTGTAACAAGAAGTTGGAAGTTAGAAAGATTGTGTACGCATCCAGTTTCTAGAGAGAGAAAGTGAACAGAGACATTTGTACGAATTCATTGATTGGAATTGAATCAGGTTAATTGATTGTTGAATCATTCTCATCTTGTTTTCGTAATTGAATAGTGATTAGAACTTGATAAAATTGGGACATAATATAGATGATCAATGTTTGTCTGATAGTTTGTCTCATCATACTAATCTTGTACTGCAGGCAAGTCAGTTTCATTTGCCTCTGGACTTTTTGCACTTGGTGATGGAATAGCTTATTCAGGTTGTGTTTCTGATGGAATATCACCAGACACAGCTAATGTTGATGCTGATTCAAGTAACGGTGAGACTGGATCAAATGAGTTGTCTGGTGTAGCACTTCCAGAAACAACTTGTTCTTGACTAGCAGAAGCTTCACCAACTTCTTCAAACGGTCCAAATATGTCTGCACTTATGGTAGGTGTGGTGATGTTCTTTGAGTTGTCTGGATTGTTATCCTCTGCAGTTATATCATTAAAACCATCAAAGAATAACAAATCAATATCTGATTCAGTTAATGTTTGAGATTTAGAAATCTTATTCTGGTTTATCTCAGGCTCTACACTTTTTGATGTAGAAGCTATGTCACTAGGTGCGAGTCCTAAACTGGAATGTTCAGAAGTCCTGGTTGAAGATTCGTCAAATGATACATTGATGCTTTCAATAACAGTCTTTATTCTGGTATTGTAGACTCTGCATGCTTTGGATTGAAGAGAATATCCAATAAACACTCCTTCATCAGCTTTCGGTTGAAACTTTGACAAATTCTCTTTATCATTTAGCACGTAGCACCTGCAGCCAAACACACGAAAGAATTTAACCATAGGTTTTCGACCATGAATAATTTCATAAGAAGTTTTATTTAAACGCTTATTAATAATGGTCTTGTTCTGTATTGAAACACGCGGTTACTACTGCTTCAGCCTATAGGAATGGAGGTAGATCAGAATAGGCAAGCATTGTACATGCTTTTTCCACCAACGTCCTGTTCTTCCTTTCAACAACACCATTCTGTTGAGGTGTCATTGCAGCCGAAAAATTATGTGAAATTCCAACAGAATCAAGATAGCTTTGAAGAGTTCCATTCTTGAATTCAGTTTCGTTGTCACTTCTCAACTGTTGAACTTGGCTTTGAAGAAGAACTTGAATTCTTTTGATGAATTTGATAATCAGATCTGGAGCTTCCGAATTTTGCCTTAAGAACTCTAACCAAGTATATCGAGAATATTCGTCAATCATCACCAAGATATACTTTTTTACCATTGATAGACTATGTTCTCATTGGCCCACAGAGATCCATGTGAATAAGCTCAATAGATCTTGTACAACTTGATAACATTTTCAGCTTATGAGAACTCTTTTTTATCTTGCCCTTTTCACATGTTGGACAAAGTGAGTCTTGTTCTGGTAGACCAATAACTAAATTATGAGCTTATTCAGATCTCTGAAATGTTCATGAGATAACCTGCGGTGCCATATCCAACTTTCCTCTGTTGAAGTCTTAGAAATAAGACTAACTGGTTTTGAAGCTTTCAGAGTTCGGAAGTGAACACCATAGAGTAATCCCATTCTTCCAACTTTTATTAACAGTGCTCCACTTTGATCTTTGATGTAATAATAATCTTCATCAAACTCAACTTTGCATTTCTTCTCGGTAAACTGATTGGTAGAGAATAAGTTGTAAGTCAATCCTTCCACGTACAGAACTTTTGAGATAGAATCATGTTGTTCTTGATAACACCATATCCTCTGACATAGCCTTTCATTTCATTCCCGAAGTTGACTGAACCTGCATAATGATCTACATAGTCGAACAGTAGGTGCTTATGTGTTGTCATGTGCCTTGATGCACCAGAATCTATGATCCACATATGACAAGCCTGCAAGCAACAGTCATTTCAACTTAGGTACCCATATGAATATGGGCCCATTCTTGTTAGTATCCTTAACTTTCTTTAAATCAGTTGACGACCCTTTGATTCTCCATTCAAATTTGGGTTTTTTTCGATGAAATTTGTGCTTTAAGTTCTAACTTTGGAATCCACTTCCACACAAATTTCACGTCAACTAATTTATTCATTTTTAAACCATTATTTTTCTTTCCAAAAGAATAAACTTCAGCTTTATGATTAACAGTAGATTGAGCAGAAGTTTTTTTGTTCACAAACTGGATTGGTTTTCTTTGCTTAGAAAACTTAGGTTTAAAAAAAATGAACTTTCATGACAGTTTGAGCATCGTAATTTAGTAGTAGCTTATGTCAACAACTCATTTCGGGAAAGAGTTTTTGTTTTATTCAAACAAAGTTGACAAGCTTGAGTACAACGTCTCTCTACTCTAGTACAATTCAAGGTATCAGAAGCAGTCATCTTCTCTTCCACCTTCATCTTCCTTTTCTTCTTACTTTCCTTCTTCACTTTGTTATCTGAAGAACAATCAGAGTTAGGTTCAAAAAGAGGGTTAATGAAAGATTCATATGTAGAAGATGTTTGGAAAACATAATATTTTCCCGAACATTCTCCTTTTTCAGAAATACTTGACTCCTTTTCCGAAGATGTTAAAATCTTCAAAGATGTTTTCATTTGAGGAGTTTGAGTATCAATTGTTGAAGTTTCAGACTTCACATCAGCATTGATTTCATTAGAGGATGGAGAATTCTGATCAAGACAAACTTCTTTACCTTTGAAATTTTAAAAGTTTGGGATTCTAAATTTCTGATTTCTTTTTGTAAAATTTCATTTTGAATCAGACTTGAATCTAATTCCATCCCAAAGTTTTCATTTGCATCTTCCAATTCAACAATAAGAGTATTGAGAACTGAAATTTTCCTTTATAAATCATAAATGGTTTTTAAAGCTGCCTGATATTCAGAATCAGTAAAATTTGAAGTTTTACCAGAAACAGACTTAGTTTCAGAATGAGATTTCTCATCTTTGTCTCCTTTGATAGAACAAGATATAACAGTTTTGGTTTCATCAGATTTAGAAGTCTCATGTGTTTTTGGAAAAAGATTTTCAAATTCGACGAAATTTTTCGTTTTATTTTTATAAGATGAATTTAAGTCGTCGTATTTGAAACCAACATTTTTAAAGTCATGAGAATCTGAATCAGTTTTAACCACTGATTTAATCTTCACTGGTTCTCCTGTTTTTATCTTTGGAGTCTCAAGTGATGAACTCTCATACTTGACAAAAGTTTCACCAATGTGAGGTATTAAAACAACTGGAGTGTCACCTGTTGATTTTTAAATTATAAAGATTTTCAGGTGCTTTATTTAAAATTTCAACATCCGGAAGTCCCAAACCCATTTTAGGATTAAAAAATGAGTATCTTTTGGGTTGTTGGTCAGAATTTTCAAAGTCTGTTCTGTTTGATCTCTTTTAAAATTAAGATCATCCAACTCTTTAATTTTTGCGTATGCTTCAGTCCTATCCTTCAAAACAATATCATACTTTAAAGTTAGATCAAGATTTTTATCTTTCAAATAAATTAACTCTTTTTGCAATTCAGATATCTTAGTTTGAAGGTTTACTTTATCCAGTTTTAGAACATTCTTTTCTTCTTCACTTTCTGCTGCTAATGTTTTATATATCATAGCTTGATCTTGATGTCCCTGAGTGATACTCTTTAGTTTTTGAAAATTATCTTTCAATTTTTGAAACTCAGAGTTCATTAAGTTTAATTGAGACATCAAGTTCATAACTTCTTCATTTTCAGAGAATGTGTCAAAATTATCAGAATTAGAGTATACCTCATAATCAGAATCTTCATTTAGATGAGCCATGAGGTTGTAGTGGACTTGAGTCAAGTTCACTTTAACTTCCGCCTCTTCATCATAATACTCCAGCCAAATTTCCTCCTCAGCTTTCAAAGCTTTTCCTTTCTCCAAAGCCTTTGCCAACTGAGCTTTCTTGGCATAATACTCATAATTCTTAACTCTCTTTTCCGGACAATCTCTGACTTAGTGACCGATTTTACCACAGTTAAAACACTTGTCACTTTTCTCCTTCTCTTTCTCCTCTCTCTTCTCTTCTTTCATTTCATCTTTTTTCTCCTCTTTCTTGTCAAACTTTCCTTTGTACTTGTTGGCTCGGTAATGATCAGATTCGGACTTGTTCTAGTACTTTTTCCTTCCAAATCTTTTGTGAAAATTTGTAGTCAGCAATGCCAATTTTTCAGCAAACTCAGTCAATTCATTATCAGACTCCTCATCCTCTTCCTCATAACTTTTAGATGACTCAACAATATCAAAGACAAAAGCTTTATGCTTTCCATACTTGGCTGAAACTGAACTTCCTTTCATCATCTTTCTCTTTCCTTGAGCCAGCAGAGCCAGAGAATCCTCAACTTTCTTCTATTTCTCTTTGATCTTTAACAATTCTTTGTTCACAGCAGCTTGTTCCTTAACCTTGTCCTCATGTTGATTTAGGACACATAATAAATCATTGAGCTTTTCCTCATCCATATCCTTATTCATTTGAAGTTGAATAGAATATGTGTCCCATTCCGGTTAAAGGTTCTTGATGAATTTAAAGTTGATCTCAGACATTGATTTTTGTACCCCATTTCTCCACAGATCATTCAAAATAATGTTGTACCGGTTGTAAGCATCCCTCATAGATTCCCCTTCCTTGGCTTTGAAACCTTCATAAGCATTGATGCTATGTTTTTTTTTTAGTTTTCATGGATTTTTCAGATCCTTGAAACTGCCTTTCCAATTCATCCCAGATATCCGTAGCAGAGTCTCGAATGTCTACTCTGTTAAAGATGTCATTTGGTATAGCCATTATCAAGAAGGTTAGGGCTTGTGCATCCCGTCCACCAATTCTTTGTCTTTCTCACTGTATTGAATTGGTTCTCTAGCCACTATTCTCTCAGGAATTTCTGGATTAGTGTCTGTTGTCGGAATTTTCTCAACTGTAACATGTTGAAAATGTGGTCCATCAATGATAGAGCTCATCAGTTTCTTGTCCTGATTGTTCAAAAAGTTTATCATTAGCTTCTTCCATTGCGAATAATCATCTACTTGTAGAACTGGTGGTTTGGATTTGGAACCCATACTGAGTAAATCTCTAGACATCTTTCTGATTTGAGAAGAAAAAAAATCTGATATACTGCTTGAAATGATCATCCAAAGAATTCAGAAACAATTTGACTCAGAAAGTCAACCTTGATCAAACTCAGAAAACTCAAAAAAATTCTAAGTGTCGAAGTCGCAGACAACTAAGAGTAGAAGTTGCAAGGAACGGTAACTTGTCGCAGTCCTTAAGAAGTCGCAAATAAAAGGCGGCGATTTCCTACTTGTCGCAAGTAGGGGTCTGCGAGTTCTGAGAAGTCGCAAATCACAGTCTGGGAGTTCTTGCCTTAGCTGAAATGAGAAGTCACAGAGAACTTGTCGCAATGCGTCTGCGAGTTCTTGCCTTAGAAATATTTCATGAAATTTACATGTCGCAGAGAATACACTTGTCACAGATGGCTTGTCGTAGATCAAACAAGAAAAACACCAAGAAGTTGCAAGTAGTGTCTTGCGTGTTCTTACTTGTCGCAAAGAGCACCCTGCGTGTTGTATACTTAGAAAAATTCTAAGTTTTAGAAATCAAGATCAAAAGGGAGCATTACGAGTTCTTGATCAGAAGTCGCAAACAACACAAAACAATCAAACTCTTAAGCTTGTGAGTTCTTCAATCTACGAGTTCTTCGGATGAACTTGCGACAACCATAGATCTTATGAGTTCTTCCTCGAAAATTCTAATTTCGGCCATTTTGAATTTGATTCCTGCAATTAAGACTTGAAACTTAACAAGGTTGATCGTTTACAGTGCTAGAACAAATCTGTAGTACAAAAATTCGACTAAAAACAACAAAGTGTAAGAATTCGATCCCAAAACAGTGAGTTCAAAACTTTTTCAAGAAAATGAACAAAATCCCAAAAGTAACAAGGATACAGTGAGAATTTGAATGTGAAATTCAAACTAGAAATGTTCTCCTTGATGATGCGATCACTATAGTATCAAATTCCAGCTCTAAAATCGATGAACTGAAAGTTTTCAAATCCAACAGTTACTTTCCAAAACAGTTTCTGCGAGTTCTTCCAAAAATGGAAGTTTTCAATGATTTTGACCAAAAAATCGTATCAACCCATGTCTGAAAATCTTTGGTTTGCTCTGATACCAATTGTTAGTCCAAGATTCAAGCAAATCAAAACAATTAAGCACACAAATTTAAGAACACAAAGAGAGGATTTCTAGAGAGAGAAATAATGTGTCATTGATCTCACTTAGTCACAAGATTTCAACTCTCACAATGTTTACTTACATAATGAAAAGAAAAAGGAGCAAAGCTTATATATGGGTCAAACATGCCTTGACCTCATATTAAGCAACATATTAAAAAGTCAAACAATACATGACAAATGATCTAAAGAAAATACATTAACACCCCAGAAATGGGGGAGAGTATATGTGTTTACAATACACAATGAAATGAAATGAGGATCGACAACCTACTTAATCTAAAATATTCTAGTTTAGATTATAATTTGGTGTCGTCGTCAATTCCCAAAATATCGACAAGTAAAATGCACGCTCTATGTCTCATCAATTGCTATATCCCCAAAAAGTTGACCCAACTCTCCGCTCAAGGATTGGCTCCCTCTTCTAACGGAACCTGATATGAACACCAAAGCAAACAAGTGTTAGGCTGGAGCCTAGTGAGAACATCCAAAAATATGTGTGCAAGGAAGTATGATATATTGGTGAACATTTAACAATAAATAGAGTAATAATAATAAATGAATCTTCCAATATTTGAACCTTATGTGGAGCACTTAGTTTGAATGGTTATTTACCAGCATCAACTCTATCCATGAATCTTTAGCCGTTAGAAGATCAACTCTATCCATGAATCTATAGTTCAATGTAAATATGGGTTCAACTCTGTCCGTGCCTTTACCCCAAAGAGTCACCAAGTTCAATCCTATCCATGGATCTTTACCTTGGGACCTCACCATTTCCAAAGCTAACATGATACACCAACATAACAGTTTGTATTTTGCTATGAATCCCAAACACATGAATCTCATACAACACCATGTCAATACAAGGTAAATCCAACATACATGTATAACATTCCTTTTTATGTAATCTCATTCTACTCAACATGGGAAACATATTAACATAACTTTCCCTATACACTAGAGTCACTAACACATTTAGACTAAAGACTTGCAAAATCTAACTTTCCAATATAAACCCAAATAAATCATTTCACCCATTTGGTTTCACAAGTTTCATAACACATAAATAATCCATGTTTGTCACCCCACCAACATTTTAGGTCATCATATCTCATAACATCACCCTAGTATCAAAACCCTAGAGTTTGACCTAGATAGTTCTAGATACACAAAATGGAGAAAATGTAAATTATTTAGAGTAATGTAAAGAAAAGGTTTTCATGAAAGCACATAAGCATTTAATATGAAAGATGAACTCACAAAATAGGGTTTTGATGAAAACCCTAAACCCTAGATTTATTTCTTAGAGAATATGGTAATGGAGGTGGTTAAATGCTTCTAGCTTGATTTCTTGGTTGACACACTTTGATCTTAGCAATAAATGAAGAAGGTAGGGTTTGGAGAAACCCTAAATTCGTATTGATGAAGAGGGAGTCTTTTAGAGAGAGTAGTAAATGATTTGGGTAAGTAATAAAGGAAAGAAGAGGTCGAAATATGATTTATAAACTCCCAGGGGCCGAATAGGATAATGACGCACGACTATGCCCCGGGTATAATCGTCGGGCATAGTCCCCCGCTATGCGGACACAAACGGTACCTTCGCCGCGAGATTGACACTACGACAGTGCCCCGATCATAATCTTCGGGCACTGTGGCCCCCTTTGTACCTTAACCTGTTAGATGGTAGCGATAGTGACACCAGCGACAGTGACCATATCACTATCCCATGGCACTGTCGCCCAAGCCTTTCAGGCTCCGAATTTTAAATAATTTCGAATGTGAATCAGGTCCCAATGCTTACAAAACCGAGACATATGGCACACAAAATCGACATACGAGGGACATTGAGATACAAAAATATGATGCAAAACCTTACCGAAAATTCCGGCCATTACATCTTCTGACTCTTTGGTCGACTGTTCCAAGCTTCCAAGCTCTAGCTTTTGAGCCCCGGTAGGATCAACTGAGCTTTTTGCCTTCTTATCTTCCTCTTCAGTGAGTTTTCGAGCAATCTCTTTTGATTCATCAAAAGCTTTTTGAGCTCGCTCGGCCACCTTCAATTCCTCAGTCGGCATTCCAAACTGAGAGGTATCTTTGGACGAGGTTGTAGTCTTAGATCATCCGAAGAGCGCTTGTTCTTGCCTCCTTAAATTGCTTTAATTCGGAAGCTTCCTGCTCGAGGGTCAGCTTATTTTTTCCTTTGTCCTTATTTGGCACCCCCTCAGATACATCAACCTTTTTGGCTACAACATAATGGTCGGCGCCCTCTCCTTCAGCTAGATCGGTTGGAACCGATCTGCTAGTTTCTTCTTGGTGGATGCTAGTAATTTTGACATGAGGGGTATGATGCTCCCCCTCAACAGGTTTCTCCCCCTCAGCGGTCGACGGAGAAAAATCCCCAAACTTGGTCACGACCCATCCGCCGATCAATTCGGTGGAGACAAGCCCGATCCCCACTTCCGAAAGCTGCATCACCCAGATCAAGATCCCATTATTCTGAACGATATTTGGCAACCGACTCAAGAAGATCATCGACCTTTTTATGAAGATGGGTAAGGGAGTCCAAAATCTGTTCATTTACCAAGTCTTGGGAGAGGACCTTGGTCTTCAGAGAGATAACTTCCTTGTTCCTAGCATTAGAAGAGGCTTTGAGATATGCTATGGATAAAGTAAGGTTGAGATTGTCGGCAATGAGCTTGTCCAACCGACAAGTGATATCTTCCACTGAGTTGGTTAGAGGAACGGCCATACCAGCCACATCCTATTTCATGGCTTCCATGTAGTTGAAGAAACCAGTTTGGACCAAGTGATACTCGGTATTCTGATCTCGGAGAAGCTTAAGGATTTTGATGAGGTGGGAATTGTTGAAATCCAGGTCACGAGAGATCTGGGTATCCCGGATAGAATTTTGTTCCAGGACAGTGACTCGATGACCTGTGTGGGCGAGGAAATGACCAAACTCCTCCTGAAGAGTGGCAAATTGGGCATCAAGTAAATGGTGCTACCGATCGATATCAATGATATCGGCAAGTATCTCAGGTGTAAGAAGGATAGGCGTTTGGGAAGTATTTGGTAGGTACGGGGGAGGAGGTGGGGGTGGTGCCAAAGAGGAGGAGGGTCGGTGGGAGGAAGGGGTCAGTGGGTGGTGAGGTAGGATTTAGTAGGGGGCAATAGGGGATCGGTTGTGGGCAATGGAGTTTTTGGGTGATTGAGGGGGTGAGGCAATCGGTGAAGTTTGAGGAGTGGGTTTCGGTGTCGGTTGTGGGGAGTGTATAGGAGAGTGCTTGGCGGTCGGTTGAGGGAAGGGTATGGGAGAGTGTTTGGGGGTCGGTTGAGGGGATGGTGTGGGAGAGTGTTTGGGGGTCGGTTGAGGGGAGGGTGTGGGAGAAACCTCTTTGCTTTGAGCCAGGGAGGGATCCCGTATTCCAACTGATTTTTGGGCCTACTGAGAGTCTAACCCAGATCTGGTGTCAACAAACAAGAAGTCTAGAAATCTTTCGAGATCCTTAGAACCGGCCCCTGGAGTGACCGATCCTTCATTGGATCGTGCAATATCTTCAGGACTTGTCCCGGGTGTAAAACAATGTGGTGGAGAAGAGAATCCTTGGACTGGGGAGGAATCTAAGTCATCTTCATCAACCAAAAAATAGGTTAATGAAGGTTTAGATGGTGTCCCTGTGTGTACAATCGTGCCTTGTAGAGAAGGGACGGAGGAGGTGGGTTTGGTTATATCAGATTCCCTTGTCCCTGATGGGATAATTTCAACATCTACCGATTTTTGAGAATCGGTAGATGGTGTGTGTGGCTTGGCCAAATGGGGCTTCCTAAGCCTCTTAGAATGAGACTTGGAAGGGGATTTAGAGCTCCTCCGCTTGTGAGAAAAAGGTGGTGTGACTTGGGTAGCCTCCGAAGGTTGCTTCGGAAGCAGAATCATGGAGGCAAGTATGGAAGGACCAGTGGCCTTAGTTTTCTTCTTTTTGGTGGCCATGGTCTTAGCTCGGGGAACGGGAGTAGGGGCCACCGAAATGGAAGTGCCCAAGGGTTGATGGGGTTGTTCGGTACCCAAGTCCGTTGGTGCACCCATTCCGGATTGGGAGCAGTGAGAAAAGATAACAGACCTCGAGTAAGTGGTTTGTCGGTAGAGAAGTGTCCCTTATTAAGTACCATCTTGCCGACCCGAGCCACCGAAAGATAGAAGAGAATCTTTGGCTCAGGTAGGTTTGCATCGGCAGCCAAAGCATCCTTCAGCTTGAGGTTGATGATGAGAGAAAGAAACCTTGGTAAAGCCACTTGCGGTGCACACGGTGGAGTGATCACAGTAACTATTGAGTCAAATACATACTTGGCAAAGTCGATTCGGCATAGGACCATTAGAGCATGAAACAACCTAGTCAAATAGGATGGGGATTGATACTATCCAGAGGTTTTGTGGGAGAAGCAATGAATCAAGTGGGAGAAGAAAATGTTCCAAACACCTCCATGTTTTTACAGAGAAGAGTGTCGGGACCCTTGCTTTTACCGTTGGAGATATAGTTCAGAGCATCAATGACTTCTTCTTGTTCATGGCCAGTAGGGAAGGTGTCATAAGGAGTAAATTCAGGGGGTTTAAGGGCTTCCTGGACATCAACGCCAAAAGTGAAGTCATGGTCCTCCGAATCAGTGAGAAGGGAGGTAGAATCAGAGTTGTTTGAGGAATCGTAAATGCAGGTGAGCCAAAAGTTCCCAAGGATCATTTTGCTCATCTTAGGAGTAGCAGTGAAGGAATACTGCAGACGAGAACACTGTAGAAAAAGGGATACCTAATTGAACTCCGGGTGATCAGGATCAAGATCGAACCGGGCAACGTGGTTGCATGAGGGGACGATGAAAGATTCCCTAGTGAGTGGTACATTCTTGCTGGTTTTGGATGACTTGGAAACAATAGAGGATGCCATGGATGAACGTGTGAAGGAGTTGCAGGTTGAATATGAGAGAGAAGTCAAAGAAAAAGATGATGAGTGGTAAAAAGAAAATTTTGGAGGGTGAGGGTTTTTAAATATGGGAAGGAAAGTGAAACGGGTTTAAAAAAAATAAATAAATAGGTTATCATGACTGATGTGATAGGAGCATAGGGTTTTACAGAGGGGTCGTTCTTGAGATCGTATGAAAGTGGAATCGGCGATTCAGAGACGTGGGGTGATGGAACGTCTTGTAACTGACACTTCGTGTCAAATCATGACACGTGGCAGAGGATGATAGGGGAGGAACAACGGTGCCAAAAGTAGTTATGGATAAGATCAAATACGTCACCCTGCCGAAGGACGTTCGGTGGTCAAATGTCCTACCGAAGGTTAGGAACCAACCTGCCGAAATGAGCTCATCGAAGATATGCCGAAAAAGGAAGTTCAGTAGGTGAGAGACCTGCCAAAAGACAAAATGAAGGAACTCTTTGCCGAAGAGGAAAGTTCGGCAGGTGGATACCTACCAAGGGATAGTTATAGTTCGCAAGTTGAAGTAAGAGTTCGGTAGGTGTGAGACATGCCGAAGAGTAGTGATAGATTTCATTCAGAAGAAGGAATTCGGTAAATGTGATACCTGCCGAAGGTATGAATTCAGTAAATGAGAACCTTGCCAATTTGAACTGAAGGCGTAGCTGCCGAATAATGAAAGTCGGTAGAGGAGAGGCCTACCGAGCGATGGTTCGGTAGATATGAAAGTTATCCAAGAACTCAAGTCTTATTCCTATCGAAAAAGGGAAATCGGTAGGAGAAGTTTCGGTAGTTTTTTTCTTTTTCTTTTTTTTACCTCGTAATTTAACATACCCAGAGAGCCTATCAGAAAATTGAACCTAGCTTCATCAAGAGGTTTAGTGAAGTGATCTGCAAACTGAAAATCAGTTGGGATGAAGTGTAGTTCATTATCACCTTTTGAGATATGATCTCTGATAAAGTGATATCTGATGTCAATATGTTTGGATCTGGAATGAAGCACAGGGTTGTTTGGATCTTGAAGTTGATTCTTCATCCACAAGATTTGAGCACAACAACTTCCAGCTGCAACATATTCAACCTCAGCAGTAGAAATGGAGATTGAATGTTGCTTTTGCTAGACCAGCTAACCAAATTTCCACCTAGTAATTGGCAGCTGCCTGTTGTGCTCTTTCTATCTACTTTAGATCCTACAAAATAAGAATCTGAATACCCAATTAGATCAAAACCTTATTCTTTGGGATACCAAAGACCCAGATTCATGGTACCTTTGAGATACCAGAAGATGCGTTTTACAACGGCCAAGTGAGATTCCTTAGAATTGGCCTGATAACTCGCACATAGACAGGTAACAAACATGATATCTGGTCTGCTAGCAATAAGGTAAAGAAGAGAACCTATCATTCCACTAAAATTAGAGACATCAACCGATTTACCATCGGGATCAGCATGAATTTTAAGAGGTGGTGCCATGGGAGTTTTCATGGGAGAACAATTTTCAAAATTAAACTTCTTGAGGAGATCACGAATATATTTGTTTTAGTTTATAAAGACTCCCTCAGAAGTTTGTTTTATTTGAAGGCCTAAGAAAAATGTAAGTTATACCATCATGCTCATCTCATATCTACTCTTCATGAGAGAGGCAAACTCTTGACACAAAGTTTCATCTGGTGCACCAAAAATGATATCATCCACATAGATTTGAACGAGAATAATATTACCTTTGGTCTTTTTGAGAAAAAGAGTATTATCAATTTTACCTCTGGCATATTTGTTAGCAAGAAGGAAGTCAGACAAAGTGTCATGCCAGGCACGAGGGGCCTGGTTGAGATCGTAGAGAGCTTTGTCTAGTTTGTACACATAGTCTGGATGAGAAGGATCTTCAAAACCAGGAGGTTGCTACACATAGACTTCTTCAGCAAGCTCTCCTAGAAAGCCACTCTTGACATCCATTTGAACAACTCTATATGACAAAAGTAATCTATCTTGATCCTTATATGACGCAATTCATAGATTTGGGCAAGTCAGAGTGAAATCAAAGTCAAGTTATTGGCGATCATACCTACTCAGTTTTTATGAGCAGCATGAGCAAGAAAGATCCTTATTGCTTCAAGTCTAGCAACAGAAACAAAGATTTCATCATAATCAATCCCTTCCTCCTGTCGATATCCTTGGGTAACAAGTCTAGCTTTGTTTCGGATGACAGTACCTTCCTCATCCATCTTGTTTCTGAAAACCAACTTTGTTCCAATAATTGTCTTTCCTGAAGGTCGAGGAACAAGTTTCCAGATTTTGTTTCTTTCAAACTGCGAAAGCTCTTCTTGCATGGTTGTTATCCAACATGGATTAGCCAAAGCTTCCTCAATTTTCTTGGACTCGATGATGGAGAGAAAATTCACATAGAGACAAATATTGCCAATTCCTCTTCTAGTTTTGACATCAGCTTGTTGATCGCCAATAATTTTTTCAATGGGGTGATCTTTGGTCCACTTGGTAGTTGGTGGAAGAGGAGCAGGAAGGGATATGGGTGAGTGAGAGGTGGAAGGTTAGGTTGAAAATGTATAAATAGGTGCTTGGGATGGAAGATTATGAGAAGAAATGACAGGAGAGATAGGATCGACTGAATCTTCAGATATGATAAGCTAAAGATTTGGTTCGGTAGATGATGAGTGGATTATTATTCTGAGGAGAAATGTCAGCCAAAAAAGAAACAGAGGGCTGACTTGTTGAAGGTTGATTTTGTGAATCTTCCCCTACACAAGAGGTTATCCATTCATTTAATTCATTGTCATCACAAGTGAGAGAAGATGATTTGTGATCATCAAATTTCACATGTATTGACTGATCAATGCATTTTCTTCTAAGGTTATAGACTCGATAGGCTTTAGAGGTGAGAGAGTAGCCCATGAATATCCCTTCATCAGCCTTAGGATCAAATTTCCCAAGATTTTCTCGGTCATTAAGGACGAAGCAAACACAACCAAAAACATGAAGAAAACCTATGTTTGGTTTTCAGCCATAGAAGACTTCGTAGGGAGTTTTGTTATGTCTCTTCACAATAACCGACCGATTTTTGGTGAAGCAAGCAGTGTTAATAGCTTTGTCCCAAAAATAAGTAGGTAGATTGGATTCACTTAGCATAGAGCGAACTGCCTCACATAGAGTTATATTCTTTCTTTCCACAACACCATTCTGTTGTGGGGTTCTGACAGTTGAGAAGTTTTTAGAAATTCCTTTGTCATTGAAAAAGGCTTCCAAGGTAGAATTTCTAAACCCAGTGCCATTGTCACTTCTGGCATATCGCACAAGCTGACCATTAAGCACTTAAGATTTTTTGATGAAGTGGACGATTTCTTCAGTAGTGTCACTTTTGTACCTAAGAATAGATACCCAAGTGTAACGTGTAAATTCATCAACTATCACAAGAATGTACCTTTTTCCACCAAGACTAGGAGTGATAACTGGTCCACACAGATTCATATGTAGCATTTGAAGAGGAGTGGAGGTAGAAAAGCATTGCTTGCTTTTGAAGAAAGATTTTGTCAGCATGCCCTTCTCACAGGTTGCACATAGCTTTTCTTTAACAAAGGATAGTTTTGGCATTCCAACAACAAGGTCTTTGTTGGAGAGAGCATTTAACATCTTAAAGTTGAGATGAGAAAGACGTTTATGCCAGAGCCAGTTCTTCTTAACTGAATCTTCTGAAATGAAGCAGATGCTTCCATCAACAGATTTTTGACTCATGTTGATAATGTATACATTATCCTTACTAATGTCAGATAGGATGATGTGAAATTTTTTATCTGTAATGAGACAGTCATCAGTTCTAAAGATAACAAAGTAGCCTATATCACACAGCTGACTGATGCTTAGAAGATTGTGCATCAGTCCTTCCACATAGGCAACCTTGTTGAAGGTAATGGAACCATTTCAGAGAGTTCCATAACCTCTGGTGGAACCTCTGGAGTTATCCCCAAAAGTTACAGTAGGTCCCTTTTCTGTCATATAGTCAACTAGGAGAGATTTATTTCCGGTCATATGCCTTGAACATCCATTGTCAAGATACCATGTTTGTTGATGTTCAAAAACCTTCAATCACAAAGAAATCACTCCTTTCTTACCCATTTTGAAGTGGACCCTTTAGGGTTAGGAGAAGAAGATGAAGAGTCATTCGACTTCCTTCTTTCAATCCGATCTATGGAACAGTCCTTTGCAAGATGAAAGGTGTCCCCACAATTATAGCATTTTCTATAAATAAACATCTTTTTGGACTTTTGACTCAACTCCTTGTCTTTCCCTTTAAGGTTGACCTTGAGGGATTAGGAAGATGCAGGTGGAGGACTAGGCATGGATCCAAGAATCCATTTTTCAGAAGAAGGAAGAGGAAAAGATGAGGTGCCCTTGGATTTAGATTTCTTTAAGTTCACAGACCTAGGAATGAACTTGGTAGAAGGTGCATGGGGTTCACCTTTGGAGGATGGGAACATCTTTTTTTTCAAAGGCAAGTAAGAGATTACTGACTTTCCTTTGTCAAGATTTGAAGGCTTTTTAGAGGAAGAAGAATGAGAGTTCTTCTTTGAGAAGTTTGAAGGTTTAGAAGAAGAAGAAGTAGCTTCATCAAGATTTAAAGATTTGAGAAGATCATTAATGGGTTTGACAAGGTCATTTGAGCCTTGATCTTCTTCAGGTTGAGGCTCAGGTTCAGATTGTTTGGCCTTGATGAAAACTCCAAACTTCAATGAATCACGAAGATCCATAGAATGCATAGAGTGAGAGTCTTCAAAGTCGTCATACTCAGTATACTCAGGAGAGAAAGAAAGACGTTTTGAAGAAGAGGAAGGTACATTAGTAGAAGAAAAGTCAACATCCATTTTTCCAAAACCAAGGCCTGTTTTATCATCACATGTTATCTGGTCTTGAAAATTCTCTCAAGGTTTTTGGAAGAACTAGTCCATTTATTTACAATTTCTTGCTCTTTCTTGAGGTGTTTAAACATTTTATTTTTCTCTTTAGCAAGAATGTAATTAATGGTCTTTCAGTCCTCAAGCTCAGCCTTGATTTTATCAAAATGTTTTAGCTGAGATAGACAGACTTGAAGTTGAGAAGAGAGGGATTTGACTTGTGCATTTGCCTTCCTTTTTGCATCTTTTTCGTTATAAAAATCGACAGTCAAGGAGTCAAAATCCTCAATTTTTTCGGCATCAGTGAGAGTATGGAAGGGGTGTACCTGAGAAAAGGAGGATGAGCACTCAGTAGAAACCAAAGCAACTGTCATATCAATATCTTTGTTTACGGCCATGTCATCAATCTTGGTCATAAGACACTTGCTTGAGATCTCATTTTCACTCTCTCAAGTAGGTTCATCGGCCCAATCAAGAGATTTGGCTATCAGACCCTTTCCTCGTCAGTGAGAGTTTTCATTTCTTTCTTTTTCTCTTTTGTATTTGGCTTTATACTTTTCGGCACGGTCAGTGCTCTCTTTGAAAGAAGAAGAAGATTTTCGGGAGTGAGATCGGCTAGAAGAGTCAGATCTCATTCTCCTCATTTTTGAAGAGTTTTGGTTGGAAGAGTTAGATCTGGATTTACCGGAGGGGTTGCTCCTGCACTCAGAGGCAAAGTGGACTTTCTTGCCACAAGCATAACACTCCTCATTTTTTTTTATCAGAAAAGTTTTTGGAGGAAAAGGAGGATTTTTTGCTAGATTTAAATCTATTAGAGGGAAAGTTTTTGTACTGGGAGAAATTAGCAAGCATACCCATTTCTTCCGTCATCTGATCAATCGAAGTTTCCTCAGCTTCATCATCGGCCTCACTGAGATAAGCCTCCGAATGGTGAGCAGAATCTTCATGGCTTTCATGATCAGATTCATCAGAAGGATAAGTAATCCAGGAATGCACATAGACTTTTTGGAAGAATCACTCATAAGAGCCATAGAAGGGCTCTTTATCTCTTTAATGATTGTTTTCCTTTGGATCCTAGTTTGCTCGTAGTTAAACAGAGATCCATAGAGAACAATAAGAGGAATATTATCAAGGTCCTTGGTATTCTTGATACATGTACATATGTTTTTTCAAAAATCAGGAAGACCATCCATAAATTTGCACAAGACTTCCTTGTTATCATATATTCTTCCTAGAAGTTTGAGATCATTGAGAAGACTGTTGAAACGATTATAGTAGTCAAAAAGAGATTCACCTTTTTCATGGGAGGAGAGTTCATATTTTCTTACAAGTGAAATCTTTTTACTCTTTTTGACTTCATCAGTTCCCTCATACAGAACACAGAGAGTGGTCCACATTTCCTTGGCGGTAGAAATATTCACTAAAGAGTGGAAGACCTCATCGGGAAGGGAAAGATCAATGATTGCTCTAACTCTAGTATCAAGAGAGATAAGACGTTTATCATCGTCATTGTACTTTTTGGGGTCTTTGGTGATATACTTGCCTGTAGAAGCAGTTCTTTCCTCTTCCGAAGAGTCATCAGAATCACTCACAGAAGTACTTTTACTTTTTAAATCAGTTCGAGTCTTTTGAAAACGAGACCAGACTCTAGGAACCATGGATCCCTCGTGAAGAACAGTGATGAAAAGACTATCAACACCTTCCAAAAACAACATCATCCTACTTTTCCATAGAGAAAAGTTGTTCAGGTTGAACTTGGGAGGCTTGGCTATAGAGCCATTGTCGTAGGAGGAATTTCGAGAGGAAGACTCAACCTTAGCAAAAGAGGATGGTGCCATGACAGATATAGTTTATTAAATTTAACTAACCCGTTCTGATACCACTTGTTGGTCCCAAAGTAAATGGTATTCCCAGATCTTATCAAGTTCTAATTGTAAACAACAATTAATATCAAGAATCGTAATCACAAGTCTTTGATTAAAATCAACAATTACAATCTCAACTTTCTCTCACTACTCTCTCTCTCTCTAGAAATGTTTTCCAATCGCCTCTTCTCTAATCTGCTCTCTACTACAACTGATTACCACTCTCAATCACAATCACTTACTTTATAAAGACTTACAAGAACCTATTTATACTCACAACCAATTACAAAGGAAACAAACAAAATACAATTACAAAACAACATTGACTTTGACTTTATTACAAATTGACTTTGACTTTCACTGAGAGTTGACTTTCCAGCTTTGACTTCTTGTACTTTCATCTTCAATCTTTATGATCTTGAATCCACCAAATCTGTGCTCTAACAGTAAAGAAGAAAGTAAAACAAGTATAGTAGAAAGGGGGGTTGAATACAATACACAAAATTTCACTTAATTTTAATTCTTTTATTGATATCACTATCAAGAATTACACATGGAAAACTTTTAAAGAATGTTGCGGAAAGAACAGATGAACTATTTTAACAATCTTTTCACAAAGTAAAACTAGAACACAACTTTGAAAGCACAGAGTTTAAAATCTATGAGGATGAGAAAATGAGGCTGCCAACTTTCTTGAGTGCACTGAGTTCTCTTGTAAAAGTGTGGCTTGCATGGAAGATATCTTCACCTTTATATACTACCTTATGCATTGAATGCGAAGGACAATTGTCAAACTGAGATTAGATCCTTGAGATTTTCTTCAATAAAAAATAAGATATTTGAAATAACTTGTTGATCCCAAATGAGGGTGTTATTATCAAATGATTAACCAATAAACTACACAAAACTGAATATAGAGAGTGCGGAAGTGATTTATATGTAGTGAAATGGTTTAGTTTGGTAGTAGACACACAAACAAGCAATAAAGTAGATCAATAAACAAGTATGAGTTAGTCATTGAAGGATCTGCTTCATTAAACTTGAAACTGAAGGATCTGGTTCATTAAACTTGAATAATACACCAAGAACACGCACAATTGTGTGCAAATATGCTCTCTAAGATAATACTGCTAAAACAGGGTGTGAATCTTGTGTGTGCTCGCGTGAATAATCCTACAGGAGGTGCTCCCATCATATACAACAGAGAGCACACAATAGTACAAGACAAAGGTTGACATTCAATATAAGGAATGCCACCTGGAAAGTAAAACCATCGTGGGGATGTACTATTGATCTTGAAGATCTTCGTAAAACAGGGTCACGTGATCTGCATGTGGTGTTGTCTTGTTCATTGTATCCCGAATTCTTCATGTCTTCCATCTCTAGAGCATAGCCACACAGAGGCTCTGTGGTCTGAGAATGATCTTCAGGTTGGGAACTTCTTGGGTAGATGGTCGACAGAGCTTTTGTGGTTAGCACTTCTGCGGTGTACCTTGGTGTATGCAGCAGTCTTATGAGGTTCCTAAACTTAGCCTATTTTTCAATACTTTTTATACAATGAATTTGGAGCTAACATAACTTACCAAGATACAAAGAAGACCTTTGTACCTTGATAAGACAATATCCTATTAAAATATATCTGTCACAAATCTTTTTGAGATCTTTTAGAGAATGTCTCCATCAATTCAGAACTTGGGTGAATATCCTCTGTGCAATAGGAGGTTCCATTCCTTTTGACAGGAGGATGTTGGGGAAAAGGAGTATAGTCAAATCATGATGATTTGACCATTAAAGGAACTAGCTGATCAAGTTTTTATTCGGAAAGGGGAAGTCTGCCGAAATAGAGAGGGATCGGCAGGAAGAATGTCTGCCGACCAAACTTATCCAAATCGACAGGTGTATAGTCTGCCGAAGAAAGAGCATGTCTTCGGCAGAGGTAGCTTAGTTACTATGAAGTTTGTCTTGATCTGCATCAGTGGGATCACTTCCTTTTGAATTAGGTTGGTCTTCTATTTCACCGAGCTTTTAAAGCACAACTAAGCTATTACAAAATATCCTCTGTGCAATAGGAGGTTCCATTCCTTTTGACAGGAGGATGTTGGGGAAAAGGAGTATAGTCAAATCATATCATGATGATTTGACCATTAAAGGAACTAGTTGATCAAGTTTTTATTCGGTAAGGGGAAGTCTGCCGAAATAGAGAGGGATCGGCAGGAAGAATGTCTACCGACAAACTTATCCAAATCGACAGGTGTATAGTCTGCCAAAGAAAGAGCATGTCTTCGGCAGAGGTAGCTTAGTTACTATGAAGTTTGTCTTGATCTGCATCAGTGGGCTCACTTCCTTTTGAATTCGGTTGGTCTTCTATTTCACCGATCTTTTGAAGCACAACTAAGCTATTACAAAGAACCTTAAAATAAACTAAGTATGGAGATGTACATCATCTTTCATATAAGAAATAACAAACTGAAAGGGATGTCATCTTCAAATCCTTGATGACCCAACAATAATTATACCTTAACATGGAAAACAATGAGCATTAGCACATTTTAACGTGAAAAAATGGTGAACATTAACATGTATTAACAAGCTTTAACATGAAAACATTGAATATCAATATATTTGAACATATATTATTATAAACTATCCCTAAAATACCGATTTGTCCACATTGAGAAGGCACGACATGCACACGCGACCAATGATCATTCTGTGCACCTTCAAGATCAACAGACGATGGCATGCAGGATGTTACGCAAAAAAAGAAAATGAAAAATTGAGCAACACCTTAGAAACCATTCATCTGTACGATATATACATGTGCCTACAAGTAATGTGTAAGTAATTTTTTCAGTATGCACACGTGTATAGAAATCAAGAAACATTTTTAATTATTTGTCTGTATATGTGCATATCATATACATAAATAGTTATCAGGGTTTTCCTAAGTTTTTTATTTTCTATAAGGTTTTCCTGTAAACCTACTCTATGCATATGTGTGTATGTATATATATATATATATGTGTGTGTGTGAATAAAGAAACTGAAAGTAAATTTGAAGAATAATGGTTACGAGAATCCAATGTTTTAAGTGGGAATTCCATCACCACCATGAATTGCTATATATCATCATGATGAAGCATTGAAAGGAACATGTTATGTCACCATCTCTTGTTTAAAATCATTTTTCAACTGACAAAAAGTGTTTTTCCTTTTAGTTTTCCAAATTTAAATTACAAATAAAAGTCAAAAAAGCTCCATTTTTTATTCTTCCATAAATAACAAATGTTGTTTTACGGTTTGACTTACACATCATGGACTCATGGCCTTAATTAGTTGAACTTAAACAAAATTTTAAAAAATAGAAAAAAAATAAAGAAATGAAATATTTTATTTTCCAAAATTTACAACAACGTACAAGTTTTAAAAAGTTTGTCGTAATATTTTTATTGTCGCAAATTCCATCATTTAGCAACGGGTTTTTCTGCTGCTAAATCATTTTATTGTTGAGATTAATTGAAATGAAGAGTCAAACTCATTGATATATTACTTTATAGTTATTAAGTTTATCCCCTACATATAGGAGTAAATAGTGTTTGACTTTTAATGCATTCGTTCCAATTTAAAGATGGTTTGGAAAAAAAAGCTAATAATAGAATACTTAAAATTAGATAAAACGATAACATATTTATTGACAATAAAACAAAAGCTATAGCAGTTAGCTATTTTAGAATTAGATAAATGGTTATAGAATCCATTTTCTATTTATACTTAAAATCCATTTTTCTATTTATAACGGTTGTCAAACAAATCGTGAGACATCAACCATTCAATGAATCGTGTGAGAGAACTTGAAACTGTGAGACATCAAGCATTCAATGAATTATGTGATAGAACTTGAATTCATCCGACTCAGATTGTTTCAACTTCATGATCATACAATATAAGAAAACAAGCATAAACGTAAAAATATTGTTGATTAATACATCTTATCAAAATTGATAATGAAATAAGCCAATAATTGAAATACCCCAAAAAGGTTTATATCTCCAGGGTATAAAAACCACAAAAGAAAACCCTGATGTTTATTAATGTGTTTTCTATCTAAAAACGTTCATTTGATTTGAAATTAGTTGTGCAATCGAAATTACTAGAAAAAATGATCAGTAACTCTATTATGTGTGTTTGTTCTCCTGATCTTGATCTCCTTCGTGAAAAAGAAGATAACTAAAAATTTGATGAGCATAAACACATGTGGAATCAAAGATGAGAGAAAACTTTTCGATAATCTAACTTTCATATGTTGATCATCTGGTTCTTGATTGGTTGTATCGAGAGAAGCCTAGCAACATGAACAATACAAAGATCATGTATCTACATATCAACGTTCAATTCTTTCGGTGTTAACTTATTGTAATAACTTCAGTTTTTATCGTCAAAAAGTATTCTAGGGTTTCTCATGAAAAAACTTACAGAGCTAATTTAGCAGGCTGACCACCTCCCTGTAAGCGGTAATCCTCATCACCATCAACAGGTACGTGTGGAGGTGGACAGAATGCCAAAATGGCTCTGCATATATGCTCATGAGAAACCCTCCCTCCCCTGAGAGAGAGAGAGAGAGAGAGAGAGAGAGAGAGAGAGAGAGAGAGAGAGAGAGAGAGAGAGAGAGAGAGAGAGAGAGAGAGAGAGAGAGAGAGAGAGAGAGAAGGGGTATTCAACCAATTTTAGTGAGAGCATGACTTAAGAAGAAGAAACCTTAGGGGTGAAATGTCAATTTCATTTGCCATTAATTTATTATGTAAATGAATAATCTATATTGGAATAATTATGATAAACACGTATCTTTAACTACTAGAAATTTTGAATATGTACAAATTTACAAATATATCCTTCTTCATGATTAGTAATAAACCAACAAGTCAAATTAAGAAAAAAGGGGCCGTACCAAAACCATGCACGCTCATGCACCTTTCCCATGAAAGCCATTCTCTTCCTTTTCTTTTCCCCTTTCCCACCCTTCATCCATCGTATAAATATAATCCCATTGCCAAGGTCAACATTTGACCTTATTACTTTTTTTTTTTTTTTTTGAACGGCAAGTTAACACACGCACACGTTCCCGGGGTATCTGGGCTTCCACTTAAGAGTGTCACCCGACTAATCCCCGTCGACCATGACCCAACCCAATTAAGTGTACCACTATGTGGCAGACCCATGATCATGGATGTCACAGGATGTTCACCACGAGGTTCGAACCTGGGTAGTCAGGGATACCATCCACTGACCCCCCCAGGATGTTACCTTACCACTAGGCTACAACATGAAAGAGCTTATTACTTTTATTTTACAATAATAAATTTTACCAAATTAAAAATATATGTATATTCTACAAAAATCTAAATATCATATAATTAATTCGCAAACATCATTTGATTTTATTGGATGTTTGTTATATTTGGTATAAAATAGTTTAGAAGTATATTATATATATTACAGTTTTATATTAATGTCATGTTTAGTAAACATAAAATTAGATTATAAAACAACTTATTTTTTAAGCTAATTACAAAAATTTTATTTGACTAGATAAAAAGTAACTTATAAACTTCTGACTAATATTAATTATTAATTATTTATAATTATTATTGATCTTATCGATTATTTTTATATTATTATTCTTTAATCGTTAAAATACAAATATAAAAATTTTAAATTTTTTATAAATTAATAAAAATTAAAGTTATATTTCTTTTGTTTCATAAATAATAGATTTTTAATAAATATTTTATTTTATTTTTATTTTATTTTTATTTTTATTTTTTTTAAATTATTAATTATTTAAGATATTTAACATCGAGCAATTTTGTTTTTATTCATATTATACATAACGATTATTTAATGTAAATATTTTCTAAAATTCGTATTTAGTTATACATATCCAAATTTATAATATATATATATATACCTAATAAATCAAATTGAAGCCTATTAATTAACATATTAATTATACTAGCATCATGTCCGTGCAATGCACCGGGTGAGTAAGGTGCAAAATTTTATCGTAAATGAAAAATTAAAAGCCCTCGAGCATGTAACTCCGTTGGTAAATGGGTTGACTGTTGAGAAACTTTGTTAACCATCCAAACAAAGAAATAGATATGTAGAAATGAAGGAAAGACAAACATATGAAGAAAACCAGTAACAAATACACACTCAAGCAAGTCAAACAAAAACGAAAAAGAAGACAAAATCTGATACAGAAACACCTCAAAGAAATCAAGAAGAAATCAAGAAGGACGGTAATAACAAATACACACTCAAGCAAGTCAAACAAAAACAAAAAAAAAAAGACAAAACCTGATACAGTTGTTTGAAAAAAGGCGCTACTCGATCGATCTTTTCGATTTCATCCTCATCTTTTCCATTCAAAATTCATGTTTAAATAAGGATATAAATAGGGGGAAGAGGGCGTGTTTAGAGATAGAGATACATGAAAATGATGATAACAATGGTTTTGAATTTTGATGTGCTTTAGTAAGTGGTACCATAGGCAATAATAAGTTGTAAACTTGAAATTTAAGTAAATTAATATAGATATTGGATGGTTTTTAGAGAGTTTTTAAAGAGTTTTGAATCAATGCTTTATAATATAGTATAGATATTGGATGATTTTTAGAGAGTTATAATGTTTTTTTTTAAATTTGTTTAATTTAGGCTTAATAATATAATATTTTTTATATAAAAAAATAAGTAGTTTGTTAAAATTCATTAATTATCTTATATATTTTAAATTTTTTATATTTAAATTGAGATGTTTATCATGTTTTAATTATGTTTATCACAATTCAAATTTCATAATTTTAGGGTTTGGGGATTAGAGATAAGGATTTTGGGGGATAAAAATGAAATTTATTAACTAGGGTTAAAGCATTTAAAAGTAGTACATATTGTTATAATATTTAATTATATTATACATTGGATGCTACATGTGACTAAAGCCAAACTTGGACCAACTTGGCATAACTCAAATTTGGACCACATATTTTACATTGGAAGACTTGGCATATGTCATCCTCCATATGCTTGGTTGTCATCCTCCACTTCCATCCTATAAATAGCCCTTCCCCTCCAACCATTTTCTTCATCCCTTTCTTGAGTTTTCTCTAGATAACCACCAAACACTCTCCCTAATATATTCTTGAGGTTGAAAGTGTTCTTGATATTTGGTGGTATTCGGGAAAGTTTCGTTAGGTGATCGTGGATCTCAAGATCCTTGTACAAGCACTTTGTAATCTCCTTGGTTGGTAATAATATTCTTGCTCTCTCTCTTTGGTGGATGTACACTATCACACCGATAGTGGAACCACGTTAAATCACGGTGTTATTTGTTTTGAACTTGCTATAATTATAGATAATAACGTTATTATTATTATCTATATTTCGTGGGTTTATTTTTCTACGTTAGAGAATTATTGTGCAACATCTAGATTATTGTTATCCGCATTCGTTGTTGGGTTAATTGTGCACTTGGATTTCTACCCGTTTGGGACCTTTGAAATCACTCGCTAGCTTTTGCATTTGTGAGGCACAATTTTTACCTAACAATTGGTATCAGAGCTTCGGATCTAGATTTTGGGTTTTTGTAGAAAATATACATAAACCAGTTTGCACATTTTTTTCTCTATGGCTGACGTAGAAAATCCATTTGGTGCCGGTTCCTCAAACCAGTCCCAAAAACCGTACCAAGAAGGTACATTTAATTTGTCTGGGGCTGGGATTCGTATACAAACTTGGAATGGGGACGGTGACTTTGGTAAATGGCAGTTCACAACATCTGCTGCACTTAGAAAAAATGGAGTCCATCCCGTAGTATTTGTTAAAGACTAGTTAGACCCTAATATGTCTGACCTTAAAGCTAAAGAAATGGAAGCATGGGCATTTACTACTTTGCAGATGGCTATGGGAGAAAATGTTATATCTGAGATTGTGTCTGAAAAGACAACTGCAGGTATTTATAGCAAGCTTGAGAATTTATATCTCAAGAAAACTTTGAGCAACAGATTGTTACTGATGCGGTCGTGTCTCTTCTTCAAAATGAAGGAAGACACAACCATTAAAGCTCACATGACCGAATTTGAAGATATCATTATGAAGTTGAAGGCAACGGATGCGCTTCTTGCTAAAGATGAAGAAGCACTTGCTATGATCCTATTGTATTCACTTCCCGAGAAATATTCCCAATTCACTAACAGTTTTATATATGGAAGAGAAACTCTTTCTTTGTCTGATGTGAAAACAGGAATGATTTCTGAAGATCAAAGAATTCAAATGGGGATCGGTAACAATCCCAGGGAGAACAATTGTTGTCAAGGCCTATTTGCTGACAGAGGCCGAGACGATCAGCAGTCTTCAAGAGGAAGAAATCGTGGGCGCTCTCAGTCCCGTCGGCCTGGCTCTCGTGGGAAATCAAAGATACGTGGCAACTGTAACTATTGTCACAAGCCAGGTCATTGGGTGAAAGATTGTCCGAGTCTTAAAAACAAAGACAAAGACAACGCCGAATCATCAGTTGTTGCAGCCGAAGAGGAGCAAAATGCCTTCTCTGCCACAGTTACACCACCGCAAGGTGACAGGCGATGGGTGTTAGATACCGGGGCATCTTGCCACATGACACCATTTCGGGATTGTTTCTCTACCTTCGAAAAAGTTGAAGGTAACAGTATTTTTATGGGAAACAGTACTTCGTGTGTTACTAAGGGTATCGGTACTGTGCAGATCAAGATGCTCGATGGGTGTATTCGGACATTGAATAATGTCAAGTTTGTTTCATCCATGACTCGTTCCTTGATCTCTGTTGGACAACTGTCCAAACTGGGTTGCAAGATTCGGATTGACGACGGGAGTTTGTGCATCTCCCGAGGGAGTATCATTGTGATGAAAGGCGAACGGGCAAAAAATAATCTTTTCCATTTGATTGGCGAAACTATTTCTTCTGAATCGTGTGTGGCTGATATTTCTCAGAATCTCGATGTTGCTCGCTTATGGCATCTTTGTTTGGGCCACACATCCGAGAAGAACTTGGAGATTTTGCGCAAGCGAAAACTCATTAAAATCGTCGTACCTGCCAGCCTGGAGTTTTGTTCGGGATGTGTCAAAGGAAAGCAGACGCGTGTTTCTTTTGGTGTTGGAAAACACAACACTAAAGGAATCCTCGATTATGTTCATACAGACGTCTGGGGACCATCCAGTACTCCATCCCTCAGTGGAGGTAAATACTTTGTTTCGTTTATTGATGATTTCTCACATAAGCTTTGGGTGTATGTGTTGAAGTTAAAGTCAGATGTCTTTGATACGTTCAAGACTTGGTTGGCACTAGTAGAGGTCGAGACTGGCAAGAAGTTGAAAGTGCTGAGATCTGACAACGGTGGAGAATTTACTAGTGGTAACTTCAAAGACTTTTGTTTGCGTAAAGGCATCCACCGTCACTACACCACACCAGGTGACCCTCAATCTAATGGGGTTGCAGAGCGGATGAATAGGACTTTGCTTGAGAAGGTCCGATGTATGTTGTCGACATCGGGCTTCCCTAAATCTTTCTGGGCCGAAGCACTTTACACCGTGGTGCACATTATTAATAGGTTACCTTGTTCGGCTATCGGGGGAAAGATTCTGGAAGATGCTTGGAGAGGTAAAAGAAACATCTGTCTGAAATACATACGTGTATTTGATTGTCCTGTTTATTTTCATGTTTCGGGCCAGGACAAGTTGAATCCTAAAGCCACCAAAGGATTCTTGCCCGGCTATACAGATGGTATCAAGGGTTACCGAATCTGGAACCCCTTGACTCGTAAATTGATTCATTCTCGACATGTCACATTTGATGAATCAGTCCTGTTGAAGTCACAGGATCCTCAGTCCTCTCAAGATCCGGAAGTCACTACTACTGTTGCTCCTACTGCCGATGATGTGGAGACAGTAGACAGTCCTTGTATTCTCAGTTCATCCACTCTTGATATTAGCTCAGAATCACCCGTTAATGTTGAAGAAGTCATTCCGCCAGTGACTTCTACTAGTGATTCTGAAGAAGAGATTCTGAATGATGGTGGAGACGATGGCGATACAATCCCAGTTATTGCGCCTACTAGGCATAGTCAAAGAACTATTCGTCCACCTAACAGGTATGGAGATTGGGATTTTGATAACATGAGTTTTACAGATCAGCTGGAGTTTGCTTTGCATGTAGGGCAAGATGAGCCGCTTGATATAAAGGAGGCGTTGGCCTCGACTCACAGTTCGAAATGGCTTGGAGCCATGCAAGAAGAGATAGAAGCTCTCTCGAAGAACAACATTTGGGATTTATGTCCATTGCCGAATGGCAGTCGTGCTATTGGTTGCAAGTGGGTTTTCAAAGTCAAAGATGACAATCGGTACAAGGCTCGTCTCGTTGCTAAAAGCTTTGCACAACGGAAAGGTATCGAGTATGACGATATTTTTGCTCCCGTTGTACGCCATACATCTATTCGTGTTCTTTTGGCGATCGTGGATATTCACGATTTGGAGCTAGAACAGTTAGATGTAAAGACAACCTTCCTACACGGAGACTTGGAGGAAACTATCTATATGAAGCAACCTGATGGTTTCGTTTCCGAAAGCAAGCCATAATATGTATGTAAACTCAAGAAGTCCCTTTTTGGACTTAAACAATCGCCTCGTCAGTGGTATAAGAAGTTTGATTTGTTCATGCTCAATCTGGGATTTGAGCGAAGTGAAAAGGACGCTTGTGTCTATCATAGACAAAGTGGTAGCGTTTTCACTTACTTACTTATTTATGTAGATGACATGCTTATAGCCTGCAGGGACCGGTCAGAGATCAAACGTCTAAAAGATAAGTTGAGTTCAGAATTTGAAATGAAAGATCTTGGCGCGACGCAGAAGATTTTGGGCATGGAAATCGTGCGGGACAGAAAGTCCCGAACACTTAGATTGACACAACGGGCGTATATCCAAAAGATATTGAAGCGGTTCAATCTTGATGGTGCCAAGACGTCTAGCACTCTGCTACCGAAGCACATCAAGATTACAAATGAAGATTGTCTGAAGGATGACAAGGGAAAGGCCGAAATGTCAAAGGTTCCATATGCCAGTGCGGTCGGAAGTCTCATGTACGCCATGGTGTGTACTCGTCCCGATCTTGCACATTGTGTCGGAGTGGTGAGTCGGTTTCTCGCGAATCCGGGTCGATCACATTGGACAGCCGTTAAAACGGCATTCCGATATTTGAAGGGAACTGAGACACATGGTCTTATATTTGGTTTGTACAATGACTGTGAAATTGTTGGATTTTGTGATTCTGACTATGCAGGTGATCGAGTTGGTTGGAGATCCACATCCGGTTATGTGTTTACCTTAGGTGGAACAGCCGTCAGTTGGAGATCACGTTTACAGTCCATTGTTGCATTGTCAACCACAGAAGCTGAACTTGTTGTGGCGGTTGAGTCTGCAAAGGAAGCGGTCCATTTGAAAGAATTGATGAATAGCTTAGGCTTCGAGCAACCTTCCATGCCCATTTTCTGTGATAATCAGAGTGCCATACATTTGGCAACTAATTTGGCTTTCAGCTCCCGGACAAAGCACATAAATGTGTGTGATGCATATCTTGTGAGATTACATGAAGCGAAGATTGTCTATTTGAAGAAAGTCCTGACAGATGACAATGCCGCTGATATGTTCACTAAGTCGCTACCGCCAGCTAAGTTTGAGCATTGCTCAAACTTGATCCAGTTCCGTTTGTATTAGTGCCGTTGGGCACTTTGCTCGAGAGAGAGAGAGAAGATATTACCACAGGTGACAAAATGACATCTTTGAAGGAATTACTTTGTTAAGTGCTTAGAGCTTTGCTTATGCTCTACCTTGTTTAGTAGATTGTGCATTTGAGGTTATTTGTTTGCATGTAACTTTGACGGGTGATGGCCATGCCGAAGCTCGTCAAGGTTGGAATGCATTTTGCTACCTCGTGCCAATTTACTTTGCTATCTACTTGCTATGATCAATCGTTGGAAGAACTCGTATTGGTTGGATTGGGATTCGTTTCGCTATCGAGGATCACATGCATCATGGTGGAGTGTTATAATATTTAATTATATTATACATTGGATGCTACATGTGACTAAAGCCAAACTTGGACCAACTTGGCATAACTCAAATTTGGACCACATATTTTACATTGGAAGACTTGGCATATGTCATCCTCCATATGTCATCCTCCATATGCTTGGTTGTCATCCTTCACTTCCATCCTATAAATAGCCCTTCCCCTCCAACAATTTTCTTCATCCCTTTCTTGAGTTTTCTCTAGATAACCACCAAACACTCTCCCTAATATATTCTTGAGGTTGAGAGTGTTCTTGATATTTGGTGGTATTCGGGAAAGTTTTGTTAGGTGATCGTGGATCTCAAGATCCTTGTACAAGCACTTTGTAATCTCCTTGGTTGGTAATAATATTCTTGCTCTCTCTCTTTGGTGGATGTACACTATCACACCGATAGTGGAACCACGTTAAATCACGGTGTTATTTGTTTTGAATTTGCTATAATTATAGATAATGACGTTATTATTATTATCTATATTTCGTGGGTTTATTTTTCTACGTTAGAGAATTATTGTGCAACATCTAGATTATTGTTATCCGCATTCGTTGTTGGGTTAATTGTGCACTTGGATTTCTACCCGTTTGGGACCTTAGAAATAACTCGCTAGCTTTTGCATTTGTGAGGCACAATTTTTACCTAACACATATTGCTTCATTAGTTGTTTTTTAAGAGATTTTAAGTAGATTAGCATTAAATAATAGTACATAATGCTTAATGAGTTGTTTTTAAGAGATTTTTATGTCTCTTTTATAATATAGTATAGATTATCTGGTTTGTATTAATTAACATATTATATTATTAGTGATTTGTTTTAAATATATTATAAAATGTTGAAATTGACTAATTTTTTAATATATACTTTTTGACTATTTTACATTTTCCAACCAGTTTATCAACTGATTTTTGTCAAACGTAATTAGTTCATCAGTTACCTATCAGCTACCAGCTAGCTAGCTAGTTTATCATCTATCAACTAACTAATCAGCTAGTTTGTCAAACGTAATTAGTTCATCAGTTACATATCAGATACCAGTTAGCTTATCAATTATCGGCTAGTTAATCATCTAGTTTGTCAAACATAACCTAAATAGAGACAACTATAAGGTCAAACATTGATAAATAAACATGGTATTATTACAAACTAACTTTTATTTTAGAGGCAATTATAAGGTTGGACATTGGTTTAAAAATAATATCAAAAATCGAATATAAGGTCAAACATCTCTCCTCTCTCCTCTCTCTCTCTCTACCCTCTCTCTCCCCTCTCTCTCTCCTCCCTATCTTCTCTTTCTCCTCTCTCTCTTCTCTTTCTCCTCTCTCTCCTCTCTCCTCTATCTCTCTCAGCATTTAAAAAATATAAATAAATAAATAAAAATAAAAGAAAGGGTATTTTTGTCATTTTTCAGAATTCCATTACAATTCTTTTGCAAACCAAACAGACATATTCCAATTCATTTGACTGATTACATTTCATTCCTACCAACCAAACAGTTGGTCAAACTTGAAAAATTCCATTGCAATTCCTTCCAGATTCCAATTCCATTGACATATTCCATTCCATCAGAAATCATTCTGCGAACCAAACACCCCCTTAGGTTGTATTGTTATTTGATGCGTATTGTGGGAGCACAGTTTCAAAAGGCACATTGAAAAATATAGGTAAAAATGTCTATTTGAGGGTATACAATTTTGGATATGTTTATTTTAGGAAATATATACGTTAGTATGTCAAGTTTCACGTATGTTATCTCAACATTGGGTATATATATTAAAATAAACATTATTCAAAATATATACACACAAACGTGTCTTTTAAAAAATATTTTCTCAAAATAAATTTAAACAACCTTTCAAAAAAAAATTAAACCAATTGTATACTTTTAAAAACATGCTCTATTTATCACTTAATGAATTTATTTATCATTGCTCGGTTTTATCCTTCATGTTAATAACTTTTATATGTAACTTAGGCTATGTTTGGCAAACTAGCTGATAAACTAAATTTTCAAAACGCTACTATGAGTATCTTTTCAATAAGTTAGCTTATAAGCTAGTTTATAGTCATCCAAACATGTACTAGTGTTGGATCTTTGCATTGCATGTCGAGGATAAATTTTTATGAGTCTTGAGCCAAATTAAAAGCATACGTAATTTCTTAGTTAATAATTAATACAATACAATGTGAAAAATAAACGTATTTTTATAAGTGGTTAACTTGTATATATTCTTAAGCGTTTGTTGTTACGATGAGTTTGTGATATACCGGTAATCAGGGGCGAAAGGCCTAAGGGGCCTTGGCCCCTGTGCTTTGTATCCGGCCAACAAAAAAAATTTGAGTTATCAATATGAGAGAAGTATTGTATATATTTGGGCCCCCGACCTTGTGAAGGTCTAATCCAAGCTACAACCTCTACTATTAATTTTTAAATTTTAATCTAATATTCAAGCCAACTTTTTATTTTGTATCTAATATCCAAGCCGGTTTTCAATTTTAAATTTTGAATGCAATTACACTGTTAATTTGTTACAGTGTTATGCTATTAGTTGATTGAGTTTGAAATTATTTGATTAGGTAAATTTGTTTGAAACTGTTTGATCAGGTTTAAACCTATTTGAAATTGTTTGATTGGGTCTCTACGATAATACTTGTGCATCTGGTGTTCCACTTTGATGAACGATGTAGGGGCGGACTTGTAGTGGTGCCAATGGTGGCACGTGCCACTGTATTGTTCCTACGCCGTAAGTTAAAAAAATTTGAAGTTTGTGAAATGTGCAACCGTATCGTTTTAGAAGGTACAACCGTATTATTAGAATGTGCAATCGTACCTTATAATCAAACAAAAAACTAAAAATGGATTTTGAAATCAATCAAGAAAATCAAAAAAATATCTCGAAATCGATAAAAAAAAAAGTTTAAAATCGTTCGAAATCAAGTAAAAAACTATAAAAGTCCCTCAAACATGTGAAATTAGGCAAAAAAACACATCGGTGATATTGAATTTTGGTAATAAGATAATGATACGTCGATAAAAACCGTATGAAAAAAATATGGTGTCATCGCATGATTTTTTTTTTTTGGATAATGTGGTGCAATCGCATGAAAAAAAATAATGATTGGGTCCGCCTGTGAACGATGTTTGACATTTTCATATTTAACATACACTTTTAGAGTTTTATTATGTTATAACTTTGGATAATGTATTTTTTTTTTCGAAAATATATAAGATATTATGTTCGGCCCCTGCAGTTAAAAAGCTTGTGTTCCGCCCCTGCCGATAATAGTTTTGTATTATATTATTTAAAGCTAAAAGACATGTTCCACAACCATCTCACTATTATTGAAAATATTATGAATATGCAAATTAGTTGATCAACATGCAAGGCATATCACATCAAAAATCCGAATTGCAAGCTATTATATTAAGGGCCTGTTTGTTAGCAGCTTAATGAGCTTAATGAGACTTACAACTTATTCAGTCAGCTATATATGACTGTTTGGTAGTGGCTTAATGATATAGAAAGTGGCTTATTCAGTAAGATTTCAAGGGGAGCTTTATGCAGAAAGCCAAGTTTTTTTCAAACAGTCCCTCCCATTAAAAAATATGTTCCTTCCATCTATGAAAAAACTCTCTCAAATAAAAACCTTCTAAACCTATATAGACAGATTAATCCACACAGACAACTTTATCCATACAGAACTTAATGAAAAACCAACCAAACAACCCCTAACTCTTTCCCATAAAAGTAGGATTAATATCAACTTTATAATTTGTCACAAATGCATCCCTTATCTTAACCTATTATAGTAACTTTTACCTCTTAAAAAATAGGATTACTATCAACTCTATAAATTGTCAAAAATGCAACATCTCCTTTTATCGATATATACTCACATCTTTCTTTCAATTTATCATCTTCTTATCAATGTGGGATAACCAAAACCCACGCCACATTTCAATATTTAAGAATACTCAATTCTTATGATGCCACATCATCCAATCCACCTATTTTATACACACTTTTATATTACAATATTTCAACTTCTCACCAATTTGGGATAACTAAAATTCAACCACAATTCATCATTTGAAAATACTTAATTCTCGTGGTGTAGCCTCAAGACCCTTTGTTCTTCTTTTAATATATATATATATGTGTGTGTGTGTGTGTGTGTGTGTATACTATAGGTTCGAACCCGTGTATTATACAGGGTAATTTAAAAAAAAATCATGCCAGAAAACTTATCTTACAGATATGAATGATCATCGAAAGTACGATGCTACTTTTCCAAGCTTTTTTCCCTTCAGAGTTGTTTTTTTTGCAGTTGGTTACAACATGTCCTTGTTTTAGGCAGTTTTCACAAAGGATGTTCTGCAAAAAATTAATAAAAAATATGAATAAATATTAAGAATTTATAAAACAAAATTTATAATAGAACGTAAATGAAATTATGGAAAAGTACATAGTTAAAATATTAATAAAATAAGAACCACGTATCATAAATTATCAAATACTTATTTATATACAACATTCTTTGTTCTATTGCTAATTATACATTCATCATCTATAATTAATATTTTTAAACCTTGCCTACTTTTTACTCTTGATAAAACAACATACAACTGACCATTGGCGAAGACTGGTTGTCTTAGAAACAAACCAACCTTCGATAATGAATGTCTCTGCTTTTTATTTATGGTCATGGCAAAACATACATCAATTGGAAATTGTCTTCTTTGAAAGTTGAATGGAACCCTTTTGTTTGTAGGTGTCAAAGACATTCTTGGAATAAATGTTCAGCTTCCAATATTGCTTCCAGATATGATCTCTGCTTCTATAACCCGATTTCCTAAAGATAACACTCATAGTCTAGTTCCATTACATAACCTAGATTTCTAATCAATATTCCTTAGTAACATAACTGGAACACGGACTTTTAGTACTATCTTATGGTTTGGCAAACCCGATAATTTAATACATCAGGTGAGTACAAAGTTTCATCAAACTGTTCGTGAAGATGCTCTGATTCACACAGACTATCTGAACTTAGGTACTCATTTTCGTCTCCTAGAAATAATGATAGCAAACGATCATTTATTTCTTGAACGACTTCATGCTTGGGTGCAAGTATAGCTCTTTCCTGAAAATAGGATGAATTCTTGACATTTACATGAATAGAAGGATAGACAAATTCAATTAATGCAAATATAGGATTCGTTGAATCGGTAATAAGAAGATCATCAAGGTATATCGATAATTGCCTCACAAACATTCACACTACCAACCTTGCTTTCTCCTAAATCCAAAATCCAAAATCCAGTTTGCAAAAATCCTTGTTTGTTTGATATCAGAAGCTTGATTGTTAACAGTTAACCTCACGTTTTTAGTTAACCTTAGGACTTTGTAGATTAGTTATGTCGTAATCTAGCTTCTCCGTAATCAAACGATTGTTTGAAGACTCAACAAAATCATCATCAGGGTAAGGCATAGTGGTGAATTTTTTTAGGCTGGAATTGTTACGAAGTAAAATCTTATCAATCTCAAACAATGTCAAGTTTTTGACTTGACCATCATTAAGGGATAAACCTGTAACATATATAATATAAATGTTAAACAACCATAACATAGAAATAATAACTGAAAAAATATTTAAGAAACAAAATAATATTTAAAAAATAATAAAACAATAAATTGGTTTGTATTTAAATAATAACTGTATAAATACCTAAATAAATAATTAACATACCTGGAGACTTTAGTGCAATTCGTTGATTGTAAAAAATCCCATCTGCCAAGTATTGCCATGTTTTTTGCCAAACAAATTCATGTCTAGACAAACTATTTGAAATCAACATGGTTGCAAATAAAGACCGTAGATAAAAACCAGATCCGGTTAAACTTGTTTCTTCAATGGCATCAACATATTCCTTGTCTTCATCTAAAAGACCAATAGCATAACATGCATCTCTAAAAGTAAAAAATATATCTCCATTTACTGTACGAATGTCTTCGAATGATTTAGGACCTTTGACTTTATTCAAAAGAATTCTTAAATAATACGCTTCACCAAGAGCAGGAGAAACTGAATGAATTCTTCCAATTGAAAAGCCTTTTTTCCTTTGATCCCAATGTCGTTCTTCCAGTTTCCACACAAACTCTATAGGGAATTCAACATAAGTAAGTTTTCATGCTTCTTCGTAAAGTTTATTACACTTCATCCAAGCTAAGAACATTGAAGACGCCACAGAAGTTTTGTTTATGACATTTTCAATATCATCTTCAGCACCAAAAATTACTTGTTGTTGTCCAGGAAGATGGAAAGGAAACATCAAAACAGAAGGAGTCCTATAATGAACATCATACCCAAATATATGCCAAAAAGCTTTACATGCAGATACATATCTACAATCATAATATTCCTTTATTTCATCAACAGAATTATTATTATCTTCTTCATTACTGCTTTCTACAACTGAAACAGTAGCTCTATCCGGACCCTTGTTGATATATTTGAACAAATATTTTATAGAAGAAGTCTGATTGCACCACTCAACATTAACGTGTGCCTGATATCTTTTCAAAAGATATTTGTTATAAGCAACAACATTTATGTTATCTAATTTAACACATAACGTTTCAACAAAACGCCCATCATTTCGTCTGCGATATAGAGGACAACCATTACAATCAATGGAAGTGTGTTCAGAAAACCTTTTTGGATAGTTTTTTGAACACTTTCTATCAATCATGCAGGGTCAGTTATTGTTTTCTTCACCACAAGGACCATGTATCATGAACTCCTTCACAAGTGAGTATAAATCTGGATCTTCGTCTTTGTCTGGGGTCTCAGCTGAAATAATCGGATCAATTTGTTCAACAGTAGGTAGCTTGAAATCATATTACATAAATAGACATATATGACTATGAGGCAATCCACGCTTCTGAAACTCCACTGTATAAACAACTACACAAAAAGTGAAATTTGAAGTTAATAAAGATAAACTATTAGTATTAACCTTTTGTTAAAATTATAATCATAAATGTAACATACCTGCCTGAACCTTACCGAATAATGCATTGTCTTTCAACTCTTTAATAAGTGCATCAAGTTTCATCTTAAATAACCGACAAAGGATATCAATCCTGTCTTCTGGATTTATCATGTTGTCTTTAAGAAACCTTATAATTTCTAGCCATTTAGGATTACATGTCACGGTTATGAAAAAATCTGGATATCCATACCACTTACAAAGTGACATTGCATCCAAATAGTTTTGCATCATGTAGCGAGCACCATTGGTAAAAGAAGAAGGTAAGATAACACGTTGTCCAATGATGGAAACATTCGTCTCTCCTTGTTCTTGTACAGTACTTAAATTCTCATAAGTTTCGCACCTTAGAACTTTTTGCTGCTTACATATGTAATGCAATCTCTCACTTTCAATCATCGTATAACCATCAACAATAAATTGTTGGAGAAGTCTTCTTGCATTGAGAATTAATGAGAAAATATTTACCCTATCTTGAAGTCTGAAGGCAAAGAACTCTCTCATTGTTACGGTTGGTCTTTTACTTTTGTTTGAAGACGTTATATGAAATAATATAAACATGATTAAGAAAGTATAAATAATTAAATATACTATACTAAAATATTTGCATATTTATATTTTTGAAAAAAGTTCGAACTCATAATCCAAAAGTCAGTTGATAAGTGATATCTTTTTTTCCAAATAATTAAATCTCTTATGATAATTCTAAGGGTGTTTCGTTGACAGAATGAAATTTGATAGAATTGTAATTCATCGTAGGAATTCGACTTTGAAGTAAAAATTGATATGAAATTGCAAAAAGAAAATCACGACAATTTAATGATTATTTGTATCAAATCTCATACTAATTTCAACAAATGCCATACTAATCACAACACATTAATTCGTATATATTTATGATATTTAATAATATAATTAAATCCAAAAATATTCAATATTGGACTCATTTTGAAAGTATTGACGAAGCGATTACAATGGTATAATTTGTAAAAAATAGAAATGTTTTTTAATGCATTTTAGTTCATATACATTATTTATGTTTATATGATAAGAGTCTAAAATGAAAAATAAAAAAAGTAAGGGATTAAAAATAAACTACATACCTAATTATAAGTGTAGTAAATGTAAGATATAAATTAAAAAAATTGAATTAAGGAAAGATTTAAGGAGGAGTGAATGTGGGTGTTCTAATTGAACTTATAATGTAAATTGCGTCCAATTACATGTTTAGGCGGGAAAATACTGAAGTCGGCTCACCAGAAGACGACACATGGCATGATAGTTACTTATTTATTATATGTATAGATAGATATACATACATATATATATATATATATATATATATAGAGAGAGAGAGAGAGAGAGAGAGAGAGAGGAAAGTTCAAATGAAAACTCAATTTTCATTGTGCACGCGAGGACAAATCTGAGCCCTTCCATATCTTTTGATCCAACAACTCATATTAAATAGAGTTTTTAATTAAAATTAGATTAGGGGTAAAAATAGAAGATAATTTAAACTCACGTCTACCATATTTGACTTTTTATTTTCTTTTTTAATTAAAAACTTTTACCCACTTAAAGTTTAAAATAAATTATCTTAAAAATTACTAATATTTTAATAAAACAAATTGTATCAGAAAAACAAGAATTTCGTGCTCTTCGATATGACATTCATCTTGATATAGTTTTTTTTTTGTTTTAACCATTTTTACGTGAAATGCTATATATGTGTTATATTCATTATGAATATTTCTATACGTTCAAGTGTGTACAACACCTCGGCATCACCTTCTTCAACGTCGTAAGACATCGTATTCTTCATCACCGTAACCCAACACCTATCGAGACGAATCGAGAACCTATCGAGTTTCGGTTGTGAACCGGGGAACAAAAAAAAGCGTGTCATGTCTCCACACATTCACGGGTCATTCATGTATTATTCATCATGAATAATGTATCATTCAGGATAATAATACAACATTCGGGTGAATAATACACGATTCATGATGAACAATACATGAATCATGGATTCGTGTATTATTCATCCTGAATACTGTATTATTCATCCTGAATACTGTATTATTCATCATTAATAATGAATGAACGTTCATCTTTGTTATTCATACGGACACCCAGAGACGTTCATACATATTCATAATGAATATAACACATATATAGTATTTCACATAAAAAACGATTAAAATGAAAAAAATAACTATATCGAGATGGATGTCATATCGAAGAGCACAAAATTCTCGGTTTTTTGATGTAATTTGTTTGATTAAAATATTAGTAATTTTTAAAATAATTTATTTTAAACTTTAAGGAGGTAAAATATTTTTAATTAAAAAAGAAAATAAAAAGTCAAATAAGATAGAAGTTGATTCAAATTTTCAATTTTGTCCCTAATCACTTCTCAATTAATGTTATTATATTTTAATCATTGATTAGTTTTCTAAGATTTGATCAATGGCTAAGATTAGGCCTCACGTGCACAATGAAAAATGAGTTTTCATTTGAACCCAACCTTTTATATATATATATATATACACATACAAGCCAAGGTTATTTTACAAACCAGTGAAATCTAACAAACCCTACAAACCGTCGTTTTCATTGTTTAATTGAATGAAATTGTTTCATGAAAGTATTTAATATGATGAATTTGTTTCATACAATTCTTTTCTTGATGAAATTGTATCTTATATTTTTGTTTATGTGTAATAATGAAATTGTTTCATGTTGATGAAATTTATTTCAAATATTCTTGATTATTCAACCCTCATATATTCTTGACGAAAATTTTCATATATTCTTGACTAATCAACCCTCATAATAAACAAATAAGTGAAAAAAATAATGATTAGTTGAATGCGGTTTGTACGGTTTGTTAAATTTCACTGGTTTGAAAAATAACCGGGTAAGAATGGAAAGAAGGGATCTACACACTTGGATGCACATTAGGATGAGATACACCGAGATCCACCGGATCAATACACGTATCAAACCCGATTTATGGGTGGGTTTGAGATTAAAAGTGATCAAGGGTCCAAATCCCTTCTCACCTTAACTCTTCTTGTCACATGATCATTCGTCTATACATATATATATATATAGTTGTGTTCTAGTAAGAATGAAAGTTATGGTGAGAAAGGTAATAAGAGATCTCCACCATTGGATCAATCCTAATTGAAGATCAACACTAATTAGATGCACCAAATCAATTCTGTTGGATCCCAGATTTAGTCTTTTAACAATGATATAAACATGTAACAATAATAAGAACATCGGAAGCAAATAATGATGAAATCAAAGCAAGATTCACACACACACAGTAATAAGAAGATATATCGAAAATATAAGAACAATGAATATTCATTGGATAATACAAGTATATTATCAAGAATACCTAAAAAGGTGGTTTAATCTTACAAGATCTTCTTGAATACTTTTCAGTATAAAGGAATAATTCTTTTACAAGTTAGTAAAAAAAAGCACACTTTGAGCAATGGGATGCATGTCCTATTTATAGGACCTTAAAGTGAACAATGTACTTTCTTGACACTAAAGTCATGCTTGAACAGTGTCTTACCTAAAAGGTAAGCTCAAGACATGCTTGAACAGTAACCTATCTAGAAAGTTAAACCTTACCACTAAGTGATGTGTCTTATGTTCTTGTGTCCACACTTGTAGAATTCTTCAGCTTGATCTTCAGAGAGAATGTCCTCAGAGCTCTGATATAGACCCTTGATGAAGTTATCTCTGATATCTTCTTGGTTGAAGTTTCTATCTCTGAACTGACTTTAGAGGTAGACTTTCTCTATCTCTGGAATGTACTTCAGAGGCAGGCTTGCTCTCTGAAGTCTATCTCTGGAAGTCCTCTGGAAAAGGACTTAGATTATTTTCAATACTTTACATATCAGAATTGGGGCTAACAATCTCCCCCTAAGTATTGAAAATAAAAAAAATGCAAAATAGCAGAGATAAAATAATCTAGAAAACAAAGAGGAGAAAGTCATCCTCTATTTAAATGTTACTTCTCACGTAAACATTTTTAAGTTACAAACAAAGATAAGATAACAATCAAAAAATTACAAGGAAAGAAAACTAGATTCTAACACCAGAACAGATCCTATGAAACTTCATAATTAGCTCTCTGGATTCAAACATTGAACTAATCTCTAAGTGTAGTCTCTCGAATAGGTCAGCTTTGTGTCTTTCCTTCTTCACACCAATCATCTTCAGCATACCCCTTAAAGTCTCATCAGAATACTTGGCCACCTCTGATGCACGAAAGATCTTCTTGATGTTGTTTACTCTGAAGAAAAATCCTAGAGGCTCTGCTATGATTGAGCCAATCTTGCATTTATCCAAGTCTTCATAGGTCTCAATTGGAGCAGTGACCCCTAGCCTTTCTTCTCCAAGGTTCAGAGCAATCTGGAAGTCTAATCTTGCTCAAATTTTAATGTGAGCTTCCATAGCACGTCGGACATCATATTGACCCATTCTGAACACTCTCCCTCTTTCATATTTTGCAGAGCAGTAGGCATGGAGCTGAGGCAAATCATAGGGGTTCAAGTTCACAAGGTCATTGTCATTGAATTGGTAGAACTTTCCATCAGAGCGAATGACCTCGTAATGCCTGTATATGATCTTGTTGTAGGGAAACTTCTTTTCAGAGATCTTGTGCACTTCTGCAATGGGTGTCTCTGAGAGAACATCTGCTCTAAGGCTTGTCTTCTCCTTGATGAACCTCTTCTCAACTTCTTCCATATCATCTCTGATTCTTGGATTCAGAGGGAATGCCAGTGTTTCATCCATGTTGTACTCGCAATATAGATACTTGAAGGTATCTTCTATTGAAGTCTTTTCTTCTGTGGTCATGAACTTTGGTGGTTTTGTGAATCTGGAGAGTGCAGGGATGCCAATGCTTGTCTTCTGAATAGGTTCCTCTAGAGGTGCTTGTTCATCAACAGCCATTGTAGGTTCTTCAGCAGACAATGTCGAGTTGTCTCTGGTTCACTCTGTTGGACTTGTGGGGATGATAGGGGTGTTTCATGTATGGCAGACGATAGTAATTCTTCCAGCTGTTCATTATCCTGATTCTGTTGCTCTACCTCTGATGTGGAAATTTGATGAGGTTGAGCATCTCTGTAGACATACTCCTCTACTTCAACAACTTCTTCTTCTTCTTCAGCAACCACTTCTTCTTCTTCTTCTTCTTCTTTTTCAGAGTCACTTCCGAATGCATCTCTCATAACCACTTTTGGACATTCAAGTGAGGAGAAGGCATCTTCAGAGGAAGTACTGGAATAATCAACCATTTATTCATCATCATCATCCAAAGCACATATTGTCTCTGGGGTTGCATTTACTACAAGAAGAAGTGATTCTCCTTCTGAAGTAGTGGATGGTGCCAATAATATCATTGGCACAGGAGTCTTTAAGATTGTTGATTCATTGTCTTCAACAGAGGTGGAGTTCCTCTCTGGTACACTATGATCTTGAACTCCTTTTTCTTTTCATGTTGATGGGGGAGGAGCAGAGCCATTTGCGTTTGCATTTTCTTCTCTTGTTGTGCCTTGGTTGCCTTGGTTATCCCCTTTTTGATGATCAAGGGCCCCCTTATCTTCTGGCTCATCTGAATCATCAAACCTGACCTTCTTTGATTTACCTCCGCAAAGATCAGAAGAGGCACGTTTCTTCGGATATTTTGGGAAGGGGTTGTCGGAGTCAACAGCAGTGTCCACACTTTTTATTATTCCCAGATATCTGCAAGATTAACAAGATGAAAAAAGAATTCTCAATCAAATCTCATATGCATTTATAATGAAGTTCACAGTACAATCACTTTCTCTCTCTACTTTCTCTCACTACAATATGCAATACGATCTTCTCTAATAAGCTCTCTAAGTTCATACAAACTAATACAAGGACAAAAGGTATTTATACCTAGATACAATACAAGGAACAAACAATTAAACTAACACATTGACTTTGACTTTCCACTTTGAACAACTTTGACTTTGCAATCTTGAAGGCTTTGACTTGAGCTTTTGACTTTCAATCTAGATGATCTTGAAGACAACAATTTGTGCTCTAACATTCTCCCACTTTGGATTCAAGATTATTTTAAAAACAAATTCATCTTCAATAACAAATTCTCCCCCTTCGATGCAAGAAATAGTAATATCCCTCTTTGGATAAACTTGAACTTATCATCAAATGAATTTCATCTTGAAAGCACGATCTCCCCTTTTCAAGAACATTCTCCCATTTTAGGATAAAAACTGATCTTCTCAGGCAATCAACATTCTCCCCTTATTGAGATGAAAATTGATAATCTTCTCTTGAATATTGATCTCCCCTTCTTGTGATATTTAATATTCTCCCCCAAAGACTTTGATAAACATCATCATCTCTAGCAAGAAAATTATCTTCGGTTGTAGCTCACTTTTCTCTTTCCAAAATAATCTTTCAAGAAAAATTTCTTGAACCTCCTTGACTACTTGAAATTTCTTCTCATATCTCTGAAAAATGAACTTTCACAAACTTTCATTTATTGAAATTAAATCTCCAACACTTCTTTGTCATTTCTTGAATGTCTCCCCCTTTTTGATGATGTAGAGCATAGAAATCATCAAAACATCTTCAAGAAATGTCATGAACCGTTTTCTGACTACTAATATTTCCAAATGACCCTCTGAACATCCGTCAATTCATAATTTATTCATCCGAATCTTTTCAAATTCAGACAAATTATGAGTGTAACACCTGAATCAACAAATGAATCAGTTAGAAATGCTTGTCATCAACACAAAGTCACTGTGTGTAACGAATACACATTGGAAATGAGCTTTTTGATGTTCACTCCCCCAGGTCTTCCATTCAATCATCGAATAAAACAAGGTTAAACTATGAACGTTTAGACAGAAAAACGAATTTCTTGTGTGTACGTGCTTGTGTATGAAAGAATTAAGCACAAATGATTGCTTTTGTTAGGCTCAAAATTGTGTAAACCACTGAGACAACAACAATAAGTAAAAGATAAATCTCCAAAATAAAATTCTCTATTTAACCTCAACAAATATAAACTCCAGTCTTATACAAGGACTGGACCAAAGTCGGGTGTTACTTAATCCCAACTACAAGTTGCTCTTCCCGAAACAAATGCAGAAGACTTCACTAAGATATCCACATCTCGAGCACACAACTAGCACTCCTCTCTGCACAGTGTTACTAGAACTATTCCTAACCTGAACCTGTTGCACATGCCGACAAATAAAAAAGGTTAGGCTAATGCCTAGTGAGTTCAAGAGTTTTCAACATGAATAAATATGTCGAAAAAGGAAAGAATGTAACTTAAATCATAATCTTTCAAGACAATTTACTTTAAATATGAAAACGACTCTGCTTTTCCCATTTTTCAAGTTCTAATCGTAAACAACAATCAAGATGAATAATTCGTGAAATCACATGTCATTGATTCAAGAATAAAGATTACAAATCTATCTTTCTCTCACTACATTCTCTCTCTAGAATGTTTTTCTAATCTGCTCTTCTCTAATCTGCTCACACTCTTAATTTCTGATTCTTGTTCAAAGACTATTACAAGGAACCTATTTATACCACCACCTAAAACAAAGAAACAAAATACAAAACATTGACTTTGACTTTTATTACAAATGACCTTGACTTTCATGCTTGAGAGTTTGACTTTCAGCTTTGATTTCTTGTACTTTGACTTCTGGTCTTCATGATATTATGATCTTGCATTCAACATATATTTATGCTCTAATAATCTCCCCCTTTGGATTCAAGATCATCTTTGAAAGATTTTGCAATTCAGTCTTCTCTTTAGGCTTCATTTTACAATCTCTCCTTTTGTAACATATTTCTTCTTTAAGCACAAACATTGCAATCTCACCTTTCTTTGACTGTATTCTTTCCAAGTCTGTCTTTGAAGAATATTAACAATCTTCCCACATATGATAGATACGATCTTCAAAAATCTCTTCAAGGTTATAAGAAACCTCTTTCAGACTTTAGAAAGAAATTATCTCCATTTTTAGCTCTATTTGCTTTAGCAAATAACCATCAAAGAAAATTTCTGTAAAATATCAGCACATCTTCAGAAATCTTCAGCTTTGCATCCTTCTTTCACAAATAACCTTTGATCTCAAACAATTCTTTAACTTTGAAATTTCTGACTCAGACATTTCTTTAATTCATCTCCCCCTTTTTGATGAATAGAGCATCTATAACATCAAAACTTTTCCCAATAAATAAAGTATTCATCTAGATCTTTTCAAATCCAAACAGAATATTCATGTAACCCCTGAATTAACAAATGAATCAGTTAATATGTCTGTCAATAACACCAAGTCACTGTGTGTAACGAATACACATTGTAAAGGAGCTTTTGTTATGTTGACTCCCCCAGGGCTTCCATCCAATCATCGAAACACCACAAAGGCAATTTTTATGAACGTTATGACAAGAAAACAAATTTCCTTGTGTGCTAGTGCAAGTGTAGAAAGAATTAAGCACTTGATTATTGCTTATAAAGGCTCAACAATGTGTAAACCACTGAGACAACAGTAGATAAACACAGACTCAATGTGCATGATTGAAGTGCGAAGGTGGGGCAAACTTCCTTCTTTTTCAATATCCAGATTTTCCAAATAAAAATCAGATAGATTATATGTTGTGTCCCCTTGAAATATGAAACATATTCTTTTTGAGAAGAAAATGAGTGGCTGGTGGGGTGTTTAGCAAGAGTTAGCATGGGCTAATTGCCTGTTTCAATAATGTTCACCAAAAAATTGTGAAACATAAGTAATGTGGCCGCCCGGCTCAGAAAGTAGTTGGTGCAGAGTTTGATATTCTTTTACTCTGTTCTCTCACCCTCGTTCTTTTTAATCATTTGAGCTCGCTTCTAACCAAAATCTCTTTTACATTTTACCTCGTCACACAACCCACACTCATTAATTTTTGACTCCTCACACTCGATCACTAAGGATTAACTTCTTGGGTAGGAAACACAGGTTAACATGAATCCATAGAAGTTTCATTTAAGTCCTACATAATGAACCCATATTAATATCCTAAAAGAAAATTGTTGCTCAAAATGGTTTAACTAGAACAATTAAAGCACAAAAGATATAAGTCAGATATATGTATATGCTCAAAGATATAACCATGAAGATTTGAGCATTTTAAACATTGAAGATATTTCAAACAAGTATATTGAAAGAATGAAATGAATAAAAGAAACTTGTTTGAAAATCTGACATTGTATCAAAAAGATCAAATATGAATGAAATAACAATCAAGTCTTAGGTCATCAAAAATTGATATTATCTATACGAAAAAAAAATATAGACATTCTTGAAAGAACGTTCAGAAATGAAATCAACGCTCAAATTTTTTTGAAGTACAAACGGGGTGTATCACCATCGAAAAATTTGTTCAAATATGAGACATGGTGATAACATATCCAACAAAAATTAAACCAGTGTGTGTGAATACTTGAAAGTATATGGAAAAGATAATACACAAGCATTAATCTTTGGAAACACACGGTTTGTTAACGTTTAAGCACAAGTAAAATGAAAAACATTTAAAATCGCACTTCCAATTCATGAAATCTGTTTAAGAATCAAGAAGTGGTTTGAACATTTAAGAACATGTTTTCTATGATTGAAAGTCGTCCTACTTTCAACCATACATGATATTAAGAATAGAAATAAACCTTTCCGTTCAGTCTTAAATCTCATCAAGTCAAGCTTAAAGTTATAAGAATATGATCTTGTAAGCATCCTCTCAATCTGCAAAAGTCTCAAAGTCCGTCAAAGCAAAGATTTATTCACAAAAACTTATATTGAAATTTAAAATGACATAAAGCAATAAAACATTGAATGTACGAGTTCTGATATGAAGTAATCAGAAGTCATAATTCACACTCCTGCTAAAAATATGCATCTGTAATTTGTCAGTGAAAAAGCACATGATAGATATCTAAAACTCCCTATTGAATTGTAGTTCGTCATATCTTCCGAATACATATTTCCAGAAAAAAATTATGTACTCCCCCTTGAAGGTTGATATCCTCATCTGAGTATTGGAGTACATCCTCATATCATCTCGGGAGTATCATTTCTTTCATCGTTGAAGTACGAGTCCTAAACTGCTGTGTTTAGAAGTCAAACTCCGTTGAAGTACGGGTCCTGAACTGATTTATTCAGAAGCCTTAGTTCTCTTACTCCCCCTTAACTGTAGGTGCCTGCAACACATAATCAGTCTTTGGCTTTGGTACCCACTGGTATTTGGGTCCATGTTTGTGAGTTGCAGTTCTATTAGGAGTAACCGAGTAAGAACCATACCAGTAATGATCACTCGTTTTGTGAACATGATCATGTGTACAACAATAAGAACAATAATATTTTTTATTTGATAACCTGATTAACTAATCTCTCGAGTAGACATGATCAGGTTTACCTTTTCGCACATTGTTCTTCTTGGCTTTAGTCTCATGTACACATGTCTTCTTTCCTTTCTTCTCAGCTTTCTTCTCATCTTTCTTTTCTTCTTCAACTGATTTCACTTTCCATACCAGTTCTTCTTCTTTATATCTTCTTCTTCTTCTTTGTGCACCTGAACCATCTACATATTTATCGAAGAAAATGTTAGTTGTACGAATCTGATCAAATGAATTAACTGACCTTCTTGTAGAAACAATTTTCTGATGTGAGCTTGAGGCTGTCTTTTTGAAGTCAGCTGAATTATTTCTAGATGTGTGGATTTGTGACTTTGGAGTCGTTTGCTCAGTCACCACCACCTTGGAAACAATCTCTTCAAGCTCTTTTATCTTTGAAAAATAACTGTTCTTTTCTTTGATGTGTAAGTCAATTTCTTTCTTTAATTCAGACTTCGCTTTCTACTCTTTTAGTGCATTTGTAGATAGATCAGATAGCTTCTCAGTAAGCTTCTTGATTTCTATCTCAAATATACTTCTTTCTTCTTCAAATCCATCTCAGCATTCTTTCTTCCATCAGATATTTCTTTGAAAAACCCAACATTCTTTTGTTCAATTGTCTTTCTCTCTTTGGCAAAATTTTCCCTTTCCAATATAATTACTTTCTCAAAGTCAGACACTTGTTGAGAAAACTTAATGCATTTAAGCTCAACCATCTTCTTTTCTTCACAACTCTTCTTGGAAAGTTCTGAGAACTTCTGATCAAACTCTTTCTTTTCTTTCTCAAAATCAGATTTATCTTTGACTAACTTTCGATCTAAATCTGATATTGTCTGTTGAAGTTTAGCATTAGCATCTTCCAGATCATAAATCTTCTTATGAAAATCAGCATTTGCATTTTCCAAATCCTTAACTTTCTTCTCATTGTTCTCAACAGAATCTTGCTTCTGGATTTGAGCTTCCAGATCAGAAATCTTTCCTTTTAGTTCAGAATTCTCAGATTCCAAAATCTTTACTTTTTCTCTTGAAGACAACTTTGATTTAAATTCAAGCTGATCCCACAACTGTTTTGCTGTAGCCTTTTTGATATCTAAATTGATACAAAATTCATCTGAAATTCCTGTCAAAATAAAAACTTTGGCCAATTTATCAGCTTCAAATCTCTTTCTTTGCTCATCTGAGTATTCCTCAATTGGTAATACACACTCTCCTTTTTCCGTGAATCCATATGCTCCCCGATAATAGTAAAATTTTGTTGGAATTTTCATCCTTCCTTCCTGCAAAAATAGTCTGATATATTTTCCCAACTCATGTTTATCTATGAGATCTAGAAAACTAATCTTCCATGACTCAAACTCTCCTTTGACTAAAACAGGAGGGTTCATATCTGATTCAATTATGAAAGCTTCTTTGGAAGTAGAAATCTGGTCTACATTATGTTGTTCTTGAAATTCTAAAATTTTATGTTTCAGACTTTTCTCTTTATGCCTTCCAGAATTATATTCCTCAAAATAATCATCATCCATGATTTCTGTTTCAAAAAGAACTTGAATTTGATCGTTAGTCCAAATGAAATCAAACAATAAAATTCAGAAAATCAAATTCCTAAAATCACCAAGTCTGGAATTCGCAAGCTATACAGAAATATAAAGAATTCGCAAACAACACTGAGGTACACAGAATTCGCAAATTACACAAAGAAGGGCAAGGAATTCGTAGGCTACAAAAACATTCAGAATTCGTAAGATTCAAAATAGAATTCGTAGCACACACACTTGCGAATCCTTAAGAATTCGCAATACTCACACTAGCGAATTCTAGACAATCTGCGAATTCTTTCCTTGGAGAAAAAATAGAAATCACTTTTCGCAACCCTCTAGTCTGGGAATTTCTTTTCAATTCGCAATACTCACTGATACAAATTCTAAGCAATTCACAATATAGCTCTATGCGAATTCTATCCTTGAAACATTTTCAGAAAAGAGGAAAAAAAAACTCTGTGAATTCTATGAAATTCGCAATAGACCCAACAACGAATTCTTTGGATTTCGCAATACAGAGGTCTGCGAATTCTGTCCTTAAGATTTTTCTGAAAGAACTATGCAAATTCTGATAAATTCTGCGAAATCTTGAGACTAGCTGCGAAATCTATGTACTCTGCGAGTTCTTGATGATGAAACTTGCGAGTTCTTCGATGCTCTGCGAGTTCTTCAGATCTCGAAGAAAAATCAATCTGATTTGCCCAAAATCCAACTTAGACCTCAAATTTCGAACTCAAAATTTGACAATTTGTTCCCTATTACAACTAGAACAGATTACAATCAAAGAATTTCAACAACAATCAACAATCGATACAAATCAATCTCTGATACAGTGTTCGAACTCGTAAACTTCAAAAACAACAAATTCATCAAATTGATGAAAAAATACAGTGTAATACGTGAAACAATCTATACAAATTCATTCTAGACACCTATACGAATACAATCCTATCAATTACAACTCAAAATTTGCACAGAAACTCAAAAATGAATCTGAACTCGAAGACCACAGTGACGAACATGTTTTTCTTGATTTGATTTCAATTGGATCTGCTCTGATACCAATTGTTTTTCCCATTTTTCAAGTTCTAATCGTAAATAACAATCAAGGTGAATAATTCGTGAAATCACATGTCATTGATTCAAGAACAAAGATTACAAATCTATCTTTCTCTCACTACATTCTCTCTCTAGAATGTTTTTCTAATCTGCTCACACTCTTAATTTATGGTTCTTGTTCAATGACTATTACAAGGAACCTATTTATACCACCACCTAAAACAAAGAAACAAAATACAAAACATTGACTTTGACTTTTATTACAAATGACCTTGACTTTCATGCTTGAGAGTTTGACTTTCAGCTTTGTGATAACTCTCAAATTTTGAGAGTTAATTCCTCTCTTGTTATATTTATTTTACCACATTTTCACCTAATTTGCTTCTCATCTCCTTCATTTGGTCTTGTTTGTTCAAACATTGTGATGAAATCCCAAAAATGCAAAAAAATCCGGTTTTACTAACTTTTGTGCAGAACGTGGCCACGTTGCACCCACGTTGTCACCACGTTGGGGCGCTGGCAAAAATTGCTTGGATAAGATTTTACCAATTCGGGAAGTATGCCTTCTGAAGAAAGTGAAAGACCATTCTGCTCATTCATAAGAATAAACAAGGAAGAGGACAAGAGATGTAAGTCAAAGGAAGGTGCTATACTCTTCCTAAAAAGCTACTTTTATGTTTGGTCACATCAACATTCTCTTCTTCCTTGGGCTATAAATTGGAGCTTGGAGGAACCATTTCAGGGCATCATTGGCAGGAGCATTAAACACCATCTGGAGTAGCAATATTTAGTTTTTATTCCTTGTAGTTTGTTTGCATTTAATTGTTGTAAGTTTAAACTTCTTGTAATAACTGTCACCAAAGTGGCCACCTTGTCACCACTTTGGCAGCAGCTTTTTAGTTTCTTTTATGCAAATTAAGTTATGTTATCTCCTTCCTCCATTATGTCTTTTACTTTTATTATGAGCTAAACACCCCTTTGGGTGTGGGTATGAGCCAAGACTAAGACTAGTAGGCAACACTTGGGTGTTGCCATCGTTTCTAACTCTTAGACTTGGTCACTCAAGTCGGGACTTCAACTCAACGCGGACAAGCCGATCACTTGTTAGTGTTAATATTAGATCTTAGACCTCGAGAGGGGCAGATCCGAAATACGGCTTGAGTGATGCAAAGAAGATTTGAGAAAGTCTTTTATAACCACGTAGAGATACGAGTTTTTGCATGATTTTAACTAAGGTTCAAATGTCGGTCGATATGGGTGTCACAAAGAGATTTGGGCATCTACATCTATACTGGTGGAACGGAAATCCTTAGAGGTTTACTTAGTTAAGACGGCAAGTCTTGAGTTGGCCAACATGGTGACAAAGTGGGCACAACGTGGCCACGTTCCGAGGAAACTTATTTTCGAGAGAAAAAGGTTTTTAAGGCTATCGTGTGTCATTTTGTTTCTGACCAAGTTGTTACTACATCAGTCTTAGTTAATGCTTGTACCCACATCCTATCTTTAATACTGTTAATTCCGTTTAATCGTTGTTTAGTTGCTTAAAACTCACGAAATATTGATATTGTTCTCAAAAATCAACCAAGCACTAGAAGTTCATGAAAAGTTCTCTGATTCTTAGTTGACTAGTCCCTGTGGAAACGATCTCGGTACTCTACCACTTTATTACTTGTAGCGATCATAGTGTCCGGTGTGCACTTGCACCGCCACTATGGCAACATAGTGGCCACCTTGTGGACCTATACGGTTTTCCGTTATCACTTTGACTTCTTGTACTTTGACTTCTGGTCTTCATGATATTATGATCTTGCATCCAACATATATTTATGCTCTAACAGACTCATTTCCAATAATACGCATGATTTAAAGAATGGACGTTCAATACAAAACATACTTTGATGAAGTGTTGCAACCCAAACTCACTCAAAACGTGAATATAAGTTGAACTCCCAATTTATGAAAAACGTGGATAAAACATTATATCCCGAAACACCAAAAACATGGGAAAAGAATCCATATATACTAAACGTCACCGAAAACATGGATAATAAAACTCAATATCCAAAACAACACCTTTCGGTGATGGGGGAGACCCGAATTCCATTGAATGTGGCGGGTATACAAAGTTAATCCACTTATCAATGTTCTCGAGCTTCACATAGAGCCATGGATCCCCGTATACGACTTCCTACTGAGCAACCACCACAAGATACCCAAATGACCCTAGTGTTTACTCGACCTCTAGATGAGTGTCACCACAAAAGCCACAAGTCCCTGTATCCGGCTCACCATGGGCACCACCGCAAGACTTAACTCCGTATACGGCTCTGCAGAGCATCACCGCAAGCTTACATAAAAAACTTGACTTGGGGAACAATCACTAGACTTCAAACGCGGACATAAAATTCCACGATGAATAACCAGACTGGATTACAAACGGGCATCGAGTTCAACCACCCACGATATATACCTCGAGCCCTTCACTAAAGGTTACACAGTTATCAAGTTCAACCACCCACGATCTATACCTCGAGCTCCCGCTAGCCATAAATAATTTTCAGTCCCAAAACAGGGATAAAGTCCCCAACTAAACCAATCGACTGACTCATATGCCTATGGATCCAATGCATTACAGTCTAACGCATTCGAAACATGTAACTCTCAAATAAGATGCAACTAAGTACACCATACGTCCAAGGCTCCTTATCGAGCTACAAAAATTGACCAAAATTTCCAAAGACTCATCTGAGTATAAACCAAGCCCCAAAAGGCATAATGAACGTTTGGCTAAAATACGTGAGCCAATAAGGTTTCATAAACCAAAATACATATTTTCCCAAAATCTTTGTCTCTCAAATCATAATTGGCCTTCGGACCAAAATTAAAAAGGTTTACAATTTCTAAAATGTTTCCAAGGTCAGGAATGACCAAAATTAAAGGAGTCACCCAATCGTACCTTCAAAACGTCCCATTACATGAATGATGCATATTTCCAACAAACACTAAACTAGTGATGGCCAAATATCGGGATCGGGCCAAAACGGGCTTCGGGCCCAAACAGTGAAAGCAAAAACCGGGCCAATCGGGTTTCGGGTCGGGCCGGGTTTCACCCGAAAATGTATGGCCCGGTTAAGCTTGGGTTAAACCGGTTTACAAAAAACCGGGTTGGGCCAGGCCCAAAACCGGGCCAAGATCGGGCCTCATATATATATATATTAATAATTTCTTTATATAATAATTAATTACTAAACTTTAAAAAATAAAAATTGGATTGGATCACTAAAATACACTTTAAAAATACGTTTTATTTATAATAAATCTCTAAAATACACTTTAAAAATACATTTTATTTATAATTTTAAGTTACAAACTTACAATACATAAATTCAAGTATTTATAGGGGTTTGGAGGGGTAAAAAATACAAAAGAAATGGTCAAAAAATTGTCACAAACGGTAACAAACAGTAACATAACGACTAGTTTTTTGAATTAGTGAGAATCGGGTCGGGTCGGGTCGGGCCAAAAACCGGGCCGTGAACCGGTTTCAGGCTGAGTCGGGCCAGGCCGACAAATCCTACAAATACCCAGCCCGGTTCATGTTTTCGAGCTTCAAATCGGTTTGGCACCGGGCCGGACCGAGCCGGGTCTTAGGCGAGTCGGGCCTCGGTTAACCGATCAGGCCGGGTCGGGCCGAGATGGCCATCACTACACTAAAGGTGTATTTTGACCCAAATAATCTTCATTTATGAATGAATCATCAAAACACCTTCATTCATGACTTATTTATCAAAATTCCCAAAAATCCCAAATGTGGGTGTTTTACAAGGTTTATAAAATCAAACACCTCAAATAATCAAAACCCATCAAATAACTCAACAAGTGATAATTTCATGTAAAACACATAAACACTTTAAAATGGACATTTTTGGCATGTACAACGTTTTCACAAATCAACTTGAACTCACCTTGCTAGATTTAGGCTAAATCTAGATTTTATCCCAACTTGAGCTCATTTGAAGAAATTTGAATCCACATGCAAATCCTTCCAAAAACCTAGATCCATAAGTTTCCAATCATAAACATTCATATTGAACCATTTAGAAACGTTCCCCAAACATCTTATCTCAAAATACCCATTTTGCCAAAAACCCTAATTTGACCTAACTTATCCAAAATCATCAAATCCGAAATTTAAGAAACCAAACACTAGGAAGTCATCAATGGAGCACTTATAAATCATAAAGAAGTTTGGAGATAGGGAAATGAACTTACCACTTAGGTTTTGGTGAAACCCTAGAAAACCTTAAAATGGAGCTTGAGGTTGAAGATGGAGATGGAGATGGAGATGGTGAACTCATGATCATAACTTCCAACCTTTAACTTGATGATGGCTTACCTCCATAATACCCAAAGATTTGAGCCAAAGATGACCCAAAATCACAGTTTAGGTTTGTTCTAGAGAGAGTTTGGAAAGAAATGGGGATGAGAAATGAAGAAGTGAGCTGAAAAATCGGATTTATCAGCATCATCACCCTTTGTGCGACATTGACAGGCTACAATGCCCTGGTCATTGTCTCTCTCAGCACCCCTCCTTCTGTTTCTTCCTACTACATTGCCAGATGCGACTATGACACTGTCATAGTCGACGGGCATTGTAGCCGTGCCCGTTCCAAGCTCCGAAACTCAACTTTTTTAAATGTCAATACTCCTGATACTCTAAGGGAACTTAAGTAATGTTTTCCCAACAAAAATCCCACCATTTACAAGCTATAAAATGTTCGGGTGACCTTTACTTACTGAAAATTACGGGTGTTACACTTCCTCCTTTTATACACAGGGTCGTCCCTGGGGGAGGGCAGGCCAAGCGCACGCCCAGGGCCCAAAGGAAATAGGAGCCCAAATTTTTTAGTATATACTATATATTAGTAGTTACAAAAAAATGTAAATAAAAAAGACAAAAAAAATTAGTATATAATATGTCCCAAAAAGAATTTGACATTATATTAAGTGACCAAACATGTATTAATTAATAACATTGGACAAGAAGATTTGTAAAAAAATATTTAGTCTATCATTTTATAGTATTGTTTATTGTTTCTCTAAGTTTTTTTTTATCTAGTACTAATATCTAAAAAATATTTTTGTCAATAATCCTAGATATATACTCCATTACTCATCTTCCATATACTATTTTCATTATTCCATTCGCATGAATTTTATTATTTTGTTAGAATATAGTAGATTTCTTGTTATTAACTAAGAAAAGTCCAACCTTTTGAAAACAAATACCAAACCTATATGAGACGACCCAACATATATCTAATTTATAATTTCAAAGATACTTCTTTTTTCCATACATTATTGATTCCTTATTATCTAATATTGGGTGTATGAATCTTAAATACTCTCCTATTTCTAAAACAAGAATAAGATTTCAATCTATAACCAATATGGATTTTTGATTATAAGATTGATGGTTCTTAAAAAGTTTGTTTCAACCCTTAAAGTTTAAAATGATGATGAAAAACATTAACATCAACCATCAGGTAACATGTGGAATATCAATTGATTTATGCTGATTTACTCAAAGTGTTACTTTGAATGGTCAAGATAGTGACATCGAATGATTTCAATCTATATATTAAAGATATATCATAAGATGGTTTTGATGGTGGAACTGATTGATGATGTGATGTAAAAATGATATGGTAGATAATATTAATTTAGAAATAGTTATTGATTGATCTTGCGCTAGGAATATTGAGAAAAAAATTTATATGAATTATTAGCATTTCTTGAATTCTATGTTATTTTTGATGATATAAACAATATATTGAAAATAATTTCATAGTTATCGAGGGCCCACTTTTACATCTCGTTGAGGGCCTATAAAATGTCAAGAACGGGTCTGTTTATACAATTACTGTAAGACCCGGTTTTAAAATAAAACGTATATTTATTCTTACCCGAATTAAACCGTAATTAAAAATGACAATCAAAGATAGTTAAAGGTTAAAATCGTCATTTAACTAAACTTATATTAATTATATATATATAATATAAAAAAAAATACAAAACAAGACAATCCATATCGTCTCCTTCAATCAGTTTTCACCGTATTTCATTCTCTCTCTATAGAACTCTCCTTCTCTCTAAAATATCTATCAATCCGTTGAAGTAATCGACGAAACAATTACATATTCGGAATCTACGCTTCGAGCCCTTCTTAGAGGTATAAATTTCGATTTTGGGAAGGTTTACATAAAGCTTGGGGCACACGTTTGAATTTTAGTACAGCCTTTCATCCGCAAACTGATGGGCAATCTGAACGTACGATTCAAACACTGGAGGATATGCTCCGAGCATGTGCGATGGACTGGCATGGAAGTTGGGATAGTTATTTGTACCTAATAGAGTTCTCCTATAATAAATAGTTGGCAGTCAAGTATCGGCATGGCCCCGTATGAAGCACTTTATGGCCGAAAATGTCGAACACCGACTTATTGGAATGAAGTTGGAGAACGTATTCTTGAAGGCCCAGAACTGGTACAAGTTACTACCGAGAAGGTCGAAATTGCACGTCAAATGATGAAAGAGGCTCAAGCTCGTCAAAAGAGCTACGCCGACAAGCGAAGACGACCTATCGAGTTCCAACCGGGAGATAAAGTTTTCTTGAAAGTTTCCCCAACTCGGGGTATCAGACGTTTCGGTCTAAAAGGAAAGTTGAGCCCGAGATATATTGGTCCCTTCGAAATTCTGGAAAGGGTTGGCGTTGTGGCTTACCGGTTAGCCCTACCGCCGCAATTATCCCAAATACATAATGTGTTCCATGTATCTTCACTTCGAGGGTACAACTATCATCCCTTACAGGTCATTGAATATCCATTGGAACGCATAGAACCTGATCTTTCTTATCGCGAGGAACCTGAAGCGATTATTGATCATGATGAGAGAGGTACACGAAAGAGAGTGATTCCTTTCGTAAAAGTTCTATGGAAAAATCATTCTGAACGTGAGGCGACGTGGGAAACTGAGGAGCACATGCAACGGGAGTACCCCGAATTCTTTAATCGATGTAAGTTTCCTGTCTAAATTCGATTTCGGGGACGAAATCTCTTTTAAGGGGGGGGGGGAATAATTGTAAGACCCGGTTTTAAAATAAAACGTATATTTATTCTTACCCGAATTAAACCGTAATTAAAAATGACAATCAAAGATAGTTAAAGGTTAAAATCGTCATTTAACTAAACTTATATTAATTATATATATATATATATATAATATAAAAAAAAAATACAAAACAAGACAATCCATATCGTCTCCTTCAATCAGTTTTCACCGTCTTTCATTCTCTCTCTATAGAACTCTCCTTCTCTCTAAAATATCTATCAATCCGTTGAAGTAATCGACGAAACAATTACATATTCGGAATCTACGCTTCGAGCCCTTCTTAGAGGTATAAATTTCTTCTTAAGTTATTTAAGTTGGTAAGTTAGGGTAGTTGAAGTTGGTTGGTAGATTATGATTATACAATACAAAGTTATAATCATGTATATGTATAGGAATGTTTGTTTTTGTCAAAATTACAAACGGGTAAAGTTTAGAATCAAACGGTAATATTTGTATCTAGATGTTTAACCGCACACCAAGTGATCGGTTTAATGTCTAAGAGAATATAATTTTGAGTAAACGGGTAAAGTTTAGAATCAAACGGTAATATAATTATAGGTTATGTGATTATTAATAATTGATGGTTTAAATAGGCAATCAAACGGGTTAAAGTTCGTAGTCGGTCTAGATTAATCACGTGTTGCATCTCAATCCGATCAAGGTATGGATTTCATTTCTTTTGAATCGTGGGCAACTATTTGTTGTAGTTGACCCTTCCTAAAGGTGGTTCACCACCTTGTGATTGATCAACCGAACGTGATCAACAATTACGAAATTGTACACACACATACACATTGATTTTGGTTTATTGAATCAATTGTTTGAACATTTTGATGTTTTATTAAAATGTGTCTCGTATGAGATTGTTTATGAAAAATGTGAATTATATAGATTATAATTTCTGTGATCGCCATTTGGGTAAGTGGCATTTGTTTAGTTTTCATTGATTTTAGAAGAACCCAATAAATGGGCACATTATTTGGGATGCCTTCTATGGCGGCTTTGTTGTCATAGCGTCCTGCAGATGACGGTCCACCAGAGTTAAGCCTATGTGGCTTACGTGAACCCACTCTGGGAAGAGTTGGCTGACTTTGTTGGCTCCAGGGCGAATGAATCGATTCTAGAATTTTACCCACAGAATATGTGACCGTGGTTAAATTCACGGGGGACTCGTTGTGTGTGCCTGCATGCCGACCCAGTTCGTGTGGTTTGGCCACCCCACGAACACAACGACTGGAATTGACGGACTTTATTTATATTACATTTTGAAGTTAAAGTGTGAACTGTTCTTGAGATTATTGCTTTTGATTATAGTACCGAACGTTTCTTTTGATTTAAATGAACTATGAACTTCAGTCTCAAGAACTTTCTTCGAATTGAATTTTTAAGTCTTCCGCTTCGTTATTGATGTTTTCATTATTATTTACAAACTTATATTATAATCCATTCACTGAGTTATGTGCTCAGCCGTGTTTTTGTTTTCTGACACGGCAGGTACGAAGTGACGTTTACGGGGACGGGACTTGAGATCGAGCGTGTTATTTTGGAGTTCTTAGAATCACTTTGTTTTATCTTTCTAAGTTTATAAAGACTTTTGAGGTATGATAGTTTGGATTGTAATATATGTTTAGAGTTTATTAATAGCTCTGAATTTAGATATGTATTTATGTTAAGTCTCGTATGTGACATCACCCGTTCCAACGGGGGATGTTACAAATATGGTATCAGAGCATAGGTTACGACTTGTAGATAAAATAGGTTTGACCTGTGAGAATTTGGTAGACATTAGAATGGGTAGACTAGAATTTAATTCTATTTGCTGATTTTCAATCTGTAACTGTTTTGAATTCTGATCTTGATGTTGTTCTGTATTAGAATGTCGAGACGCGGTCGCCCACGCAAGTCCAGATCTCAACATGAGGGTAACCCAATTCCCAACCCAGTGGGCGGTACTAGTGAAACTAATATTGCTGATGTGGTCCGTCAGACCATGTCAAGTATGATGCCTGCATATCTTGAGCAAGCCATTCAGGCTATGCGACAGACGGCACAAAATCTTCCTCCAAATCCGAATACAAATCCAAATCCAAATTCTGGTCCTACATCAAATATTGGAAATCCTGGATCAAGTTCGGGTAATCCAACGGGAGAAATGCATACATGGCTAGAGAGGTTTAATAAACAGAAACCTCAATCTTTCTCAATGGCCGTAGATTCATTAGATGCTGAACACTGGATTCGGCACATCGAAAAGATTTTTAATGTCTTAGATATTCCAGATCAGTACAGGGTCCGCTTGGCTACTTACAAGTTTGAGAAAGAAGCGAACAATTGGTGGGAAGCTTGCGTTCAAACTGACCCATCTGTTAAGAACTTATCTTGGGATAACTTCAAAGAATTTTTCTTCAATCAGTATTTTACGGCGGCAGATCGCGATGATTATGTGCAAGACTATTCAATGATCCAACAAGGCGAGGAAGAAACCGTTGCCGACTACATGGCTCGTTTTCTTAAGTTTTCTCGTTTTGCAGGAAATACCGCAGGCACACAAGCGCAACAAGCCAATAAGTTTAAGTGGACACTTAACTCGAAGTATAAGGATAGTCTCTTGAATCTTCCTTTTAATACCGTTACTGAAGTGGCCGACGCAGCGAAGAATATTGATCGGTCACAACAACAACAGTTAACTTCACGTGTTGACAATAAGAAACGTGGACCTGAATCTTTCCAAGGCAACCCTCGTTTTGTAAAGTCAAAGTCGAACATTAAACCATATAAAAGTTCAAGTCAATTCACGCCACGACTTCCAGTGTTTTCTAACAGGGGGAGTCAAAATGTTTCGAGTCCAATTAATATTTGTGATAAGTGCAATCTTCGACATCGGCCGGGTCCGTGTCTAAAGATGACCGGTTCGTGTTTTAATTGTCAAGAACAAGGGCATATGGCCAGAAATTGTCCTAAAGCTGGAAAAGGAAAAGGAAAACAAGCAACTACTAGTGGGCGAGTCTTTGCAATACCTGGCGACAAATCTCAAGCGGGTATGATTTCAGGCCATGTTAACCTAAATGATTTATCTGTTTATGCCTTGTTTGATACCGGAGCAACACACTCTGTTGTTTCTGAACAATTAGAATCCCGGTTAAAACCTTATGAACAAACCACCGAATGTCCAGTCGTAATATCTACCCCAATGGGTGGTTCAATCTGTGTGTTAACTCGATTTTCAAATTGTCCGTTAATTGTTGGAGATCGCATACGGGAGGTCACTCTACTTCCAATGCATATGTCCCACTTTCAATTAATATTGGGTATGGACTGGTTGTCACACCACCATGCAACTATAGACTGTAACGCCAAACAAATATTATTTGGAGATGTTGACAAACCAGAGGCAATCTTCCAAGGAGGTACTCCAAAAGAAGATGTTAGCGCTTTAACTTCTATTACGGTGCACCAGTATACTTGGCAAAGTAATGAAGGTTTTCTGGCCTCGTTACAAGATCTCGAACAGATAACCCCTACATCTGCAACCGTACCTGTTGTTTCCGAATATCTTGATGTGTTTCCCGACGATTTATCGGGTATACCACTAGTTCGGGAAGTCGAATTTACCATCGATCTAGTTCCGGGAGCTTCTCCTATTTCTAAGGCTCCCTACCGAATGGCTCCAACTGAAATGAAGGAACTCAAAACTCAACTCGATGATTTATTAAAGAAAGGTTTCATTCGACCCAGCGTTTCACCTTGGGGAGCTCCGGTTCTCTTTGTTAAAAGGAAAGACAGTACGATGCGTCTTTGTATTGATTACCGGGAGCTTAATAAAGTAACGATCCGTAACAAGTATCCGTTGCCGAGAATCGACGATCTGTTCGATCAATTACAAGGGGCACGATACTTTTCTAAAATTGATCTTCGGTCCGGGTACCATCAACTTCGTATCCAAGATTGTGATATTCCGAAAACCGCATTCAGAACTCGCTATGGGCACTACGAATTCTTAGTAATGCCTTTTGGGCTAACTAATGCTCCAGCAGTCTTTATGGATCTTATGAATCGGGTTTTCAAAGATTATCTCGACGACTTTGTTATCGTGTTTATTGATGACATATTGATATACTTAAAGTCAAGAGAGAAACATGATCAACATCTTCACATCGTTTTGGAAACTCTTCGAACGAAAAAGTTATACGCAAAACGTTCTAAGTGTGAATTTTGGATTGATCAAGTATCTTTTCTCGGACACGTAATTTCTGCGGAAGGTGTCAAAGTCGATCCAACGAAAATTGAAACTGTCACTAAATGGCCTCGACCTACGAACGTATCTGAAGTTCGTGGTTTTCTGGGTCTGGCCGGTTATTATAGACGATTCGTTGAAGGATTTTTTAAAATATCTCTACCGTTAACCCGATTACTCCGAAAAGGAGTCAAATTCAATTGGGGTTCCGAACAAGAATCTAGTTTCGAGGAATTGAAGCATCGATTGGTTACCGCACCTGTTCTTGTATTACCGTCTGGCACCGGAGGTTTTCAAGTTTACAGTGATGCTTCAAAGATAGGTCTCGGTTGTGTTCTTAAGCAAAACGGTAGAGTAATCGCATATGCATCACGTCAATTAAAGCCTTATGAGGTCAATTATCCGACTCACGATCTCGAATTGGCTGCGGTTATCTTCGCACTTAAAATTTGGCGTCATTATTTGTACGGTGAAACATGTGAAGTTTTCACCGACCACAAGAGCCTTAAATATATATTTACTCAAAAAGAGTTAAATATGCGTCAACGGAGGTGGCTCGAACTTCTAAAGGATTACGATGTTCATATACAGTATCATCCGGGTAAGGCTAATGTAGTCACCGATGCTTTAAGTCGTAAAGTTGTGGGACAGGTTTCCTCGTTACTTGTTCCTACAGAGTTAGTTTGGAGATTGAACGGTTCGGACTGGAAATCTATCCGAGATCACAAACAGAAATTCTATCGAATCTGATGGTAGAACCGACTCTAATTTCTCGGATAAAAGAAGCCCAACAAGATGACGGTGAATTGTGGGTGAACTTCCAGCAAGCAAAAGAGAATGTTAGTTCGGAATTCAGGATCGATGATGATCACGTGTTGTGGTTTCAGGATCGTCTTTATGTTCCGAATAACTCGGAGCTTAAAGATCAGATTATGACCGAATCTCACAAATCTATGTTTTCTGTTCACCCGGGTACAACAAAAATGTATCGTGACTTACAAACCCATTACTGGTGGGTTGGAATGAAGCGAGATATCACCGATTTTGTAGCCCGTTGTCTCACTTGTCAACAAGTTAAAAGTGAACATCAACGTCCGGGTGGTCTTCTCCAATCGTTGAACATTCCCGTGTGGAAATGGGAACACGTAACTATGGATTTGGTAGTCGGACTACCCCGCACGACCTTGAAACACGATGCAATTTGGGTAGTGGTTGATCGACTAACGAAATCGGCTCATTTTCTTCCTATCCGACAAACATGGTCAATTGATAAATTGACAAAAGTATTCCAACGTGAGATTGTACGTCTCCATGGCACTCCTGTATCAATTACCTCCGATCGAGACCCACGTTTTACATCTCGATTTTGGGAAGGTTTACATAAAGCTTGGGGCACACGTTTGAATTTTAGTACAACCTTTCATCCGCAAACTGATGGGCAATCTGAACGTACGATTCAAACACTGGAGGATATGCTCCGAGCATGTGCGATGGAATGGCATGGAAGTTGGGATAGTTATTTGTACCTAATAGAGTTCTCCTATAATAATAGTTGGCAGTCACGTATCGGCATGGCCCCGTATGAAGCACTTTATGGCCGAAAATGTCGAACACCGACTTGTTGAAATGAAGTTGGAGAACGTATTCTTGAAGGCCCAGAACTGGTACAAGTTACTACCGAGAAGGTCGAAATTGCATGTCAAATGATGAAAGAGGCTCAAGCTCGTCAAAAGAGCTACGCTGACAAGCGAAGACGACCTATCGAGTTCCAACCGGGAGATAAAGTTTTCTTGAAAGTTTCCCCAACTCGGGGTATCAGACGTTTCGGTCTAAAAGGAAAGTTGAGCCCAAGATATATTGGTCCCTTCGAAATTCTGGAAAGGGTTGGCGTTGTGGCTTACCGGTTAGCCCTACCGCCGCAATTATCCCAAATACATAATGTGTTCCATGTATCTTCACTTCGAGGGTACAACTATCATCCCTTACACGTCATTGAATATCCCTTGGAACGCATAGAACCTGATCTTTCTTATCGCGAGGAACCTGAAGCGATTATTGATCATGATGAGAGAGGTACACGAAAGAGAGTGATTCCTTTCGTAAAAGTTCTATGGAAAAATCATTCTGAACGTGAGGCGACGTGGGAAACTGAGGAGCACATGCAACGGGAGTACCCCGAATTCTTTAATCGATGTAAGTTTCCTGTCTAAATTCAATTTCGGGGACGAAATCTCTTTTAAGGGGGGGGAATAATTGTAAGACCCGGTTTTAAAATAAAACGTATATTTATTCTTACCCGAATTAAACCGTAATTAAAAATGACAATCAAAGATAGTTAAAGGTTAAAATCGTCATTTAACTAAACTTATATTAATTATATATATATATATATATATATATAATATAAAAAAAAATACAAAACAAGACAATCCATATCGTCTCCTTCAATCAGTTTTCACCGTCTTTCATTCTCTCTCTATAGAACTCTCCTCCTCTCTAAAATATCTATCAATCCGTTGAAGTAATCGACGAAACAATTACATATTCGGAATCTACGCTTCGAGCCCTTCTTAGAGGTATAAATTTCTTCTTAAGTTATTTAAGTTGGTAAGTTAAGGTAGTTGAAGTTGGTTGGTAGATTATGATTATATAATACAAAGTTATAATCATGTATATGTATAGGAATGTTTGTTTTTGTCAAAATTACAAACGGGTAAAGTTTAGAATCAAACGGTAATATTTGTTTCTAGATGTTTAACCGCACACCAAGTGATCGGTTTAATGTCTAAGAGAATATAATTTTGTGTTTAAGCTTAGGATAATAAGCTTTGAGTTTTAGGTTATGTGATTATTAATAATTGATGGTTTAAATAGGCAATCGAACGGGTTAAAGTTCGTAGTCGGTCTCGATTAATCACGTGTTGCATCTCAATCCAATCAAGGTATGGATTTCATTTCTTTTGAATCGTGGGCAACTATTTGTTGTAGTTGACCCTTGCTAAAGGTGGTTCACCACCTTGTGATTGATCAACCGAACGTGATCAACAATTACGAAATTGTACACACACATACACATTGATTTTGGTTTATTGAATCAATTGTTTGAACATTTTGATGTTTTATTAAAATGTGTCTCGTATGAGATTGTTTATGAAAAATGTGAATTATATAGATTATAATTTCTGTGATCGCCATTTGGGTAAGTGGCATTTGTTTAGTTTTCGTTGATTTTAGAAGAACCCAATAAATGGGCACATTATTTGGGATGCCTTCTATGGCGGCTTTGTTGTCATAGCGTCCTGCAGATGACGGTCCACCAGAGTTAAGCCTATGTGGCTTACGTGAACCCACTCTGGGAAGAGTTGGCTGACTTTGTTGGCTCCAGGGCGAATGAATCGATTCTAGAATTTTACCCACAGAATATGTGACCGTGGTTAAATTCACGGGGGACTCGTTGTGTGTGCCTGCATGCCGACCCAGTTCGTGTGGTTTGGCCACCCCACGAACACAACGACTGGAATTGACGGACTTTATTTATATTACATTTTGAAGTTAAAGTGTGAACTGTTCTTGAGATTATTGCTTTTGATTATAGTACCGAACGTTTCTTTTGATTTAAATGAACTATGAACTTCAGTCTCAAGAACTTTCTTCGAATTGAATTTTTAAGTCTTCCGCTTCGTTATTGATGTTTTCATTATTATTTACAAACTTATATTATAATCCATTCACTGAGTTATGTGCTCAGCCGTGTTTTTGTTTTCTGACACGGCAGGTACGAAGTGACGTTTACGGGGACGGGACTTGAGATCGAGCGTGTTATTTTGGAGTTCTTAGAATCACTTTGTTTTATCTTTCTAAGTTTATAAAGACTTTTGAGGTATGATAGTTTGGATTGTAATATATGTTTAGAGTTTATTAATAGCTCTGAATTTAGATATGTATTTATGTTAAGTCTCGTATGTGACATCACCCGTTCCAACGGGGGATGTTACAATTACCTTCTTATAATCTTTCATATTTCCACCAATGCGGGATAATCAAAATCAACCATATTTGGAGATTTGGATAATTTTCAATTTAATGGATATAATAGATAACAAATAGATTACATTATTAAAAATGCTTTGTTATATAATAAATTATTTTATCATGTAATTAAATAATATAGTCATAAAATATTCATGGAATTAGTGGCGGAACACAATGGGGCCAATGGGGGCCATGGCCCCTGCGATTTTAGGAACAAATACCATATATTAGCAATAGATTTTGCATGTCATGCTTAGCTGAGATGATTATTATCCCTTGGCCACGTACGGGGGATCCAAGGATCAATTCTCATGGTGCTTTTTCTTTTTTTCTTTTTTTGCCAAATATTTTTTTCTCCTTTCATTACTAAAAATCTTTTCTTTCCATGCGTGTGGCACATATTTATTACATATAATTTTTACAAATTGTATAAAAATGTATACACTGGTTTGAGTCTTGTATAAATAATTTAAAATAGTCTTACATTAGGCAATCTTTGTTTCTATCTTTAAGTTTTATAAAATTTAATAATATACTATTGTCAAAAAATATATAAATCATTGATGTACATTCCATTAATGGTATTATGGTTCTATGATTTAGTGTTATATTAACAAATCTTTTTTATTTCTAATAAAGTTTATTAGTATATCATAGTTAGAAAAAATAAAGAAAAAATGATTGTTATCAGAGTATTAAATGAGCTAAATATTTATATTTGTACTTTTATAAAATTTATTAGTAGATCATAGTAAGAAAACATATTATAGAACCCAATGAATTTATTTGCTATATATTGGATTTCCGAATTTTTGTAATATAATTTTTCGGCCCCCAAGAGGTGGTTTGTAATTAAAAATAAATCAAAATAAGGAGAAAAAAGATAAACGTGGTTAAAAGCTTCTCATTGAACCACCTCTTGGTTCTTACTTTAATATATAAAATAGATTTTGTATAACACTCATATCTAAATTTTTATCACATATCTATATGAGCCGGGTTCAAACGAGAACAATAACTATTTAAAAGAACACGAGAACTAACAAAATTATTAGTGATTTTACATTAACGCGCAAAAAGGGGACTTTGGCCGCGGCTTGAGGTCTGCGTGGCTTTTTTGCACGTTAATATAAAATCACTAATAATTTTGTTAGTTCTCGTGTTCTTTTAAATAGTTATTGTTCTCGTTTGATCCTCCCTATATATATATATATATATATATATATATATATATATATATATGGGTGATTTATTTTGCAACCCAGTAAAAAGTTATAACTCCGTGCAACCCTCATCTAAACCATTCATTTATCTCATTGTAGACATTAAATGATTATTGGTTTCAAGCAATAATCTTACATGCAATGCATAGTATGTCATTAAATGCACACACTAACATGCAATGCATATTATTTCATGGTGTACCACCTTCATCCGATACATCATATGAATCGCTATGTGCATCGACATCTGCTGCAGAAATTCGATGAAATCAGGTAAATTCATTTAGAGAATTAATGAGAATCCAAATGCAATGGGCTAAATGAATGTTTTAGATGAGGGTTGCACGAGGTTGTAACTTTTTACTTGGTTGCAAAATAACTGTACAGTTATTTTGCAACCCAGTAAAAAGTTACAACCCCGTGCAACCCTCATCCAAACCATTCATTTAGCTCATTCATTATATAGACACTTGATTGATTACTGTATTGCATCCGATTTCGTCGAATTTCTACAGCAGATATCGATGCACATAATGGTTCATGCGATGTATCGGATGAAGGTGGTACTTTCATGAAACAATATGCATTACATGTTAGTGTATTCATTTAATGAAATACTATGCATTGCAGGTAAGATTATTGCATGAAATCAGTAATCATTGATGCAATCCAGTAATCAATCCATAAGGAATGAGCTAAATGAATGGTTTAGATGAAGGTTTCACGGGGTTGTAATCTTTTACTGGGTTGCAAAATAAACCACCCATATATATATATATATATATATATATATATATATATATATATATATATATATTGTTTCATATATGAAACAACATATGATCAATGCTTCTTACGAATTTTTTTTTTTTTTGTGATTCTTATTTGATAATATATACATGAGTTCATATGAGAACAATATGAGAACGTGAAAACACAATAAAAAGTATAACAATATGGATGTCTAGTTAAAAAAAATAAAATGTTCGTTTTTTATATACTTTGTCTGACTCCGGATTTTGTCATATCTTGTTTTAAAGGATGAGGGTGGTTTTTTTTAAGTTGTTATAATCACCATAGTGATCACATTCGGTGGATTATCTCATGTCATGGTTGAGATCTATTCTCATGTTTTTGTTTGAACCGACTTCCACCTATACATAAAAATCCACCCCCTATTTTTTACATTAAAAATCGAAATAGAATAAAAATTGAAAGCAAACAAATTATACCAAAAAAACTAGCATTCTATTTTTTTACTGGTCTTATTAATCCTTACTCACAATGATTAATGCTTACATTATCGTATTTAGATCAGTTTAAGTTAACAAGCAAAGTCTTGGTTTCACTAGAACCACGTGCAATTAAAGCTAGCAAGGATCAACAAGACCAGTATGAAAATGGTTGGCAGATATACTCCTATATATCAAAGGTTATAAACACAACTTATTTCAGAACTAATCGATAACGTTAATACATTATGTAAAGAGATCCTGAGATTTTATAAAGGATACAGTTTTTGTTGTGATGATTGTATGATGCCATTATGACAATAGAGATAAAATTATAAATCACATATTCTGACATAAATCCAAACATCACATGGTTTACCTACAAATATATAAACACCATATTTGTAGTTTAAAAAAAGTTTATTTGAAGATTGATAGTTCGAAAATGTTTAATTTAATAATAATATTGAAGATCCAAAAGTACAAACATGAAAGCATAATGTATAAGTTTCTTTTGAATGTTGTTTTCCATACTAAAATTCATGTTGTAGTGGTGTTTGTAATTGTAGGGCATGACAAGCTGCAAAAAGTAAAGATGGTAAATGGACCTTTTTCTTGTCTCCCACTTTCTATTGTCAACTCTCTCTACATTTTGGTTTTCAAAATAATTTTACATTTATATTTTCACAATCTTATTTAATTACCAATATGTAAATTAAAAACCAAGTCAATCTTACCAATAGATTGTAACAATATAAGTGAATATATATATATATATATATATATGCCAAGGTTAATTTACAACCCATGTAAATCTAACAACCAATGCAACCCACATCTTAACCGTTGGATCAGTGATAAGCGGTTACTTTATTTTTATTTTTCTGTTTTTTTAATTGAAAATATTGGGCACCATATCTATTTTAACCGTCGATCATGAATCCAACGGTTAAGATGTAGGTTGCATGGGTTGTAAGATTTATGTGGGTTGCAAATTAAACAACCCCTATATAGGCCAAGGTTAATTTACAACCCATGTAAATCTAACAACCAATGTTAATCACATCTTAACCGTTGGATCAGTGATAAGCGGTTACTTTATTTTTATTTTTTTGTTTTTTTTAATTGAAAATATTGGACCCCATATCTATTTTAACCGTCGATCATGAATCCAACGGTTAAGATGTAGGTTGCATGGGTTGTAAGATTTATGTGGGTTGCAAATTAAACAATCCCTATATATGCCAAGGTTAATTTACAACCCATGAAAATCTAACAACCAATGCAACCCACATCTTAACCGTTGGATCAATGATAAACGGTTACTTTATTTTTATTTTTCTGTTTTTTTTAATTGAAAATATTGAGCCCTATATCTATTTTAACCGTCGATCATGAATCCAACGGTTAAGATGTAGGTTACATGGGTTGTAAGATTTATGTGGGTTGCAAATTAAACAACCCCTGTATAGGGGTGGGTTTAAATGAAAACTCATATTTCATTGTGCACATGAGAACAAATCTTAACCATTGATCAAAACTTAGAAAACTAATCAATGGTTAATACATAATAAGATTAATTGAGAAGTGATTAAGGACAAAATTGGAAATTTGGATTAGCGTTTACCTTGTTTGACTTTTTATTTTATTTTTTAATTAAATTTTTTTTACCCTCTTAAAGTTTAAAATAAGTTATCTTAAAAACTAATAATATTTTAATCAAATAAATTACATCAAAAAAAACGAGAATTTCGTGTTCTTCGATATGACATCCATCTCGATATAATTTTTTTTCGTTTTAACCGTTTTTTACGTGAAATTCTATATGTATGTTATATTCATTATGAATATGCATGCACGTCATCGGGTGTCCATATTCAGTAAATGAATAACAAAGGTGAACGTTCATTCACTATTTATGATGAATAATACAATATTCAGAATGAATAATGCAACATTCAGGATGAATAATACACGAATCCATGATTCATGTATTATTTATCATGAATCGTGTATTATTCACCCTAAATGTTGTATTATTCATCCTAAATGATACATTATTCACGATGAATAATAATATATGAATGACCCGTGAAGGTGTAGACACATGACGCACTCTCTTTTGTTTCCCAATTCACAACCTAAATTTGGTTTAATTCATTAGGAATATGTATGCGCATCCCCGGATGTCCCACAATCAGTATGAATAACAAATGTGAACGTTCGTTCATTATTCATGATTAATAATATAGTATTCATGATTAATTACACAACATTCATGATGAATAATACACGAATTCATGAATCATGAATTATTCAACCTGAATGTTGTATTATTCATCCTGAAAGATACATTATTCATGATGAATAATACATGAATGACTTGTGAAGATGTTGAGACGTGACGCACTCTCTTTTGTTCCCGGGTTCACAACAGAATTACTCGATAGGTTCTTGAATCGTCTTGATGAGTGTTGGGTTACGGTGCTGAAGAAACGCGATGCCTTACGACATTGAAGAAGATGATGTTGAGTTACATACTTACGGTGTCAAGGTGTTGTATAAACTTGAACATGCATAAATATTCATAATGAATATAACACATATATAACATTTCACGTAAAAAACGGTTAATACGGCAAAAAAACTATATCGAGATGGATGTCATATCGAAGAGCACGAAATTCTCGTTTTTTTATGTAATTTGTATAATTAAAATATTAGTAATTTTTAAGATAATTTATTTTAAACTTTAATTGGGTAAAAGTTTTTAATTAAAAAAAATAAAAAGTGAAATATGGTTGGCGAGACTTTAAATTATCTTTCATTTTTACCTCTAAGCATCTTAAAATTAAAATCTCTATTTAATATGAGTTGTTGAATTAAAAGATATGGAGTGACTGAGATTTGTACTCATGTACACAATGAAAGATGAGTTTTCATTTGAACTTTCCTATATATATATATATAGGGAGAGGTTAATTTGAGAAATGGTAAATATATGAAAAATAGAGAAGTAATCTTAGCCATTCATCTAGTAAACATTTGCGGCTTTGACCGCGAAGCACCGGATAATTTCTTGTGTGGTCTATAGAAGGTAGAGGGGTAATTTCGTAAAATACGCGGGATGAGTTCATATATGAACCTGTATGATTCACATATGAACTATACGTTCATATGTGAATCAGTTAATTAGTTCATATGAGAATCAGTTAATAAGTTCATATATGAATCACAAAGGTTCATATATGAATCTGTTAATTAGTTCAACTGATTCATATATGAACCTACAGTTAATTAGTTCATATGTGAATCAGTTAATTGGTTCATATATGAATCACAAAGGTTCATTTATGAATTAATTAAAAGAGTTTAGATATGAATTACACTGGTTCATATATGAACATATAGTTCATATGTGAATTATACAGGTTCATATATGAACACAGCCCATGTATTTTGTAAAAATTACGAAAATGGCCTTCTATTTTTGGAATAGCCGCAACTTTTGACCAGTCAAAGACGCAACTTTTGACCAGTCAAAGCCGAAATATTTGACCAGTTAAATCCGATCTTGACCGTATGAATGACTATGATCACTTCTCTATTTCTCATATATTTATCATTTCTCAAATGAACTCAAGGCTATATATATATATATATATATATATATATATATATATATATATAAAGAGAGAGAGAGAGAGAGATGGCTATTCTTTTGTTAACCAATGATTTTGTGTTAACCTTGTTAACTAATCTAGACCCTTAATCTTGAAAATTAATGGTTGTGATTAAATCAGATTTTTAAATTAAAAAAAGGGAAAAATCGGTTCAAAATTGATGTTCCTATATGAACAAGGGTAAAAAGGTAAACTTATATTAGGTGATAATCATGGAAACGTATTACATCCCAAAATAATCGGCACCATTTCCCTAAACATATTCTAGTGGCGATTTCAAAGGAGGCGATAAACAAAATCTTCACGGATTGAAACAAAATCTTCACAGATCATCGGCAGGTTAGCCGGAGGCGAAGATGGCGAGATCTATGAACACTGAGAAGTAGCTGAACACTGGGTTTTAGGGTTTTTCTTGCGATCTGTATTGTAAAAATGGTGTCAAAAGGGAGATCATTACCCCGGGGATCTTTTCGGAAAATCTTCATCTTCGACGCTTATCTTCTCAATCACGATTACTTGTTCGTTCTTCGTTTTAATCATTCTCTCTCTCGGAATTCTTTTGATTCCAAACACTTCAGATAGTTCTCCGAAAGCTCATGATCTCAGCTCCATCGTTCATCGTACTACAACTGTTGACAGGTCAGTTCGGGTTTACTTTGAATTTTTGTTTGAATTTGTTTGTGCGACCTGGTTCGATATTAACTTGGACTACCATTGTTTGATTCACAAGTGAGAGTAAAGACGACATAGAAGATCAGTGGGTTGAAGTGATCTCATGGGAGCCTCGATCCGTTATTTATCATAACTTCCTGAACACCGATGGCGAGATCTATGAACACCGAGGTGAGATATATGAACACCGACGATGGCGAGATTCACCGGTATGGTGCCGTGGATTTTCCCATGAGATTGAGATCGTCGATAAGAAGAATTTCCATATATGTGTTTGGGTTTTAGTGTGCATATATGAGCTTTTATGATTTGCATATATGAAAATGGATTTTTGTTATACATATATGTTCTTTACTTTACAGTTCATATATGAACACTTAAGAGTTTGGGTTTTGATGTGCATATATGAGTTTTATGATGTGCATATATGAAAATGAATTTTTGTTATGCATATATGTTCTTTACTTTACAGATCATATATGAATACTTAATACATTGATTGTGTAGTGCATATATGAAATATATGAAGTTGAATTGATACAGTTTCATCTTCGTGTGCATATGTGAAAATTGGATGTCCATTATGTGCATATATGCAATCTGTTTGGATTGACATCCATGATAAAAAAACAATCCCATATATCTCAAAATTTTAAAATTCCATAAATATCAATCCCATATGTAATTTAAAATTCAAAAATTTCTAATCAATCCCATAAATATCTCAATATAATATAATATTAGAAGAAAATTAAATTCAAAATTCCTAATTTACCCTTACTAAAAACGATTACAATTACTAAACCAAAAAAAATCTTGCAATCCTATTGGTCTAAAATGGTTAACAAAGTTAACACAAAATCATTGGTTAACAAAAGAAGGGGATCCTATATATATCGTTTTAATCACAAATCGTAGTCACGAAGAAAAACTCATAACTAGGAAAGAAAAAGGAAAGCTGGGGTGATAGCCCTATAGACGAGTTAATTCTAATAAATTATACAAACCATAATTAATACTTATATTAGGAAATAATATAGATATTTATGGACAATTATCATGATTCATTAATTATGATTGAGATATATATGAAAGTTGATAAGATTCATTAATTATAATCATGATTTTAGATTAAGAAACTAAATGAAATCAATTATTTATTAGACTACATTGACGGCTAAGATTGGTTTGCATAGTTTGTTAGAATTTGATGGTTCATAAATGAAATGTCATATATATATATATATATATATATAGGGAGAGGTTCATTTGAGAAATGATAAATGTTTGAGAAATAGAGAAGTAATCTTATCCATTCATCTGGTCAACATTTACAGCTTTGACCGCGGAGCACTGGATAATTCCTTGCATGGTCTATAGAAGGTAGAGGGGTAGTTTCATAAATACGCGGGATGAGTTCATATATGAACCTATATGATTCACATATGAACTATACGTTCATATGTGAATCAGTTAATTAGTTCATATGAGAATCTGTTAATTAGTTCATATATGAATCACAAAAGTTCATATTTGAATCTGTTAATTAGTTCAACTGATTCATATATGAACTTACAGTTAAATAGTTCATATGTGAATAATTAATTAGTTCATATATAAATCACAAATGTTCATATATGAATCAGTTAAAAGAGTTCAGATGTGAATTACACTTATTCACATATGAACATATAGTTCATATGTGAATTATACATGTTTATATATGAACATAGCCCGTGTATTTTGTAAAAATTACGAAAATGTCCTTCTATTTTTGGAATAGCCACAACTTTTGACCAGTCAAATCCGATCTTGAGCGTATGAATGGCTAGGATTACTTCTCTATTTCTCATATATTTACCATTTCTGAAATGAACCTAAGACTATATATATATATATGTGTGTGTGTGTGTGTGTGTGTGTGTGGGCGGGGGGACTAATTTGTTAGAAGGGGAGAAAAAATATGGGTATAATTGGAGATAATTTAAAAATTCGAAGATTCGGTAATATGACGGCTATAATTGGAGCAAACCTAAATAATACGATAAAGACATTTCAACCAAAGTATGTCATCCCGAAACGGAGAAACAAAGTATGACGTTTACAACCCAAATAATCAATTAAAGTTTAACTCAACAACCTACTAATCTAAACAAAAATAAATCTAGATTAAGATCAGGTGTTGACACTTTCCTTCCCAAAAGTATACTAAGACTATGTCGGGTGTGCGTCTCTATAATCTCCAAAAATGTTACTGTCCTTCAACCTCTCTCTCCACTTAAGCCCGAGAAGTCCCACCGCTAGGATAGCCTGTTATACATGTCATTTTAATGAAAAGTGTTAGGCTAAAGCCTAGTGAGATCAAACATTTATGTTGAGAAATAATAAGTTCTAAGCGAAAATAAAGTAGGTAAAGCCAGAGAAATAATAATATAAATCTTCACCATAATGCAAATACCTCTTGGGTTAACGGGGGAGACCCGCTTACTAACATAAGTGACGGAACACAAAAGTAAGCCACTTGACAAGTTTGTAAAACCAAACACACATAATAAAGTACACGCAAGGGATGTTAGGCTCGGTAGCTTTAAACGTACACCCACGGAAAGTCAACTTCAACTACATAGGGTCCTTACGTTGAGATCCTTATCCAATATCGTGTACCAGCACGTAGGACTTATACTCTATCCGATGTCTGACCATGCCTCGATGTGGAAAACTACCGTCCCATCATTGGACAAAATGATTCAAACAATTAAGGGGTCAAGACGCCCAAATGCAGCCAAATATGCCAATCAATGCCGATAAGACCAATCAATAATTCCAACAATTATAATAACGACAAATGTGTTAAAACCAAGAGTCCATATAATTACTCACTGATTTTCCAAGAGGTTCCAACATATTATCTTTGGATAGTATTTCCAAAAATTTAAATCCAGTTACCCAAGTACTCATTCAATAAACACACATTAATATTTCAAAACCCTAGTTTTAAGCTCAAAGCATATAAACTTGAGGACAAAGGAAAACATGTTTCTAATGCACCAAAACATAAGTAAATTCAAGATATAAGTTCATTTCCTTGAAAACCATGCTTATCCAAATGAACCCTAAAATATCCTATAATTAGGGTTTTGGTGAAAACACACCCAAGTCAAGTAAATTAAAAATGGAGATGTTTAGAAGGTTAAAATCTACATTTTAACATGTATAAAGTTTATAAAAAGGGAATGAACTCACCTTGTAGGGTTGTAGCTTAAAACCCTAAAATTCCAAGAACTAAGGAGATGAGGTTGGGGTTCTTGAGAAGACTTGAACTAGCACAACAATTTCTCAAAGTACCTAGAATGCCATAAATGATCAAAGGCTTGAGGTGGATTGAAAGCTTTAATGGCAAGAGGGTGTAGGAGAGGAGACTTACCAGATCACTTGAGAGAAAAACGAGTCTAGCAAAACCTCAAATCAGTAAAATGACCAACAAAAACGATCTGCACAATAAATAGCCTTGGAGCCCGACCGCGACAATGCCATGCGACTGTGCCTAGGGCATTATCGCTGGACAATGTCGCCCGCGTCTACCCCCCTTACGGTACTCCCCCGGCAATAATGCCCCACGATAGTGACCTGGTGTCACAGTCATGGGCATAGTCGCACCTTGGTCCAGGCTCACTGTCGATTTTGCGTGATCTTGCCCCGCGATAGTGACCCGATGTCACAGTCGCGGGCATAGTCGCTGGTTGTGCACCAGTACTCGACTTTTCAAATTCATAACCTTCCGATCCTGAGCATAATGAACCAAAAGAGTTGAGCATTGAAATTTCGATTGTAACTATCAAACGCAAAGTGAATTACCAAAATAACTGCAAAGATTCAATTATGAGTTTTCGGGTGTTACGATCCTCCCCACCTTGAAATGGATTTCGTCCCCGAAATCCCGACTATGCAAATAAATGAGAATATCTACGCTTTATGTCCTCCTCTGCCTCCTAAGTCACATTGGCACCGCGATGGTGCTTCCATTGCACCTTGACCATCGTGACTTCTTTGTGACGTAGTCTTTTTGGTCTCTCTCTCTAGAATGGCTTTGGGTTCTTCAATGCAACGGTTGTCATCCACTTGAATCTCTGATAATGGTATGACGCTCTCTTCTTCCGCTAAGCACCTCCGTAAGTAACACACATGGAACGTAGGGTGGATTCTGTCCATTTCTAGTGGCAAATTAGTTTGTAGGCTGAGTCCAATGCGTTCGATGACGGTAAATGGTCCAAGAAAACGAGGGATTAACTTCCCACGCTTTCCAAACCGGATCAAGCCTTTCCAACGCGACACTTTCAACATCACGCGGTCTCCCACTTGGAATTCTACCAGACGCCTATTCTTATCAGCATAGCTTTTCTGTCGATCTTGCGCCGCATTCAAACGTTCCCGGATTGATTTGACTTTGTCGGCCGTCTCATGCACAATTTCCGGCCCGACGAATTGCTTTTCGCCCGCCTCTAACCAACACACAGGGGTTCTACATTTCGTCCCATATAAAGCTTCAAAGGGTGCCGCTCCGAGACTAAAGTGGTAACTGTTGTTGTATGCAAACTCTACCAAGGGTAAATGGGTATCCCCATTTCCACCAAAATCGATCACACAAGATCTAAGCATGTCTTCCAAAGTCTGAAACGTCCTTTCACTCTGTCTGGGGATGATATGTCGTACTTAAGTTCACCCGCTTACCCAATTCTTGATGCAAAGCTCCCCAAAACCTTGAGGTAAAATGACTGTCACGATCAGAGACTATAGACAAGGGTATACCGTGCCTAGAGACCACTTTGTCAATATAGAGTTTCGCCAATTTTTCCATTGGCAAGGTTTCCCACATCGCTAGAAAGTGAGCACTCTTCGTCAAGCATTCGACAATCACCCAAATGGTGTCGTTGCCCCGCAACGTCCTTGGTAGCTTGGTCACGAAGTCCATGGTAATCTTGTCCCATTTCCACTCGGGTATCTCCAACGATGGTAGGCTCCCATAGGGTCGTTGGTACTTGGCCTTTACTTGTGAAAAAGTTACACACCGCTCTACATAGTGTGCCACATCTAATTTCATAACCGACCACCAATAGTGCAACTTCAAGTCTCTATACATCTTGGTGCTTCCCGGGTGGATGGAGTATTTGGACTTGTGCGCGTTTTCCAACAATAGTTCCGGTTTCTTTCAATCCTTGAAACACTTAATCCCTCGGCTATCATCTGTCAAGAGAAGTCGTTGCTTGGTCATAACTTTATCCTTGAGGTTTTCCTCCAACAAGGCTTCAGCTTGTGCCGCTTTAATCTTCTCCATGAGGTTAGACACTAATTCAATTCTTGTAAGCTTGGCTAGAAGCCTCCCACTATATTCCTTCCGAATTAAAGCATCAACCACCACCTTTGCTTTACTCGGGTGGTAAAGTAACTCACAATCATAGTTATTGAGTAGTTCCAACCATCTTCTTTTCCTCATATTTAGCTTCTTTTGATCGAAAACATACTTCAAACTCTTGCGATTCGTGTACAACGTTCATTTCGTGCCGTAGAGATAGTGTCACCACAGTTTCAACGCGAACACCACCGTCGCTAACTCCAAGTCATGAGTGGGGTAATTCTTCTCATGCACCTTTAGTTGGCTTGACGCGTAGGCAATAACTTTTCCTCTTTGCATGAGCACACACCCAAGGCCCATCTTGGATGCATTGCTCTGAACCACAAAATCCTTTGATCCTTCCGGCAAGGAAAAGATTGGAGCTTCACAAAGCTTCTTTTGTAACGTCAGGAACGTCTTCTCTTGAGATTCGGTCCATACGCATTTCACATTTTTCTTGGTCAACGCCGTCAATGAAGAAGCAATCTTGGAGAAATCCTGAATGAACCTTCGGTAATAACCTGTCAATCCCAAAAAGCTTCGGATCTCGGATGGACTCTTGGGAGGTTCCTAATTCATCATGGCTTCTATCTTCACGGGATCCACCTTCACACCGTCTTTTGTGACAACGTGCCCAAAGAACTGCATCTCTTTCAACCAAAATTCACACTTGGAGAATTTCGCATAAAACTTCTCCTTCCTCAAGACCTCCAAAACATCACGAAGGTGATGCGTATGATCAGATTCATCCTTGGATTAAATCAGAATATCATCAATGAACACAATCACCGACTTGTCAAGGAACGATCGACATACGCGATTCATTAGATCCATGAACACCGTCGGGGAATTCGTCAATCCAAAGGGCATCACCAAGAACTCGTAGTGTTCGTAGCGTGTTGTAAATGCGGTCTTTGGAATGTCGTCCTCCTTGACTTTCACTTGATGGTTGCCCGAATGTAAACCGATCTTCGACAAACATCCCGCTCCTTGAAGTTGTCGATCCTAGGGAGTGGGTACTTATTCTTCACGGTTACCTTATTCAACTCCCTATAGACTATGCACATCCGCATGGTGCCATCCTTCTTCTTCACAAACAAGACCGACGCTCCCCACGGTGACGAGCTCGGTCTCACAAATCCCTTTCCAAGAAGGTCTTGTAGTTGTCTCATCATCTCTTTCATCTCAGACGGGTCCAAACGATACGGAGCTCTAGCTATCAGAGCCGCTCCAGGTGGTAAATAAATATTGAACTCTACCAGGCGATCAGGTGGTAATCCAGGCAAGTCATCCGGGAATACGTCGGGGAATTCCTTTACTACATTCACATCTTCAAGCTTTTTCTTCTCGATCTTGGCGTTTATAACGTACGCCAAAAAGGATGAGCATCCTTTCTATAAACACTTCCGTGCCTTCACCATGTTGATAATTGCCACCTCGCCCTTCCGCCTTTCGCCGTACACGGTCACCGACTCATCATCCGAAATTGGAATTCGAATCAACTTCTTCGCACAAAGGATCTCGGCATGGTTAACTACTAACCAATCCATCCCAATGACAACATCAAATCCTCCAATGACCATTGGCATTATGTCAACCGGGAATTCCTTCCCTTCGATTTCCAACTTGCAACCTCTACGGACATCTCGAACCACTACTTGATCAACATCCGCTAGTTCTACCACTAAGGCATCTTCTAAGTTACTAGTGGGTACGGATAACTTTTGACAAAAGGAACTCGACACAAACAAAAAACTTGCACTCGAATCAAACAATATGCATGTAGGTACGGAGTTTAGGAGAAACGTACCCGACACTACATTCGTCGAAGCCTTCGCCTCCTCGGTAGTCATCTGGAAAGGCTCTTCCTATTGCTCTCGGAGGATCCACCTTCCTTCCCCCGTTAATCCCAATCCTCAATTTCGGGCACTCGCTTCTGATGTGGCCCGATTCTTTGCATCCAAAACAAATTTACCCTCTGATCGAGCAGTCTTTGTAATTGTGGCCATGCTTGCCACGTTTGAAACAGGGTTCAGACCCCGAGTTACAAGGACCGAAGTGTTTGCTCCGGCACTTGGAGCACCATGGGACCTCCCGTCTAGGACCGGTCCCCCATTGATTGTTGTTGAATGGTCTCGGTCTCTTGGAGGGTACAAAATTTCCCTCCCATCTTCTTTTTTTGACCGCTCCACTTCTCTCTACCTTGCTTGAATCATAGGAATCCTCCACTAACTGTGCCTCTTCAACGGCCTCTCGACGAGTAGAGGCCTTGGACATCCTCAACATGTTCATCATATCAGTCGGCAATCCCTTGATGTAGGCGTTGATCTTCTCTCTTTCGCTTGGGACTAGATGCCCCACGAATCCTAGCTTATCCATAAACTGACGGTTGTAATCTTTTACTGACAAGTTTCCCTTCTTTAAATTCTGGAATTCTTCTTCTATCCGGTCCATGACTCGCTCATTACAAAATTCCTCCATCAATTTCTTCTTGAAAGTTGGCCAACTCAATTTAGCCAACACCTTGGCCTCCCCTCTGAGCATCTGAGAACCAAATGTTGCTTTATGACTTTCTCCACATTCACTCGATCGAAAAGCCTGCTCAATTTCCCAAATCCAGTTCATACATGCCACCGGATCGTCCGAGCCCTTGAATTCCGGTGGTCGGCAACCAAGGAAGGCCTTGAATGTGCAAGATTTCGCCACTTGCCTTGCTTCCGGGGTTGCGGTCTCATCGGTGGGAATTCCATTCTGGTACCCCCGGATCTGTGACCTAGTTTACTAGCATTTAATCACAACACAGATTATGAAAAACAACTTTATTGATCTAATCTCTTGATATACAATTAATCACAGATCTAACAAAGTGCCACAGATCTAATGTGTGTGTGTATTTACTGTGTGTACTGATCTTACCAACTCAGTGAAACTAAATCTGAGTATCTCCTTCGTATCTACTCGCTTACAAAAGAAACCAAACCTATTTATACTAAGTCAACTTGAGTTTACTTTACAACATGATCCATCAAAACTATTACACAATGACAATACAGACTCTTATTTAATCTTGAATACAATTCTAGTCTAACAATCTCCCCCTTTGGATTCAAGATTAAATTTTTTTTGACAATAATCTTCAGGTCTTTTTATCTTCAGAATAATCTTCAGTTTTGAATCTTTTTCAGCTTTTACACCTTGAAAACATTGACATCTTCAGCAAACTTCATTCTCCTCCTTTGTTTTCAACAATAGCATTCTCTTTAGCACAACAAACTTTGCTATAATTTTCTCAATCATTCAAATCTTCAAACTTTGACTAACTTCAAAACTTTCAAACTTTGTCTTCACCTTTCGTTACATCTTCTGAAATCTGACTTTGAAAATCATCTTTCCCCCTTTCTTGATACAAACTTTAATCATCTGAACTTGAACTCTGATTTATCTCTCCCTTTTTAATGATTTGTGAGAATCAAAATCATTAAAACTCTTCAAGTTTAGATCCGTTTTTGGAACATCTCCCCTAAATGAGCAATTTAGCATAGGCTTCATGATCTCCCCCTTTGATAAAATGTGAACAATCTCCCCTTGTGTAGAGAAATTATCAATCTCGCCCAATGAATAATATGAGAGAATCGTTCATATGATCTGAATAAGCCATCAATTCAAGAAAGTATTCATCTGAATCTTTTCAAATTCAAACAAATTATGAGTTGTAACCCTGAATCAACATATGAAACAGTTAGGAATGCCTGTCAGTAGCACAAAGCCACTGTGTACAATGAATATATAATTTAAGGAGCTTGAAGTGATGTTCACTCCCCAGGACTTCCATTCAATCATTGAAAAACACAAGGTATTTTCTATGAATGTTCTAACAGAAAAACATATTTTCTGTGTGCTCGTGCTTGTGTTATGAAAGAATTAGCGCAATGATTGCTGTTTAGGCTCAAAATTATGCAAACCATTGAGACAACAATAGTTATACATAGACTCAATGTGCATGATAAAGGGTCGAAGGTGGGGCAACTTTCCTTCTTTTCAATATCAATATCTTCCAAATGAAGAACCAATAGATTATGTGCTGCTTCCCCAGAAAATATGAAACATTCTCTTTTTAATAAAAGAATGAGTAGCTGGTGGGGTTGTATGCAAGAGATGGCATGGGCTCACTGCCTATTTCAATGTCATTCACGAAGAAATGTGAAACAACAGTTTATGTGGCTGCCCAGCTCATAAAGAATTTGGTGCAGAGTCTGATATTCTTTTACTCTGTTCTCACACCCTCTTTCTTTTAATCTTTTAAGCTCACATCTAACCAATCTCTCATTTCGATTTTACCTCTTCATACACCAACACTCAATCTTTTTACCCCTCTCCCCTCAATCACTCAGGGAATACTTCCTGGGTAGGAAACACTGGTTATCGTGAATCCATGGAAGTTCTGTTAAGCTCACACATTGAATCCCATATATTTGTCCTAAAAAAATATGTATCTCAATGATTTTCTTGACATTAAAGCGCAAGAAATCATAGTCAGTGTATGTATGCTCATAAAAAAAATATCATAATGAAATTTGAACATGTTGAGCATTTAAGATTTCTCAAAACTTTGTATGAATGAATTAATATGAAAGAATAGAAATCTTTTGAGAATCTGACAATGACTAAAATCAAATCAAAATTCATGAAGAATAATATTTTGGGAAATCAAAGACGTAAAATGTTTATATGAACGAAATATAAACATGTAAACAATGAAAGCACATGTATATAAGAAATGAAGTCTGATCTCAAACAATTAAGAATAACAAGCGGGAGTATTACCATCGAAAGATTAAACTTTTGAGATGTGGTAATGTAAAAGTCAATAAATGTACTTAACCTATATGTGTAAGAATACTTGACAGTATATAGACATGACAATTACACAAGTATTTGTCATTAGAAACACACGGTCATATATGCATTAAAGTATCCATATGAAAATCATTTAAAATCGCACTTCGAAATTCATAAAACATTTGAGAAAGCGAAGTGGTTTGAACATTTAAGAAACCATTTTGCACAAGTGAAAGTTGTTCTTTTTTCAACAAGTGATAGAGTATAAGGATTAGAAATATATACCTTTAGATCAAAATCCTTAACTCCCCCTGAAATGAATATTTTCAGTGAAGTATCCTTGACAAAAACTCAGATATCCTCCATCTGGATATCTGTAAAAATTCAAGTTATTAGAAAAATATAACAATGAAAGTACATTTAGCTAAGATCTCCTCCCCCTAAAAGATATAACAATTAACTCCCCCTCAAATCAAAAACTTCTAGAAAAGATGTTATCATTTAAGCATCCATTAGAAGAAAAACATTTGAGATCGGGTTCTGAACTGAGTATTCAGAAGCCACGATTACATATTCTCCGGTGAGAATAGTAATACTCATTTCTACCAATGAAGATCGGGTCCTGATTTGATGTAAGCAGAAACCATAGTAACTTGAAACATTGAGAAACGGGTCTTAAACTGTTTTATCCAAGAGCCATTGTAACATGAAATATAACCTGCACAGTAAAATAAATTTTGGTAATCATTATATAAATGATTCCACCTTTGTCAGTACACGATGAAAAATAGACACTGTTCATAATATCCAAGATATAAGCAATTAAAGCACAAAGTAAGATACACTCCCTCTCGAATCATGGTTTGGCATTTAGCATTCCCAATTTGCTGACAAGAAAATTGAACCTTTTTTCATTCAACGACTTGGTGAAAAGGTCAACCAACTGGTAGTCCGTTTGCACGAAATGCATCTCTATGTCACCCTTTTCCACATGATCCTTGATAAAGTGATATCGCGCATAAATGTGTTTTGCCTTTGAGTGTTGCACCGGATTAGCTGTTTTGGCTATCGCGCTGAGCATCCTAAATCTATGTACCACAGATGTGAGGCTTGCAAAAGAACAAATCACTTCTTCTTAGGTACCCATATCCAGATGGGTCCTTCTTGGTTAGCCTTTTGTAATTTACTTAAATCGTCTATCTTAGCCTTGATTCTACATTCATAACGAGGCTTTGGTATCCATTTCCAAACCATTTTTACATTAAGCTCATTAAACTTCTGTTTTCTAGAAAGATAATCATTCTTAACATGAAAGACTTTCACATGTTGTGTCGAGAATTTAGACACAGATTTAGCCCGAGATGCCTTTCCAGAAACTTTAGATTTAGGAGGAATGTTGTGAAGTTTGAAAGAGTTGTCATGACAGTGTTTGCAGATAAAGTTCTTACGAGCAAATGTCAATAGCTTTGATTTATCACATTCATACACTGTTGACATTTCAAATCGTTGACATTTCAAATCGTTTAAACTTGTACATTTCAAACTAACACTATCAATGACATTACATTTATTTTCAAAAACTTTATTTTCACACTTCTCCTTCACCCATTCTCCTTTATCATTTTGCCTTTTCAAATCTGAAACAGGAAATGAAATCTTGTCAGTTTTCTTCTTAGAAGATGATTTTTTTCTTTAAAATACCAGAAGCTTCACCTTTTTCAAAGATACTTGGAGGATATTCAGGAGTATTAGTATAAACAACAGAGGTTTTAGAAGTGATAGTCTCAAACTCTGGGTTTGAATGAACATTCCATGTCTGAGAATCAAACATCCTTTTTTTTATTCAAGTGTTGTTTAAACAAATCAACTTTTAAAGCACTTAACTCTTTAGAGAGTTCTTTGTTTTCTTCAGAAGACTTGTCAAGTTTGAATCTGAGATCATTGTTCTCATCTTCCAACTCTTTAATAGTCTTTTGAAGATCTTTAATTTGTTTTTCAAAAATAGATGTTTGATGCAACTCAGAGTTTGATTCTAAATTCTCTATGACAGGAACAGGATCTGAAGCATTCATCATGTTTGTAAAAATCTCCTAGTCATCTTCTTTGAAAAATCAATTTTAAAGCTATGATTCATGACATCTATGCACTCATCAGTCTTAATCTCTTTTGGGAATTCGGAAATGATTGATTCAGTTATTGTAGCTTGATTCTCAACATCAGTTTCTGATTCATATTCATCATACTGACAATAAGTTTCAGGAATGTCTGTTTCAGTGTTGGCTGATTCTGTTGGTGAACATGTAGAAAACAATGATTGAAATTCAACAAATTCAGGTTTTCTAGTTTTATAACTTTTGTTGAATTCCTTATAAGAAAAACCAAAAGATTTAAAACTTGAGACTGAATCAGCACAACTTGATGTATCATCATCAATCACTTCTTTACCTTTAGAAGAGATGTTAGACATGAGAGTTTCAGCTTTAACAAAAGTATCATGAATGCTCGGGATTTTTTTAGGTGTTGAGCCCAATTTGTCAAAATTATACAAGTTTTCTGGAGCTCGTTTCAAAACATCGTTTTCTTCAAAACTTAATCCCGTTTTAGCATTGTAAAATCGGACATCTTGGAGTTTATTTGTTAATAAATTCAATGTCTGCTCAGTCTGTCCTCTCTTTAAGATTAAGTCCTCTAGTTGTTTTATTTTGCAATATGCCTCATTGCGCTCCTGAAAACAAGCTTCAAACTTGATTTTAAAATCACCTTTTTCAGAATTTAAATTAACAAGATCTATTTCAAGCTCAGCAATTTTGATTTTCAAATCTTTTTTTTGTTTTTTTAAAGCATCTTTTTCAGATTCTTTTTCCTCAACAACATCATTCAATAATGCATTTTCGTCACGAAAATTCATCATTGATATTCTTTCATTGTTAAGTTTGACTTTTAAATTTTCAAACCCTTTTTCCATGTTTTGAATCTGAGCCATCAGAGATTGAACAAGTTCAGAATTTGAAAGAGTACTTACCTCTGAATCACAATCAGACTGGTCAGAAGATGTTTCAACTTCATCATTCATCTTGTCCATCATACACACTTGAGTAAAATGTGTTGATTCTTCATCGAAGCTTTGGAAGAACTAGTTTTCTTCCTCAACCATAAGGTCTTTTCCATCTTCTACCATCTTTGCAATAAGTGATTTATTTGCATAGTACTCTGAATTCTTTATCCTCTTGAACTTACACTCCTTTGAGAATGGCCAGGTTTACCACAATTATAACACCTGCCATACTTAGGCTCAGCATTCTCTTCTTTCTTTTCTTCTCTTTTCTCATCTCTCTTCTCATCTCGTTTTCCATCCTTCTTCTCAAACTTTGGCTTGTACTTGTCTGAACTATCTTTCTTGTATCCCTTATACTTTGACTTTGAATATCTTTTCTTGCCAAAGCTTTTCTGAAACTGCTTTGTGATGAGGGCAAGATTATCAGCAAATCTTTGAACATCTTCATCAGAATGTTTCTCAACTTCAGAGGAGGAATCATCAGAACTAGAGTCAGTCAGTTCTGTTAGAAGAGCTCTGGATCTCCTTGACTTGTATTTGGATGAGGAACTGGACTTAGAGCTTGATCCTTTCTTTCTTTTAGACAACAAGGCAAGTGAATCTTTGACAATCTTCTTCTCTTCACTAAGTTGCTTTACCTCATCTTCATGTTGAGATAATGTTGTGAAGATGTCATTCACGTCTTCCAGTGCCATGTCTTTTGTCATCTGAATATTAATTACATAGCTCTTCCACTCAGGATTCAAATTCTTGATAAACTTGTAATTTATCTCAGATACAATTTTGTTCATCCCATTCCTTCTCAAGTCATTCAGAATAACATTGAATCTTGTGTATGTATCCAGAAGTGTCTCTTCTTCTTTTGCATGAAAGCCTTCGTAAGCATTAATGCTTTGGTTCAGCTTGGCTTGAATTGATTTCTCAGTACCCTGGAATTGTCTCTCCAATTCATCCCACATGGCTTTAGCAGATTCCCTACTATCTATACGGTTGTGGATGTCATTTAGGATAGCCATGGTGAGATAGATAAGTGCCTCTTCATCTATCTTGTGAAGTTCCTTCTCTCTTTCATTGTAGTATTGATAAGGTTTTGGCACGTGTCGAACTGGAATTTCTGGAGATGTATCTGTTGCTGCCTATCCAGGTATAGTAACCACTGACTGAACTGGACCTTCAATAATAGACTTCATATAATCTCTGTTCTTATGATTTAAGAACTAAATCATTCTCCTCTTCCACTGTGAATATTCCCCGATAGACAAGACCGGAGGTTTCGATTGAGAACCCATAGAAAGCAACTCTTTAGACATGATGAAAAAATTAAGTAATCTGCACAAAACAAGAAAAATTAGCTAGTACTGATCTTTAAATTCAACAACTTGAGAAACACTTGAAAACTTTCAGAAAAAGAAATTTCTAAAAACTCCAAGTTTAGAATTCGCAAGTAACTTTAATCAAAGAACAATTCGCAAACCAAGTGTACCAGAATTCGTAAACCTCTTAAAATTCGCACAAGTTAAGAATTCGTAGGCAAGAGAGAACAACAAACTAAGCAATTCGTAAAAAGGTATCTGCGAAAAGTTCACAATTCGCAGGTCTCTCTTTTGTGAATTCTATCCTTGGAAACTTTTGAAAAACACAATTCGCAACAAGAATTCGTAAGCTACAAGAATACGAATCTTTTTTTTTCGATTTTGAAAGCTCTTTGCGAAATCTTCAGAATTCGTAATGTAGAGTAATGCGAATTCTTACTTTTCGCTCAAGACACAGATACAAATTCCTCAGAATTCGTAATAGACACAGCTGCGAATTCTTGACTTAACTTTTCAAATAAAATTTTATACGAATTCTATGCTTTTCGTATAAAGGTACTATACGAATTCTGTACTTATAAGATTTTCTCAAATATTTATACGAATTCCTTGACAATTCGTAAGCCACTCTGATGCGAATTCATCACTTAAAGAATTCAGAAAACAATCTGCGAAATCTATCTGTGAGTTCTATCAATCTAGCGAGTTCTTCATACGAATTTCTTGAATCTTGCGAGTTCTTGGTTTCTAAGTCTAAAAACTCAAATTTCAATCCAGAAATTGATCCAAATATCCAAAGTAGAAGCTATAACCTTGTAAAATCAATCAAGTTAATACAAAGATCAATCCAATTCAATATGACAATCAAATTCACACTCTAGCATATACAGATAGATCAAACAGTATTCAACATTTGTTCGAAAAAAACCCTTCAAAAATCTTAATTTCACGATCAAAACATGTTTTTCTTTGAAATTCAATCTGATACAACTGTTTCAACACATCAATCGATCACTAATCAATCAGCAATTTAATCAAGAACTCGCTTTTACTCAAAAATCCACTCAAAAATATTTCAACAGAATGCGAACTCAATAAAACTCTCAAATCGATGAATTACTGAGCTCTAATACCAATTGTGACCCAGTTTACTAGCGTTTAATCACAACACAGATTATAAAAAACAACTTTATTGATCTAGTCTCTTGATATACAATTAATCACAGATCTAACAAAGTGCCACAGATCTAACGTGTGTGTGTATTTACTGTGTGTACTGATCTTACCAACTCAGTGAAACTAAATCTGAGTATCTCCTTCGTATCTACTCGCTTACAAAAGAAACCAAACCTATTTATACTAAGTCAACTTGAGTTGACTTTACAACATGATCCATCAAAACTATTACACAATGACAATACAAACCCTTATTTAATTTTGAATACAATTCTAGTCTAACAGGATCCCGCCACAATGACATTTTCGGTAACCGTTTCATGCCTACGGTTATTGGTGTCCCTGTCCTCAAGTAGTTTCAAGAACATTTCTTGTTGTTGGGCTATCGCCGCATTCATGACTTGCATCATCCGATCCATCATTCTTGATTCTGGAGTTACTTCTTCCATTATCGGTTCAGATGTGACTATGTTGCGTCGGGGTATATGCTCAGGCCCTCCGCCCAAAACGTTATGCTAGGGTGGGGGAAATTCGACCGCTGTCACTGTTGGTTGATCGGTCATGGATGTTGTCGCATCATGACCATCCGACCTATTACGAGTGTTTACCATTTAGTCTGCCACACATATGCGAGAATAGAGGTGAGAAATAGACCATAAGATTTAAACATAAGGAGACGTACTACCACATTCATTAATCATCATAGCAATAGCAATCTAAGAACGTTTGCGTAACAACACATTCATAATAGCAGTAGCTAGTTGAAATTATGAACATATAATACGTAAGAATTCTCGTTACCATTACCACAACTCTTAATTCGTGTAATTTCCGTCAACCCTAAAACCGTCCGATCTTAAGAGTTCTACCCATTCTCACAAGTCATAACTTAACAATCATAGATTAAGTCTAGGCATCCTACATTCATACCTAGTTCACTTAAACTACTGCTCTGATACCAACTTGTAACACCCTGAATTTAGAGAGAATTTAAAAATTCGAAGATTCGGCAATATGACGGCTATAATTGGAGCAAACATGAATAATACAATAATGACATTTCAACCAAAGTATGTCATCCCAAAACGGGGAAACAAAGTATGACGTTTACAACCCAAAGAATCAATTAAAGTTTAACTTAACAACATACTAATCAAGACAAAACTAAATCTAGATTAAGATCGGGTGTTGACACTTTATTCCCAAAACTATACCATGACTATGTCGGGTGTGCGTCTCTTTAATCTCCAAAAATGTTACTATCCTTCAACCTCTTTCTCCACTCAAGCCCGATGAGTCCCACAACTAGGATGACATGTTATACATGTCATTTTAAGAAAAAAGTGTTAGGCTAAAGCCTAGTGAGATCAAACATTTAAGTTGAGAAATAATAAGTTCTAAGCGGAAATAAAGTAGGTAAATCCAGAGAAATAATAATATAAATCTTCACCACAATGCAAATACCTCTTGGGTTAACGGGGGAGACCCGCTTACTAACACAAGTGACGAAACACAAAAGTAAGCCACTTGACAAGTTAGTAAAACCAAACACACATAATAAATTACACGCAAGGGATGTTAGGCTCGGTAGCTTTAAAGGTACACCAACGGAAAGTCAACTTCAACCACATAGGGTCCTTATGTTGAGATACTAATCCAATATCATGTACTAGCACGTAGGACTTATACCCTATCCGATGTTTGACCGTGCCTCAATGTGAAAACTAGTGCCCCATCATCGGACAAAATGATTCAAACAATTATTGGGTCATGACGCCCAAATGCAACAAAATATGCCAATCAATGCCGATAAGACCAATCAATAATTCCAACAATTATAATACCAACAAATGTGTTCGAACCTAGATTCCATATAATTACTCACTGACTTTCCAAGAGGTTCCAACATATTATCTTTGGATAGTATTTCCACAAATTTAAACCCAGTTACCCAAGTACTCAATCAATAAATACACATCAATATTTCAAAACCCTAGTTTTGGGCTCAAAGCATATAAACTTGAGGACAAAGGAAAACATGTTTCTAATGCACCAAAACACAAGTAAATTCAAGATATAAGTTCATTTCCTTGAAAACCATGCTTATCCAAATGAACCCTAAAATCTCCTAAAATTAGGATTTTGGTGAAAACTCACTTAAGTCAAGTAAATTAAAAATGGAGATGTTTAGAAGGTTAAAATCTACATTTTAACATGTATAAAGTTTATAAAAAGGGAATGAACTCACCTTGTAGGGTTGTAGCTTAAAACCCTAAAATCCTAAGAACTAAGGAGATGAGGTTGGGGTTCTTAAGAAGACTTGAACTAGCACAACAATTTCTCAAAGTACCTAGAATGCCATAAATGATCAAAGGCTTGAGGTGGATTAAAAGCACTAATGGCAAGAGGGTGTAGGAGTGGAGAGTTACCAGATTACTTGAGGGAAAAACAAGTCTAGCAAAACCTCAAATCAGTAAAATGACCAACAAAAACGAGTTGCACAATAAATATGTAACACCTTTAATTCTGAAGATAGCAACTTATTAAAAAATTTCAAAATACATCAATAATTGATTCGTCTTCAAACATAATTTAAGAATTAACCTCAAAACATACATCATTCTATACATACAATCTATGACAAGGACGGGTTCTACTAAACCCAACAAACAGTTATTAACTCCAACCTGCGGAAGACTTCACCAACTACTTACTCTTGTGTAAGGCTAGGGCTCAACTCTTCGTGAGGCTACTAGAATCCGAACCCTAAACTAGAACCTGATGCACATGCCGACAAATAAAAAGGTTAGGCTTAACGCCTAGTGAGCTCAAGAGTTTTAACATGAATGAATAAATCTTTAGAAGACAGGAAATCAGTTTTAAAGCAAGATCCTTCGAATATATTATACTTCAAAATGGAAACGACACATTTCCTCATAATATACACTTTTAAAGACAATGCTTCCCAAACATGCATTTCTTATAAAACGATGCAACCCGCAACTCACCCAAAACGGGGTCATAGTTCGATACTCAAATGTACTAAAAATGTAAACAATACGCCATATCCCAAAACACCCAAAACGGGGGTGGGGCATAATAATCGACCCTTAAATAACGGAGGACAATTCATAAAGATATGGTGCGTCATGGAAAACCCGCAAATCGAAATAATACCCACACGACCATAAAATAGAATGAACTCGAAATATTAAAACGTGGACAATTAAATATCCAAATACGACGGGCCGACGACGGGGGCTTCCCGTATCCATTGAGAGTGGAGGAACACAAAAGTATGCCACTCATACAACGTTAATCGTATGACACTTCACGACACACAAGCCCAAGTGTCCCTACGACTCCCTCCAAGCTACACCAAAGAGTCAACTGACCTTAGCGATATATTAACGAAAATACCGCTCCAAGGACCGGCCTAAGGGGAATACAACCAAGGTAGTGCCCCACCCGGCGGAGGTTCAAAACGCCCATCTAATGGCTACTCCACGCCATGATAACACCACCCGGACTCAGTCCTCTTAGTGTACTCCTTGAACGGACAAGGTCATAAAACATGTGTCCCGGAGTCCAACCCCGTACCACCCAAATGACTATCAAAAAAAGACTGACTCATGTGCCTATGGATCCAATGCAACACAGTCTAAAATTACTCGACTATACCTGAGTGACAACAACACTCGAGCCTGTAATTATAAATATGCAATAAAATGCATTAAGACGTAAACCATGAAATGGGACTCTACATCGAGCCATTAAACCCGGACAAATATCCTCAAATCCCTTTTTAAGCCAATACCGAGCTAGGATGCTCAAAATCCATTTGACCAACAATTACCGATTCCCCAAATAACGAAATGTCTTTAAACAACGTTTATGAGGACACATATCTCAAAGACGAGATTAACCCAAAACTCCACACGAGATGGGACTAATGATTTTCCAAAGGGTTTATGAATGCAAATACACCAAAATGCATATAACATGAAATAGACTCCATTTGTACAAAATCATCAAATATGCATGAATCATGAAATAGATCTTACTTGAACAAAGTCACCAAGAATACGTAAATCATGCTATTTAGTTGCTAAAAGGTTTAAACCCAATATAAGTATTTTAAGAGGTTAACACAACCCAAGTTTACCAAATATGAAAACTTATCAAAATACTCACACTTTGACGAATAACCAAGTAATTCATATTTTACTTTGAAATACCCAAAACTTATCAGCAGTTAACCATTTCATGTAAAACACTTTAAAATAAACATTTTGGCATGTACACCGTTTTCACAAATCAACTTGAACTCACCTTGCTAGATTTAGGCTAAATATAGATTTTACGCACTTAGAGCTTTCCTTGAAGAACTTGATTCTTCAAACCAAATCTTCCAAAAACCTAGATCCACAAGGTTCCAACCATAAATATACATAAACAACCACAAATAATTGATCCCCAACCTTATACATGAATACCTCAACTGATACCGAAACCCTAACTTCCATAAATGAAGAGAATAGAAGATTACCTTTACCCAAGCTTGAATCCACCAACCAAAAAACCTCTAGTTCACCAAAATGGTTACACACCTCCAATCTATGAAAGGGAGAACAAAGGGTGGATGAAACCCTAGAAAACTTTGGGGAAGAAGATGAATAGGGAGAGATGAGAAGCTTACCACCACAAAATACTCTAGTATACTCCAATAGACTTCAAATCTCTTGCTAGATCCTTGAAAATCTCTCAAAAACGAAACCATAGAAACTTGAATCATCAAAATCGGAGTTGTGGAGCAAACGTTATGAAGGAATGAAGTTTTGGGTGAAATGGCGGAAATCAGGTTTTAAGCCCGAGCTGAGGCCTCTGGCTGATGCGCACGACCCGTGCGCGGTTTGTTCGTGGAGGGCGCACGACCCATGCACCCCACACAGTCCGCGAGAGTGAGCCTTAAATCCTGTTTTGGTCATAACTTCTTCGTTATAGCTCCGTTTTCGCTCCGGAAAGAACCGTTGGACTCGTAATTGAATCCTTTATCCATCAAGAATATAAAATCTAGGATTCAAGTCCAAAATAAAATATCTTATTTTTCCTTAATATCTCGGTTTCTGTATAAACTTGAGATGATACCATTCGAAAATCGGGGTGTTACAATTTGCATTGGAGCCTGACCACGACAATGTTAAGCGACTGTGCCCAGAGCATTGTCGCTAGTCAATGTCGCCCGTGTCTACCCCCTTACGGTACTCCTCCGGCGATAATGCCCCGCGATAGTGACCTGGTGTCACAGTCGCGGGCATAGTCGCCCCTTGGTCCAAGCTCACTGTAAATTTCGTGCGACCTTGCCCTGTGATAGTGATCTGATGTCACAGTCGCGGGCATCGTCACTGGTTGTGCACTGATACTCAAATTTTCTAATTCAAAACCTTCCGATCCCGATCATAAAGACCCAAAAGAGTTGTGCATTGAAATTTCGATTGTAACTATCAAACCCAAAGTGAATTACCAAAATAACTGCAAAGATTCGATTATGAGTTTTCGGGTGTTACATGAAGCTTTTGTACATAACACTTCAACTGAACCCCAATCAGAAGAAATTGGATACTTAGATGATCGACATGATCAATCTAGTCATACTCCACTCCCTCACATAAACAAGTGGACCAAAGAGCACCTGGTACATCAATTTATCAGAGATCCATCAAGGTCGGTGCAAACTACGTCTGCTACTGCAAACGAGTGCATGTTTGATTCCTTTATGAGTAAAATAGAGCCTACTCGCATATCAGAAGCTCTAGAAGATCCATATTGGATCGCAGCAATGCAAGAGGAACTCAACCAGTTCGAAGCGCTTAACGTCTGGAGACTTGTGCCACGTCCGGAAGAGAAAACAATTATAGGCACAAAATGGGTATTTAAAAACAAGAAAGTTGAAGATGGTATCCTGGTAAGAAATAAAGCTTTACTTGTAGCGAAAGGATACCGTCAAGATGAGGGAATAGACTATGATGAGACATACGCTCCAGTTGCACAAATAGAGGCAATTAGAATGTTTCTAGCCTACGTTGCACACAAAAACTTCACCGTCTACCAAATGAAAGAGAAGACTGCCTTTCTAAATGGCATATTGAAAGAGGAGGTATATGTCTCATAGCCAAAAGGGTTTGTCAAGTCTGAAAAACAGGATCATGTGTACATTCTTGACAAGGCCCTCTACGGATTAAAGCAAGCTCCTCGAGCATGGTACAATGTTCTTCCCAAGTTTTTAGTCAAGTCAGGCTTCTCGAAAGGTAAAATTGATACCACTCTCTTTATCAAAAAGGAAAAAGATGATATCATTCTCATACAAATATATGTCGATGACATAATTTTTGGTTCAACAAATCCTAAGTATTGTATGAACTTTTCTGCTCTAATGGTGTCCAAATTTCAAATGAGAATGATGGGAGAGATGAATTTCTTCCTCGAATTACAAGTTAGACAATTTTCTACGAGGATTTTTATAAACCAATCGAAGTACATTTCTGATATTTTGAAGAAGTTTAAAATGGAAAACTGTACTCCTATTTCAACCCCGATGGCACCATGAACTAAGATCGGAGCTGATCTTTCTGGAAAAGTTGTTGATCTTAGAACCTATAGAGGCATGATTGGTTCTTTAATATACTTAACGACTAGTAGATCGAATATTATGTTCTCTACTTGTTTGTGCGCTAGATATCAATCTAAGCTTAAAGAGTCCCATCTCTCGACTGTAAAGCGTATATTTAGATATCTGAAGGGGACTGCTGACCTTGGTTTGTGGTATATACTTGTTTCAAGCTCACAACATATTCAGATGCAGATCATGGGGGTTGTATGCTAGATAAGAAGAATACATCGGGTCACATACAATTTCTGGGAGACAAGCTCGTTAGTTGGGTGTCATAGAACCAATTATGTGTTTCAACATCAACCGCGGAAGCAGAATATGTAGCTGCTGCCAGCTGCTGTTCTCAAGTATTGTGGATACGCACACAACTTCGAGACCATGGATTCCATTTCAACAAAATACCGATATATTGTGATTCGAAGAGCACAATCGTGATATCTGCTAATCCTGTTCAACACACGAAAATGAAGCACATTGACGTGCGATATCACTTTATCAAGGAAAATGTTGAAAAAGGTACGATTGAACTTTACTTTGTAAACACGGATTATCAACTTGCTGATTTTTTCACCAAGCCTTTGGACGAAAAGAGATTTAATTTTCTCATTTAGAAATTAGGCATGTTGAATCTTAAAACATAATTCGTATTTACCTTGTACAGTTTATTTTGTAACTTTTCTTTATTTCTTTATTCTTTTATCTGAATGATATCTGCACTGAAGGTTTGCTCATGCTTTCAGGGGGAGTGGGACAAAGATTAGATGATCTAGTTTCTAGGGGGAGCTAGAGAATTTTTGCATACATTTTATACTGACAAATTTTATGATGCATATTTTCAGGATGAGTAAGAGTAATTGACTTCTAAACATTAAGTTTAGAACTCGTTATTTAAAGTTTTAACTCGCTTTTCAAGTCTTTACTTTCAATAAATGTTGTTATTTTGCTTTCAATAAGACTCTGTTGCTTTGAAGACTTTTTGACTGAATGCAAACTTTGAGGGGGAGCTTAAATGATCATATCAATCATGACTTTGAGGCCGATTTTATGAGATTGACGCTGAGCGTAAGGATTATTGTTAGGATCAAGCGCTTACTACTACACCAAAAGCAATTGTTAATGGAGAAGGCGCAACTTTATTTCCTTATAGCATAGCAGCCAGTGCCACGTTTCGATTTAGGAAGATTTTGGTCAATGACCCAATAACCCCCCCCCCCCCCCCCCCGCACCTGCCAGCACTAACAAGATCTTCGCTAGAAGTCAATGGCTTCACAACATGACTTCGGCATTTAAATGCACTCCATGGGATTCGAACCCGTGACTGTTATCCCAGATAACAATGTAAATCAAGATGACAACTTTGATTCAATCAATTTTCATTGTATTTATCACTTAGAATTTGTACAGAAACTCTCACAACTTTCTCTCTCTAACTCTGATATACGCACAATACAATGAGGCTCTTACAAAACTTAATCACCTTACCAAAGACAAGGACTATAACTATTTATACAAGCTACACAACAACAAGGAAACAAAACACAAACTTTGACTTTGACTTATTACAAAGACTTTGACTTTCTTGCTTGAGAGTTGACTTTGAGCATTTGAATTGCTTGACTTTGATCTTCAATCTTTATGATCTTGTATCCAACAAATATGTGCACTAACATTCTCCCCCTTTAGATCAAGATCATCTCTAAAAAGATTTTGCAATTCAATCTTCTCTCTTTAAGCTCAATTTATTCAAACTCCCCCTTTGATCAACTTTATCTCCCCCTTTTACACTTCTTGTCAATTCAGATCATCTTCAGAAATAAACATAATCATTGAGGTACAATCTCCCCTTTTATCATTCTCCCCTTTCTTTGATAAAAACAATCTTCAAAACTTTTAACAATTTTCTCAAAGTTTGTTCTTCAAGAATAGTAGCATTCTCCCCCGCGGTTGTAAAAACCTCTATCAGACATTTGAAAGAACTCATCTTCAGTTTAACTCAATTCGCTTCAATAAAATTATCTTCAAAGAAAATTTCTCCAAAATCTTCTTGCTTTCGGAATTCTTTGAACTTTATGTTTCAGCTCTGAACAATCTTTAAAAATATGAATCAAACACTCCATGAACTTTTCCTTCTTCAAACTGTCTTTAACATTTCTTACTCAAACATTTCTTTAACTCTCCTCCCCCTTTTTGATGATTGGAGCATGAAATCATCAAAACTTTGACAAGAAATGTCACTGAATCTGTCCAGACCAATGATCTTTTCCAGTAAGCCTTTGATTCTCCGTCAATTCAGAAAGATATTCATCTGAATCTTTGCAAATTCAGACAAATTATGAGTGGAACACCTGAATCAACAAATGACTCAGTTAGAAGTGTCTGTCAGTAACACGAAGTTACTGTGTAACGAATACACATTGGAAAGGAGCTTTTGTAATGTTCACTCCCCCAGGTCTTCCATTCAATCATCGAAACACCACAAAGGAATTTCTATGAACGTTATGACAAGAAAACATATTCCTTGTGTGTTCGTGCAAGTGTTTGAAAGAATTAAGCACAGATGATTGCTTTTATAAGGCTCAAAAACTGTGTAAACCATTGAGACAACAACAGTTAAACATAGACTCAATTGTGCATGATCGAAGTGCGAAGGTGGGGCAGACATCTTTCTTTTTCAATATCCAGATTTTCCAAATGAAAACCAGATAGCATATGTGTTGCGTCCCCTTGAAATATGAAACATTTTCTTGTTGAAAAGAAAATGAGTAGCTGGTGGGGTTTTTAATCAAGAGTTGGCATGTGCTAGTTGCCTGTTTCAATAATGTTCACGAAGAATTGTGAAACACTAGTAATGTGGCTGCCCGACTTAGAAAACGTTGGTGCAGAGTTTGATATTCTTTTACTCTGTTCTCTCACCCTCTCTATTTTTATCATTAAGCTTGCGTCTAACCAAACTCTCATTTTCATTTTACCTCATCGCTCAACCCACACTCAGTTATAGACTCCTCACTCTTTGATCACTCAAGGATTAACTTCTTGGGTAGGAAACACTGGTTAACGTGAATCCATAGAAGTTTCATTTAATCTCACACATTGAACCCATGTTGTTTTCCTAAAAGATCATGTTGCTCAAAATAGTTTAGCTTTGCATTTAAAGCACAAAATATGAAATGCAAGTCAGATATCTGTAAGCTCATAGATGTAATCATGAGGAGTTGAGCATTTTAAACATTAAAGACTTTTCAAACAAGAGAATTGAATAAATGAAATGAATACAAGAAACTTGTTTGAAAATCAGACATTGTATTAAAAATAGACAGATTTGATCATTCATATTTGATCTTTTTCAATTAAGGCTTAGGTCAGTAAAAATCGGATATTGTCTATACGAACCAAAAATATAGACATTCTTGAAAGAACGTTTCGAAATGAAATCACGCTCAAAACATTAAAGTTCAAACGGGGTGTCTTACCATCGAAAATTTGTTTCAATTTAGAGACATGGTAAGAACATTTTCAACAAAATATTAAACCGGTGTGTGTGAATACTTGACAGTATATGGAAAAGATAATACACAAGTATTTATCTTTGGAAACACACGGTTTATAAGCATGTAAGCACAAGTAAAAATGAAAACATTTAATAATCACACTTCTATATTCATGAAATCGTTTAAGAATCAGAAGTGGTTTGAAAATTTAAAAGCATGTTTTCATACCTGAAAGTTGTCCATCTTTCAGATACGTATAAGATTAAGATTAGAAATAAACCTTTTCGCTCAGTCTTAAATCTCATCAAGTCAACTCTAAGTCATAACAGATATGACCGTTTAAGCTTCCTCTCAAATCTGTAAAAGTCACAAAGTCGTCAAAGTGCAAAGCTTTATTCACAACATTTATTGAAAAATAAAATGACATAAAACAATAAAACTTTGAATGTACGAGTTCTGATCAGATATAATTAGAAGTCATATACTCCCCCTGAAATTATGTATCATAAAATATATCAGTGAAAAACATGATATAGATCTACAACTCCCCCTGAAATGTAGATCATCGTATCTTGCCAATGCATATTTTCAGTAAAAATATGTACCCCCCCCTTGAAGGTTGATCTCCTCATTTAAGTATCGGAGTACAATCTCATATCAACACGGGAGCATCATCTCTTTTGATCATTGAAGAGCGAGTCCTAAACTGTTGTATTTAGAAGTCAAACTCTTTATCTTTGAAGTACGTGTCCTGAACTGTAATATTCAGAAGCCTTGGTTCTCTTACTCCCCCTTGACTTGAGGTGCCTACAACACAGATTCACTTTTTGGCTTTGGTACCCACTGGTATTTGGGTCCATGTTTGTAAGTTGCAGTTCTATTAGGAATAATTGAATAAGAACCATACCAGTAATGATCACTCGTTTTATGAACAAAATCATAAGTACGACAGTAAGAACAATACTTCTTTTTAGACAACCTGATTAATTGATCTCTCGAGTAAGCAAAATCAGGTTTACCTTTTCGCACATTGTTCTTCTTTGCTTGTGATGCATGTACAAATGATTTGTTTTCTTTCTTTTTATCCTTCTTTTCATAATTCTTTTCATCATCAGCTAGTTTCACCTTCCAGACTAGCTTTTCTTCTTCATATCTCCTTCTTCTTCTTCTTCTTCTTCTTCTTCTTCTTCTTCTTCTTCTTCTTCTTCTTCTTCTTCTAAATGTATCTGAACCATCTACATTTCTATCAAAGAAAATGTTAGTAGTACAAATCTGATCAAATGAGTTAACTGACCTTCTAGAAGAAACAATTCTTTGATGTGAACTTGAGGCTGTCTTTTTAGAGTCAGCTGGATCATTTCTAGGTGTGTGGATTTTTGACTCTGGAGTCGTGTGCACGGTCACCACCACCTTGGAAACAATATATTCAAGTTCTTTTATCTTTGAAGATAGATTGTTCTTTTCTTTGATGTGCAGGTGATAGGGTAATTTTATTTACCCTATTTTTAACTTACTTTTAATAATTTTGAGCAATTTTTATTTCCCCATTGAGTCCTTTTTGCTTATTTTTAGTGTTTTTCGTCTGAAATAAATGTTTCATATTTAGTCGTTTTTAAGTGGTTAATTTTATAAAAATTTCGAAAAGATCTTATTTTTATTTTATGTTTTTATTCTAGGATCGATGTGAAGGTCGTGAGAAGTCGACATCAAGTGGTGACGCGGAAACGACAAAAGACTTTTCCTTTATGGACCAACGCAACGAGCCGTCAAGATGAAGCGTTTTCTTTTGGGCTAAAAACCGAGATTTTGAACCAGGCTTTTGAAGATGTTGGGCCGATTTTATGGACTTAATGTGTAGGCTTATTAAAAACTACAATTTTTGGGCTTACACTAGTTGATATTTTGGGCCGCCATGACTAACACTTAGGCCCAAGTTTGGTTTTTACTATAAATAGGGGTGCTTGGTTCTTGTAAATGCAATCTCATCCCATTCATAACACAACAACATTTTTTACCTACACATTTTTCTCTCCTTGCTTTCATTCTCACGTCTCTCTCTCCTTCTCTCTCTCTCTTTCTCTTTTTCTTTTTTTTGTAAAGTCTAGATTCATTGAATCTAGACATATTCTAAAATCACCATATTTAGAAGTTTTTGGGATCATTGTCTTGTATTGGGTTTGAAGAGAGGAGCCATTAGCTAACGGTTGGAAGTTTTGGCTCACAAATCAAACCGGTTTTTAGTAATATATGTTTCTGTTCAATTTAAATTCCGGTATTTCGCCATCGTTACTTGTTATTCTCGTATCACGAATCTCGTTGGTTTAATATAATTTGGTTTTTATTTTGGTCTCATTGCGACTTTAGTTCTATTACAAACCGGAAGTCCGGAAAATAATTTTGGATTCCCAACTTTTGTTGGTTCACGGTTTGTTGTAGTTTATTAAATCCGTTTTATGTTTCCAATTTTATAAAAATCAAGTGTGTATTGGTTAGTTTTCCTTTACGTTATTTATTTTAACGCACTTTAATTCCTGTAATTTAATTTATGTACTTTAATTTTCCGTCTTTTACTTTCTGTCATTTAATTTCTGCAATTTAATTCATGTCATTTATTTTCAGTCTTATATTTCAAGTGATTATATTTCCTGTCTAAGGACACGTTGTTGGCACAACACTCCTACGATTTCTATCGTTGAGTGTTTGAAAACGCCAACCGTCTCCTTTAGTTAAACATAATATTTTCTGTCCAATGACACGTTGTTGGCACAACACTCCTACGGTTTCTATCGTTGAGTTTTTGAAAACGCCAAGCGTCTCCTTTAGTTAAAATTTACATTTACATTTCCGTTTCTGTTATATTTATAATCTGTACGAAGTTAAGTTGGGACCGAGACTGATCAAAAGTTAAAACGGTGTATCGTATCGCATGATTGTCCGAAGTTATTTAAATTAAAGTTATATTTTATGGTGGACTGCAATTAATCAATTGACAACTGGTTTATTGTATTCCGGCTTATTTTAAATTACAAAAAATATCGACTTTAAGATAACAAAGGAATGCGATCTCATCATTTTATCCAATTATTAATCTTGCCTCAACAAAACATTGTACCGTGTGCTTCTTTTTAATTAACCGTTCAGTAGTGTTAATCAACCCCCCAATAAAAAATATTGTTTTCGAATTCGTCATCTAAGACTCGCTTTTACAAACCCGACTTTCGAGTAGAACTTTTCCACGCTTCCCTATGGGATCGGTATTCGGTACTTTATACCATTATTACTTGTTACAAGACGGCAGTAGATTAAGATGTATACTTGCATCGAGATATATTTTCTTGCATTTTAAAAAGGTGTAAACACGAAAAGTCGCGAACAATGAGACCAAAATAAAAACCAAATTGTATCAAACCAACGAGATTCGTGATACGAGAATAACAAGTAACGATGGCGAAATACCAGAATTTAAATTGAAAAAAAACCTATATTACTAAAAACCGGTTTGATTCGTGAGCCAAAGCTTCCAACCGTTAGCTAATGGCTCCTCTCTTCAAAACCAATACAAGACAATGATCCCAAAAACTTCTAAATATGGTGATGTTAGAATATGTCTAGATTCAATGAATCTAGATTTACAAAAAAAAAAGAAAAAGAGAAAGAGAGAGAGAGAGAAGGAGAGAGAGACGTGAGAATGAAAGCAAGGAGAGAAAAAAATGTGTAGGTAAAAAATGTTGTTGTGTTATGAATGGGATGGGATTGCATTTACAAGAACCAAACACCCCTATTTATAGTAAAAACCAAACTTGGGGTCCAAGTGTTAGTCATGGGGGCCCAAAATATCAACTAATGTAAGCCCAAAAATTGTAGTTTTTAATAAGCCTACACATTAAGTTCATAAAATGGGCCCAACATCTTCAAAAGACCGATTCAAAATCTCGATTTTTAGCCCAAATAAAAACACTTCATCTTGACGGCTCGTTGCGTTGGTCCAAAAAGGAAAAGTGTTTTGTCGTTTCCGCGTCACCACTTGATGTCGACTTCTCACGACCTTCGCATCGATCCTAGAATAAAAACAGAAAATAAAAATAAGATCTTTTCGAAATTTTTCTAAAATTAACCACTTAAAAACGACTAAATATGAAACATTTATTTCAGACGAAAAACACTAAAAATAAGCAAAAAGGACTCAATAGGGAAATAAAAATTGCTCAAAATTAAAAGTGAGTTAAAAATAGGGTAAATAAAATTACCCTATCACAACCCCAAACTTGAACTGTTGTTCGTCCCGAACAACTTTATTAAAGAAAAACATTTTTTTTTTGAGCAAATTTTTTCAAAAGAGAGACAATGCTTCATTTTCACACCAACCATCATGCGCACTATCACCTATTCAATTTAACTGGTTCATAACGAAAAAAATAAGGGCCCTAACCCTGGCCTCCCTCGATCATGAAAAAAAAAAATTATCACAAAAATCTAAGTACGCAGTTCTTTGACGGATAAGGATCGATAATGCAACAAGAAGGGTGAAAGATATGCATATGGTTTATGAAACGAGTTTCCTTTTTATGCATGGCCTTTTTTCGGCATTGCATCTAATCTTTCTGTTTAGTACAATTTTTCTGCCATCACTCTTTGAGTGATCTTTTGTACCCACATTATTTTGGTGTCTTTGACACTTGGTACTTGCACGGAAGACAAATGTAATGTACCCTTCCATATTTTTGTGCAATTTTCTTTTGGAATAATGCTTGTGTATGAGTGAGATGGTAGAAAATGTGACGAAATACCATGTCACCCCCTCCCCAAAACTTTGAAGGGTTCGATGTTCCCATTGAACCAATGGTGTCTATTGTATGAGGTGAGAAGAAGGGTGGTATGAGTGTATGTGTTGCCGTATCTCAACCAAATCCGTAAATCAAAGAATAACGACCTACTTTTTAGTGAAAAATAGAACTCATGAGATGTCGGCCAAACAATTGTAGCCATTATGAAACGAAATGAAACTTTGCTTCCAAAAAGGAATGGTGAGATAAAGTGTGCATGAAGGTGCGTAAAAAAAATATATCTAACTTTGCTTCCAAAAGACAATATCAGACTCATGATATGATATTAAAATAAAAGTAAACGCAAAGGGAAGAGTGATAGAACCTGTCCTACTCATGGTGAGTAGGAGAAGACGTCGGTGTTTTCCACAGTAGCTGCATCGGGAAGGACTCCTACAATCCCACCTATTTTGTTTATTATTATTATTATTTTTTTTTTGAAAACTTTTTTTTTCTCTTTTTTTTCTTTTTAATTTAAAAGATTGATCCAAAATAAAAATTTCGTCCAATGAGATTTTGTTTCTTAAAAATTCGTCTTTTGGCCGAAAACAGAATTTTTTTTTACGACTGTCTTTTATTTTATGCTTACATATATATATATATATATATATATATATTCTTTTTCTTTAAAAAAAATATATTAAACTTAAGATAGAATTTTTTTTTATATTTTAATATTTATATTTTTTTTTCTTTGAAATAAAATATACACTGTCTTGAGTTTGGATAAACTCAAGAACGTTCACCACCTTTTCTACTTTTGGAGATGGACAACCTCGGCAGGTTATTGCATTAATGCTGACGGTTCAAGAAAAGGTTTTACCCTCTGTCCATTCACCTTAAATGTGGTACCCCTTTCTTGATCTATCAACTCAACTACTCCGTAGGGATACACTTTTGCAATTTGAAATGACCCTGTCCATCTAGAGCTTAATTTCCTGGGAAATAATCTGAGTCTAGAATTGAACAGTAGGACCTGTTGTCCCTCACTGATCTCTTTTGGAATAATTTTCCTATCATGTCATCTTTTTGTATTTTCTTTATATAGCTTAGCATTTTCATAGGAAAAAATTCTATGTTCCTCCAGTTCACACAATTGTAAAGCTCTCCTATTTCCAGCTGCATCTAACTCATGTTAAGTTCCTTTATTGCCTAATAAGCACTGTGCTCTAACTCAACAGGTAGGTGACAGACTTTTTCAAAAACTAATTTATAAGGAGACATGCCAATAGGGGTTTTGTAAGCGGTCCGGTAGGCCCACAAGGCATCATCCAATTTGGAGGCCCAGTCTTTTCGGTGTGGCTTGACTGCCTTAGTTAAAATTCCCTTGATCTCCCTATTGGACAGTTCAACCAATCCATTAGTCTGGGGATGGTAAGCAGTTGCCACCCTATGTTGTATGTTATACTTTTCTAAGACTTCCTCGAACACATTGCTTATGAAGTGAGTGCCTTCATCACTGATTAAGGCACGTGGTGTACCAAATCTGATGAAAATGTGCTTCTGTAAAAATTTCACAACTGTCTTAGCATCATTAGAGTGGCAAGCCATAGCTTCCACCCATTTAGACACATAATCCACAACTACCAGAATGTTTGCACAGTTGCTAGAGAATGGAAATGGTCCCATAAAGTCAATGCCCCAAACATCAAATAATTCCACTTCTAGAATTCGATTCAGGGGCATTTCATTCCTCTGAGAGATATTTCCACTCCTCTGACATTCATTGCAGCTTTTTGCGAAATTGTGGGCATCAGTGTTTAAAGTAGGCCAGTACAATCCTGATTGTAAAATTTTTGCAGCTGTCCTATCTCCTCCAAAATGCCCACCACATGGTCCTGTGTGGCAGTGATGTAAAACAGAAACCACTTCTTCTTTTGGAATACAACTCCTTATCACCTGGTCTGCACAAATTTTAAAAAGAAAGGGATCATCCCACAAAAACTTTTTGGAATCAAAAATGAGTTTCTTTCTTTGATGCTTATTGAATTCCTTGGGAATAATCTCACAAGCCAGATAATTCACAATATCTGCAAGCCAAGGTGTTGCAGTATGTTGTATGGCCAAAAAAATTTCATCAGGAAATGACTCACAAATACCCCACTGTGTTTATCCTGCTCCTGTTTTTCCAATCTTGACAAATGGTCAGCCACTTGATTATTTACACCCTTTCTGTCAATGATTTCCAAATCAAATTCTTGTAACAACAAGACCCACCTTATTAGCCTAGGTTTTGCATCCTTTTTAGAAATGAGATACTTGATGGCAGCATGGTCAGTATGCACAATCACCTTGGCACCCATCAAGTATGATCTGAATTTTTCAAAAGCAAACACCACAGCTAATAATTCTTTTTCAGTGGTGGTGTAGTTGATTTGGGATTCATTGAGAGTTTTAGTAGCATAGTAAATAGAGTGAAATTTTTTATTCTTCCTTTGCCCTAGAACTGCTCCTACTGCCCAGTCACTTGCATCACTCATTATTTCAAAAGGTAAGGACCAGTCAGGTGTCACTATTACAGGCGCAGTGATCAATGCATCTTTCAAAATTTTAAAAGCCTTTTTACAGTCTTCATCAAAATTAAATGCATGGTCATGCTGTAATAGTGAACACAGAGGTTTGGATATTTTGGAAAAATCTTTTATGAACCTCCGGTAAAAACCTGCATGTCCAAGAAAACTTCTGACACTTTTCACAGTAGTTGGTTCAGGCAACTTTGCAATTACTTCCAACTTTGCCTTATCAACCTCAATACCTCTACTGGAAATGAGATGTCCTAACACAATGCCCTCTTTAACCATAAAGTTACATTTTTCCCAGTTTAAAACCAAATCAGTTTCTTCACATCTTTTAAGACTTTTTTCAAGGTTTTGTAAACACATATCATATGATGTCCCATAAACAGAAAAATCATCCATGAAAATTTCCATGGATTGTTCAAGCATGTCAGAAAAAATGGACATCATACATCTTTGGAAAGTGGCAGGGGCATTACAAAGTCCAAAAGGCATTCTTCTAAATGCAAAAGTCCCATAAGGACAAGTGAAGGTTGTTTTCTCCTGATCCTCTAGTGCAATGGCAATTTGATTGTAACCAGAATAACCATCTAAGAAACAATAAAATTCTTTCCCCGCTAGCCTTTCCAACATTTGGTCAATGAAGGGTAATGGAAAATGGTCTTTTTGGGTAGCTTGGTTAAGCTTCCGGTAGTCCATACATATCCTCCAACCTGATACAATCCTAGTGGGTATTAATTCATTTTTCTCATTTGTTATCACAGTAACTCCACCCTTCTTGGGTACACATTGCACTGGACTGACACATGTACTACTAGCAATAGGATAGATTATGCCAGCATCAAGCCATTTCAAGATTTCCTTTTTCACAACTTCTTTTATCATGGGATTGAGTCTTCTTTGAGGCTCAACTGAGGTGAAATCTTTGTTTTCTAAAATGATCTTATGTTGACAAATGGTAGGGCTTATGCCCTTTAAATCAACAATGGTCCATCCTATGGCCTTGGTGTGAAGTTTCAACATGGCAATCAATTGTTCTTCTTGATCAGATTCTAAAGATGCTGAAATAATGACTGGCAACTTCCCTGGATCTCCTAAAAAGGCATATTTCAAATATGAGGGAAGTTGTTTTAGTTCTAAGTCTGGAGCACATTCTATGGATGGAACAAGAGTTTTTCTATCCTCACTTCCTAAAATTTCAACAGCAGAGGTAACCTGTATGTCTTCTAACTCCTCAAACTCTGCTATATTTTCTTCACTATCAGATTCCTCAATTCCCAAGACCTCCCCAAAACTTTGGTCTTGACACCAAGATTCAATCAGACTTAAGGTAGAGCACTCCTCCTTTTCTTCAGGATATCTAAGGGAATTCAACACATTAAAAGTCACTTATTGGTCTTGAACTCTCATGGTGAGTTAACTCTTTTGGACATCTATTAAAGTTCTTCCTGTTTCCAAGAATGGTCTTCCTAAGATAATGGGAATGTCTTTGTCAGCCTCAAAATCTAAGATGATAAAGTCTGCATGGAAAATAAACTTATCAACATGGACAAGGACATCCTCAATCTTACCCATTGGCCAGGCTATGGACTTGTCTGCTAACAAGAGTGAAACAGTGGTAGGTCTAGCCTCACCTATACCTAAAGTGTTGAAAACAGATAAAGGCATAAGGTTTATGCTGGCACCTAAGTCACATAGGGATTTTCCTACTTCTTTTCCTCCTATGGAACATGGGATTGTGAAAGTCCCAGGATCTTTCAGCTTCGGAGGGATTTTGCTAGACAACATAACACTGCACTCTTCTGTCAGAGCTACAGTCTCATACTCATTCAACTTTTTATTTTTGCTTAAAATGTCCTTTAAAAACTTTGCATAGTTTGGCATTTGTTCAATGGCTTCCACCAAAGGTATGTTGATATGCAATTGTTTGAAAACATCTAAAAACTTTTTGAATTGCAGCTCATCCCTTTGATTCCTTAATCTCTGGGGATAAGGAATATAGAGAGGAACCGGAGTAGGAGATGTAGTCTTTTGAGGAGTAGGTGTTGGGACAGTCGGTGAGGTTTTGTCCACCTTAGTGGATGGTGTAACTTTAACTGGTTCCACAGGTCTAGTTTCACAAGGAATTTTGGGACTGTCACCAGATTGTGACACATCCAAAACAGTGTGCTCATCTACTTTTTGAACTTCCTTGGGTTCATTTGGGAACAATGTTGGATAGTCTGATCTCTTTGGAATGGGGGGAGTTTCAATGGGCCCTACAGTGTTTTCGAACCTAGTGCTCACACTGGGTTGAGCGTAATCTAAGACTGTGTTTTTCTTTTCAGGTTCTGTTTTGTCTGTCTTTAGTTCTTTTTGATTATTTTCTAGTAAGTCCTGTCTACTTCTTAATGTCACTGCTTTCACATGTTCTTTTCCAATTCTCTGAGGTGTTTCTGTATCACTAGGGAGAGAACCTGAAGGACGTTTCCTAATTTCCAAAGCCATTTGACCCACCTGGGTCTCCAAATTTGTAATTGATGCCTGTGTCTGTGTCTTGTACCCCTGCTGCTTTTCTAGGTAATGCACGTGGGTTAGCCCATTGACCATTGTTGTTTAAAATTCTTTCAAGGATTTCATATCCTTCATTGTAGGTACAAGTTGTGAAAGCTCCGTGTGCAGTAGCATCGAGCATTTGTTTAGCAGTGGTATTTAAACCACTGTAAAACGTCTCTAGCTGTATGTAGTACGGAATGCCATGATTAGGGCATTTTCTCAATAGCTTCTTGTACCTATCCTATGCGTCAGGAACTGCTTCATCGTCCATTTGTCTAAAAGTGCAGATTTCATTTCTGGACTTAGCATTCCTTGTGGGTGGAAAATATTTTTTCAAAAACTTTTCTGTCATTTGGGTCCATGTAATTATAGAATCTGGTTTCAACGAGTTGTACCAAGACCTTGCTCTATCTCTTAATGAGTATGGAAAAAGTTTTAATTTTAGAGCATCGTCTTGCACACCACGTAGCTTAAAAGAATCTGTAATTTCCATGAAAGACCGAAGGTGAGAATGAGGATCTTCAGCTGGAAAACCAACGTACTGGCCGTTAGTTTGCAACATCTGAAACATTATCGGTTTTAATTCAAAATGGTGAGTTTGCAAAGTTGGTTTAAGAATTCCTGGATGTAACTAGGTTAAAACAGGAACAACGTAAGACATAATAGCACCATCTCTGGAATTTGTTAACCGAAAAATGTTTTGGTCCTCATCATCAGTATTTATTGGCGGTTCATTTGGATCATCATGACTATTTAAATCTTCGTGATTATTGAGATTTTCTCTATCTCGATTTCTTCGGTTATTATTATTTTCTCGATCATTTTGATGCCGATTTAGATTTACCTCAGGCATCGTTTCCTCATCCGTCATATATTCATGTTCAGACATTTTGAAAGAATTTAAGACTAAATTAGCCTTCTGGATTCTTCTTCGTTGTCTAAATGTCCGTTCAATATCGGGATCAAATTGGAAAAAATCTCCGTGAGGCAATCTTGGCATGCACTTTTTCGAAATTTTATAATTTTTCTTTTCAAAATAGGTGGTAGAAAAACTTGCTTTTATAAACCTTACTTAAAAAGAAAAACTTCTAACGTGCTTCCCCTGCAACGGTGCCAAAAACTTGTCCGCAACTTTTCGTGTTTACACATTTTTAAAATGCAAGAAAATAGATCTCGAGGCAAGTATACATCTTAATCTACTACCGTCTTGTAACAAGTAATAATGGTACAAAGTACCGAATATCGATCCCACAGGGAAGCGTGGAAAAGTTCTTCTCGAAAGTTGGGTTTGTAAAAGCGAGTCTCAGATGGCGAATTCGAAAACAATATTTTTGATTGGGGGGGGGTTGATTAACACTACTGAACGGTTAATTAAAAAGAAGCACACGATACAATGTTTTGTTGAGGCAAGATTAATAATTGGATAAAATGATGATATCGCATTCCTTTGTTATCTTAAAGTCGATATTTTATTTAACTTAAAATAAGCCGACATACAATAAACCAGTTGTCAATTGATTAATTGCAGTCCACCATAAAATATAACTTTAATTTAAATAACTTCGGACAATCATGCGATACGATACACCGTTTTAACTTTTGATCAGCCTCGGTCCCAACTTAACTGCGTACAGATTATAAATATAACAGAAACGGAAATGTAAATGTAAATTTTAACTAAAGGAGACGGTTGATGTTTTCAAACACTCAACGATAGAAACCGTAGGAGTGTTGTGCCAACAACGTGTCTTTGGACATAAAATATTATATTTAACTAAAGGAGACGGTTGGCGTTTTCAAACACTCAACGATAGAAATCGTAGGAGTGTTGTGCCAACAACGTGTCCTTAGACAGGAAATATAAGACTGAAAATAAATGACGTGAATTAAATTGCAGAAATTAAAAGACAGAAAGTAAAAGACGGAAAATTAAAGTACATAAATTAAATTACAGGAATTAAAGTGCGTGAATTAAAGTGCGTTAAAATAAATAATGTAAAGGAAAACTAATCAATACACACTTGAGTTTTATAAAATTGGAAACATAAACGGATTTAATAAACTACAACAAACAGTGAACCAACAAAAGTTGGGAATCCGAAATTATTTTCCGGACTTCCGGTTTGTAATAGAACTAAAGCCGCAATGAGACCAAAATAAAAACCAAATTGTATTAAACCAACAAGATTCGTGATACGAGAATAACAAGTAACGATGGCGAAATACCGGGATTTAAATTGAAAAGAAACATATATTACTAAAAACCAGTTTGATTCGTGAGTCAAAGCTTCCAACCGTTAGCTAATGGTTCCTCTCTTCAAACCCAATAGAAGACAATGATCCCAAAAACTTCTAAATATGGTGATGTTAGAATATGTCTAGATTCAATGAATCTAGACTTTACAAAAAAAAAAAGAGAAACAGAGAGAGAGAGAGAAGGAGAGAGAGACGTGAGAATGAAAGCAAGGAGAGAAAAAAATGTGTAGGTAAAAAATGTTGTTGTGTTATGAATGGGATGGGATTGCATTTACAAGAACCAAGCACCCCTATTTATAGTAAAAACCAAACTTGGGGCCCAAGTGTTAGTCATGGGGGCCCAAAATATCAACTAGTGTAAGCCCAAAAATTGTAGTTTTTAATAAGCCTACACATTAAGTCCATAAAATCGGCCCAACAACTTCAAAAGCCCGGTTCAAAATCTCGGTTTTTAGCCCAAAAGAAAACGCTTCATCTTGACGGCTCGTTGCGTTGGTTCAAAAAGGAAAAGTCTTTTGTCGTTTCCGCGTCACCACTTGATGTCGACTTCTCACGACCTTCGCATCGATCTTAGAATAAAAACAGAAAATAAAAATAAGATATTTTTGAAATTTTTCTAAAATTAACCACTTAAAAACGACTAAATATGAAACATTTATTTCACACGAAAAACACTAAAAAGAAGCAAAAAGAACTCAATAAGGAAATAAAAATTGCTCAAAATTATTAAAAGTGTAACACTCTAAATTTTTGCGGAAAATAAAATTCGAAAATTCGGCAATATAACGATTGGAAATAGAATAATTCCATCACCCTAAAATAGGGGATATTTTAAACCTGTGAAAATAGGGTAAATCATTTCGAAACCCAAGAGTATCATCCCAAACGGGGTGTAGTGTGTGATAATTACAACCCAATAAATGAAGCATACGACGACAACCTACTAATCTACAATAAGAAACCAGATTATGGTCGGGTGTCGCTTTACTTCCAAAATGTGTATCTTCAAAATAATCTTTATGTTGGTCACTACGTATCTTCCATAAAGACCACTCACGACACCAAGGTCGTTCTCTCAATCCCGATGTGCCCCACCGCTAGGATAGCCTGTCAAACATGACAATAAGAACAAGCGTTAGGCTAAAGCCTAGTGAGGATAAATCAAACAAGGATTAAATAACTAAACCCATTCGAAGTCTCGCGAAGTATGTAGCCATGAGCTAAAATCAACAAACCAAATAAACCATTAGTGATTAGATACGATACAAATAACACCAATCACGTATTGAGCTCAACTCCTCTAAGTCTATTGCTCGAAAACATCAAGTCAACCCCTCTAGGTCTATTCTTGAGAGTTCCAAAACGGGGAACTTTAGCACAAGGGAATTACACCTTACTGCCCATGAGACGCTGCCCGACCGTATAGGTCCACAGCTTACTTATCATGGTGACCCGATGCCTATTCCGTAATAAGTGGTAATCCCAATGCCTAAAGCGGGGACATAGGGACACCGTGCCTATGGATCCATTGCACTAAAACTAAATACCAACATCTAGCATGTACAATGTTCATATAAAACACATGTATATAAAATCATGTACAAAGGATTACCGACATATAAAACTTAGCACATATTACCCAATGAGTTTTAAATAATAACAGCCCATCCTTATGACATAATATTACGTTCTACATATAAACACAAAATTAGAGTTATTTCACCCAATACTTGTTTTTCTCCAAAAGAACCCAACACTTTCCTTGGATGCACCAACACTCAAGAAATCCAAAGATGTTTATCAAAGGAGTGAATAACAAAGTAACCTCTCTTTTAAACTTGAAATACCCTTCTCACCTTTTGCACTTGAGTTAGTAAAACCCTAATATTTCCAAAATCCACATTTAGGTCTTAAAAACATGAAAGATCAAAATGCAAGAGATATACTGTTGGTCCCGAAGGTGCTTAACAAGTTTGTAGAAGGGGGGGGGGGTTGAATACAAATACAGAAATTAAAGTTTAATAAATTGTTTATTGATAAATCAAACTACAATTTACAAGTTTGTTGCGGAATAAGATTAAGACAGACTCAATCTAAACAAACTTAAGAAACACTAAGATGGTTGCACAAGAAATTCAGAGAATGGGGGATTTTTAGAGAGATAGAAATCAAGGGTTTCTATTTTGGAGTTCAAGGATTGAGCACACCTTCAGATGAAGGAGTGAGCTTCCTATTTATACCCTATGCATTAAATGCATGGCAGGGTACTTTACACGTGGCATTCATAGATTGGCTTTGGTAGTCTCACTTTTGGAGACATGCTTTTGGCCACTTTATGAACAGTGTAGTTGACAGAGTTGGTGTACGATCTGTGGCAGAGACTTGTCCGTTCTGACACATCGTACTGGTTGTGCAAGGTAAGACAAAAGAAAACTTGAGGCATAAGCTTTGTGATCGTTGATCGCTGAGTATCTCTTCTTCCAGAGATAAAGAAGTTCAGCTATCGCTGAAGCTTTTCCTCAGGCTTCTTCGCGTAAGTAGATTTGTCTGGTCTTCGCTGATATCCGCATCAGGTCACTAGTAGACTTATCTATTGTTCAGTGGCTTCGTCTTCGATTCAGCTATGAACTATGTTGACGCGAGACTTGTCTTCAGGGATTACGTTAACTGTGTTACATAGGAAACTATCAGTGACAACTGAACAGACTCAGTTTGATCGCTGAAAGTGAAACACTAATACATATTAAATGTTTACAGAAAGGTCATCAGCGATAACTGAACAGACTCAGTCTGATCGCTGATGATGAAACACTAATACATATAATAACGTAATTTTCACTAAGTATAAAAGAGGGTCGTTATCAAATCACTGAGAGAGTTTAGATCAACAATCTCCCCCTATTTGATAATGACAAAGTAACAAAAGAAAATTACTTTATGATTCAAAATATAGGAATAAAAAGGACTCATAGAATGCATGTCCCAATTACTATTTTGAGGGATCTTTTACAGTACTGATAGAGTTAAGTACATCACTGCAATTTTCATTTAATTCAGGGATAGAATTACAAGATATGAAAATCATAAGTACAAGTGACTAACTAACTACTGTAAGTATAACTAACAGATTACAGATAAGGAAACTAATCTATCAGCTATAAGAAGATTTGGGAGGATTGATCATATACTCAGGTATTTCTTCTCCTTTCTGTCTTCGTTCCAAAGATTCTTGACTGATAATTTCTTTAATTTTTTCAGCAGCAGGGAAGAAGTCACACCATAAGCATAAGAGATCCTTGAGATGATTCAGAGGACAGATAGGAATCTCAGAGATTCTTTGAAATCTGAGTTCCTCATCATCATCTCTGAAGAATATTCCATAAGGCTTGTCGATTACTTGACCAGCTTGGAAGGGACCACCAGGAGGCAGAGATAAGTCCAGAACTGAAAGATCAGGAGGAGGACCAAACAGTGCATCTCTTGAAAATTTGATAGAAGTTTCATTCCTGATGATGGCGACATCTTCAGAGGAGGAGGACCCAATTTTTCTCTTGAGTTTCAAAGATTTGGGAGGAAGAGGAGATGGCAGCTTTAGTACAGAAACGACTCTATTTATGAGGGCTTCAAGGAGTCCTTCAACGTAGCCTCTGTATGTAGATTTGGATTTCTTCAGCGCATCCCAGAACTCTAACCATTCCGTAAATCCGAAGCTTTCAAGTTTTGATACGTACATTGCTTTTTGGGTTCCATCCTCTCTGGTAATCTCCATGGTCACTGAGAGTTGATCTTTCTTCTTGCGACCAGAGATAGTCACGGCTGATATTGGAAGAAGATCAGAACGATAATCCATCTTTTGTTTGCACCATTCGATAGACTTATCGTTGATCTCTTGTTCTTTGAAGCGTTCCTCTTCAATTTCTTTCAGTAGTGCAGCTTGAACTTCCACAGGTTTGCTTTTCAGCTTTTTGTCCTTGACTTGAGAAGATTGAATCTTTAAAGCGAGTTGGGCATCTCGTTTGCATTCAGCGATCAGCTTCTCAGCTTTGGCAGATTCTTCTCTTTCAGCTTCAGTAAGGAAGTCGAGCTCTGTGGATATTTGAAGAGGGATTTTCAGCCGTTGACTTTCTAGTTGAGCGATCATTTCAACTCTTTTCTTCAGCACTTCCTCTGACCAATGAGATGGTCGAGAGGGCCTTCCTGGATGGACCAGGGAATCTTCTTCTTCTTCATCAATCTCAGCGATAGAGATTGGGATTATTTCTTCAGCGATAGCCGCTGGTATTATTTGTAGTTCAGAACCCTTAAGCAGGGGTGAGAACTGTCTGGTTAGAAAAAGAAGGAAAGAAGGGATAAGTGTATTTTTAGAACGAGAGAGATAAAGGCTAGAAAGACATAGGGGTTTGGAAAGAGTAGAAAAGTGGTACAATTGAAAGACATACCTGAGAAGGATGCTCCCCCTCAGATTGTGATCCAGTCCTCAAGCATTCTTCAGCGATTGGTTGCTTGTCTTTGCTTTGCGAAGGAACACTTGAAGATGTATCACCTCTCACCCCTGTTTTGACAACCTCTTGCGAAGTTGTCCCTGATACGACGTTCGGCTTAGAGAACCACATAGCTTGGTCTTCATCGTCGTCGTCGTCATCGGAGGGCTGATCCTTTTCTTGATCATCAAGATCTAGATCATCTTCCTCTTCATCGTCTTCTTCCTCATCCTCTTCAAAGAGAATGGAGTGAATCGATGAGGATTCTTTTGCCTTCTCCCCCTCAGATTGAGAGGGAGGTTCCTTTGGAGTCTCAGCATCCCCAGCAGCAGCGATAGAAGTTTCTTCAGCTTTCTCCCCCACTTTGTCATTATCAGCGGTAGGGGATTGTTCAGCTGCTGGAGTAGCTGTTGAAGCTTTTAGCACTTGAACGTCAGCCTCCAGACGCTTAACTCGGTCTTCAACCGCAGGTATGTCGCATGTGGCATCATGAATGAATTCCACAGCGATGTTGAGGTTGGTACGATCATCTTCAGTGAAGGAGGGAGGCAGCGCTGGAGCTGGTTCATTCACTTTTTGGAGAACTTGCTGAAGAAGGGATGTGCAGAGGTCAACCTTGGAAGAGAGACCCTGAACGTCAGCTGTAAGAGACTCAAATCGTCCTTGAAAAAGTCGAGAGGACTCTCTGAGTTGGACGACTTGTTCTTCGAGAGCTGAAAGTTGAGAGTTCTCAGCTTTGGATGAGCAAGTGGCGGTCAACTTCTTCAGCTCCTCACCAGCCTGATTGACGGCGTTGGTGGTTTCATTGATGGTGTTGGTGAGAGCATCCACCTTTTCTCCTAGACTGTTGACATGCGTGTCAACAGTCGCCAAGCTAGGACCTGAAAATAATGTTAGTTCAGATATGGGCTTATTTGGAGAGGGGGGGAGAGAAGTGTTTAGGATTATAGGTGTACCTGACGTATCAAACATTTTGTAGAACTGCATAGATTCCTCAAAAGTTTGATGCTCAGGTTCTATAGGGAAAGAAGAGGTGGCAGGTTCAGAGACCAAATGAGGAGAGAAGGGAAGAGTTTTGGGGATAGAAGTAGGGATGGGGTTAATCTCAGGGAATGAGATAGTAGGTGGGGTTACTGATGATGTGACAGCGAGTGAGATCGCTGACACGGCAGTATGAGTGACTGCTGAAGTTGTGGAGGAAAGACCCACAAAAGCATCTAAGGTAGCTTGTTGAGAAGCTCCCTCAGGTATAGTACTAGAAGGTGTACTTTCCTTAGTCTTTTTGGCCTTTTTGGAAGGACCAATTGGACTAGCTGATGGTCTTTTAGAAGCAGTGGTAGCGACAGGGATAGCAGACGAAGGAACCGTCTGCGTGGTCGCTGAAAATGAAGAAGAATGGAGAGAGAGACGAGAGCGAAGGAGAGAGATACTTACCTCGTCTGCAAGTGGCTTGACCTCCAGTGATCGTTGACCAACCCTGGCAAAGGTGCCATCATCTTTGGTAGGATAGGTGTTGGGATAGAGGAACTTGATGTACGTACATATGAAACGTACGTACGAGATCTTGGGATCTCGTTCAGGCTTCTCTAATCTTGACCTCAGATCTTCAAAGATGGCTGTGGCGTAGTCAAAGTTTTGACCAGCGATAACGGAGTATGCCATCTGCAGTTGTGTTTTGCTGGCTTGATCCAGCGAACCACTCTTCCCACTCATGCACTGAATTATGTGCGAGAAGATAAAGTTCAGTTGTGATGGCATCTGAGCTTTAAGAATCTTGGTGAGCTTCTTGTTAGGAATGGAGGATCTTGGTTTGTTTTCCCAACAATAGCCCATTGCGTCCAGGAAGAATATCAGCTCATCATCAGTGGGGAGTGCGTCGAATCCACTCTTTGGTTTGTCAGGGAATCGTAGAGATTTCCTGAGGCTAAGAGCGGTCATGCTCCCTGGCCCTAATTCCGTGCTGAACGAGATAGCAGGGACTCGTTCGCCTTTCCTGTTTGTAAGTTCAGTAGCATCAGCAGTGAACCAGAACTGCTGAAGTAGAGTCTTAGAGGGCTTAGGATCCACAGTGATCGCGTAAGCTATGCATGACTGCTTGAGGAATTCAGCAGCTTCCACCAGATGTGGGTATTTGTCAGCTTTGAAGTCGAGTCTGGCCAAATGATTACATTTAGTAATCTCAACTTCAGTGAGAGCGAATCGTACATGCTTGGAAGCAACGATTGAAGACTGTGTCATTTCTGTTATGGAAAGAGGCATAATAGAAGAAATGATTTAGATTAAAAATAATATGATTACCAGTTTCCATAGATGAAGGGAAACTGGAAAATTATCAAGTTATTTTTAAGAGAAAAAAAATAGTGTTCTGGGTAGAAAGAAGGAAGAACACTTTAAAACCAAAAGGTTTTTATTTAAAAACATAAAATCAGAAAGAATGATCTTTAGTTTTAAAAAACGTTTTATAAAATCCATAGAAAGCGAGTAGGATTTTAAAAGAATAAAAAGCATATGAACAAAGCATATAAACATGAAATAGACCTGTGTATCTTGAAGAAAAAGAGTTGCAGATTCAATATTCTGGGTTTACTTGCTTGAGTGTTCTTGAGAGAATGTTTCTTGCGTAAACCGTATAAAGGAGAGAAGAATTCCTTTTATACGAAGAGAGAGAAGAGAGATAAGAGAGAGAATGAAGCGGGAAAAGAAATCATCATGACATTGACACGTTCCACGAAGTTGATTGGATAGAAGGGCAACGGACGAACGTGTCAGAAAAGGCATGTCGTGGATTGTCGGTTCAAATGACGTCATAGAGGAGAGAGACTGTTCATTTGTCCGTTCAAATGATCACTGAGGAAAAGTCAGTGATAGATTTTCCTTTTTTTTTTTTTTTAAAAGTATCCCTGATTGTAAAGATAGGGATAGATTTTCCTTTTAAAAGATCACTGATTGGAAATATCAGTGATTAATGTATTTTTCAAAAAAAAAAAGCTTTTAATCATTTGAAGAAAGTTCAGTGATTAAAGTTTATATTTTGAAGAAAAACATCTTTGAGGGAGAGAGAACATACCTGAGAGTCAGAATGTTTATCAGAGAGAATGATGAGGGGAACTTTCGATTACTGACACAATACATGAACGCTGAAGAATTATTCTTCGAGGTTCAGCATTCCAAGCTCACTGATGAGAAAGTTGAACCTTGTCTCATCAAGAGGTTTGGTGAAAATATCAGCAAGCTGAAAGTCAGTAGGGATAAAGTGAAGTTCAATATCACCATTCATCACATGATCTCTGATAAAGTGATATCTGATCTCTATGTGTTTTGTCTTTGAATGTAGCACTGGATTATTTGCTATAGCGATAGCACTAGTGCTGTCGCAATAGATAGGAATCTTTGACAGCTGAAGGTCATAATCTAATAGTTGATTTCTCATCCATAGGATTTGTGAACAACAGCTTCCAGCGGCTACGTATTCAGCTTCAGCTGTGGAAGTGGACACAGAATTTTGCTTCTTGCTTGTCCAGCTTACTAGCTTTCCTCCCAAGAGTTGACATCCACCAGTGGTACTTTTTCTGTCAAGTTTACAGCCTGCAAAATCACTATCAGAATAACCAGTTAGATCGAACCCTGAGTCTTTTGGATACCAAAGACCGAGGTTAGGAGTTCCTTTCAGATATCTGAAAATTCGCTTTACAGCGATCAGATGGGATTCCTTGGGTTCAGATTGATAGCGTGCACATAAACAAGTAGAGTACATGATGTCAGGTCGGCTTGCTGTAAGATACAACAATGAGCCTATCATTCCTCTATAGGCAGTGACATTAACAGGTTTTCCAGATGGATCCTTGTTAAGTGTCAGTGGTGGTGCCATAGGAGTTTTCATCGCTGAAGTTTGAGTTAAATCAAACTTCTTCAGCATGTCTTTAACATACTTACCTTGGCAGATAAAAGTACCTTTGTCAGATTGTTTAATCTGAAGACCAAGAAAATATGTCAGCTCACCCATCATACTCATTTTATATTCTTTCTTCATTCTTTCAGCGAAGCGAGTACATAGAGATGGGTTAGTAGAACCAAATATTATGTCATCGACATATATTTGTACAAGAATTATATGACCTTTTATCTTCCTGAAAAATAACGTATTATCAATCTTGCCACGTTCAAAATTTTCAGAGATAAGAAAAGATGAGAGAGTGTCATACCAAGCACGAGGGGCTTGTTTTAGACCATAGAGAGCCTTATCCAATTTATAAACATAATTTGGATGCTTAGGGTCATAGAACCCTGGTGGTTGTTCTACATAAACTTCTTCATTCAGTTTTCCATTCAGAAAAGCTGATTTTACGTCCATTTGATAAACGATGAAGTCTTTATAGACTGCATAAGCTAAGAATAGTCGAATTGCTTCGATCCTGGCCACAGGGGCAAAGGTTTCATCATAGTCTATGCCTTCCTCTTGTCTGTATCCCTGAGCAACAAGTCGAGCCTTGTTGCGGGTTACAATTCCATGTTCATCTAACTTGTTTCTAAACACCCATTTGGTGCCTATTACAGTTTTATCAGATGGTCTAGGAACGAGATTCCAAACTTTGTTTCGAGAGAATTCAGTCAGCTCTTCTTGCATAGCGCTGACCCAGTTTGGATCTCTGAGGGCATCATCAGTCTTCTTTGGTTCAATTAAGGAGAGAAAGTTTACAAAGAGACAGATATTACCTGAGCTTCGTCGTGTCTGAATACCTGCATCTGGATTACCAAGAATTTGATCTATGGGGTGATCTCTGGTCCATCGCTGAGCAGGAGCAAGATTGCTTATTTCAGCGATAGGATCAACAATAGGAGCAGTCGCTGATGAAGATGCTTGAGGTTCATCAGCTAGTAATTGTTGAACATTAGATACACCAATGCTTTCAGAAGGGTTTTCAGACGTAGATGGATTTGATGGTAGAAGTGTGTTTAGAGGTTCAGCTGAAATCCATGAGTTGGATTCAGCGGTGGGAGGTATGATACTTGGTTCTTCATCAGCAGCTGGAGTTTCAGTGTGCTGTTGGTTTGAGAAGAAAGGTTCAGTTTCTCTATAGTGAGAGATCATCCAAGTATTCAGTTCTTCATTGTCAGCGATTGGTTTAGAGTTCGCTGAGCGCGTTTCATCAAACGTGACATGAATGGTTTCTTCTACGGTTTGTCTTCTTTTGTTGAAAACTCTGTAGGCTTTTGAGATGGAGGAATATCCTAAAAATATTCCATCATCGGCTTTTGGGTCGAACTTTCCAAGTTGATCTTTGTTGTTTAAGATAAAGCACTGACAACCAAAGATATGAAGAAAACTGATAGAAGGCTTTCTTCCAAGAAAGAGTTCATAAGCTGTCTTCCCAAATCGCTTTATTATCAGCGATCTGTTTTGAGTAAAACATGCAGTGTTTACAGCTTCTGCCCAAAATTGAGTAGGGAGGTGAGAATCGCTGAGCATTGATCTAGCAGCTTCTATGATCGTTCTGTTTCTTCTTTCAGCGACTCCATTTTGCTGAGGTGTTCTTACTGAAGAGAAGTTGTGAGAGATTCCCTTGTTCTCAAAGAAATTGTTCAGGGAACTATTTTTGAATTCAGTTCCATGATCACTCCTTATTGAACGAACAGTAAGATTATTCAGCACTTCCATCTTTTTGACAAAAGATATTAGTTCTTCTGGAGTATCATTCTTGCAGCGAAGAAAAATAACCCAGGTGTAGCGAGAATATTCATCTACAATGACAAGCGTATATTTCTTTCCAGCTATTGATTGGATATTGACAGGGCCAAATAGATCCATATGCAAGAGCTGAAGAGGACTTGTTACTGAGGAAACTTGTTTCGACTTGAAACTAGCTCTTGTTTGTTTTCCTTTTTCACATGCTGAGCAGAGAGATTCTTTAGCATATGAGTGCTGAGGAAGACCAGAAACCAGTTCCTTAGATGAGAGAGAATTCAGGGTTTTGAAGTTTAGATGAGAGAGCCTTTTATGCCATAGCCAGTTGACATCAGAAGAGGCCTTAGAGAGAAAACATAAGTTATCAGTGATAGTAGAGTCCATATCTATTACATAGACATTTTCTCTTCTATAACCACTGAGAGCAAGTTTTCCTTTTTCATCTACCACTGAACATGCTTTCTTAGAAAAGCGAACTTCGTAGTCTTTGTCACATAGCTGACTGATGCTTAGAAGATTGTGCTTCAGTCCATCTACATAAGCGACTCTTCGAAAGGTAGTTGTCCCATTGCTGAGGACACCAAACCCTCGGGTAAATCCTTTTCCATTTCCACCAAAGGTCACAGAGGGACCTTTCTCTTCCTTGTATTCAGTGAGCAGGTCTCTTTGTCCAGTCATATGACGAGAACATCCGCTATCGAGATACCAGATGCCCTTTGATCCCTGCATACATAAGGAAGATTAAGCTTTGTTTGGTACCCACTTTTCAATGGGTCCTTCAGAGTTAGTGGATAAGGAAGATTCAGCAGTCTTCACCGCTGATGAAGATTCAGCTTCAGTGGTAATCTTCACTTTGGTTAATTTCTTAACCTTAGTGGTATTTTTCTTCACTTTGGCTGTTTTATCAGCTTCGGTGGTATTTGGACACTTGCTCGCAATATGGTCAGTGAATCCACAGTGATAACATTTTCTATATCTGATGGTGGATTTATAGCCAGAAGGTTTTGAAAACTTAAGATGAGCAGGTCCAGCTCCAAGAATACCTTTAGCACGAGATCTGGGAGGAATTTTTATTTCTTCAGATTTCACGGGCTTTAGATCAACCTTCAGCTTTGGAGGACAGATATCAAAGATTTCTGTCACTGAGCTAAAAGGTTTATCCACTGAAGGTTTGGAAGGAACTTTCAGTTTGGTTTTCTTGGAAGCCTTCTGAGGAGGGAGAATAGACTTTCCTTTATCTGCAGGCTTAGATCTTGCAGATATCTCCTCAGGGATGGGATTAGAAGAAGAACAGGGATAGAATTGATTATAAGAAGTGTCAAAGAAAGATGTGACAAAAGTTCCAAACTTAAGCGAGGAACTTTCTTCTTTAGGATCATCCTGTGGTGACCAAAAACCAAGACCAGTTTTATCACTTTCAGGAGTTTGAGCATTTATTATCTCAGAGATCTTTGTTGATGATTTGCACCATTTTTCAACATGAGCCTTTTCTGCTTTTAGAGCAGCGATGGCTTGTTCGCGTTCAATGCTGATGATTTCATTTATAATGACTTGATCTTTTAGCTTTTCTTCTAAAAGATTTAGTTCACTGATCTTTTCACGACATTTCTCTAGCTCTTGTGTTAAATAAACATTTTTATTTTCAGCTTGAGTTTTGTCGTTTAAAGCATTATAAAGGTCAATCGTCAGCACATCAACAGCGCGACTTCTCTCAGCTTCAGGCAGAGAGGGATTTGTAGAGATGGATACCTGAGATGATATGTAGCTCATAGAAGGTTCAGATGGTTCTTCTACTTCTTCTTTAATCTCAGCCATGAGGCAAAGATTAGCGACTTCTTCTTCATCAGAAGATGATTCTTCTGATTCAGCCCAGTCATGTTCTTCAGCGATGAGACCTTTACCTTTTTGCTGATAGCTTTTCAGCTTTTGATATTTGTTTTTCAGCTTATGGTATTTGTCATCACTGGATCTTCTTGAGGTAGAAGGTTTGAAGACCTTTTTAGACCTGCACTCACTAGCAAAATGTCCAATTTTTTCGCAGTTATAGCAAGTGGCTGTAGCCTTATCAACCGGAGTTGATTTTGGCTTTTCAGTAAGAGAGAGAGGTTTACTTCTTCGGAAGTTACTCTTTCTTGCAAATCTCTTAAAAGAGTTTGTCAAGAGTGCTAAGGACTCATTAAACTCTGAAAGATCAGGGTCTGATAAATCCTCAGATTCAGAATCTAACTCAGTGATGGTGAGAGTAGATCGCTGAGATGGAATTATCTCTGATGAGACTAAAGCAACAGCAGTGCTTTTGGAGTCTTTAGAATCTTTTACAAGATTCTTCTTCAGGAGATTAGATTGCTCATAGTTGAGCAATATTCCATACAGAGTGCTTAGAGAGAGAGTATGTAAGTCCTTTGTCAGCTTAAGACATATTGAATAACTGTCCCAGCTTTCAGGAAGACTTTCCAAGAATTTTGTTAGGACCTCAGAATTAGAATAGGTCCTTCCAACAGTTCTTAGGTCAATGATCAGGCAGTTAAACCGCTGATGAATGTCAGAAAGAGATTCATTCTTACCAGCGATAAAACTTTCATACTGTCTTACCAAGTTAATCTTTCGGGTCTCTTGGATTTCAGTGGTGCCCTCATATTGAACACATATGGTTTCCCACATTTCTTTAGAAGTTTTTAGATGCATGATGGAATGGAAAACTTCATCAGGCAGAGCCATTGATATAATGGTCTTTGCTCTTGCATCTATGCCTACCTTCTTTTTATCTTCATCACTCCACTGTCTTATTTCCTTAACGACATATCGTTCAGGGACAGCTTCAGTGGTGGCAGTAGCAGGAACAGCAGCTATAATTCTAACAGGTTCATAGGGTCCATTTTCTATATATTCAGGTATAGTAGGATCCGCACCTTCAAGAAATAGCATCATTCGATTTTTCCATAGAGAAAAGTTATCTCTGCTAAATCGAGGAGGTTTAGAAAGTGAACCATTATCATAGTAGTTTGTGTTTGTGTTTAGTGCCATTTTAGAATAGCAAGGAAGAGTATACAGCAAGATCTTGTTTATTAGATTAAACAAACTGCTCTGATACCACTTGTTGGTCCCGAAGGTGCTTAACAAGTTTGTAGAAGGGGGGGGGGGTTGAATACAAACACAGAAATTAAAGTTTAATAAATTGTTTATTGATAAATCAAACTACAATTTACAAGTTTGTTGCGGAATAAGATTAAGACAGACTCAATCTAAACAAACTTAAGAAACACTAAGATGGTTGCACAAGAAATTCAGAGAATGGGGGATTTTTAGAGAGATAGAAATCAAGGGTTTCTATTTTGGAGTTCAAGGATTGAGCACACCTTCAGATGAAGGAGTGAGCTTCCTATTTATACCCTATGCATTAAATGCATGGCAGGGTACTTTACACGTGGCATTCATAGATTGGCTTTGGTAGTCTCACTTTTGGAGACATGCTTTTGGCCACTTTATGAACAGTGTAGTTGACAGAGTTGGTGTACGATCTGTGGCAGAGACTTGTCCGTTCTGACACATCGTACTGGTTGTGCAAGGTAAGACAAAAGAAAACTTGAGGCATAAGCTTTGTGATCGTTGATCGCTGAGTATCTCTTCTTCCAGAGATAAAGAAGTTCAGCTATCGCTGAAGCTTTTCCTCAGGCTTCTTCGCGTAAGTAGATTTGTCTGGTCTTCGCTGATATCCGCATCAGGTCACTAGTAGACTTATCTATTGTTCAGTGGCTTCGTCTTCGATTCAGCTATGAACTATGTTGACGCGAGACTTGTCTTCAGGGATTACGTTAACTGTGTTACATAGGAAACTATCAGTGACAACTGAACAGACTCAGTTTGATCGCTGAAAGTGAAACACTAATACATATTAAATGTTTACAGAAAGGTCATCAGCGATAACTGAACAGACTCAGTCTGATCGCTGATGATGAAACACTAATACATATAATAACGTAATTTTCACTAAGTATAAAAGAGGGTCGTTATCAAATCACTGAGAGAGTTTAGATCAACATATACACTTATATTAAAGTTAGGAGAAGAGAAAGGAACTCACCTTGCAAGGGTTATTCAAAACCCTAGATGTAGGTATTCTAGAGGAAGGAAGAAGACCCCTTGAACTTGAAGCACCAAGCCCTAAATCACAACTACCACCTAGAATCAAAACCGAAAACCATAAATGAACATCCTATCCAAGAAGCATTCAATGAGAGGAGGTGAAAACCCTACCTTTTGCTCTCCAAAAACGTCCACAAGGAGCTCCCAACAAAACCAAATGAGTTAAAAATGGGTTGGTGAGCATTTAAGCGCCTGGAGCCCGTCGGCGGCCTTGCCCCGCGACTATGACACTGTCATAGTCGCTTGGTCACAATCGCCCGCGACCAAGGAGTCTCGGTACCATCCTGGCGACAATGCCACGCGACATTGACATATGTCATAGTCGCTGGTCATAGTCGCCGTCCTCGCCCCACCCACGGTACGTCCCTCGCGACTTTGCCCCGCGATAATAACCTTTGTCACAGTCGCGGGCATTGTCGCCCAGATTTGCCAAAGTCCGTTTTTCGTCCCAAAACAAACCTATAAACTCATGCCGCTTTCGCTAGGTTCGATAACAATATTTAAGATCAAATTAGCGACGTACCGGAATTGCGGGTGTTACAATCCTCCCCAACTTGGAAAATATTTCGTCCTCGAAATCTCGACTAGGTGAAGAGGTGAGGGTATCTCCGCTTCATGTCCTCCTCCACCTCCCAAGTCACGTTAGCACCCCGATGGTGCTTCCATTGAACTTTCACCATTGTGACTTCCTTGTGACGAAGCTTCTTCGTCTTCCTTTCCAAAATCGCCTCGGGTTCCTCAACACACCGATTTCCTTCATCAACTCTGATTTCGGAGAGTGGGATAACACTCTCCTCTTCCGCTAGACACTTACGAAGATAGCACACGTGAAATGTGCTATGGATCCCATCCATTTCCGGAGGAAGTTCCAATTGATAAGCCTGAAGCCCTACCCGCTTAAGCACTTTGAAAGGTCCAAGGAAACGGGGACTTAACTTTCCACGCTTCCCAAAACGAATGATCCCTTTCCAAGGGGATACCTTTAGCATGACGCGGTCACCCACTTGGAACTCTATTGGTCGCCTCTTTTTATCGGCATAGCTTTTCTGCCGATCCTGAGCCGCCTTTAAGCGTTCACGTATACCCTTCACTTTATCCGCCGTCTCGTGGACAATCTCGGGTCCAGAAAATTGTTTCTCTCCCGCCTCGAGCCAACATACGGGAGTTCGGCACTTGCGACCGTATAAAGCTTCAAACGGTGCCATTCCTATACTTGAGTGGTGCTATTATTATAAGCGAATTCTACCAATGGTAGATGTGAATCCCAACTAGCTCCAAAATCAATTACGCAAGACCTCAACATATCCTCTAGAGTTTGGATTGTCCGCTCGCTTTGACCGTCGGTCTGAGGATGATAGGCCGTGCTTAACTTCACACGCGTTCCCAATTCCTTTTGCAACCCATCCCAAAAGTGAGACGTGAACCGACTGTCGCGATCCGAGACAATAGATAGCGGTACACCATGTCGAGATATCACTTCGTCGATGTACAACTTTGCCAATTTGTCCATAGGTAAAGTCTCCCGCATGGCCAAGAAATGAGCGCTCTTGGTCAGACGGTCTACTATTACCCAAATAGTGTCATGACCTCGCAAGGTCTTTGGCAATTTCGTCACAAAGTCCATTGTGATGTGCTCCCACTTCCATTCCGGAATTTCCAAAGATTGTAAACTCCCATACGGTCGCTGGTGTTCGGCCTTTACTTGTAAACAAGTCACGCATCGCTCCACATAGCGCGCCACATCAAGCTTCATGACTGGCCACCAATAATGCAATTTTAAGCCTCGGTACATCATCGTGCTTCCCGGATGGATATAATACTTTGACTTATGGGCATCCTCGAGGAGAAGCTCACGATTTTCGCCGATCTTCGGCACCCAAATCCGACCATTGAAGAGTTTCACCCCTCGGCTATCCTCGGTTAGAAGTAGGTGTTGCTTCACCATAACTTCTCCCTTGAGTTTTTCCACAAGCAAGGCTTTGGCTTGTGACGCTTTAATCCGGTCGATGAGTGTTGAGGCTAACTCAAATCGTGCAAAAACAGCCTTAGAACTCTCCCCATAGTCTTTTCGACTAAGGGCATCGGCGACAACGTTTGCTTTCTCGGGGTGGTAGAGTAGTTCACAATCGTAATCTTTCAATAGCTCCAACCACCGTCGTTGCCTCATATTTAGTTCCTTTTGGTCGAAGATGTGTCGTAAACTCTTGTGGTCCGTGTAAAGAGTACACTTCGTACCGTAAATGTAGTGCCACCATAATTTAAATGCAAACACCACCGCGGCTAACTCCAAATCATGGGTTGGGTAGTTGACTTCATGGACTTTAAGCTGCCTTGACGCATAAGCAATCACCTTCCCCCTTTGCATAAGAACACAACCCAAACCCATCTTCGACGCATCTCTATACACCACAAAATCCTCCATTCCATCGGGTAAGGATAAGACTAGATCTTCGCAAAGTTTCCTTTGTAGAGTTCGAAACGCCTTTTCTTGACTCTGACCCCAAACAAACTTAACATTCTTTCGTGTTAGAGCCGTCAACGATGAAGCTATCTTTGAAAAGTCTTGAATGAATCTTCGGTAGTATCCGGCCAATCCTAGAAAGCTTCGAATTTCAGAGGGACTCTTGGGAGGTTCCCAATTCATCATCGCCTCGATCTTTGCGGGGTCCACTTTCACTCCATCCTTTGTGACTACATGGCCCAAAAACTGCACTTCTCGAAGCCAAAAGTCGCACTTTGAAAACTTTGCATAAAACTTCTCCCGATTCAACACTTCCAAAACCTCTCGGAGGTGACACTCATGATCTGCTTCATCCTTGGAGTACACGAGGATGTCGTCGATGAACACAATTACCGACTTGTCAAGAAACGGTCTGCACACTCGGTTCATCAAGTCCATAAATATCGTCGGTGCGTTAGTTAGGCCGAATGGAATTACTAGAAATTCGTAATGACCGTATCGCGTCCTAAACGCCGTCTTTGGAATGTCGTCCTTCGCCACCTTCACTTGATGATAACCTGATCGTAGATCGATTTTGAAGAAGTAGTTCGCGCCTTGCAACTGGTCAAATAAATCGTCGATTCTCGGGAGTGGATACTTGTTCTTCACCGTTACCTTGTTCAATTCCCTGTAGTCGATGCACATCCTCATTGAGCCGTCTTTCTTCTTTACGAATAGAACCGGAGCTCCCCAAGGCGACGAGCTCGGCCTAATGAAACCCTTCTCAAGAAAGTCTTGGAGTTGCGTCATCATCTCCTGCATCTCTGTAGGGGCCAACCGATAAGGAGCTCGAGCAATCGGAGCTGCCCCCGGAATGAGATCAATATGGAACTCTACCAAACGATCGGGTGGTAAGCCGGGCAAATCCTCCGGGAATACATCGGGAAATTCACGTACCACCCTAACATCTTCTAGCTTCTTCTTCTCAAGCTTGGTGTCGATTGCGTAAGCTAAGAAGGATGAGCATCCTTTTGACAAACACTTTCGCGCCTTAACCATAGAGATGATCGCCACTTCGCCCTTTCTTTTCTCGCCATAGATTATCGTCGGCTCTCCATTCGCCACGGGTAGTCGGATCACCTTCTTGGAGCACACGATCTCCGCTTGGTTCTTGGACAACCAGTCCATCCCCACAACTACATGGAACCCACCGATTTGCATGGGCATCAAGTCTATAGGGAATTCCTTTCCTTCGAAGCGAAAAGTGCAACCTAACACGATATCCTTGATCACCACTTGACTACCATCGTCTATTTCTACCACTACAGCATCCTCTAGACTACTCTTAGACATGGCAAGCTTTAGATAAAATACATCTGATACAAACGAGTAGCTAGCACCCGAATCAAATAGTACACGTGTAGGTACGGAGTTTAGAAGAAACGTACCCGACACCACATCAGTCGATGCTTTAGCTTCTTCCACCGTCATTTGAAAAGCTCTTACGGTTGCTCTTGAAGGCTCCACCTTCTTTCCACCGGCCCCAATGGCCTTCAACTTCGGGCATTCCGCCCTAACGTGTCCTTGCTCCTTGCATTCAAAACATATTTTCCCCTTGACGGGACAATCCTTAAAGGTATGCCCGGGTTTCCCACATTTGTAGCAAGTCCCGGGGACAAAGTTACAAGGAACGAAGTGTTTGCTCCGACATTTGGAGCACCACTTGGCATCGTGCCTAGGTTCGGCACCACGGTGATTGTTACCTGCATATATAGGCTTCTTTGAGAGTGTCGAACCACTCTCCCATATTCTCTTCTCGGCTTGACGACTACCTTTCTCTTTCCCCATATTGTAAGCGTCTTCCATAAGTTGTGCCTCTTCAATTGCCTCACGGAGAGTGGAGGCTTTTGACACTCGTACCATTGACATCATATCTGATGGAAGACCCTTCATGTAAGCTTTAATCTTCTCCTTCTCTGTCGGGACCAAGTGTCCCACCAACCCCAATTTGTCCATGAACAGACGATTGTATTCTTTCACCGACAAATTACCCTTCTTTAAGTTTTGAAATTCTTCCTTTATTCGGTCCATCGACCTCTCATTGCAGTATTCCTCTAGTAGTTTCTCCTTGAATGTTGCCCAAGACAACTTGGCCAAGACCGTCGCTTCGATGGAAGTGGAATACACATTCCACCAAGCGAGGGGCGCACCTCTCAACATCTGTGAACCAAAAACTGCTTTCTGATCCTCCCCGCACTCACTCGATCGAAAAGCCTGCTCCATCTCACGTAACCAAGTCACGCAAGCTATCGGATCGTCTGAACCTTTAAACTCTGGCAGTCGGCAACCTAGGAAAGCCTTGAAAGTGCAACCCTTCGTTGCTTACTTGACTCCCGGATTCACAGTCTCGTTGGAGGGAACTATGGGCTCGGAGCCCCCGGATCCCACCACGATCACGTTCTCTTCCACCGTTTCGGGTCTACGGTTGTTGTTGATACGGTCCTCTAGGAGTTTGAGGAACATTTCTTGTTGCTGTGCCATCGCTCGGTTCATCGCCAACATCATACGATCCATCATTCTCGTCTCGGCCGTCACTTCTTCCATAAGGGGATCATTTGTTTCTAGGTTGCGGCGAGGAATAAACTCGGGTCCCCCGCCCAACGCATTCACCACGTGAGGAGGTTCTTCCACAACAGTCACCCTCGGTTGGTCGGCCGTGGATACTGTGGCCTCTTGACCATCCGGTCGATTTCGGGTATTAACCATGATTCTGCCACACATAAATACCACTAAATGAGACACAAGCTCACAAAAGCAACATAAGGAAACGTACTATTACACTTATCAATTATCATAACAATGGTAGATCAAACATACTCACGTAAAACATCTTCATAATGACGTTAGCTAAGTGAAATTATGAACACATTATACGTAAGAGTTATCGTTACCATCACTACAACTTTCAACTTGTGCAATTTCCGTCGACTCTAAGTCCAATCTATCTTAGTAGTAATACCCCCTTCTCACAGTTCATAGCTTAACAGTCACAGCTTAAGCCTAGGCACTCTACTTTCATACCTAGTTCACTTAAACTAATGCTCTGATACCAACTTGTAACACTCTAAAATTTTGCGGAAAATAAAATTCTAAAATTCGGCAATATAACGATTGGAAATAGAATAATTCCATCACCCTAAAATAGGGGATATTTTAAACCTGTGAAAATAGGGTAAATCATTTCGAAACCCAAGAGTATCATCCCAAACAGGGTGTAGTGTGTGATAATTACAACCCAATAAATGAAGCATACGACGACAACCTACTAATCTACAATAAGAAACCAGATTATGGTCGGGTGTCGCTATACTTCCAAAATGTGTATCTTCAAAATAATCTTTATGTTGGTCACTACGTATCTTCCATAAAGACCACTCACGACACCAAGGTCGTTCCCTCAATCCCGATGTGCCCCACCGCTAGGATAGCCTGTCAAACATGACAATAAGAACAAGCGTTAGGCTAAAGCCTAGTGAGGATAAATCAAACAAGGATTAAATAACTAAACCCATTCGAAGTCTCGCGGAGTATATAGCCATGAGCTAAAATCAACAAACCAAATAAACCATTAGTGATTAGATACGATAGAAATAACACCAATCACGTATTGAGCTCAACTCCTCTAAGTCTATTGCTCGAAAATATCAAGTCAACCCCTCTAGGTTTATTCTTGAGAGTTCCAAAACGGGGAACTCTAGCACAAGGGAATTACACCTTACTGCCCATGAGACGCTGCCTGACCGTATAGGTCCACATCTTACTTATCATGGTGACCCGATGCCTATTCCGTACTAAGTGGTAATCCCAATGCCCAAAGCGGGGACATAGGGACACCGTGCCTATGGATCCATTGCACTAAAACTAAATACCAACATCTAGCATGTACAATGTTCATATAAAACACATGTATATAAAATCATGTACGAAGGATTACCGACATATAAAACTTAGCACACATTACCCAATGAGTTTTAAATAATAACAACCCATCCTTATGACATAATATTACGTTCTACATATAAACACAAAATTAGAGTTATTTCACCCAATACTTGTTTTTCTCCAAAAGAACCCAACACTTTCCTTGGATGCACCAACACTCAAGAAATCCAAAGATGTTTATCAAAGGAGTGAATAACAAAGTAACCTCTCTTTTAAACTTGAAATACCCTTCTCATCTTTTGCACTTGAGTTAGTAAAACCCTAAAATTTTCAAAATCCACATTTAGGTCTTAAAAACATGAAAGATCAAAATGCAAGAGATATACACTTATATTAAAGTTAGGAGAAGAGAAAGGAACTCACCTTGCAAAGGTTATTCAAAACCCTAGATGTAGGTATTCTAGAGGAAGGAAGAAGACCCCTTGAACTTGAAGCACCAAGCCCTAAATCACAACTACCACCTAGAATCAAAACCGAAAACCATAAATGAACATCCTATCCAAGAAGCATTCAATGAGAGGAGGTGAAAACCCTACCTTTTGCTCTCCAAAAACGTCCACAAGGAGCTCCCAACAAAACCAAATGAGTTAAAAACGGGTTGGTGAGCATTTAAGGGCCTGGAGCCCGTCGGCGACCTTGCCCCGCGATTATGACACTGTCATAGTCGCTTGGTCACAATCGCCCGCGCCCAAGGAGTCTCGGTACCATCCTGGCGACAATGCCACGCGACATTGACATATGTCATAGTCGCTGGTCATAGTCGCCGTCCTCGCCCCACCCACGGTACGTCCCTCGCGACTTTGCCCCGCGATAATGACCTTTGTCACAGTCGCGGGCATTGTCGCCCAGACTTGCCAAAGTCCGTTTTTCGCCCCAAAACAAACCTATAAACGCATGCCCCTTTCGCTAGGTTTGATAACAACATTGAAGATCAAATTAGCGACGTACCGGAATTGCGGGTGTTACAAAAAGTGAGTTAAAAATAGGGTAAATAAAATTACCCTATCAGTAGGTCAATCTCTTTCTTGAATTCAGACTTCGCTTTATGTTCTTTCAAAACACAAGCTGATAGTTCAAATAACTTATCAGTAAGTTTCCTTATCTCTGCTTCAAACATGTTTCTTTCTTTTTCAAAGCCCTTCTCAGCATTGTTTCTTTGACCAGATATTTCCTTGAAGATTCCAATATTCTTCTGTTCAATGGTCTTCTTCTCTTTGTCAAACTTTTCTCTTTCCAAAATGATCACTTTCTCAAAGTCATGTACTTGTTGAGAAAGCTTGGAACATTTAAGCTCAACCACCTTCTTCTCTTCAAAACTCTTTCTGGAAAACTCTGAGAATTTCTTCGCAAACTCTTTCTTTTCTTTCTCAAAATATGATCTTTCTTCAACAATTTGCAGTTCTAACTCAAAGATCTTCTTTTCATTAACACAATCTGTTTGCTGAAACTTGAAAATTTGATCTTCTAAGAGTGAGATCTTTAGCTCAGAATTCTCAGTCTTCAATTTCTCAGCTTCCATTCATTTATCTTCTTTCAGAATTTGAAGAACTTCTCTTTCAAGTTGTTTTATATGATCTTTATATTCCGCAAAGAAATCTGAAAACTTTCCCGAACCAGTTGCATTCTTTAGTAAAGCCATATGTGCATGCATCCATTCTTTAAGACTATTGAAAATAACATGTCGATCGTTTTCTTTCTGCTTATAGTACTCAATCAGGTCTTTAGATACAACAACTTCAAAGTTTAACTTGAAAATGTTCTCACGCTTTTGTGCAATCTTATCTTCAAGAGAAAGAATCTTCATTTTAAGTTTAACAATCTCTTCTTTTGATGTCATCTTGAGCTTTACACTGTGAATGATCGTCAGAAATTCAGAAATAACCTATACTTCAAAAAATCAAACTTTGGTCAACTCACAAAAATTTCAGAAAAAAATCTAAGTATAAAACTCTCATAACAAAGGAATATGAACTTCACGCAAGAACAATATCATGCGAGTTTTGGAATTCGCGCACAAAGAATAAAATGAGAACAAACTTCGCACAAAACTTGATGTGCGCGTTCGAACTTCGTGCACGTCGAATGATGCGAATTCTGAGGTTCGCGCAAGAAGGCTCGTGCGTGTTCTTGCTTCGCGCAGGTAACTACGTGCGAGTTCTCAACACTTCTCGTACACACACTTCGCGCAATTCTTTTGCAAGTTCGAGACTTAGAAATTTTTTCACAAATCAACTTCACGCTAAATGCAAACTCGCAAGTTGTCCACTTCTCGCACAACTCACTACTTGCAGACCACACTTCGCGTAGAACAAAAGAGTTAAACAGTAAAAACTCGCATAATGATATGTGTGAGTTCTAAATTCTCGCAAGCTTCGTCTTGCGTGTTCTACACCTTTATGCGAACTTCAAGCCTGTGCGAGTTCTTAAGCTTTAGAAAATTCTTTCTCGTGCGAGTTCTTCATCTACGAGTTCTTTGAATCTTGCGTGTTCTTGGGTTTTTGAACAAAAACTTTAGTTTTCACACTGATTTTGATCCAATTCTTTACCAATTGATCTGAAACTTTGCAGAACACCTCTAATACATGTTTCAAACAGATTACAAGCAATGAATTTCAGACTACAACATTAAAAATTTAGATTCGATCTTGATACAGTACGTTTACTACTCGAACTCAAATCCAATCAAAAATTCAAAATTCACATTTAAACAGTGTGAATTAGGAAGAATGAATCAAACACGATTTGTTCTAAACACTAATTCGAATCTAAACCAAACAAATACACGTCCAAAACAATACACAATCGTGAAAAAAAATCTCAACAGACACCTTGTGAGTTCTTGAAAAAATACGACCAAAAATTTCTTGAATCAGTCCAAGTTTTTTCTGAATTTCTATCTGCTCTGATACCAATTGCTATCCCAGATAACAATGTAAATCAAGATGACAACTTTGATTGAATCAATTTCCATTGTATTTCTCACTTAGAATTTGTACATAAACTCTCACAACTTTCTCTCTCTAACTCTGATATATGCACAATACAATGAGGCTCTTACAAAACTTACTCACCTTACCAAAGACAAGGACTAGAACTATTTATACAAGCTACACAACAACAAGGATACAAAACAAAAACTTTGACTTTGACTTATTACAAAGACTTTGACTTTCTTGCTTGAGAGTTGACTTTGAGCATTTGACTTGCTTGACTTTGATCTTTAATCTTTATGATCTTGTATCCAACAAATATGTGCACTAACAATGACCTGCTGCTCTAATACCACTTGTTAGGTCCAATGATCACAACTCAATCAAAGTAATTTGATGAACAAGAGGATTGGGGAGGAATTGATTGTTTATTCACACAATCTAGAGAGAGTCAAATGTTTCTCTCTCTAGAAACACTTAGTTCACGTACAAGCTACATTGTGAATGAATCTTACTTACAACAATAAAAAAACAATTCCTATTTATACCCTCACAACCTTGTTTACATTAAAGCCCAAACCTAATGCTAAAATACAAGGCCTAACATACAATAATGATGACTTTACAAAACTTAGGGGGATAATGTTAGAACATAAAATGTTCTAAATATTGGAACGCTGGAGATCAAGCCTGATGACAATGAGGTAAGTCTTTCTACCCTACATTCCCGCCTCTCTCTTCATTCTTCTTCTTCAGCGGCCATGCAGGAGGCTCCTTCTTCTGCTACCCCTGTCGCTACCACCATTTCAAAAAGACAATCAACTTCTCTCTCTGGTCCTTCAAAAAAGGCCAGAAAGACCAAGGAGTTAGCTCATTCGGGAACTATACCTGAAGTAGTTTCTCAACAAACTACTTTAGATGCCTTCATGGGTATCTCCTCCATATCAGCTGCTACATCAACCGTCTCAGTGATGACCACTGCTGACACTGCACCAGTGACCACCCTGATTCTCTCAATGCCTCAAGCTTCGCACACTGAGGTAAATCCTACTATCACTAGTGTTGTCTATTCTTCTATTCCCATTACTCCATCTTCTCCTATTTTCTTGGTCAATAACCCTCCCATCATTTCGCAACAACCTCTTCCTGTTGCATCCGTAGGACCTGATACTCAAATTTTTGATGGACATATGCAATTCTTCAACATGTTTGACATATCAGGTACTCCTATACCCAAATACACATATCCCATCTCTCCATATAAACCTGAGCAACGTTTTGCTCAACCGCTGACTTTTCTTTCAGGTCCTAATTTGGGAACAGTTGACGCTCACGTCAACAAACTTGCAGATAAAGTGGACACTCTTTCCACTTCCTTGAACAACACCACCATCGTTGTCAAACAAGCTGGTGAGGAGCTGAAGAGGCTGACCGCTGCCTCCACTTCTAAAGCTGAAGCCTCTCAGATCACTACGCTTCAAGAGGAGATCGTCAAAGTCAAGGAGGACTTGGTTGTCAACCATCAACAAATTCAACAACTTCAGGGACGATTTGGCTCCCTCTTCAATGAAGTCCAGGGTCTCATCAAAAATAGACTCATGAACAGCTCTCCTTCAGCAAGTCCTGACAAAGCTGAATGAACCAGCTCCAGTGCCGACACCTTCATTCACGGAGAATGATCTCACATCACTGAATATAGCCGTTGAATTTATTCATCAGGATACTTCCGATATCCCTAACATTGAAGGACACTTGGAATGTTTGGAGACTGAAGTCCGTTCTCTGGCCACTACTAAAGTTGCACCAGAAACTGCTGAACTATCCCTTGTAGATAATGACAAAGAGGAGGAGAGATCTCTTGAAGAAGAAAATTCAGAAGCAGCTGCAGCTGAGGTTCAGATGGAGGAACCTTCCTCTCAAGTTGAGGGGGAGAAGGTTGAAATTCAAGCCCCTCCCTCTTCTTCACTTGCTCAAATTCTCGAAGAAGAAGAGGAAGAGGAGGATGAGGAAGATGATGAAGAGCTTGATCTTCATGATCAAAATGACAAAGCTGATGATGACGAAGTTGATGATGAAGAGGACTAATCTCTTTGGTTCTCAGCTACCAATGCCTCATCAGCGACAACTTCCAAAGGAGTTATCATTAATGAAGCAGGGGGGAGAAAGGAAACAACTTCAGGTGCTCCATCCCAAGGCAAGCAGAAGGGAATAGCTGCCGAGGGAAACCTAAAACTTGTCTCACCATCTGAGGGGGAGAATCCTTCTCAGGTATGTCTATCCATTGTCCCTCTTTCCTTCTATACCTACCAATCCCCTCTCTCATTCTAGCATTTATCTTTCTTCTTCCATATAAATAAACACTAACTCCTTTCTTCTTTTTTGATTAGTCAGTTCTCTCCCCTGCTTAAGGGAACTGAACTCCAAATAATCCCAGCTCCAACAGCCGAAGATCAAATAATCTCAACCTCACTCAATGAGGTTGATGAACAAGAAGAAGAAGAAGAAGAAGCCCTGCACCATCCAGGAAGGCCCTCTAGACCAGCTCAATGGTCAGAGGAAGAATTAAATAAAAGAACAGAGATGATTTCTCATCTGGAGAGTCAACGGCTAAAGATCCCTTTTCAACCCTCATCAAAAGAACCGACTTCCTGACTGAAGCTTAAATTGAAGAATCTGTCAGAGCTGAAAAGCTGATCGTTGAATGCCAAAAAGATACAAATCTAGCTCTCAAGGTTCAGTCTTCTCAGTTCAAAGATAAGAAACTAAAGAAAAATCCAGTGGAGGTTCAGGCTGCTCTACTTAAAGAAGTTGAAAAGGAGCGCACAAAAGAAAAAGAGGTCAGCGATAAAACACTTGAATGGTGTAAAAAAAATCGACCATCGCTCTGACCCGATGAAAATCATAGTCGTTGTCATCTCTGGGAGAAAGAAGAAGGACCGGACATCAGTGACAATGGAGATAACCAGAGAGGATGGAAGCTCAAAGGCTATGTTTGTCTCAAGACTTGAAAGTTTTGGCTACATGGAATGGTTAGAGTTTAAGGAAGCACTGAAGAAATCAAAGTCAACCTACATAGGCTATGTTGAAGGTATCGTTGGAGCCCTCATCAATAGAGTCACTGTTGTACTAAAGTTACCTTCCGCTCTTCCTTCAAAGTCAAAGCAACCCAAAAGAAAGTCTGCCTCCTCCTCCTCTAATAATGTCACTGCAATCAAGAACGACACCTCCTTCAAGTTCTTGAAAGAAGCACTATTCGGGCCTCCTACTAATCTCTCAATTCTTGACCTATCCCTGCCTCATGGTGGACCATTCATTGCAGGACAAGTGCTGAAAAATCCTTTTGGAGTCTTCTTCAAAGATGATGAAGGTCAGCTCAGATTCCAAAGAGTCTATGAGATTCCTATATGTCCTCTCAATCATCTCAAGTATCTCTTGTGCTTATGGTGTACCTACTCTCCTCTAGCTGAACTGATCAAAACAATCATCAGACAAGAATAAGTTGATCGAAGGCAAAAAGGAGAAGAAGTACCTGATTACATGATCAAGGTCCTACAATCCCATCTAGATAGCTGATAGATTATTTTCTTACTTCTTGTAATCTGTTAGTTAGACTTACAGTAGTTAGTTCTTCACTTGTATCTTATATTTTCATATCTCTTGTAATTCGTTCTTTGAATTAATGAAAATTCAGTGAAGTACTTAACTCTATCAGTACTGTAAAAGATCCCTCAAAATAGTAATTGGGACGTGTATGTTATGAGTCCTGATTATTCCTCATTTTGATTTAAAAAGTAATTTTCATCATAGTTACTTTGTCATTATCAAATAGGGGGAGATTGTTGATCCATACTCTCTCAGTGATTTGAAAATGACCCTTTTATATACTTAGTGAAAATTACGGTTTAACATTATGTATAAGTGTTTCATCATCAGCGATAAAACTGAGTCTGTTCAGTTATCACTGATGATCTTTCTTGTAAACATTCATATGTATTAGTGTTTCACTATCAGCGATCAAATACTGAGTATGTTCAGAATCGCTGATGATTTCTCATGTAAACAGTTAGCCGTAATCCCTGAAGACAAGTTTCACGACAAAAGATGTTCACTGCTGAATCGAAGACAAAGCTGTTGAACAAAGACAAGTCTACTCATGACCTGATGCGGATATCAGTGAAGCCAAGACGAATCTACACACGCGAAGAAACCTGAGGAAAAGCTTCAGCGATAGCTGAACTTCTTTGTATATCTGAAGGAAGAGATATTCAGCGATCGATGGTCACTTAGCTTATGCCTCAAGTGTCTTTTGTCTTACCCTTGCACACATCGTACGATTGTCAGAAACAGACATACCTCTGCATCAATTCGTACAACAACTCTGAAAACTACACTGTTCATTATACGGCCGAAAGCATGTCTCCTAAAGTCAAACCCATGCAGCCAATCAATGAAGGACACGTGTAAAGTGCTCTGCCATGCATTTAATGCATTAAGTATAAATAGAAAGATTTCAACTCCACCTGAGAGTTTCCCTAAGCCTTCATCTTTCTAAATATATAGAAACCCTTGTTTTCTATACTCTCCTAATCCCCATTCTCTAATTCTAGTGCAACCCTTCTTACTGATTCTTAAGTTTGTTTAGATTAGGTTCTACTTAATCTTATTTCGCAACAAACTTGTAAATTGTGTTTTGATTTATCAATAAACAATTTATTAAACTTTAAAATTATGTGTTTGTATTCAACCCCCCCCCCCTTCTACAAACTTGTTAAGCACCTTCGGGACCAATAACAAGCTATTTGAAATCTGAATTTAAGATGAAAGATCTTGGGAAAACTCGGTTTTGTCTAGGTGTAGAACTAGAACACCGAGCTTGTGGAATTTTAATCCACCAATCAGCTTATATCCAGAAAATGCTCAGGTGATTTAATATGGATAAAGCGCATCCGGCTAGCACTCCCATGATAGGTCGAAGTTTGGATATAAGGAAAGATCCATTTTGTCCAAAGGATGATGATGAAGAAGTGTTGGGAGCTGAAATTCCCAATCTAAGTGCAATAGGCGCATTATTGTACTTAGCACAATGTACTCGAACTGATATTGCATTCTCAGTAAACTTGTTAGCTAGATTTAGCTCGGCGCCAATGCAACATCATTGGAATGGTATCAAAAATATCTTTCGATACCTAAAAGGAACCGTCGACATGGGCTTATTCTTTCCCTACGAAGAGAAAAGTGGGGTTACAATACATGTTAAAGGTATTGATATCCCCTACAGTGAAACCCCAAATGATATATTAGTAGGCTTTACTGATGTTGGGTACCTCTCTGACCCACATAAAGATCGTTCCCAAACAGGATATGTTTTTACAATTGGGAACACAGCGATTTCTTGGAAATCTACCAAGCAAACCCTTGTAACTACCTCGTCGAACAATTCAGAAATTATTGCTTTACATGAGGCTATTCGAGAGTGTATATGGCTAAGATTTGTCACTACACATATTAGAGGAGCAAGTGGTTTAAGTTCAACCACTAAAAATCCTACATGCATATATGAAGATAATGCAGCTTGTATTGAACAAATGAAAGTAGGATATATAAAGGGTGATAATACAAAACATATTTCGCCAAAGTTTTTTTTATAATCAGCAACAACAGACTCTCCTTAAGATTCAAGTGAATCAAGTAAGGTCTGAGGAGAATGTGGCTGATTTGTTTACCAAATCGTTGCCTAAGGCTACATTTGAAAAACATGTGGAAAGCATTGGAATGCGGAGACTTTCCAAACTCTCTTGATTAACGTACGTATCAGGGGGAGTAATAGACAAAAGGGGGATTCTACTATACATGTGATATTAGTATGTTGTGCTCTTTCCTTCACCCAAGGTTTTATTTTTCCCAATGAGTTTTGTTCCTTGGTGTAAGGTTTTAGTGAGACAACATTTTATATAACTCCCATGATTGATGTACAAATCTGAGGGAACACTAGACTAAAGGAATAGTCTATACACAGGTGTGTTGTACTCTTTCCTTCGTCCTTTTTTTTCCATTGGGTTTTTATTTTGACGCAAGGTTTTAACGAGGCAACGATATTGCACCATCACTCCTTTGACTCGGCACAAGGGGGAGTGTTATAGGATAAGTGTGTCATCGTCTAAATGATATGACGATAGAGATAGGGATAGTGATAGAGATAGAGATAAAATATATCATAGTTAGATTAGAACTAGAATATCTAGTAGTTATCTACCTGTAATCTATCCTTATATAAAGAGTTTAAGATTAATGAGAATTTACAGCTTTTCTATTTTCTCTATATTTATTGTTCTACAACAGTTGTAAAGTTTTTTCTTTTTCCTTTTTAATAAACTAATATAATTTATATATGGTGTTAGAGAGTAAGGAAGCATCATTCCATTGTTGATTTCTGGCTTTCACCCAGGAGACCCCGGTTCGATTCCCGGCAATGGAATTATTTTTTGCTGTTTTGTTTTTGTACTTTACATTCAACCCAGCAGTGATACAAGATTTCATTAGCCACTTGGATAACTAAGATGTAAAATTTTGAACATTCTTATTTAATTTTAAATAATATTATTATTTTTGAAAATATTTTAAGTTTTTTCTGAAATGATAATATTCATAGGGCAATAGGGGGAAATTTTTTAATATTAAGAATATTTGGACATATCTTTCAAAACTGATTTTTTTAAGACAACCAATATTATCTACACTATATTATAAAGCACGAATAAAAAACTCTTCAATACAAATTATTAGGCATAAGATATCATCATTTTATGCAAGATTTTAAAAATCTCTTAATTTATAAGTATCAAAGCACAAGATACATATTACCACTGCAGACTTCTAACACCCCCAATTTGGTATGTGCAGGATCTTCCTTTTATGCAGATCTTTTCATGTATCACTATTAATTAATATATTATATTACTATAATTTTTTTTATTATATTATTAAATATGTAATTGGTTATTTTTTCTAGATGTCATTAAAATATATAATATAATCATTGAATTCTAATAAAATACTTAATTTTTTTTATATAAAAAACATTATATTATTAAGCCTAAATTAAACAAATTTATAAAAAAAAACAATATCACTTTCTCAAAACCATCCAAAATCGTACTGTAAATCAAAAAATAAATAAAATGAAACATTGCACGAGTACGCTTCTAGTTATTAAAATAAAAAAAAAAACCATAATTATTATGATCTCAAAATATGGAAAGTCAACAATTTGATTAAAACAAACGATAGTTAAATAATTTTTTATTGCAGTTTTATATTTAACAAATTTGATTATTTTGAACTTCAAGAAACTTAAAATACAGGTTTTCTTTAAATTGAATAAAAAGTCATTACATTTTAAAAATGTATTGGTTTATGATAATTTTAGCAGTTAGGTTTTATTACGAGTTTTTATATTATAAGTATCTTACTATTATATTAATCATAAAAAACTAGGCATATATACCCGTGCGATTCAGCGAAATGTAAGTAAAGAACGAACAATTAATGTTATTTTCTTATATACGTGCCATCAACAATTAACCATGACCTAAGAATCACAACTTATGAAACATAAACCCATAAAGATATTCAATAATTAGTTTATATTACAATTATTAACGAAAAAAATTATAATGATATAATTTATAATTATAAGAATGAAACGTATTTTACGATTATGTATTTTTAATGTGCTAACGGTGGGAAAAAAATAAAACGTATGGATAGAAAACAAATTATTTCGTAGATATTCATGATATTTAATAGTATGGTTAATTTAAAAAATATTCAATATTGGGTTCGTTTTAAAGGTATTGACGAGACGATTATAATGGTATAATTTGTAGAAAAATGAACGTATTTTTTCATTGCATTTTTGTTAATATATGATTATTTGTGTTAATATGATAATAGTGTAAAATGAAAAATGAAAAAGTAAGGGATATAAAGTAAATTAAATAAGTAATTATAAAAGTGATAAATGTAATATTGTAAGAGTGATAAATGTAATTATACAAAAGTTCGCTACAATAACCGTTTTAGTTTTTTTATTATATAGTATAGATAAATTAAATCCACTTTGAAAAATTATAACTTTGTGCAATGAATAAAAAGAAAAATGAAAATGTAGTTAAAATGGTTGGATACTTAAATTATGTGAAAGTTTTGAGGTTCCATGATTGATCCCTTCCTTCTTTCCTTTTATTTTTGCAAAGAGCCAACAAGCAAGAAAATGTTCATCTTATTGCAACGTCGACAATTGAAAAAATGAAATGTGTAAAATCAGAATTTTCGAGACATATTAACGTCCTGTCAGTAAAATCAATCGATTATCTACTAAAAATCTCATCTAAATATCTAGTTACTTGTAAACTTTACTTCTAGACCTCAAAATGTTTTCAATAAACCCAAAACTGCTTCTTTTTTAACGTAATTTTCCCATTATGAAAATATATGTATGCAATTAATGAATCTTATTGTTCAAGTACGTAACTGAAAATAACATGAAAATAGTGTGGCCTCTTTCTTGTTTTTGCCTAACTAGGATTATACATATAACGAACAACTTATCAATTATATCACCGTCAAAAGTATTTCAGACGTTATAATATTACATAAAACTTTCCAAAATTGAAATAATTTAATTTTTGCACGACATAGCACAAGAAAGCACTATGGTCTTTGTGGAGCAAAAATGAGTTTGGCATGCATAATTTTTTTTTTTTATTGAAAACCCACGAAAATTGTTCATCCATTTGCTTTTTCCATTAATTTTTGTGAACGGAAGATTATATTGATGATCCAACTCTCTCAGTGATTTGATAATGATCCTTTGTTATACTTAGTGAAAATTACGTTTAACCTCTGTATGTATAATTGTTTGACTATCAGCGATCAAATACTGAGTATGTTCAGTATCGCTGGTGATTTCTTATGTAAACTGTTAGACGTAATCCCTGGAGACAAGTTTCATGACAAAAGATGTTCACTGTTGAATCAAAGACAAAGCTGCTGAACAAAAGACAAGTCTACTCATGACCTGATGCGGATATCAGCGAAAACAAGACAAGTCTACTCATACGCAAAGAAGTATGAGGAAAAGCTTCAGCGATAGCTGAACTTCTTTCTATCTCTGAGAAGGAAGAGATATTCAGCGATCGATGATCACATTGCTTATACCTCAAGTCTCTTTTGTCTTATCTATGCACACATAGTATGAGTGTCAGAAAAGACATACCTCTGCAACATTTTGTACAACAACTCTGATATCTGCACTGTTCATCATACGGCCAAAAGCATGTCTCCAAAAGTCAGACTCATGCAACCAACCAGAGAAGGACACGTGTAAAGTACCCTGCCATGCATTTAATGCATAGGGTATAAATAAAAAGATCACGACTCTATCTGAGTGTTGCCCGAAGCCCTCAGCCTTCAATCTCTCTAACATATAGAAACCCTTGCTTTCTATATTCTCTTAATCTCGATTCTCTAATTATTGTGCAACCATCTAAGTGTTTCTTAAGTTTGTTTAGATTAGGTTCTTACTTAATCTTATTCCATAACAAACTTGTAAATTGTATTTTGATTTATCAATAAACAATTTATTAAACTTTAAAATATTAAGTTTGTATTTAACCCCCCCCCCCCCTCTACAAACTTGTTAAGCACCTTCGGGACCAACAAGTGGTATCAGAGCAGATTGTTTAATCTCATAAACAAGATCTTGCTTTATTCTCTTCCTAGATATTCTCAATATGGCACTAAACACAAACACTAACTACTATTATAATGGTTCTCTCTCAAAACCTCCTCGATTCAACAGAGATAACTTTGCTCTCTAGAAAAATCGAATGATGCTATTTCTAGAAGGTGTAGATCCCACTATACCTGAATATGTAGCAAATGGCCCTTATGAACCCTTCACAATCATAGCTGCAGTTCCAGCTACTGCCACCACTCCTACTTTCCCTGAACGATATGCTATTAAAGAAATAAGACAATGGAGTGATGAAGATAAAAAGAAGGTTAGTTTAGATGCAAAGGCAAATACCATTATCTCTATGGCTCTGCCTGATGAAGCCTTTCATTCCATCATGCATCTAAAAACTGCTAAAGAAATGTTGGACACTATATGTGTTCAATATGAAGGTACCACTGAAATCCAAGAAACCAGAAAGATTAACTTAGTAAGACAATATGAAAGTTTTATTTGTGGTAAGAATGAATCCCTATCAGATGTTCACTAGAGATTTAACTATCTAATCATTGATCTAAGGACTATTGGTAGGACCTACTCTAACTCTGAGGTCTTAACTAAATTCTTGGAATATCTTCCTGAAAGTTGGGACAGTTACTCAATATGTCTTAAGCTGACAAAAGACTTAAATTCTCTCTCTATTAGCACCTTATATGGAATATTGCTCAACCATGAGCAATCAAATCTTCTGTAGAAGAATTTTGTAAAAGATTCTAAAGACTCCAAAAGCACTCCTGTTGCTTTAGTCTCTTCATAGATCATTCCATCTCAGCGATCTACTCTCACTATCACTGAGTTAGATTCTGACTCTGAGGAGTTATCAGACACTGATCTTTCAGAGTTTGATGAATCATTAGCACTCTTGATAAACTCATTCAAAAGATTTGCAAGAAAGAGCAATTTCAGAAGAAATAAGCCTCTCTCTATAACTGACAAGCCAAAATCAACTCCTGTTGATAAGGCTACTGCTACTTGTTTTAACTGTGAAAAAAGTTGGACATTTTGCAAGTGAATGCAGGTCAAAGAAAGTTTTCAAACCTTCTCCCTCCAGGAAAACCAACAATAGCAAATACCTTAAGCTAAAAGAGAAATATCAAAAGTTGAAAAACTTTAAGCGAAAAGGTAAAGGTCTTATCGCTAAAGAGCATGATTGGGTTGAATCAGAAGAATCAAGTTCTGATGAAGAAGAAGTTGCTAATCTCTGTCTTATGGTTGAGATTAAAGAAGAAGTGGAAGAACTAATACGAACTTCCATGAGTTATATCTCCTCTCAGGTATCAATCTCTACTAATCCCTCTCTTTCTGAAGCTGAGAGAAGTCGCGCAATAGATGTGCTGACAATAGACTTGTACAATGCTCTCAATGGCAAAACTCTAGCTGAAAACAAAAACATTGATTTAACTGAACAGTTAGAAAAATGTCATGAAAGGATCAAAGAACTAACTCTTCTAGAGGAAAGTTTAAAAGATCAAGTCATTGTCAATGAAATTATCAACATTGAACGCGAACAAGCCATCGCTACTTTAAAAGCAGAAAAGGTGTAAATCTTCAACCAAGATCATTGAAATCATCAGGGCTCAAATCCCTGCTAATGACAAAATTTGTCTCGGTTATCATCCTGAAAAGGATGAATCAAGCAAAGACTGTTCCATGCTCAAGTTTGGATTGTTTGTCTCTTATATCCCTGACACTTCTTCTACTAATTTTTCTTCGTCTTCCAATCCTATTCCTGAGGACTTACGGTGATCCCTAATTACTAGCATCTAACAATTAACAGATTAAGAACACAACTTTTATTAATCAAATCAAATGAATTACATATAGTCACAGATCTAACAGTGTGCCACAAGTCTCACGTTGTGTGTGTTTCTCAAGGTGTGCAAATCTTACCAATCTTCTGCGTTCGTATCTCTACAAATCTAACACAAAGACTCACTATTTATACTAAGTCAACTTTAGTTGACTTTTACAACTCAAGCCCTCAAACTATACAACAATTACAACTAGACCCTCTATTTTAATCTTGAATACAATATACATCCAACAATCTCCCCCTTTGGATTCAAGATTAAATTTTTTTTGACAATTATCTTCAGGTCTTCTTATCTTCAGAGATAATCTTCAACAAACAGTCTTTTTCAACTTTGAACCTTGAAATCTTTGACATCTTCAGCAAACTTTGTCACTTTTATCAAATTTCAATCTCCCCTATGTCTTCACCAAAATTACATATTATTCAGAAAACTATTCTTCAGAAAGCTTTTCTTCAAACTCAGACTTTGATGTTGCTTTCAAAATTATCTTTGAAACTTTGTATGAACTTTGACATTTTGAACACTTGAAGTAAATCTCTCCCTTTGGATTTTTCTATCAACTTTAACACTTTCTTCACAATTATTAAAGTCTTCAAAACTCTGACTTTGAAATTCTGAAATTCTCCCCCTTTTTGATGAATTTGAGAATCAGAATCATCAAAACTTTTTCAATGTCAGTTCGGTCTTTGAATATCTCCCCCAAGCCATCTGATAAGCCCAGTCTTCATGAGTAACAATTTCCCCTGTTGGTAGGATATGAACATTCTCCCCCAACTGATCTGATAATGAGCCTGCCGTTAATTTATGAATGTATTTATCTGAATCTTTTCAAATTCAGACAAATTATGAGTTGTAACCCTGCATCAACAGATGAAACAGTTAGAAGTGTCTGTTAGTAACACAAAGTTACTGTGTACAACGAATGTACAATGTAAGGAGCTTGAAGTGACGTTCACTCACCAGGACTTCCATTCAATCATTGAAAAACACAAGGTATTTTCTATGAATGTTCTGATAGAAAAACAGATTTTTTGTGTGCTTGTGCTTGTGTTATGAAAGAATTAGCACAATGATTGCTTTTCAGGCTCAAAATATGTAAACCATTGAGACAACAAAGATTATACATAGACTCAATGTGAATTAGAAAGGGTCGAAGGTGGGGCAACTTTCCTTCTAACCATTGAGACAACAAAGATTATACATAGACTCAATGTGCATTAGAAAGGGTCGAAGGTGGGGCAACTTTCCTTCTTTTTCAATATTAGTATCTTCCGAGTGAAAAATCAATAGAGTATGTGTTGCATCCCCAGAAAATGTGAAACATTCTCTTTTTAAGAAAAGAATGAGTAGCTGGTGAGGTTGTTAGCAAGAGTTGGCATGGGCTAGGTGCCTTTTTCAATGTCGTTCACGAAGAATTGTGAAATAACAGATTTTGTGGTTGCCCGACTCAGAAAGAATTTGGTGCAGAGTTTATTATTCTTTTACTCTGATCTCTCACCCACTTTCTTTTAATCAGTGAAGCTCACTTATAACCAATCTCTCATTTTCATTTTACCTCATCACACACCAACACTCTATTCTTTTGACCCCTCTCCCCTCAATCACTCTTAGGATTACTTCTGGGGTAGGAAACACTGGTTATCGTGAATCCATGGAATTCATTTAAGCACTCACACTGAGACCCGTGTATTTTTGTCCTAAAAGAATATGTATCTCAATGATTTTCTTGACATTTAATGTAACACCCGGAAAATTAAAAGATAAGTTTTCGTTCCCTTAAATTCGTTAAATGTGTTTATTTTCAGTTTGGGCGTAATTATCATTTTTGGTTGTACATGGTTGGTATGGATCACCCTTAGTGAAATAGGGAGTTACGCGACTTACGCCGCGGGTGTAAGTCGCGGTGCAAGCCGCGTAACCCACTGGAGTTCGCGGTGTTGTGCACACGGGCGACTTATGCCGCGGGTGCAAACCGTGGCATAAGCCGCGGGGCGACCTGCAACCCCCAAAACCCCTCTTCATCCGAATTTCTCTCATAATTCTCATATCTCTCTCATTTTGGCGATTTTGCTCCCAAGGAAATCAACATCCTCCCTCACCAAACCCTAACCCTCATAAATACAACATCTTTGGTTGTTGGAGCTTGATTTCTAGCATTTATTACTTTCAAGGAAGCTTCTAGGGTTTCTCAATACTTCAAGCTTCATCTTCAAGTCTCATCTCTTCAAGCTAGGGTTTCATCTTTTCTAGGTTTTGGTCAAAAACCTAGATTGTGAGTTTACTAATCTTTTGTTAAAACTAGATACACATCATTATCTTCTACTTGTTGATGTCAATGTATATCTCTAATGTTCATATTTAATGTTTCAAGTATTTTGGGGGTTTTTACCCATGGATTTATGTATATGGAAATTACCATGTGTTATATGTGTATATCTTGGTATGTTGATGATTCCTTTTTGGAATGCCTTTTGGTGACCTTACATTCTCACGAAGTATTTGGATGGATATTATGTCATATGTGGATTTACATGATTAGGATGGTTATAGTGTGTTCGTGGTGGATATCTGAAATGTTGACGGATTGAAACACATCTTGAGACCTCCTAAAAGCATTATGTGGACGAACCAAGACTGTAATTCACTATAGGAATGTAGGTGGGTGACATTTGGAGAATTTCCTAAGGCGGTAGTCTCCTATGTACCTAGACCTCCGCCATCGGGGAATTTCCTAAGCGGTAGTCCCCGGTGCGTGTCGGGCCTTTGGGTTGCCAGAGAAAGTAGCTTCAAGGTGCATTGCTTCTTTGGGTGAACCGGATTGGAGATATGGGTCGCTCCCGTTGACTCCACATCTACGTGATTAATTGTTTAACTGCTGATAAGAACTGTAAATGTTTTCTGGCATGTTTTTACTTGTTCAATTCACTAGGCTTGTTGGCCTAACACTTGTTTGTTGTCGATGTGTATCTCAGGTGTTAGCGGTGCTGCTCCTAGGCAAGTATAGATGCTTTTGGCGAGAGCTTGGGGATACGACACTTGGATTATTTTGAGAAGCCTTGGATTTATAGATGATACCCCTTTTTGTAATCTCTTTTCTAGATGTAGAAATTAGATTAGTTGGTTGTTGTTTATTTATCCGTTAAATTACAATTGTGATTAAACAGGTTTATTTGTATTATTCCCCTTTTTGGGAGGCTCTTACTATGGCAATCTATATACCATTTCTCCTCTTTTGGAAAGTTTTTGTTATCCCTATTTTTAGGGTGTTACAAGTTGGTATCAGAGCTTTAGTTTAAGTGAACTAGGTATTGTTTAGCATATCTAGACTTAAGCTTTAGACGTTATGACTTCACTGTCCACTTATGGGGTAGAAATCCTAGGTGGGGAGAGCAGTAGGATTACGGAATTACTTTAATTGAAAGTTGTGATGGTGGTGACAAGAATTCTTGTGTATGGTTCGTTCATAATTTCACTTAGCTACTGCTATTATGAATGCATTGTTACGTGAGCATGCTTGGTTTACTATTATTATGATAATTGATGAAGGTAGTAGTACGTACAATGAGTTCAACTCGCTTAGTCTTTTCTCAATCTAATTCTCGTTCGCGCATGACAGATTTAATGGTAAACACTCGAAGTAGATTACCAGACATGCCAGAGGGGCAACCAGAAGTGGAATCTGCAGCAGTACGACCCCCGGTGGGAACCTCCGATGACATTCCTATACCCAAAATATTAGGAGGAGGGCCCAAGCATATTCCTCGCCGGAACCTCAACACGAATAATGATATCTTGGAAGAGGTGACCATGGAGACCAGGATTCGGGATAGCATGATGCTGGCTATGAATTCTGCCATGGCCCAACAACAAATCCAACAACAAGAGTTTTTCATGAAGCTCCTAGAAGATCAAGATTCTAGTCACCGTTAACCCGAGACTATGGCGGAGAATATCATAGTTGGGTCGAGTGGTGGACCTGAAGTGGTGGTGACCAAAGAGCAACCGAGCAACGTGAATCGAGAGAGGGCTAAGGGATGCTCTTACCAGGCTTTTCTGGGGTGCAACCCTAAAGAGTTTGCGGGTTCCGACAACCCGGTTGCGTGTATGTACTGGCTCAAGGAAGTGGAAATGGCCTTTGAGTCTAGCGAGTGCGACGTCTCGCAACGAGTGAAGTTTGCTTCTCAATTACTCCGGGGAGAGGCATTGATCTGGTGGAATCTCACCCGGTCCGCCCTCACCCCCGAGGTTCTAGCAAAGCTGACCTGGGCAGTCTTCAAGAAAAAGATAATGGACAAGTATTGCAGCGAGCGTTCGTTGGACAAACTGGAAGTCGAGTTCCGGAATCTGAAGAAAGGGAATTTGTCTGTAGCCGGCTACTCCAAGCTATTTCTGGAGAAGTTGAACTTGGTGGGATATCTGGTCCCAGACGAGAGATCAAAGATTAAGGCCTATCATCTTGGCCTACCGGCCGATATGCGGACTGACGTGCGCAATGCCGGAGGGTCGACTCTTCAAGAAGTCATTGAAGAGTCCTTGCTTGTGGAAGATGATAGGTTGGCTGAGAAGGAAGAAAGAAGTGCTGCGGGTGAGAAGAGAAAGTGGGAAGGGCCATCTGGGCCCGTTCGTCAGTCGAAGCCTATTGTTAGCGGGAGAGCTGGCGACTCTCGTAAAAGCGATCAATGGTGCCAAAAGTGTAGGACCAAACACTCGGGCGCGTGTGCTCCTAAAACCTACACAGGTCCGGTAGGTTGTACCAAGTGTGGCAGGAAGGGCCATGTGGCTCGGGATTGCGCTACTCATCCGACGATATGTTTTGAGTGCTAAGAGCCGGGGCACGTGAGGAGAAATTGTCCAAAGTTGGCGAGGTTTAATCAAAGCAGGTCTGTTGGGTCGACGGCTAGAGTCGACCAATCGCCGAGGGTGCCGAGTCGAGCTTTCCGGATGACCACCGAGGAAGCAAAGAAGACAACCGATGTCGTTTCGGGTACGTTTCTCATGAACTCCTTGCCTGCTCGTGTGCTATTTGATTCGGGTGCTACCTGCTCTTTTGTTTCGGATGTGTTTTGTTAATCATAAAATCCCAATTACATCAAGCAATTACTCAAGATTTAGACATTAAAGATCAAGAACTAGAGAGAGAAAGTAGATCTTGAATATCACCAAATACTGAATATTACAATACAATGCATCTCTAGAAGCGTTACTACAAGATTACAAGACACCCTATATATACTACCTAACTATTACAAAGCCTTAAAGGCTAAGGAAACTAAACATGCTTTGACTTAGACAATGTTAACTTTTACATCATTGACTTTCCTATTAAATCTTGGATACAATATTTAGACTTTACAATCTCCCCCTTTCTATTCAAGATTTAATAAAAAATTGATACAGATCTTCAGCTCTTGATTCTTCAGCTTTTGTCTCTTTGAAGCTTTCACAATCTTTAATCTTTCAGCTCTTGAAGAATCTTGGTAAGTCTTTCTCTTTTTGAAGCTTTAAAAGTCAAAAAGTCTTGAACAGGAAACATATTTCTTGAAACTTCTGAAACACTTTAACAACTCTGAAACAAACATTGAAACTTCTGAAAATTCTTTGAAAACAACTTGATTCTGTATCTTCATCTCTTTGATCTCTGAATCATCTTTGGAAGAAACAAACTTCCACAAACCATCTTGATTAAACTTTGAACATTCTTCCTTCAGAATCTTTTGGCTTTGAATTTCTTTATCATACTTGAACTTTAAATCAGCGGAAGCATTTTGAAATTGAACTTGAAATTGAACTTTGTATAATTCTCCCCCTTTTTGATGATATGAGCACCATGATCATCAAAACTTCATCAATTTCGGCACAGACTTTGAACACGGAGTTACTGTGTACAACGAATGTACAATATAAGGAGCTGGTTTGATGTTGACTCCCCAGGAATTCCATTCAATCATTGAAAAACACAAGGTTTATCTATGAATGTTCTGACAGAAAAAACAGATTTTCTGTGTGCTCGTGCTTGTGTATGAAAGAATTAGCACCATGATTGTGTTCTCATAAGGCTCGAAGTATGTAAATCACTGAGACAACAATGATTGTACATGGACTCAATGTGCATGAGAAAGGGTCGAAGGTGGGGCAACTTTCCTTCTTTTTCAATATCAGTATCTTCCAAGAGAAGAACCAATAGATTATGTGTTGCTTCCCCAGAAAATGTGAAACATTCTCTTTTTAAGAAAAGAATGAGTAGCTAGTAGGGTTGACGCAAGAGATGGAATGGGCAATTTGTCTATTTCAATGATGGTCACCAAAGAAATGTGAACCAATCAGTAATGTGGTTGCCCGGCTCAGAAAGATGTTTGGTGCAGAGTTCTGATATTCTTTTAACTCTGATCTCACACCCTCTTTTATTTAAACATATAAGCTCACATCTAACCAATCTCTCATTTTCATTTTACCTCAGATCACTCCCACACTCAATTCTTTTAGACCTCTCTCCCCTCAATCACTCAAAGGATTTCTTCCGGGGTAGGAAACACTGGTTATCGTGAATCCATGGAAGATCTATTAAGCACTTACACTGAATCCCATGTTCCTAAAAGTACATGTTGGTCAATGATTTTCTTGATATGAAAAGCACAAGAAATCATATGTCAGTGTATGTATGCTCATCAAAAATCAGAAATGAAATTTGAGCATTTTTAACGTTGAAGATTTCTCAAAACAAAGATATTGAAAGAATGAAATGAAATCAAGAGAATTGTTTTGAGAATCTGACAATGTATAAAATCAGATCAAATGAAATATCTAGGGTATCAAAGAACTGGATATTTTGTTTATATGAACAAATATAAACAATTTAGCAATAAAGGCACAAACTTGAAAAAGATGAATGATGCTCAACAACTTTGAAAGCAAACGGGGGTATTACCATCGAAAAATTGGTTCGTTTAGAGACATGGTAATAACAAATTCAACTAAAATACTGAACCGGTGTGTGTGAATACTTGACAGTATATAGACAAGATAATACACAAGTATTGATCTTTTGGAAACACACGGTCAGTTAAACATTAAGCTCAAAATTTTGAAAAACATTTAAAAGCACACTTCTAAATTCATGAAATCTTTTGAGAATAAGAAGTGGTTTGAACATTTAAGAAAGTGTTTTTCATGCTTGAAAGTTGTTCTTCTTTCAAACAATCAGAGATCTAGGACAAAAGATATTTACCTTTTCAGCTCCCCCTCAAAACATGATATAATGATTTATGTCTTTTGAGCTCCCCCTGGATATTAGCACAATATCCTTCTTTGATCATTGAAAAACGGGCCCTGATCTGTCATGTGATCAGAAGCCACTTTATTCACAACATTTATAAAAAAAAACAGAAAGCAGTAAAACAGTTTATAGTATGAGTTCTGATCTGAAATAACCAGAAGTCATCACCTTTACTCCCTCTTAAATTAAGCATCTGAAATATGTCTGTTAAAACACAAGATAGAGATCAATACAACTTCTGTTTGAAGTGTAGACCATCATATCGTAAGTATATTGCAATGAAAAAGTACAGGATAGAGATCAATACAACTCCCTTGTGAAGTGTAGATCGTCATATCTTATCGGATGCAAAAACAGGAGTAAGGTCATTTGATCGTTGAGGTCCGAGTCCTAAACTGTTGTGTTTAGAAGTCAATCTCCTTTGAAGAACGGGTTCTAAGCTGATATGCTTAGAAGCCATATTCTTGACATTGAGGTGTGGGTCTTGAACTGTGTTATTCAAGAGTCATTGTTCTCTTAATCCCCCTTGACTTGAGGTGCCTGCAACACAGAATCAGTTTTCTTCTTTGGTACCCACTAGTATTTGGGTCCAGAAATGTTAGTTGCAGTACGTGTGGGGGTTAAAGAGTAAGAACCATACCAGAAATGATCACTGGTCTTGTGGATATGATCATGTGTACAGCAGTAAGAACAATAATACTTATTACCTGAAAACCTGAGTAATTGATTTCTTGAGTATATATGGTCAGGTTTACCTTTATGCTCTTTGTTCTTCTTTGCTTTATAAATATGTACACATGATGTGTTTCCTTTCAGCTCATTTGTCTTGTCATCTTTAACTGGTTTCTTCTGCCACATCAGTTTCTCTTTCTTGAAACTTCTTCTCCTCGAAAATTTATCTGAACCATCTAAATATTGATCATAGAAGATGTTAGATCGACGAATCTGATCAAAAGATTTAACTGACCTTTGTGAAGAGACAGATTTCTGATTTGAACTTGAAACAGACTTTTCAAGCTCTTTGATCTTTTATGCAAAGTTGTCTCTTTCTTTCACAAGTTGGTCAATCTTCTTCGAGAACTCAGACTTCGTTTTCTGCTCTTTCAGCGCAGTAGCAGACAGTTCAGATAACTTTGAAGTTAGCCTTTTGATTTCAGACTCAAAGATGGATCTTTCTTCTTCAAATCCTTTTTCTGAATCTTTTCTCTGGCCGGATAACTCTTTAAAGAATCCCACATTCTTCTGTTCGATGGCCTTTTTCTCTTTATCAAACTTCTCTCTTTCCAAAATCAGTACTTTCTCAAAATCTGAAATTTGTTGAGAAAGTTTGATGCATTTAAGCTCTATTGACTTCTTCTCTTCATAACACTTCTTTGAGAAATCTGAGAATTTCTTTGAAAAACTTTTCTTTTCTTTTTCAAAGTCAGCTTTATTTTCAGCAATCTGTTTTTCAAAATCAGATAAACTCTTTCTAAGCTCAGCATTCTCAGATTTCAATCTCTTTATCTTCTCTTCATTCAGCCCAGAAGATCTTTTCAGAAGATCTTCATTGATTATCTTTAAAGCACTGATTTCTTCCTTCAGTGATATGATTTCAGTAAAATACTCTCTTGACTTTTGTGAATGAAAGTCAACTGCATGACCCAGATTAATCTTCTCTAATTCCACCTTTCTAATCTTCTCTTCAAGATCTGTAAAAAATCCCATGATTAAAGAGTAATCAGCTTAATGTGAATGATCGTTCCAAACTATATATCAGAAAATCAAAAAACAGATTGAATTGAAGTATTTCGTAAAAATTGAAAATTTGAACAACACTTGTTATAGCGCAAAGTTAAAAAAAAATTCCATAGATGACCAAAAAAAAAATTTCCAGACTTTTTTTTAAAGAACAGATATGAGAATTGCGCAAAGTAAACTTCTCGAAACACGCTAGAGACGCAAAGTAGGTTTGCGTAAGTGTCTTGATGCTCAAAGTGAACTTTGCGTGTTAACCTTGATGCGCAAAGTGAGCTTTGCGTACGCCGAAGTATGCGCAAAGTGAGCTTTGCGTACGCCGAAGGATGCGCAAAGTGATCTTTGCGTACGCCGAAGGATGCGCAAAGAGAGTTTTTCGGACCCCGTGTGATACACAAAGTAAGCTTTGCGTATTGGTCTTGATGCGCAAAGTAACTTTTCCTTAATACCGAAGATGGCACTCGATGAAACTTGCACAAATCAGATGATCTTGCGCAAACCTTCGATGAATCTTGCGCAAACCATATGAATGTTGCGCAAAGCGTGTTCTTGACAGATTCTTTCTCAGATCGATTGAAACCTGCACATTTGATCTCAAGAACTTTTCAACATCATCGAAAAACAGTTCTAAACACACAAATACAACCAATTTTCGATTAAAACATCAAATCACACGAATTCAAACAAGAACAGAGTTCGAACAAAAATAACCATAAACACCCAAAAATCTAAAATTGACATCGAATTAGAACGAATTACTAGATGTAATCAATACAAGAATTAATCCTAAACATAAAACGAATACAATGATTCCATTTTCTTGCAATAAAACTGATTTTTCACAAAAAAATCGGATGAAACAGTATTCAAAACTCACGTTCTTGAAAAAATTCGAAAAACACAAATTTTCGATTTCAAACTTCAGATTTCAATTCAAACTCTGATCAAATCATTTCCGAAAAGTTTGGTTCAGCTCTGATACCAATTGTTAATCAATAAAACCCAATTACATCAAGCAGTTACTCAAGATTTAGACATTAAAGATCAAGAACTAGAGAGAGAAAGTCTAGAGAGAGAAAGTAGATCTTGAATATCACCAAATACTGAATATTACAATACAATGCATCTCTAGAAGCGTTACTACAAGATTACAAGACACCCTATATATAATACCTAACTATTACAAAGCCTTAAAGGCTAAGGAAACTAAACATGCTTTGACTTAGACAATGTTGACTTTTACATCATTGACTTTCCTATTAAATCTTGGATACAATATTTAGACTTAACATGTTTTGTAAACAATTTGTCACCCCTAATAGTGTCCTTTCCGACGCACTAGTAGTAGAGATAGCAAATGGAGACCAAGTAATTATCCGAGACCGTTATTGTGATTGCACCATAGAGATCAATGGGAGTCCTTTTGGGGTAGATTTGCTACCTATGGCCATCGGAGGGTTCGACGTGGTCATAGGAATGGATTGGTTGTCAAGGCACAAGGCTGACATCTTTTGTTCTAAGAAGATGATTCAAGTGCCTTTGACGGAAGGCGGCGTGGTCGTCATCTATGGGGAGAAAGGAAAGGGGCGCAACCCCATTATTTCCTCTCTCAAAGCACGGAAGTTTCTAGCGAAGGGTTATCCTTCGTATCTAGCGTACGTTGTGGACGAGAAGAAGGAAAAGAAGACGGTGGAAGACGTGAGGATCGTACGGGATTATCCGGATGTCTTTCCGGAAGACCTTCCCGGATTACCACCGGAATGTCAAGTGGAGTTTCAAATTGACCTCGCTCCAGGAACGGCTCCGATAGCCCGAGCTCCCTATCGTTTGGCCCCGACGTAGATGAAGGAGATGATGACGCAACTTCAAGAGTTGATAGAGAGGTTTTATCCAACCGAGTTCTTCACCTTGGGGAGCGCCGGTGTTGTTCATGAAGAAGAAGGACGGATCGATGAGGATGTGTATTGACTACCGTGAGTTGAATAAAGTCACGGTAAAGAACAAGTACCCTCTACCTCGCATCGATGATCTCTTCGATCAACTTCATTGTGCGGGATGTTTCTCGAAGATTGACCTCCGATCCGGTTATCATCAAGTGAGAGTGAAGAATGATGATATTCCGAAGACGGCCTTCCGAACGCGTTACGGTCACTATGAGTTCTTGGTGATGCCTTTTGGGTTGACCAATGCATCGGCCGTGTTTATGGACTTGATGAACCGTGTGTGTCGGCCATTCTTGGATAAATCCGTGATCGTCTTTATCGACGATATTCTAATTTATTCTAAGGACGAATCCGAACATGGGAAACACTTGCGGGAAGTCTTGGAAGTCCTAAGAAGAGAGAAGTTGTTCGCAAAGTTCTCTAAGTGCGATTTTTGGCTTCGAGAAATGCAATTCTTGGGGCACGTGGTGTCAAAGGACGGTGTTCAGGTGGACCCGGCGAAGATTGAAGCGATGTTGAGTTGGGAGCCGCCGACGAATCCGTCAGAGATACGGAGTTTCTTGGGCTTAGCGGGCTACTATAGACGCTTTATCCAAGACTTTTCCAAGGTAGCTACACCTCTCACATCCCTCACAAGAAAGAACGTCAAGTTTCTTTGGATCGATGTTCAAGACCAAGCCTTTCAAACGCTCAAGAGGAAATTGTGCGAAGCTCCGATCTTATCCTTGCCTGAAGGATCGGAAGACTTCGTAGTGTATAGTGACGCTTCTAAAATGGGGCTTGGGTGTGTACTTATGCAACGAGGGAAAGTCATTGCCTACGCGTCAAGGCAATTAAATGACCATGAGAAGAACTACCCGACGCATGACTTAGAGTTGGCGGCAGTAGTTTTTGCTTTGAAGTTGTGGCGGCATTATTTGTACGGGACCAAGTGTACTCTCTTCACGGATCACAAGAGTCTCAAGTACATCTTCGATCAAAAGGAACTCAACATACGGCAAAGAAGATGGCTTGAACTTCTAAAGGATTATGATTGTGATCTACTCTACCATCCCGGTAAGGCCAATGTGGTGGCCGATGCATTAAGCCGGAGAAGCCATGATGGCGGCGTTAAATTGTCCCTTACAAGAATCGACGTGGTATCAAGTTTGGTGGAAAGCATCAAGACGTGGCAAGTGGAAGCTCTCAAGGAGCAAAACCTCAAATCCGAGATCATGGTAAAGCAAAGTGGACTCTTGACGGAAGATAGCCGCGGGCTTAAACTCTTCCAAGGTCGAATTTGGGTGCCGAAATTGGGTGGAAATCGGGAGTTACTTCTAGGAGACGCGCACAAGTCGAAGTATTCTATACATCCCGGTAGTACCAAGATGTATAGAGACTTAAAATTAAATTATTGGTGGCCGGTGATGAAGTTGGATATGGCTAACTACGTGGAGAAATGTGTCATGTGCCTTCAAGTCAAGGCGGTGCGTCAAAGGCCGTATGGGAGTTTGCAACCATTGTCCATTCCCGAGTGGAAATGGGACAACATCACTATGGATTTCGTGACGAAGCTACTGAAGACCTTGCGAGGCCACGATACAATTTGGGTAGTCGTCGATCGACTAACCAAGAGTGCGCACTTTCTTGCAATGAGGGAGACTTTGCCAATGGAGAAATTGGCCAAGCTTTACATCGATGAGGTTGTGTCCAGGCATCGGGTTCCACAATCTATCATGTCGGATCGAGATAGTCGTTTCACGTCGAACTTTTGGGCAAGCTTGCAAAAGGAGTTGGGTACCCGATTGAATTTGAGCACGGCATATCATCCTCAAACGGATGGTCAAAGTGAAAGGACGATTCAGACACTCGAAGACATGTTAAGGTCATGTGTTATCGACTTTGGAGGTAGTTGGGACTCACACCTGCCGTTAGTGGAGTTCGCATATAATAATAGCTACCACTCTAGCATTGGCATGGAACCATTCGAGGCGTTGTACGGGCGAAAGTGCCGAACTCCAGTCTGTTGGTTAGAAGCGGTTGAATAGCAATTCACCGGGCCGGAAATAGTGCAAGAGACGGCGGACAAGGTGAAAGAGATCCGAGAAAGGCTAAAGGCGGCACAAGACCGTCAGAAAAGTTATGCGAACAAGAAAAGGAGGTCGGTCGAGTTTCAAGTGGGTGACCGCGTCATGCTAAAGGTGTCGCCGTGGAAGGGGATTATCCGTTTTGGGAAACGTGGGAAGCTTAGTCCTCATTTCCTTGGACCCTTCGTTATTCTGGAAAGAATTGGACTGCAAGCCTACCGTTTGGACTTACCACCAGAAATGGATGGGATACATCCTACTTTTCACGTGTGCTATCTTCAGAAGTGCCTAGCCGAGGAGGAAAGCGTGATTCCCTTGTCAGAGATTCGGGTGGACAATGGAAATCGTTGTGTGGAAGAACCGGAGTCGATTTTGGAATCGAAAGTAAAGAAATTACGGCATAAAGATGTGGTGATGGTAAAGGTTCAATGGAAGCACCATCGGGGTGCTAACATTACGTGGGAGTCCGAGGATGATATGAAAAAGCGATAACCTCACTTGTTTGTTGTAGAATGAGATTTCGGGACGAAATCCTAATTAGGTGGGGAGGATTGTAACACCCGGAAAATTAAAAGGTAAGTTTTCGTTCCCTTAAATTCGTTAAATGTGTTTATTTTCAGTTTGGACGTAATTATCATTTTTGGTTGTACTTGGTTGGTATGGATCATCCTTAGTGAAACAGGGAGTTACGCGACTTACGCCGCGGGTGTAAGTCGCGGTGCAAGCCGCGTAACCCACTGGAGTTCGTGGTGTTGTGCACACGGGCGACTTATGCCGCGGGTGCAAACCGCGGCATAATTCGCGGGGCGACCTGCAGCCCCCAAAACCCCTCTTCATCCGAATTTCTCTCATAATTCTCATATCTCACTCATTTTGGCGATTTTGCTCCCAAGGAAATCAATATCCTCCGTCACCAAACCCTAACCCTCATAAACACAACATCTTTGGTGGTTGGAGCTTGATTTCTATCATTTATTACTTTCAAGGAAGCTTCTAGGGTTTCTCAATACTTCAAGCTTCATCTTCAAGTCTCATCTCTTCAAGCTAGGGTTTCATCTTTTCTAGGTTTTGGTCAAAAACCTAGATTGTGAGTTTACTAATCTTTTGTTAAAACTAGATACACATCATTATCTTCTACTTGTTGATGTCAATGCATATCTCTAATGTTCATATTTAATGTTTCAAGTATTTTGGGGGTTTTTACCCATGGATTTATGTATATGGAAATTACCATGTGTTATATGTGTATATCTTGGTATGTTAATGATTCCTTTTTGGAATGCCTTTTGGTGACCTTACATTCTCACGAAGTATTTGGATAGATATTATGTCATATGTGGATTTACATGATTAGGATGGTTATAGTGTGTTCGTGGTGGATATCTGAAATGTTGACGGATTGAAACACATCTTGAGATCTCCTAAAAGCATTATGTGGACGAACCAAGTCTGTGATTCACTATAGGAATGTAGGTGGGTGACATTTGGAGAATTTCCTAAGGCGGTAGTCTCCTATGTACCTAGACCTCCGCCGTCGGGGAATTTCCTAAGCGGTAGTCCCCGGTGCGTGTCGGGCCTTTGGGTTACCAGAGAAAGTGGCTTCAAGGTGCATTGCCTCTTTGGGTGAACCGGATTGGAGATATGGGTCGCTCCCGTTGACTCCACGTCCACGTGATTAATTGTTTAACTGCTGATAAGAACTGTAAATGTTTTCTGGCATGTTTTTACTTGTTCAATTCACTAGGCTTGTTTGCCTAACACTTATTTGGTGTCGATGTGTATCTCAGGTGTTAGTGGTTTTGCTCCTAGGCAAGTATAGATGCTTTGGGCGAGAGCTTGGGGATACGACACTTGGATTATTTTGAGAAGCCTTGGATTTATAGATGACACCCCTTTTTGTAATCTCTTTTCTAGATGTAGAAATTAGATTAGTTGGTTGTTGTTTATTTATCCGTTAAATTACAATTGTGATTAAACAGGTTTATTTGTATTATTCCCCTTTTTGGGAGGCTCTTGCTATGGCAATCTATATACCATTTCTCTTCTTTTGAAAAGATTTTGTTATCCCTATTTGTAGGGTGTTACATTTAAGCGCAAGAAATCATAGTCAGTGTGTGTATGCTCATAAAGATAAAAATAAAATTTGAGCATTCTAAGCATTTAAGATTTCTCAAAACAATTTGAATGAATGAATATCATGAAATAAATACAAATGCTTTGAGAATCTGACAATGATTTAATCAGATCAAATTATCATGAAGAATTATATTTTGGGATATCAAAGACGTAAGATGTTTATACGAACAAAATATAAACATATTTGCAATGAAAGCACATGTAAAATTGAAATGACGTTTGATTCAAACAACAATCAATAGAAAATGGGAGTATTACCATAGAAAGATTAAACATTTGATACATGGTAATAATAAGTTCAAGAAATGTACTAAACCGATGTGTGTAAGAATACTTGCCAGTATATAGACATGACAATTACGTAAGTATTTGTCATTAGAAACACACGGTCAGATAGTCATCAAAGTATCCAAAATCATTTAAAAGCACACTTCACAATTCATGAAAACAGTTTAAGAATAGGAAGTGGTTTGAACATTTAAAAAAAAATGATTTTCACAAGTGAAAGTTGTCCTTCTTTCAACAAGTGATAGAGGTTAAGGTTCAGAAAAATATACCTTCAGTATAAAGCCTTAACTCCCCCTAAAATGAATATCATCATTTAAGCTTCCTCGAAATTTGTAACAATTCAAATTATCAGAAAAATATAACAATGAAAGTCTAATAAAGTTCTATATCTCCTCCCCCTAAAAGATATAACAGTGTAATTTACAGTAACTCCCCCTCAAATTAAAAAACTTCTTGAAAAAATGTTATCTTGTAAGCATCCGTCAGAAGAAAAACATTTTAGTACGGGTTCTGAACTTAATTATTCAGAAGCCATGATTACATATTCTTCGGTGATAATAGTAATGTTCTGATTTACCAATGAAGAACGTGTCCTGATCTGATGTAACCAGAAACCATAGTTCTGAAACATTGAGGAATGGGTCTTGAACTTTTTTATCCAAGAGCCATAGTTCTTTCTCCCCCTTAAACCTTGGATGCCTGCAACACAGGTTTAGCTTTTGGTATCCAGTGGTATTTGGATCCTGATTGATTAGTTGCAGTTCTAATAGGAGAGATATAGTAAGAACCATACCAGTTATTTTCATAATTTTTATTAACAAAATCATTTGAACCACAATAGGAACAACTAATTTTCTTTTATGCTAACCTGATCAATTGATTAATAGTGTAAACCAGATCAGGTTTGCCAAAAGTTTTACCTTTAGGAGCATTATTCCTTTTAGCTTTGAATGTATGTACAAATGATTTTTCTTCCTTCTTCTCCTCCAAAGATCCTTTAACTTTCCAAATTCAATTTTCTTTATCTTTCTCATATTTCCTTCTCCAGAACCTTTTCTTCTGAGACTCATTCTTCTTGATGTTACCTGAACCATCAACATTTTTGTCATAGAAAATATTAGAAGGACGAATCTGATCTTTAGATTTAGAAGTAAGACTATCATCAGAATCAAATAAAGGATTATTAGAAACATTTGTAAAACGTGAACTTGAAGCTGTTTTGAAAGAACATTCTGAATCAGTTTGATCATCACTTGGTGATTGGACAATCGATTCTGGAGTCTTTGACTCGGTCAGCTTCACCTTGAACATGATCTCTTCAAGTTCTTTTATCTTTGAACACAAACTGTTTCTTTCCTTTGACATTAAATCAAACTTCTTATGCAACTCAGATTTTGCATTCTTCTCCTTCATGATGTTTGTTGACAGCTTAGATAATTTCTTGTTCAGTTTCTCTATCTCAGTCTCAAATAATTTCCTTTCTTCTTCAAAATCTTTTTCAACATTCTTTCTCTTATTAAAAATCTCCTTGAAAACACCAACAGTCTTCTGTTCAGTTTTCTTCTTCTCTTTTTCAAATTTATCTCTCTCCAAGATGGTTACTTTCTCAAAATCTGAAACTTGTTGAGAAAGCTTTGTGCATTTCAGCTCCACTAATTTCTTCTCTTCAAAGGCTTTTCTGGAAAATTCAGAAAACTTCTTAGCAAAATCTTTTCTTCCTTTTTCATTCTTCTTTTCATCTTTAGAGATCTTTTCTTTCAGTTCATATATCTTCTTCTGAAGCTCAGCATTATCTCTTTCAATTTTCTTTCTCTTCTTCTCAAACTTCTTCATCTCATCTTGGGCTTTTGTTGGGTCTGATTATGCTAAGTATGGTTTATGCTGCTGATTAATGTTGCTAAGTGATTAATACTGCTAGGCTATCAAGATTACTACTGCTAGTAGAATTAATACTGCTTGAAGAGTTAGTGCTGCTACTTGAATAGTTAGTACTGCTTGAAGAGTTAGTACTGCTTAAGATTAATGCTGCTGAAGATGGTTAATACTTCTGAAGATAATTAGTGTTGCTTCTAAAGATAAAGATGATTTGGAGATAAAGATAAGCTGGAGATAAGACTGAAGATAATTATGGTATTGATGCTGAAGATCAATTGTATTTTGATAATTATCTTGTATTCAGTCTTGTATATATAGTATAGAAGTATTTGATAGTAGAAAATAATTCATTCATACGTTTTGTTTTAGAGAGAATTAACCTCAAGGCTAGTCTAGATCCTTTCTATAGAGAAGTATAGAACGTCTGTTTTCAACAGATTGAGGTTTTGTGTATAATCATCAAGTTGAATCAATATAAACTTGTGATTTGAGTTTGATATACTGTTTCATTGATTGTTAGTGTTAAAGTGTTTTTCCGCAACTTCTTTAGCATTGATTCTGAGTGTGTGTGAATTAAATTCTTGTTTGAATTTCGATCCTGACAAGTGGTATCAGAGCAAGTTGAACTCAGAAAAACAACAATCATCATGGACGGTTCAAGTGATAGTGTTCTGGTCTCAAAGGCTCCAATGCTTAGATCTAATGAGTTTGACATGTGGAAGATTAGGATCAGGCAATACATTCTTCTCACAAATTACTCTATGTGGGACATCATTGAGAATGACCCGTCTAATGAAGGAAAGATTGGAGCAGATGGAAAAAGAATCCCACCAAAGACAGATGCAGAGAGGAAGATAAGGCAGACAGAGATGAAAGCCTTGAGCACACTGCTCTTGGCTATTCCTAATGAGTATCAACACCAATTCTGCAACTGCACTGATGCACAGATGCTTTGGAATGCTCTAGAGAAGAGATTCTCTGGTACCAAAAGTACCAAGAGAAATCAGAAGGCAATACTGAAGCAACTGTATGAAAACTTCATGTCAAATAAGAATGAGTCCATGACTCAAACTTTTGACAGGTTTAACAAGCTGATTGGTGAACTAGCTACTGTTGGAGTGCAGATTGATGAAGATGATGTAAACAGAAAGTTCTTAAGGTCCCTTGGAGATGAATAGACCATGTATACTGTCTCATTCAGACAGGATGACAAGCTGGAGGACAAAGAACTAGACGATCTTTATAATGACTTAAGGGTGTTTGAGGTTGAAGCTGAAGCCAAGAAAAGACCATCTGGATACACTCATAATGCTGCCCTTTTATCATCTTCTTCTTCTACTGTTTCTGCTGCTAATACAGAATCAGTTAGTACTGCTTATGTATCTAAGCAGGATGTATCTAATGACTCTGTATTAGAAGCTTTTCTTGCAAGTTATGCTAATTCTGATTTAATTAATGATGATCTTGAACAAATTAATGAAGATGACCTTGAGGAGATGGATATAAAGTGGCAGATGGCCATGCTAACTATGAGGGTCAAGAGATTCATAAAGAGAACTGGAAGAAACAACTTTTCTCAGAGGAGAGAAGACGATGCTGGGTTTGACAAGTCAAAGGTGGAGTGTTACAAGTGTCACAAGAAGGGACACATTGCAAAAGAATGCAGAGGAGGAACTCCTCAACAATATGGCAGCAACCACCAGCAAGCACATTCCTCAAGCTTCCAAAACAACAGAAACTCCACTCAAGCTCTTGTTTCTCAAGAAGGAATGGGATTTGATTGGAGTGATCAGGCAGAAGAAGTTGTTCAGAATCAAGCCCTGATGGCAGAAGTCTCAGAATCTTCAAGCACAGATATTCCAACAGAGGTAAAAACTAAATTGAGCACTAAAGAGTGTCTTAAGACTGTTCAAAAGTACAGGGATCATAACCAAAGCATGTGTGATGACCTTAAAAGGTTAGAGAGAGATATAAGAGAGTATAAAGTGATTGTGGAGAAGTTTGAAGATCAAATCAAGGCTTACAAGGCCAATGAACTTTAGCATTACTATGACACAAATTACTGGAAGTGGGAGAAAGATCAATTAGAGATTCAAATAGAAAAGTCTAAAGAGGAGTGTGAGAAGATAAAAAGTGAGTATGAGAAAGCTAAGCTTGACATTGAGAAGTTCTCTTATGCTTCCAAAGCAATGGACTCTTTGCTTAAAGCTCAAGTTCATGATAAGATCAAGAGTAGTATAGGATACAATGCAACACCTCCACCTTACAACAATAATTACATCCCTCCCTCTTCAGATCTCTTAGAAAACCAAAATAAGGAGGACTTACCTATAGGAGCAACAGAAGTTGATCCTATAGACAGTGTGGTGGTTGAAGAAGAGAATGAGGAAGAGAATTCTGAGAATAAGAATGCAGAAGAGATTCCTGTAGAAAATCATATCCTTACCAATGAAGGGGGGGGGGGGTAAACCATTCATCAAGAGTGAACAGGTGGATAGCTCAAAGAGAGAAAAGGGAAAGGTACAGGGGGTCCACTATATGCAGACCACAGTTGTGAATTCCTGTACATGTAAACAGCATCAGCCCCAAAAACATGATAAAACAAGGGGTAATCAAAGAAACTGGAATAATCAGTGGGAACAAAAACAAGGGGTTGATCTGAGTAAAATCAGTAGACCAAAACCTTGCTTTATTTGTGGAAAGCTTAATCATATTGCCAAATACTGTTATTTCAATCCTATGAACCAGAGGATAAACTTTCAAAGACATATACAAAATCCTATTGGTTATAGGAATCAAAGAAGGAATCATATGGCTGAAAATGTAAAAAGAGCATCTTTAAAAGCTCATGCTCAAAACAAGTTTGCAAAATCAAAGAAAAACACTCCAAATAAGCCAAGGAGTAACTTAAAGAAAAATAAAGCAAACAACTTTGTTCAGGTTTGGGTTCCAATAGTAAAAAAATTTGTTAGTACTGCTACTTCAAATAGTACCGCTGACAGAAACAATGTTGCTGCAAGCAATACTACTGCTAACAATATTAGTACTGCTAATGAAGTTAGTACTGCTAACAAAATTAGTAATGCTAATCCAATTAGTACTGCTAATGATGTTAGTACTGCTAATGATGTTAGTACTGCTAACAAAGTTAGTACTGCCAATAAAGTTAGTACTGCTTCCAGTAACAAACCCATTATTGTGACAAAGTATTCAAGCCATAAGATTCCCCAGTCTGAAAAGCTCATCAAAACTGATTGTGAATATGTTGATGAGAATGGGAAACCCAAGACCACTTTGGCTTGGGTTTCTACTAAAAACTAATTGTTCCACTTTATGTGCAGGGCAACCAACAGCAAAAGGGGAAGAGCATTTGGCATATTGATAGTGGTTGCTCTAGGCACATGACAGGAAACAAGTCCTGCCTACAAAACTTCAAAAGAATTGATGGAGGACATGTTGCATTTGGTGATAATCCATCTGGAGGAAAGATTAGTGGAAAAGATAATGTGTCAAAAGGTAAGATAACCTTTGAGGATGTCTACTATGTTGAGCAATTGAGATACAACCTGTTAAGTGTATCACAGGTTTGTGACAAGAAACATAGTATATTGTTTACTGATACTGAATGTATTATCCTTGCTAAAGGGTTCAAGGTAGTTGATGAAAGTATGATACTACTGAGAACACCAAGAAAGGACAATGTTTATTGCTTGGATTTAGAGAATGTATCTAATGATTCATCATTTAATTGTCTATTTTCAAAAGCTTCTGTTGATGAATCATCTCTTTGGCACAGAAGGATGTGTCACATGAACTTTAAAACAATGAATAATCTTGTGAAAATCAACCTTGTAAGAGGTTTACCACAAAAGGTATTTTCATGTGATGATCATTGTGTTGCATGTCTTAAAGGCAAACAGCACAAAACTTCTCATAAGTCCAAAGAGATAAATACAATCTCTTCACCTCTAATTTTATTGCATATGGATCTGTTTGGTCCTACAAATGTGATGAGTATTGGCAAGAAATCTTACTGCTTAGTTATTGTTGATGATTTCTCCAGATTCACTTGGGTCTATTTTCTGAGGACAAAGGATGAGACAAATGGACTGATCAAATCCTTTATTCTCAGAGTTGAAAACCAAACAAATCAAAGAGTTAAAATCATCAGGTCTGATAATGGAACTAAATTCAAAAACCATGATCTAAACAGCTTCTGTGAGGAAAAAGGTATTGAGAGACAATACAGTGCTCCTAGGACCCCTCAACAGAATGGAGTTGCTGAGAGGAGAAATAGGACACTGATTGAAGCTGCAAGATCCCTGTTGGCAGATTCAAAACTTCCAGTTACATTTTGGGCAGAAGCAGTTAATACTGCTTGTTATGTTCAAAATAGGGTTCTAATAGTTAAATCCCAAGGCAAGACACCATATGAACTTTTTAACAAGAAGAAACCTTTTATTGGTTTTTTCAAACCATTTGGGTGTCCTTGCATAATTCTGAATACCAAAACTCACTTAGGCAAGTTTGATAGCAAAGCAGATGATGGATTTCTGGTTGGTTACTCATCCCAAAGTAAGGCTTACAGAGTATTTAATACCTCTTCTAGAATAATTGAGGAAAGTGACAATGTCAAATGCAATGAGAGCACACCAAATAAACTTGGTACAGGCCTTGATTGGCTTTTTGACATTGATTCACTAACTAATTCTTTAGGTTTTAGTTATGAGAATAATGCAGGAACAGGGACAGAATCAGTACAAGACAAAAGACAAGAGTTTGTGCTATTCCCAATCCCTACAGCAGATTCTACTGAACTCTGTCTTCAAGAGAAGAAAGATGCTTCAGATTCAAAGGATACTGAAACTGCTCAGAATGAAGAGGAGAGAGGTGAAAAGGAAGATCAACTTTTGACTTCAAAACAGCTAGAACCTGAGATGCCTGCATTGGCAGAAGATGATACTGATGATGAGAACTCCTCAGTGTTTGGTGGCAGCTCTCCTGAAAAGAATGACTCTAATCTGGATGCAGAGATTAATGAAGAGGCTATTCATCAAACAAAAGTGCATAAAGATCATCCTCCTCAGTTGGTGATTGGTGACATCAATTCTCCAATCATCACAAGAAATCAGAGTAAGTTGGGAGGATTAAAAGACATACAATCAGGCTTACTATCTTACTTTCTATCTCAGGTTGAGCCCAAAAAGGCACATGATGCAATGAAAGATCCAAGCTGGATAGAAGCAATGCAAGAGGAGCTGTTGCAGTTTGTACTGCAAAATGTATGGGATTTGGTAGAACTGCCTAAAGGACACAGAGCTATAGGGACAAAATGGATTTTCAGAAACAAGAAGGATGAGAGAGGGATAGTGATCAAGAACAAGGCTAGATTGGTAGCACAGGGGTACACTCAAGAAGAAGGAATTGATTATGAAGAGGTTTTTGCACCAGTGGCTAGGATTGAGGCAATTAGGCTGTTTTTAGCCTATGCTTCTTTCATGAAGTTCAAAGTCTACCAAATGGATGTGAAAAGTGCTTTTCTATATGGCAAAATTGAAGAAGAAGTATATGTCTGTCAGCCTCCAGGGTTTGAAAATCCCAAGTATCCTGACAGAGTATACAAATTGAAGAAAGCACTGTATGGAGTACATCAAGCACCAAGAGCCTGGTATGACACATTGTCTACCTATCTCTTGGAAAATGGTTTTGAAAGAGGAATCATTGACAAGACTCTATTCATTCAAAGGAAGAAGAAGGACATCCTGTTAGTGCAAATCTATGTGGATGACATCATCTTTGGATCCACAAAAGATCAATTGTGCAGAGATTTTGAAGAATTAATGCATAAGAGATTCAAGATGAGTTCTATAGGTGAACTTACTTTCTTACTTGGGCTACAAGTTAAGCAGCAACAAGATGGAATCTTCATAAGCCAAACCAAGTATGTACAAGACATTTTAACCAAGTTTAGGTTCTCAGATTCCAAGCCTGCAAGCACACCCATGGAGACACACATACAGATTACTGCAGATCTTGAGGGGGAGGATGTGGATGTTCATTATTACAGATCCATGATTGGCTCTCTCATGTATCTCACAGCTTCTACACCAGATATCATGTTCCCTGTTTGTGTGTGTGCAAGATTTCAAGTTAGGCCAAAGCAATCACATTTTCAAGCAGTCAAGAGGATATTCAGATATCTCAAAGGTCAACCCAGATTAGGACTTTGGTATCCTCATGACTCACCATTTGACCTACTTGCATATTCAGATAGTGATTTGGGTGGAGCTAACTTGGACAGAAAGTCTACAACTGGAGGATGTCAGTTTTTGGGTGCAAGACTAGTATCATGGCAGTGTAAGAAACAAACCACAGTGTCCACTTCAACAACAGAAGCAGAATACATAGCTGCTGCAAGCTGCTGCTCACAAGTGCTATGGATTCAGAATCAAATGATGGACTATGGTATGACATTTCTTCACACTCCTATTTTCATAGACAACAGCAGTGCTATTAGCATTGTTAATAATCCTGTCAAGTATTCAAAAACAAAGCATATAGAAATAAGGTACCTCTTTATCAGAGACTGTAATGAGAAGAAGCTAATTCAGGTTCAGAAAGTACACACAAGTAACCAGTTTGCTGATCTATTCACAAAAGATTTTGATGTGGGTAGATTCACATTCTTGGTCACAAGTGTGGGCATGATGAACATTGAATAAGTATATTATCATTCTCTTTATGTACCTATATAGATTCCTCCTTAGTTACTTTCATTAAATTGGTGTTATTAACCCCTGTGTGTTTAAGTATTTCAGATTGTTTGAATTTGGATTGGATACTTGGTACTTCTCGTTCAGTTAATACTACTCACTGCATTACTCATGATAATAGTTCAAAAATGGTTAAGTATGGTTACTACTGCTAGGTGGTTTATACTTCCAGTGCAAAGTTACTACTGTTTGCCTTATTTATACTGCTAATCATTGTTACTACTGCTGGTACATGTTAATACTGCTAGTATGTGTTAGTACTGCTAGTCTGTGTTAATACTGCTAGTCTATGTTAATACTGCTAGTCTGTGTTAGTACTGCCAGTATGTGTTACTACTGTTGTTATGAGTTAATACTGCGAGTTAGTTAATACTACTAGGGTAATTAGTACTGCTTCTAACTTACTCCCTCCACCTATAAATACCCAGTGTGACCGCCAAATTACAAACGGCTCTTTGAATTTCTTACTAGTGTACTCTCTCTCTCTCTTGTTCTCTTGAATTCTCTCTTACCAGTGCGTAACCCGAGCTTTGACCAATCGCTCAAGAAGATGGCTGAAATGATGTTTGTCGATGAACACAATGAATTGGCAATGCTACTCAAATCAAAGCAAGCAGAGGGATTTCATCAGATTGTGGGTTTTCTAAGATCCTCACACATAGCCCACGCATTAACTGTTAATCCCATAATCTGTGTGGAACACCAAAGGCAGTTTTGGGCCAATGCTGCTATTCATACTGAAGATGGCAATCAGGTCATCAAAACAAGGGTGTGTGATAAACTCCTGACAATCACAGAAGAAGTTATTCGCATTCATCTACGACTCAATGATGCCTCAGGTATAACCTCTTTACCCAAGGAAGATCTCTTCCAAGCTCTAAGTAATATGGGGTATGAAGGTCCCACTGATGTCTTCAAATTTTTCAAGAACAGATTCTCACCACAGTGGAGATTCTTTGTTCATACCCTTCAGCACTGTATTTCAAGGAAAATAACTGGCTGGAGTGAGTTCAGCAGTACCATTGCTTATGCTATGGTCTGCTTAGCAACCTCCAGGAAGTTCAATTTTTCACAAATGATCTTAAATGACTTACTGTCAAACCTGGATACCAAAACAAAATCTTTCTTTATGTATCCCAGGTTTGTGCAAGCTTTACAGAATAAAGAATTGACGGATTTACCTCAGTTTAATGAGGTATATGTACCAAAGGTCCCTAAAGGGAAGGTGTTTTCTAATATGAGGAGGCCTAGTAAGGACTTCTCAGGTATTGACACACCATTGGTCTCTACAATGATGGGTGTGTCTCCTTCCCATGGTGAGGCATCAGTGTCAAAGCCCTCATCTGACAATCAAACTGATGACCTACCCACACCACTCATTTCTATTAACATCCCTCAGTCCCTTCTTAAAAAGCCAACATCACCCATCACTCACACTTATATAAGGAAAAAGGTAAAGAAGGTTCCTTCCCTTCTTGTACCTTCACCCACAAAGCCTTCAATCCCTCTAATGGAGCATTCTCCATTAGAGAATATCCAAAGGGAAACCACAGGGGTGTCTCCCAACCCCAAGAAGGTGCTCAATAAGGAGAAGGAAGAGCATATGGGCTGTAAGGCTCACACTACTGACTTTGCACAAACTGCAGGGCAGGATAGTGTGAACATATCTAAGACCTTCCCCATGGCAACTTTGGTTGAGCAATCATCCAAAGGTCCCAGGTGCCAAAAAAACCAAGGGGGAAGAGGGTGCTTCTGCTAGGCAAAATACCTCTACTACTAAAAGATCCAAGGATCCTTCAAGGGTGGTAAACACACCCAAAGGAGGTGAGGACAGATATACCTACCAGGAATTGATGGATACTATGGGAAACATTAATTTTGATGTCGTCAAGCAAGGCTCAGATATAGAGGAGATGAAATTGGTAATTCTGTCTCAACAAGTTCAGATTACCAAATTGAAGAAGATGGTGATGAAGTTGGTACAGAAAAAGAAAAGAAAGCAGTATGTCTTGAAGAAGAGGGGAGATGATTTCAACAAGGGGGAGAAATAAGATGAAGGGGAGAAACACAGTCCTATTGGTATGGAAGCTCAGTTTGAGGGGGAGTTGAATAAGGAAACAGAAAATAGCAAAGCAGCAGGAACAGAACTAGCAGCAGAAATATCATTGTCCAGAGAGGAAATGGAGAATGCAGAAACCTTGGTCAAAGCTAAGAATGACACTCCCAAAGCCACTCAAAAGGCTAAGGGAGTAATAATCAAAGAAGGAGGTTTAGAAAAGAAAGAAAAAGAGGTCAGTATGGAGGATGCAAAGAAGAAGGGAAAGGAGAAGATGGTTGAATCTGTGCAGCCTTTAAAGAAAAAGAATCAGATAGAGTTAGATGAAGAAGTGGCCAAACAGCTTCAAGCAGAGTTGGAAAAGGAAGAAGAAATCCAATCTGCCAAAGACAGAGAGCTTGCACTAGATATGGTAAAAGGTTGAATGAAGAGTTTCAAAAGAGTTTGAAGACTGCAGCTGCTACCAAGATAGTTACAAAGAAGGCTTCAAGGCAAAGGCTGGCATTAAAGCAAAGACAAAGACAACCCTCAAAGGCCTTCCTGGCTAATCAAGAAAGGAGGAAAATGATAAACTTTCTGAAATGAGCTCTTGGAGTTCCTGAAGGAATGTTTACCAACATGGCCTATGGTAGGATAGAGGATTTGTATACAAAGGAGATGTCAAATCTGAAAGGGGACTCCACTCAAAGGGAAGAAGCTGAAAGGAGGATGAAAGAGAGGCATGATCTCAACATACAACAACCCTTCCCTGAAAGTGAAGAAGGCACTCCTATCAAGGAAAAGAAAGAAGAAAAGAAAGAAGAGACTTTGGCTCAGCAAATTGAAGTCATCAAAAGAAAGAAATCCATTGCCACCAAGCCAAAGGCAAAAAGGGCAAGACTTGAAGAAGAAAGAGAAGAAACAGAAGCAGAATCTAATGTTACACCTTCAGCAGAACCAGAGCAGACTCCAGAGCAGTCCAATCAGCAACCAAATGAGCAGTTTGACTTGTATATGACTGTGACAGATGAAGATCTTGTACAAGTTGACCCAATTTCTGTCCAAGCCCTTGAGATTATCTTTTGGGACATCCTGGAAGATCAAAGGAAGAAATATTTCAGGATTAAAAGGATGAGAGATCAGTATGAGGTTTACTCTACTTGGGGAAAAATCATCAGAAGTTGTTCCAGATCAGATTTAGAAGAAATGTTCAAAGTTGGAATGAGCCTGTATAAAATGGTTTTGACAGGAGAAGAAAGGAGCTTAATCAGATTAGCCTTGGAGTACTTATGATGTTTGATCCTAGCAAAGTTCAACATGTGATCATAGATTTGCATCTGAAGAATAAATTCCAAAGAATAGAAAACTGGATGCTATTTGAAAGGTGTGGAGTCTATGTCATCACTGTAGACAGAGCCTATCATGAGTACTACCTGGTGGATAAGATCTATGATCACAGCAAGGCTAAACTTCAAGCAATGTTGAATGCTAAGTTGACATGTTCAAAGGATTCAGAAATGGCCAGGATAGTAGTCAGAAGAATCATTAATCAAAGTCTGGGACTGGATCCAAATTTGGGCAACTGAGTTGAAGTGTTGAAAGCATCATGAAGACCATATCATGAAGAACTTAACTTCTCTTTCTGAAAAGTTAAGTTAGGGGGAGATTGTTGGGTCTGATTATGCTAAGTATGGTTTATGCTGCTGATTAATGTTGCTAAGTGATTAATACTGCTAGGTTATCAAGATTACTACTGCTAGTAGAATTAATACTGCTTGAAGAGTTAGTGTTGCTACTTGAATAGTTAGTACTGCTTGAAGAGTTAGTACTGCTAGTAGTTAGTACTGCTTAAGATTAATGCTGCTGAAGATGGTTAATACTTCTGAAGATAATTAGTGTTGCTTCTAAAGATAAAGATGATTTGGAGATAAAGATAAGCTGGAGATAAGACTGAAGATAATTATGGTATTGATGCTGAAGATCAATTGTATTTTGATAATTATCTTGTATTCAGTCTTGTATATATAGTATAGAAGTATTTGATAGTAGAAAATAATTCATTCATACGTTTTGTTTTAGAGAGAATTAACCTCAAGGCTAGTCTAGATCCTTTCTATAGAGAAGTATAGAACGTCTGTTGAGCCTGTTCAACAGATTGAGGTTTTGTGTATAATCATCAAGTTGAATCAATATAAACTTGTGATTTGAGTTTGATATACTGTTTCATTGATTGTTAGTGTTAAAGTGTTTTTTCCGCAACTTCTTTAGCATTGATTCTGAGTGTGTGTGAATTAAATTCTTGTTTGAATTTCGATCCTGACAGCTTTTGAGTTGTCTTTTTCTTGGGTTGCTTTTTCTTTCATCATGTTAATCTCAACCTCAAGACTGAAAACTTTATCTTTCAAAGAATCTCTTTCAACAAAAAATTGAGAATTCATTTTTCTCAGCCCTTCACAAGTTTCACTTGAAATGTTTGCTCTTCTTCTCAGTTCATCTAGCTCTCTTTGCATTGATTCCTTCTTGGACCAGCTTGAGCTAGAATTAATACTTTCAGATCTCTTCAACTTTGCTTGTAGATTTGAAATCTCCTTCTCTTTATATTCAATTATTCCTGCAAAATCAATTTTAGAATTAGTAATGCATACTGAGCAAACAAAATCTTTCTTTAAATCTTTATCATCTTTCAGTTTATTGATTTGTTCTAGAAGAGATGAGTTCTGAATCTTCAAATTCTTATTCTCAGATTCCAGTGTTGGAATCTCTGGCATGTACGCTAAAGCACAATCTCTGTTTGTTAGCACCAGATTTCCTTTCTCATCTGTGTATGGCATCTTGAAATCTGTAAAAATATAAGCTAGTAATGATCTTTAATCGGAAACTCAGAAAAATCAACAGTGAAAATTACAAAAAATCACTCAAAAAGTATCACAAGTATAAAATTAGTATATAAGAATTCGTATGACCCACACAAAGAACAATTCGCATGCACAATTCAGATACAAGAATACAATTCGCAGACACAATTCGTATAGCACACACAAGCAAAAATTCACAAGTATAGAATTCGTATAGGTTCAATTCGCATAAAAGGATATGAAAAAGAATACGAATTTTGAGCTTTTCGCAGAAGACAAGGGTACGAATTCTTGACAATTCGTATCACTCAGATGTACGAATTCTGCACAATTCGCATCACACTAATGAGAGAATTCTTTACAATTCCCATGAAAACTTGTTCGAATTCTTTCCTTGGACTTTTCAAAAATCAACTTTTTCGTACAATACACCTCTGCGAATTCTTTTCTTCTCAAATACACATGTGCGAATTCTTTCCTTGCGAATTGTTCAACCCTGCGAATTTTATCCTTAAAATCAACAAGATAAACTAATCTGCGAATTCCTTGACTCTGCGAGTTCTTCGTGCGAGTTCTTCATCTTTTGTGCAAATTCTTTAAATCTTGAACTTTTTCGGCTTAAATCTCACTAATTTCCACCCAAAACTCAATATTTGACTCTGAAAATTTGCAATCTTGATCACTTTATCATCGTGAACAACCCTGTGAAGTGAATTATCATAACAACAAACATAATCGCAACAATTGATCTTTGACAGTCCGCGATAAACACTTTCTTGAAAATGATAAAATCAATCAAATTCTCACAATAATGGTGTTCAAATTGATTACCACTTCAAATGAAAGATATTCAGTACAAATATACGATCACGGTGAGTCTAAAATCACGTCCAAAATCTTGATTGATGACACAAAGTTGATAAAACAGTGATAAATAAAATTGATTTTTCTTCTTTTCTAATCTAGCTCTGATACCAAATGTGATCCCTAATTACTAGCATGTAACAATTAACAGATTAAGAACACAACTTTTATTAATTAAATCAAATGAATTACATCTAGTCACAGATCTAACAGTGTGCCACAAGTCTCACGTTGTGTGTGTTTCTCAAGGTGTGCGAATCTTACCAATCTTCTGCGTTCGTATCTCCACAAATCTAACACAAAGACTCACAATTTATACTAAGTCAACTTTAGTTGACTTTTACAACTCAAGCCCTCAAACTATACAACAATTACAACTAGACCCTTTATTTTAATCTTGAGTACAATATACATCCAACACTTATCAAAGAGCTCTAAGCTCGCTGATAAAGGGAAATCCATTTCTCATCCTCAGAAGGCTACCAAGAAAGCAAAACTGAAAGTTATTTCCAAACCTTCAGTAAGTCAATCTTCCAGTTCTGGAACTAAAATCACTGATATCTCTCAGAGATCAACTCCAAAGCTGAAAATTGATATTAAGCCTAAGAAATCTGAATAACTGAAAGTTCCTCCTAGATCTTATGCTAAGGGCATTCTTGGAGTTGGACCTGCTCATCTCAAGTTTTCTAACTCAACTGCTCATAGTCACAAGGGAAATTTTGTCTATAGAAAATGTTATCACTGTGGACTTGCTGACCATATTATAAGTAAATGTCCTACTGCTACAAAAGTTGAAAAGAAAGCTAAAGTTAAGATGATTGCCTCCAAGGCTAAGAAGGTCACCAAAGCTGAGAAATCTGCTAAGGTGAAAAATACCACTAAGGTTAATCAATCAACCAAAGTGAAGGTTACCACTTGTTTGAATTTCTAATGTCGTGAAGATTGTTGAACCTTCCATCTCCATTAACTCTATTGGACCCATTGGAAAGTGGGTACCAATAAAAAATTAATCTTCCTTATGTTTGCAGGGATCGAAGGTTATCTGGTATCTAGATAGCGGATGCTCTCGACACATGACTGGGAAAAAAGACCTGCTCACTAATTACAAGGAAGAGAAAGGTCCCTCAGTGACCTTTGGTGGAAATTGAAAAGGCTATACCAGAGGGTTTGGTGTTCTCAGCAATGGAACAACAACCTTCAGAAGAGTCGCTTACGTAGATGGACTGAAGCATAATCTTCTTAGCATCAGTCATCTATGTGACAAAGACTACGAAGTTCGCTTTTGTAAGAAAGCATGTTCAGTGATGAATGAAAAAGGAAAGCTCGCTCTTAGTGGTTATCGTATGGAAAATGTCTATGTAATAGACATGGACTCTACTACCACTGAAAACGTTTGTTTTCTCTCTAAGGCCTTTTCAGATGTCAACTGGTTATGGCACAAAAGGTTATCTCATCTCAACTTCAAAACACTAAATTCTCTCTCCTCAAAGGAACTAGTCTCTGGTCTACCTTAGCACTCATATGCCAAGGAATCCCTTTGTTCAGCATGTGAAAAAGGAAATGTCAAGATCTGATTCTTAACAAGAATAATTAAACTCAGAAAAAATATTAAAGAAGTTGCGGAAAAAACACTTTAATATTCAAAAGATCAATGTAACAGTAAAATATAAATCACAACTTGTAAACTTTATTGAATGATTAAAGTTGCAAGCTTTCAAACAAAACCTCAATCTTGATGAACAGGTTCACCAAGACGAATTCTACTTCTCTAGAATTAGGATTGCAAACCTTGAGGTTAATTCTCTCTCAGAACAAAAACTTAGAATTCTCGTATCACAAACTATTCTGAATAATCCTATACATATACTGAAAATAAAAGATAATTACAAAACATAAAAGATCTTCAGTATATTCTTCCATAATTATCTTCAACCTTCCATGATTATCTTCAAACCTTGGTCTGCACGTATCTTGATTATCACATAAGCAGTATTAAATCATAACAGCATTAATACTTTGAGCTGTATTAATCTTTAGCAGTACTAACCATCTTCAGCAGCATTAACCAATCAGCAGTACTAACTACTAGCAGTACTAACTCTCCAAGCAGTACTAACTATTCAAGTAGCAGCACTAACTCTTTAAGCAGTATTAATTCTACTAGCAGTAGTAATCTTGAAAGCCTGGCAGTAGTAATCACTTAGACAAATCTTCAGTTCCCAACAATCTCCCCCTAACTTGACTTTTAGAGAAGAGAAGTCAAGTTCTTCAGATGCTCCCAAAACTCCATTGCTCATAATCCCATATCATGATTCAGCCCCAAACTTTGATTAATAGTTCTCTGAATTAAGTATCTTGCCATTGTAGAATCTGGTGCACAACCAAGCTTTTTCTTCAACATAGCATGCAGCTTTAACCTGCTATGGTTGTAAACTCTATCCACTAGGAAGTATTCAAAGTGACTTGTATCCATAGCCAGTGCATATACTCCACTTATTTCATACAGAGTCCAGTTGTTGATGGTTTTGAAAACATTTCTGATAACATGTTAAACTTCCTCTGGCTTGAACAACATGCATAAATATTCCATCACAAGTTTTGTAACAGGTATCCCTGGAGCTTTCAGCTTATCAGCATATAGTTTCATCCCCACCTCAAACATTTCCTCTAAGTCAGATCTGGAGCATACTCTTACAATCTTGGCCCAAGTAGGATACACTTCAAATTTGTCATCTTTCCTCTTCAGCCTGATATACTCCTTTCCATTTACTTCCATGGTATCCCAGTGAATAATCTCAGGAGGCTTGACACCAACTGGTTCAGCAGTTATAGGCTAAGGCATTTTCTCCATCACCACCATGTACATACTCACATCAGAAGTACTGGATAGTTCTTCCTGAGATTAAGCTTTCTTTTCATCAGACTTAGGTGCCCCTTCTTCTTCAGCTACCTTCTGTTCTTTCTCAGCTTCTTTCTCATCCACTCTAGGTTTCTTAGCAGATTTTCTTCTAGCCATCATTTTAGTTCTTTTCAGAGTCCTCAAACTTTCACCTAGAGTAGCTTCCTTCCTTGGTGATTCTTGATCATCAGGAAAGGGTTTTTATATTAGAAAATCATTACTCTCTTTCATCCTCTTTTCCACTTCAACTCTGGCTTTGTCATTTCCTTGAAGCTTAGTCATCTCTGCATCATACAACCCTTTGATTTGATCAAATGACATTTTTGTGAACATCTCCTTTTTTACTCCCACAGCACCTTTGAGAAAAGTGATCATCTTCTTTCTCTCTTGAGTGCCGAGGTAGGTCTTTGAAGGTTGCCTCTTCTTTGCACCCAATTTGATCATTGCAGTCTTCTTTGGAATTGCAGATCTCTTCTATGCCATCTCTGTTGCCAAACTCTTTTGATAAACTTCATTAAGCTCTGCAGCTAGAGCTCTTGCCATCTCCCTATCTTTCTCCACTTGAACTGTTTCTGCTTGCTCAAGTTTTGCTTGAATTTTCTTAGACAAAGCTTCATCTGACTCAATCAACTTTTGCTTTTTAAGTGGTTGGTCAGATTCCACTATCTTCTTTTTGCCTTTGTCCTTGCTTGTTAGCTTATCAACACTGCTTTCTTGATAACCTCAGCATTGTCTTTGATGACAATTCCTTTGGCCTTTGAAGTGACCTTAGGAGTATCATGTTTAGCTTTTATTAGTGCTTCATCTATCTCGATTTCTTCCAAATTTCTGCTAATGAGGTCAGTTAGTACCTCTTGAACAATTTCTGCTGCTTCATTTATTTCAGCAGCATTAACTGTTTCTGCTGCTTTCTCTATTACTGCTGCTTTTTCTATTTCTACTACTTGTTCATCAAACTCCCCCTCAACTCCATGTATCTCCCCCTTATTCTCAGCATCAAACATCCCTGTTGACCTCATCTTCTGACTCCCCCTTTTTGGGAGCATCATCCACTGGGTTCCTTCTTCTGAGTACAAATCTTTGCTTCTTCTTCTTTTGAATCACTTTCTTAACCAACTGCTTTAATGTGTTGATTTCTTCTTGCTGGTTGATGATGACCTTCTTGAGTTCATTGACAACCTTCTTTTGAGCATCCATTTCAGTTGCCATTTTGGACAAGGCCGAAATCAATTCATGGTAGAGATCTTCTGGAGTGTTACCCCTTTTTGAGGAATCATTGGAATGTTTAATAGAGATCTCCAGCCAGGCTGAAGCACCACCTATTCCCTTGGTTTCTTGGCACCTGGGACCTTTGGATGATTGCTCACCCAAAGTTGCCATGGGGAAGGTCTTGGTGATGTTACCACTGGCCTCCTCTGTGCTAGCAGGAGTAGTGGCAGCCTTCTCACCCACATGCTCATACATCTCCTTAGTGAGCACCTCCTTGGGGTTGGGAGACACCCCAGTGGTTTCCCTATGGATATTCTCTAATGGAGAATGCTCCATTAGAGGGCTTTGAGGTTCTGGGTTTGTAGGAGGTACAACAAGGGAAGGAGCCTTGTGTACCTTTCTCTTAGTATACATTTTGGTTAAAACTGGTGTTGGCTTAAGAACAAGGGACTGAGGAAGTGATATAGTGGTTGAAGGTTGGGTTTGGCTATCAATGGGATGGTCTAGTGAGGGCCTTGACCCTGATGCCATACCTTCTTGGTTGTGGGACACCACCATCATTGTAGAGAACAATGGGGTGTCAACTCCTTCCGAGTCCTTGGCAGATCTTTTCATATTTGAAAAGACCTTGCCCTTAGGGATTTTAGGTACATATATCTCATTGAACTGAGGTATATCCGTCAATTCAGTGGTGATAACTGCCTGGACAAATCTTGGATACATATAGAAACTCTTTTTATTATCCAAGTTTGACACAAGGTCATTTAAAATCATTTTGGAGAAATTATACTTTCTGGCAGTGGACAAGCAGACCAAAGCAAAAGCAATGGTACTGCTGAACTGACTCCATCCAGAAGTTTTTGTAGAAATACAGTGCATAAGGGTATGAACAAAGAAACGCCATTGGGGAGAAAAATTAGCTTTGTAAAATTTGAAAACACCCTGTTGGCCTTCATACCCCATTCTGGTGAGATTGGAAAACAAGTCCTCATTAGGGATAGAGGTAATACCTGAGGCATCGTCTAGACGTAGACTGATGCGAATGACCTCTTCAGTGACTATCAAGGGTTTGTCACACACCCTTGTCTTGATAAACTGCACACTGTTTTCAGTAACAGCGGTGGCATTGGCCCAAAATTGCTTCTGGTGCTCGATGAAGATTGGTGGTGACACAGTAAGTGCATACGCTATATGACTGGTCTTGAGAAAATCAACTATTTGATGGAATCCATCAGCCTGCTTCGGCTTTTGAAGCATTGCGATCTCATTGTATTCATCAATAAACGCCATGGATGCCATCGGTCTTGAGGATTCTTGACTGAAACACACTGGTTGCTTGAGAGAAAAGAGTTAGAGAGAAGATGAACAGTATTCAAAGGGTCGTTGTGAGCTTTTAGGCAGGCAAAGAGGGTATTTATATGATTTGGGACAGAAGCAGTATTAACCCTATTTTCAGTTAAAGCAGTACTAACTGAGAGCAGTATTAACTTAAAGCAGTATTAACTGAAAGCAGTATTAACTGAAAGCAGTATTAACTAACTAGCAGTATTAACTTTGCACTGGCAGCATTAAAACTGCACTGGCAGTATTAACAATACTTCCTGAGAAAGATGATTAGTACCACCAAACAAAATAAACAAATAACAGGTATACAATCACTTATTAAACATGAGCTCATTCAGAGTTGATCATGCCCACACTTGTGACCAAGAAAGTGAATCTACCCACATCAAAAGCTTTAGTGAATATATCAGCAAACTGATTATCAGTATGAACTTTAGCAACTTGAATAAGCTTCTTTTCATTGCAGTCTCTAATAAAGTGATACCTGATTTCAATGTGCTTTGTTTTGGAGTGCTTGACTGGATTCTTAACAATGCTAATAGCACGGCTATTGTCAATGAAGATTGGAGTGTGAAGAAAGGTTACTCCATAGTCCAGCATTTGATTTTGAATCCATAGAACCTGAGAGCAGCAACTTGCAGCAGCAATGTACTCAGCTTCTGTTGTGGATAAGGACACTGTGGTTTGCTTCTTACACTGCCAAGATACTAGTCTTGGACCCAAAAGTTGACATCCTCCTGAAGTAGACTTTCTATCCATATTAGCACCACCCAAGTCACTGTCTGAATAAGCAATCAAATCAAAAGTGGATTCATAAGGATACCAAAGACCTAATCTAGGTTGCCCTCTTAAGTATCTAAAAATCCTCTTAACAGCTTGAAGATGTGACTGCTTTGGCTTGACTTGGAATCTGGCACACACACACACTGGAAACATGATATCTGGTCTTGAGGCTGTGAGATACATGAGAGATCCAATCATTGATCTATAAATATGGACATCAACATCCTCCCCCTCAAGATCAGCAGTGATCTATTTGTGTGTTTCCATTGGTGTGCTTGCTGGCTTTGAGTCTGATAAACCATACTTATCTAGGATGTCTTTCACATACTTTGATTGACTTAAGAAAATCCCATCTTTCTGCTGTTTCACTTGAAGCCCAAGGAAGAAGGTGAGTTCACCCATTGAACTCATTTTGAAGCTCTTGTGCATCAACTCTTCAAAGTCTCTACACATCTGATCGTTTATGGATCCAAATATGATGTCATCCACATAGATCTGAACAAGTAGGGTGTCCTTCTTACTTCTTTTAATGAAAAGGGTCTTGTCAATGATTCCCCTTTCAAACCCATTTTCCAAGAGATAGGTAGACAGAGTATCATACCATGCTCTTGGGGCTTGATGTAAACCATAGAGTGCTTTCTTAAGTTTGTATACTCTGTCAGGATATGATGGATTCTCAAATCCAGGGGGCTGACAGACATATACTTCCTTATCAATTGTTCCATATAGAAAGGCACTCTTCACATCCATCTGATATACCTTGAACTTCATATATGAGGCATAGGCTAGAAACAGCCTAATTGCCTCTACCCGTGCCACTGGAGCAAAAACTTCCTCATAGTCTATGCCTTCTTCTTGAGTGTACCCTTGTGCCACTAGCCTTGCTTTGTTCCTGATTACTATTCTTCTCTCATCCTTTTTATTTCTGAAAATCCACTTGGTGCCAATTGCTTTATGACCTTTTGGAAGGTCCACCAAGTCCCAAACATCTTGCAATTTAAACTGTAGCAACTCTTCTTGCATGGCTTCTATCCAACTTGAATCTTTCATTGCATCATAAGCCTTCTTAGGCTCAATCTGAGATAGAAAGGAAGAGAGTACAGTATGTTGTTGATCCTGCAAATCTTGAAGTCTGCTTTGATTCCTAGTAATCATAGGAGAAGAGATGTCTCCTATTACCAGTTCAGGAGGATGATTCTTATGAGTTCTTGTCTGAAGACTAGGTTCTTCATTAATTCCCACATCTAAATTGGAGTCATTTAAGTCAGCTGAGGGGATCTCATCAGCTACTTCTGGCTCTTCATGCTCTAAATTCTCTTCATCTCTTCTTTCTTCTTCACTCTGACTTGGTTCAGTAACAGTCTCCTTTTTACAGATTTCAACAGGGTCCATTGTAGGTATGGGAAAGATCACAGACTGAGGAATAATATCTTGTACTTGTTCATCGCCTGATCCTCTACTTCCTGATCCTGCATGATCATCACTACTGAAACCCAAAGAGTTAGTTAGTGAATCAATGTCAAATAACCACTGAGGACCTGAACCAATAGGATTTGGTGTGTTCTCATTTCATTTGACATTGTCACTTTCCTCAATTATTCTAGAAGAAGAATTAAACACTCTATAGGCCTTACTCTGAGATGAGTAACCAACAAGGAAACCATCATCTGCTTTGCTATCAAACTTTCCTAAGTGAGTTTTGGTATTGAGAATGGTACAAGGACAACCAAAAGGTTTAAAAAATCCAATAAATGGTTTTCTTTTATTAAAAAGCTCATATGGTGTCTTGTTCTTAGGCTTGACTACAAGAGCTCTGTTTTGGACATAGCAAGCAGTATTTACTGCTTCAGCCCAGAAAGTAATTGGAAGTTTTGAATCAGCTAACAGAGATCTAGCAACCTCAATCAGTGTCCTATTCCTTCTCTCAGCAACACCATTTTGTTGTGGAGTCCTAGGAGTACTGTATTGCCTCTCAATTCCTTTTTCCTCACAAAAGGTGTTTAGGTCAATATTTTTAAATTCAGTACCATTATCTGACCTAATGACTTTTACCTTTTGATTTGTTTGGTTTTCAATTCTTAGAATAAAGGATTTGATCAGTCCACTTATCTCATCCTTAGTCCTTAGAAAATATACCCAAGTAAATCTAGAGTAATCATCAACAATAACTAAGCAGTATGATTTCTTACCTATAATCATGACATTTGTAGGACCAAACAGATCCATATGCAACAACTGAAGAGAAAAAGAAATTGTGTTCAACTCTTTGGACTTATGAGAAGTTTTGTGTTGTTTGCCTTTGAGACAAGCAACACAATGATCATCACATGAAAAGACTTTTGAAGACAGATCTCTTACAAGGTTGTTTTTAATAAGTTTATTCATTGTTTTAAAGTTCGTGTGACACATCCTTTTGTGCCAAAGTTATGATTCATCCAAAGAGGCTTTTGAAACAAGACAGTTTAGGGATGAATCATTTGAAACATTTTCCATATCCAAACAATAGACATTATCCTTTCTAGGAGTTCTTAGTAGTATAATCTTTTCATCAACTACCTTGAATCCAGGAGCAAGGATAATGCATTCTGAATCAGTGAATAATATACTATGCTTTTTGTCACAAACCTGTGATACACTTAACAGGTTGTACCTTAACTGATCAACATAGAAAACATCTTCAAAGGTCATCTTACCTTTAGTTACATCTCCCTTACCACTAATCTTACCTCCATCTGGAGTATTACCAAAGGCAACATGCCCTCCATCAATTTTCTTGAAATTCTTGAGGCAATCCATGTTCCCTGTCATGTGCCTAGAGCAACCACTATCAACATGCCAAATGCTCTTTCCCTTGAGCTGTTGGTTGCCCTGCACATAAGATAAATCAATTAGTATTGACTGGTAACCCAAGTCAAAGTGGTCTTGGGCCTCCCTTTCTCATCAAAGTACTTACACTCCTTTTTTATGAGATTTTTAAAATTAGAAAACTCTTTACTGGAGTACTTTGTCAAGATGATTGGTCTAGAAGCACACACACTAGAAGTAGTACTAATTTTAGAAGTATTAACCTTATTAGAAGCACTAACAGAGTTAGCAGTATTAACATCTGAAGAAGTACTAACAATGTTAGTTTTAGAAGTACTAATACTCTCAGCAGTACTAACATTGATAGCAACAGTATTGCTTCTAGCAGCACTATCTTTGTTAGCAGCACTCTTTGTGGTAGCAGTACTAACAGTTTTAGTGCTTTTGGGAACCCACATCTTGACACTCTCTTTTACAGTCTTTTTCTTCATGTGGCTTTTAGATTTAACATGTTTCTTAGCCACATGGTTCCTTTCATTCTTCCTATAACCAAAGGGTTTTTGCATAGATCTTTGAAAATTTATCCTTTGGTTCATAGGATTAAAATAACAGTGCTTGGCAAGATGGTTCAATTTTCCACATATGAAACAAGGTTTTGGTCTGATGATTCTACTCAGATCAACTCCTTGTTTCTGAGCCCACTGATTATTCCAATTTCTTTGATTTCCCCTCCTTTTATCATGTTTTAGGGGCTCATATTTATTACCTGCACACTGTTTGCAAGGAACAGGATTCACAACTGTAGTTTGCTTGTAATGGACCTTTTTAGACTTTCCCTCAGTCTTCTCTACACCATTAGATTTGACCCAATCCCTTCCACCAACCTCATTGGTAAGAATGTTATTTTCTAAGGGAATCTCACCACTCACAGTGTTATCCTTACTTTTACCAGCTTCTTTCTCAGTCTTGTCCTCAACAACTACTTCATCTAAAGGATCTACCTTAGTGGCTCCCTCATGCAATTCCTTCCTATCCTTGGTCTCTAGCAAGTCTGATTTAGGAGGGATGTAGTTGTTGTTGTATGGTGGTGGTGTGGTATTGTACCCAATTCCTGGTTTAAGCTTATCATGGATTTGGACCTTTAGCATTGAATCCATGGCTTTAGAAGCATATGAAAACTTTTCAACATCCAGCTTAACCTTGGCTAGCTCTCCTCTCAACTTTTCATTCTCCTCTCTAGACTTTGTCAGTTGGATTTCTAAATCATTTTTCTCCCACTTCCAGTAATTTGTATCATATGTGTGTTGAAGTTCATTGGCTTGGAAACCTTTAACTTGTTCCTCAAACCTTTCAACAATTTTCACATAGTCTTTTCTATCCTTTTCTAACCTCTTGAGGTCATCACTCATACTCTGGTTGTGATCCCTGTACCTTTTCACAGTGTCTATGCAAGTTTGAGAACAGAGATTAGAAATTACCTCAGTTGGGAGATCTGATACCTCTGCCATGAGAGCTTGATTTTGAATGGCCTCTTCTGCTTGATCACTCAAGTCAAACCCCATTCCTTGTTGAGAAACAAGAGCTTGAGCAGAGTTTCTGTTCTGGTTGAAGCTTCCAGTCTGAGCTTGTTGGTGGTTGTTTTGAGACATTCCACTTCTGCATTCCCTGGCAAAGTGTCCCTTCATATGACACTTGTAGCACTCCACCTTTGACTTATCAAAGCCTGCTCCATCTTCTCTTCTTTGAGAGAAGTTGTTCCTCCCAGTCCTCTTGATGAACTTCTTCACCCTCAGAGAAAGCATGGCCATCTGCCATTTAATATCCATCTCTTCAAGATCATCAGGATGAAGTTGTTCCAAGTCATCATTGATTAAAGAAGAGTTACCATGGCTGGAAAGAAAGGCTTCAAAAACAGATTCATTGCCTTTTTCTTGATTTACTCCACTGGCAGCATTAACTGATTCAGGGTTAGCAGTAGAATCAGTTGTTGCTGATAGGAGTGCAGCATTGTGAACATATCCTGTAGGTTTCTTCTTTGCTTCCACCTCAGATTCAAACACTCTCAGATCATTATACAGATCATCCAGTTCCTTTTCTTCCAACATGTCATTCTGTCTGAATGAGACAGTGTACATGGTCCATTCATCTCCAAGAGATCTGAGGAACTTTCGGTTGACATCATCTTGTTCCATCTGAACTCCAACAGTAGCCAACTCACCAATTAATTTATTGAATCTATCAAAAGTTTGAGTCATAGACTCATTCTTTGAAGATGTAAAATTCTCATATTGCTGCTTGAGAATATCCCTTTGATTCCTCTTAGTGCTCTTGGTGCCAGCAAATCTCTTCTCTAAAGCATTCCATAGAATCTGAGCATCAGTGCAGTGATGAAATTGATGTTGATACTCATTAGGGATGGCCAAAAGCAGGGTGCTTAAGGTTTTCATCTCCAATTGTCTCACTTTCTTCTCAGCATCAGTTTTTGGAGGTGGTCTTCTTCCATCTTGTCCAATTTTACCTTCAGCAGAGGGACCATTCTCAACAATGTCCCACATAGAAAAGTCTGTAAGGAGGATGTACTGCTTGATCCTAATTTTCCACATGTCAAACTCATTAGGTTTGAGCATGGGAACCTTTGAAACAAGAGTACTGGTTGATTCAACTGTGTTGTCCATGATGAATGAAGGTTTCTGAGAATACTAGGCTCTGATACCACTTGTCAGGATCTGATTCTTAACAAGAATAATTAAACTCAGAAACAATATTAAAGAAGTTGCGGAAAAAACACTTTAATATTCAAAAGATCAATGTAACAGTAAAATATAAATCACAACTTGTAAACTTTATTGAATGATTAAAGTTACAAGCTTTCAAGCAAAACCTCAATCTTGATGAATAGGCTCACCAAGACGAATTCTACTTCTCTAGAATTAGGATTGCAAACCTTGAGGTTAATTCTCTCTCAGAACAAAAACTTAGAATTCTCGTATCACAAACTATTCTGAATAATCCTATACATATACTGAAAATAAAAGATAATTACAAAACATAAAAGATCTTCAGTATATTCTTCCATAATTATCTTCAACCTTCCATGATTATCTTCAAACCTTGATCTGCACGTATCTTGATTATCACATAAGCAGTATTAAATCATAACAGCATTAATACTCTGAGCAGTATTAATCTTCAGCAGTACTAACCATCTTCAGCAGCATTAACCAATCAGCAGTACTAACTACTAGCAGTACTAACTCTCCAAGCAGTACTAACTATTCAAGTAGCAACACTAACTCTTTAAGCAGTATTAATTCTACTAGCAGTAGAAATCTTGAAAGCCTGGCAGTAGTAATCACTTAGACAAATCTTCCGTTCCCAACAGGAAAGCATACTAAAGCTAGTTTCAAATCAAAACAAGTCTCCTCAGTGACAAGTCTTCTTCAACTCTTTCATATGGATTTATTTGGCCCTGTCAATATCCAATCCATAGCTAGAAAGAAATATACACTTGTCATTGTAGATGAATATTCTCGCTACACCTGGGTAATCTTTCTTCGCTGTAAAAGTGACACTCCAGAAGAACTGATATCTTTTGTTAGAAAGATGGAAGTGCTGAATAATCTAACTGTTCGCTCAATAAGAAGTGATCATGGAACTGAATTAAAAAATAGTTCTCTGAATAACTTCTTTGAGAGTAAGGGAATCTCTCACAATTTCTCTTCTGTAAGAACTCCTCAACAAAACGGTGTCGCTGAAAGAAGAAACCGAACGATCATTGAAGCTGCAAGATCAATGCTCAGCGATTCTCATCTTCCAACTCAGTTTTGGGCAGAATCTGTCAATACTGCTTGTTTTACTCAAACAAGTCTCTGATAGTAAAACGTTTCAGCAAGACAGCCTACGAACTCTTTCATGGAAGAAAACCTTCTAACAGCTTTCTTCACATCTTTGGTTGTCAGTGTTTCATTTTAAACAACAAAGATGATCTTGGAAAGTTCGACCCAAAAGCTGATGATGGAATCTTTCTTGGTTATTCCTCAATTTCCAAAGCCTATAGAGTCTTCAATAAGAGAATACAAACTTTAGAAAAACAATTCATGTCACCTTTGACGAATCCAGATCAGCAAACTCTAAACCTATCGCTGACAATGATGAACTGAATGCTTGGATGTTCACTCGTTATAGAGAAACAAAACCTCTCTTCAACACTCATCAACATACAAACTCTCCTAATGTTGATGAAGATCCAAACATCATACCTCCTAACGCTGAATCCTCCTCTTGGGTTTCAGCTATTCCTCTAAACACACTTCCTCAATCAGAACTTCCCTCTTCTGAAAACCTCTCAGTAAATAATGGTTTATCTGACACTCAACAATTGATAGCTGAAGAACCTCAAGTTTCTTCATCAGTGAACATTCCTATTGATGATCCAACTCCTGAGATAAGTGATCATACCCCAGCTCAGCGATGGACCAGAGATCACCCCATAGATCAAATTCTTGGTGATCCTGATGCAGGTATTCAGACACGATGAAGTTCAGGTAACATCTGTCTCTTTGTTAACTTTCTTTCTCTTACAGAGCCAAAGAAGACTGATGATGCCCTCAAAGATCCAAATAGGGTCAGGGCCATGCAAGAAGAGCTGACTGAGTTTGCTAGGAACCAAGTTTGGAATCTCATTCCCTGACCATCTGATAAATCTATTATAGGCACTAAATGGGTGTTTAGAAACAAATTAGATGAACATTGGACTGTAACCCGCAACAAAGCTAGACTAGTTGCTCAGGGATACAGACAAGAGGAAGGCATAGACTATGATGAAACCTTTTCCCCTGTGGCTATGCTCGAAGCAATTCGACTCTTCTTAGCTTATGCAGTTTACAAAGACTTCAAAGTATATCAAATAGATGTCAAATCAGCATTCCTAAATGGAAAGCTGAATGGAGAAGTCTATGTTGAACAACCCCCAGGGTTCTCTGACCCTAAGCATCCAAATTATGTATATAAGCTGGATAATACTCTCTATGGTCTAAAACAAGTTTCTCGTGCTTGGTATGACACTCTCTCTTCTTTTCTTATCTCTGAAAAATTTGAACGTGGTAAAATTGATAACACTTTGTTTTTCAGAAAGATAAAAGGTCATATTATTCTTGTACAAATATATGTTGATGACATTATATTTGGTTCTACTAACCCATCTCTGTGTACTCGCTTCGTTGAAAGAATGAAAAAATAATATAAAATGAGTATGATTGGTGAACTAACGTACTTCTTTGGACTTCAGATCAAGTAAACTGACAAAGGTACATTTATTAATCAAGGAAAGTATGTTAAAGATATGCTAAAGAAGTTTGATCTCACTTAAACTTCAGCGATGAAAACTCCTATGGCACCTCCGCTAACATTAAATAAGGATCCAGCTGGAAAACCTGTAAATGTCACTGCCTATAGAGGAATGATAAGCTCCCTGCTGTATCTTACAGCGAGCCGACCTGACATCATGTACTCTACATGTCTTTGTGCACGCTATCAATCAGAACCCAAGGAATCCCATCTGATCTCTGTAAAGCGGATCTTCAGATATCTTAAGGGAACTCCTAACCTCGGTCTTTGGTATCCCAAAGATTCAGGGTTCGATCTCACTGGTTATTCAGATAGTGATTTTGTAGGTTGCAAACTTGATAGAAAAAGCACCACTGGAGGATGTCAACTTCTAGGAGGAAAGCTGGTAAGTTGGACAAGTAAAAAGCAAAATTCAGTATCCACTTCCACAGCTGAAGTTGAGTATGTAGCAGCTGGAAGTTGTTGTGCTCAGGTCTTATGGATGAGAAATCAACTATTAGACTATGACCTTCAGCTATCCAAGATCCCAATCTATTGCGACAGCACTAGTGCAATCGCTATAGCAAACAATCCAGTACTACACTCAAAGACGAAATACATAGAGATCAGATATCATTTTATCAGAGATCATGTGATGAATGGTGATATTGAACTTCACTTTATCCCGACTGACTATCAGCTCGCTGATCTTTTTACCAAACTTCTTGATGAGACAAGGTTTAACTTTCTCATCAGTGAGCTTGGAATGTTGAATCTTGAAGATTAACTTTTCAGCTTTTATGCATTATGTCAGTGATAATACATTCCACTTCATCATATAATCTCTGACTAAATGTTTCTAACTCTCAGGTATGTTTTCTCACTCTCTCTCACTGAATCTTATTCAGTAAGACGTTTTCAAAAATCAAAACTACAATCACTGAATTTCTTCAAATGGTTAAAAGATTTTTTGATAAACAAATCTTATCACTGATATTTCTCTTCAGTGATCCTTTGAAAAGAAAATTTATCTCTGAATTTGTATCGGTGATACTTTCTAAAAATGAAACGTTTTCTCTCTCCTATGACGTCATTCTAACTGATAATCCATGGCAACGCCTTTTTCTGACACGTTCGTCCGTTGCACTTCATGTCCAATCAACTTTGTGGGACATGTACGTGTCATGATGACCTCCTTTTTCCAGCTCCAAATTCCTTCTCTCTCCTCATATAAAAGGAATGCCATTAACATTTTTGCCTTTTACGTTCTCAAAAACTTCCAAGGCAAGAAAAGCACTCAAGGCATTCAAGCAAACAAAGAAATTACCTTAATCTTCAATCCTTCAAGATTTACAGGTTTTTGTTCTTCATCTTTTCTTCAAAACACACTTATTTAATCCTAAACTTTCTTCTTTTTAGGATTTAAAGTGTTTTTCTCTCTTAAAATCATTTTCTTTATGATTTTATTGTATACAAAAACCTTTGGTTTTTAAGACTGTTCTTCTTACTTCCTTTCATTAGAACACTGTTTTACTCTAAAAACAAACTTATTCTTCAAGTTTCTTTCCATAAAAGGGAAACTGGTAAAATATTTTATATTGTTTTTAGACTCTAAACCTTCTATTCTTTTCTCCTTATTTCTATTCCATAAATGGCCCAAGCTACTCTTGTTGCCTCCAAAAACGTCAAGCGCGCCCTCGCTGACTCTGAAATTCCAAAGAACAACAATCTGGCACATTTGGCTTTTGACACTGTAAAGTTCCCTCACCTCGTGGAAGCAACTAACTTTCTAAAGCAATCTTGCCTATCGTATGCCCTGCAAGTTGACCCTAAGCCAAGCAAGGCTCTTCTTCAGCAATTCTGGTTCACAACTGACAAGGGTACAATGACCAACAAGAAAGGTGAATCCATCCCTGCCATCTCCTTCACAACTCAACATGGCCCAGGGAACATCACTGCCCTTGCAATCAGCACAGCTTTGCGGTTCCCCTCCAAGACTGCTCAAGGCTTCGACCCTTTACCCACTGACGCTGAACTTATTCAGTTTCTGGATCAGATGGAGTATCAATGGGACAACAACCCTCGCACCACCATTCCCAACAAGAAGCTGACAAAGATCCTGAAGGAGAACATGCCTTTAGAGCTGAACTACATCTTTACTCATATCATCCAAAGTATGAGTGGAAAGATTGGATCGCTGGACCAAGCCAACAAGGTTCAACTTTAGATGGGATACTCGCTGCTCGCTGGAAAACATTTCGACTATGCCGGAGCAATCTTTGACGATCTCATGTCAAAGATTGAGAAGCCTGAACGGGACACAAAGATTCCCTATGTCCGGTTCATCTCTGCAATTCTCCATTTCTTTCTCGGAAAGAAGTACCCCACTGAAGGTGACTGCAACTTCTACAAAGTTTGTCCATGAGTCCTCTAGGTGAAGCCCGCTGACAATGAGGTAAGTCTTCAGACCTTACGTTTACGTCTCTCCTCTACTTCTTCTACTTCAATGTCCACGCAGATGGTTTCTTCATCCGATATCCCTGCCACTACCACCCCTCTTAAGCGACAATCATCAGCTCTTCCTAGCCCTTCTAAAAAGGCCAAGAAGACTAAGGAGTCAACCCCTTCGTTTAAGAAACCTGAGGTGGTCTCTTAACAGACTACCTTAGATGATTTCTTGGCTCGCTCCGCCACTACTGCTCAGCCATCAACAACCGTACCAGTGACATCAATCGCTGATACACCACCGATGATCAACCCAACTCCTCCAGTCTCTCAAACAACTGACGTAATTACTATAATCACCAGTATTCTTCCTTCTATCCCCATTACTTCTCCTTCTACTTCTCTGGTCACTAACCTTCCCACTTTACAGCAGCCAACTCCTATCGCTGCTAATGTAGGACCTGGCGTGGTTCAAACATCTCAGCCCTTCTCTCAATTTGAGGGGACTTGCAATTTTTCAACATGTTTGAGACTTCAGGTAAACCCAAAACCATATACACCTCTCCCACCTCTATAAATAAGCCTGAGCATAATTTTGCTCAAATTCTAACTTCTTTTTCACGTCCTACTTTGGGAACCATTGACGCCAACGTCAACAAGCTCGCTGAGAAGGTGGAAAATCTCATTGTCTCTCTCAACAACAACACCACTGCCGTTAATCAGGCATGTGAAGAGCTGAAGAATTTATCATCAGCCACTGCAACCAAAGTTGAGGCTTCTCAGCTCATCTCCCTTCAAACCGAGGTAAACCAGCTGAAGGACAACATGGCCTACAATACAAATCAACTCCAATTCCTCACCGGCCATGTTGATCACTTGACTGGAAAAGTCTGGGCTCTCAACGACAAGATGGAGTCTGCCAATCAGCTGCTCTCTCAGCTGCTGGCAAAAATGAATGAACCAGCTCATGCTCCCACTCCTTCCTTTACTGTTGACGATCGAATGTCGCTGACTGTTGCTATTGATTTTATTCATCTAGCAACTTCAACTATTCCTGAAATTGAAGGACGGTTGGACAAGCAGGAGGTTGATGCCCATCGGACACCTGTTGCTGATGCTGCTACTGATACAAACGCTGACCTCCCCCATGATGATGACAAAGAGGGGGAGATGAATACTGAGGAAAATACAACGGCTGAGGCTCAGGTAGCTGCGGAAGAACCTCCCTCTCAAGCTGAGGGGGAGAAGACAACTGATGTTTCAGCCATTGAAGATCAGGTCCCTCCTTCTACTTCTCAAGTATTAGAAGAAGAAGAGGATGCAGAAGAAGAAAAAGACGAGGAAGACCTTGATCTTCAAGATCAAGAAGATGATGATGCCGCCGCTACTGATAATGAGGATGAAGACCCTTCTCTCTGGTTTTCAGTAATCAATGCATCATCAGCGCCTCCGACAAAAGGTGTTGTCATAAATGAAGCAGAGGGATACAGAAGGATAATGCTTCAAATTTCTCCTCTCAAGGCAAGCAGAAGGGGATCGCTGTCGAAGGGAATCTAAAGCTACAATCACCATCTGAGGGGGAGCAACCTTCTCAGGTATGCCTCTCCATTGTCCCTCTCTCATTCTATTCCTACAAATCACCCCTGTCTTTCTAAACCTTTATCTTTCTCTTCCTAAACATATACACTAACTCCTTGTTTTTTTTGCTCAAACAATTCTCTCCCTTGCTTAAGGGAACTCAATCTCTGCAAATAATCCCAGCTATCATAGTTGATGAACAAATAATCTCAACCTCCTTCAATGAGGTTGATGAACAAGAGGAAGAAGAAGATGAATCCTTGAACCATCCAGGAAGGCCCTCTCGACCACCTCAATTGTCAGAGGATGAACTAAAGAGAAAAGCTGAGATGATCTCTCACATAGAAAGTCAGCGAAGAACGATCCCTCCTCAGTCTCTACCAGAAGAACTCAACTTTCTCTCTGAAGCTGAATATGAAGAATATGTCAGAACTGAAAGACTGCTCGCTGACTGCCGAAGAGATGCTGATCTAGCTCTCAAGGTACATGCGTCCTTGTTTGAAGACGACAGAATGAAGAAGAATGCAGTTGTAGTTCAAGCTGCAATACTGAAAGAGATTGAAGAAGAGCGCTCTAAAGAAAAAGAGGTCAGCGATAAAAGTCTAGAATGGTGTAAAGAAAAGATAGACTATCGCTCTGACCCAATGAAGATCATCGTTGTTACTATCTATGGGAGAAAGAAGAAGGACCGAACATCAGTTACTATGCAGATAACCAAAGAGGATGGAAGCTCAAAAGCCATGTTCATATAAAGACTTGAACACTTTCGTTACGTTGAGTGGTTAGAGTTCAAGGAAGCACTGAAGAAATCAAAATCAACGTATAAAGGCTATGTTGAAGGTCTCGTTGGAGCTCTCATCAATAGAGTCGCTGCTATATTGAAAGTGCCCTCTGCTCTTCCACCAAAGCCAAAGCAAATCAAAGGAAAGCATGCCTCCTCCTCCCCTGATAATGTCGCAGTGATAAAAAACGACACCTCCATCAAGTTTTCAAAAGAAGCATTGTTCGGGCCTCCCCCTGATCTCTCAGTTCTTGATCTATCTCTGCCTCCTGGTGGACCGTTCATCCCAGTTTATGTTTTGAAGAAACCTTTTGGAATCTTTTTTAGAGATGATGAAGGTCAGTCAGGTTCCAAAGAGTCTCTGAAATCCCTCTCTGCCCTCTAAATCATCTCAAGGACCTTCTGTGCTTATGGTGTACCTACTCTCCCTCAGCTGAACTGATCAAGAATCTTTGACAAGAATCAGCTGATCGAAGACAAAAAGGAGAGGAAGTACCAGATTATATGATTAAGGTCCTGAAGTCTTATCTAGATAGTTGATAGATTCTCTTTTTCCTTGTAATCTGTTAGTTAGACTTATAGTAGTTTAGAACTTCACTTGTACTTATAATTTTCATATCACTTCTTGTAATTATTTTTCTTTAAATTTGTTAGTGTGTTTTATTGTATCCAAGATTTAATGTAGAAAAGTCAAATAGTCAAGTCTTGTAAAGTCAACAAGTTGTATAAGTTTGTAAGTGTTTGTAGAAATAGGGATATGAGAGTTTTAGTCCTTGATATAAATACCTTTAGTATTATGTGGGAAGTTAAGTTTGTAACATTTTGATATTGTCATATATATGAATACAAAGCTTTCTCTCTCTACACTCTCTCTCTAGATCAAGATCTAAACTGTCATATCTTGTTGAATTGTGCTTGATTATTGGGAAAATACTCTTTCAATTGGTATCAGAGCTGAAACAATAATAATTCAGAGAGTTTAATTTCACTTGATTTGATCGATTTCTTGAATTTTCGAAGAACACGCAGATCGTTTTTTTTTCTAAATCACTGTTTGATCAAAAAAAAATTAAAATCGATTTTAATCAAAGAAAATGATTCCATATTATTCGATTAGTGTAATAGAACATTTATTGTTTTGATTACATAACGAAATTTGCACCAATTCATGTCCAATTTTGAATTTTTGTAGTTTTCGGTTTGAAAAATGTTGAACACTGTGCTTGATCGATTCTATGTGATTTTGTTGTTTTTAGTCTAAAAGTCATATTAGAAATGTGTTCTAAATGTTAAATCGACCAACCCTGTGCATTCTCAAGTCGTAATTGCAGGTATTAAAGGTTGTGATCGAAATCCGTGAACAAAACTCAAGAACACGCTAGATTTGAAAAACGTGCAAGCTTTAGAGCGAAGAACACGCACGTCAAAGAACGTGCTAGCAACGAAGAACTCTCACAAAGAAGGGTTTTGATATTTCAATGTGTTATGCGAGTTCTTGACAAACGCGCAAACAGTGATATGCGAGAAGTCAAAACGCGCATGATGTTGTTTGAGAGTTTCTGATTTCATATTTCTTCGATTTGCGAGTTTGTGTTTAGCGAGTTTACATTTTGCGCGAAGTGGATTTTCAAAATTATTCTAAGTACAAAACGCGCAAAGGCATCAAAACGCGCATGCTTTGTTTAGCGAGAAGCTCAAACACGCACACTATTGTTTGCGCGAACCGTGAAACGCGCACAAGCCTGTTAGCGCGAAGTGTAGTGAATAATGTTTTGCGACTTTCTTTGTTATGCGAGTTTTAGACTTAGAAATTTTTCTTATCTTTTCAAGTGTTTTTCAAGTTTGATTTTCAAGTCAAATTTTTTTCTAAATATTTTGGGAACGATCATTTCAAGCATACATTTAATATGCCAGGAAAAAAAATTCTCGGGGCGCCCGTGCTAAGTCTGCGGAGGGGGACATATTACTCATAGTGATCAAAATTTTCTGATTTTTGACGATCTTTTTGAAGTAATTTTTTTTTTCAGATATCAAGATGACTACTATTTTGTCAGGGAGAGAATGTGCTATCATGTACATGCCTGAGATACCGGCAATAGAAGCTGAAAGAGATAAACTGAAAAATCAGAATTCAGTTCTTCTAAAACAAATCAAGGAGCTTACATCTAAATTGTCAAATTCTGATAAAACTCCTGATTGTGTAAAATGTGCTAATCATGCTAAATCTGATTTTGCATGTATCATCAGAGCAAGAGAGAAAGAAATCACAGAGAAAGAGAAGAATATTGCTTTAAAAGATAATACTATTGAGACATGTGAGAAAGAGTTAAAGCTGAAAGAGAGAAAGATTGTGAATCTTCAAAGCCAACTGAAGACAACTGAACAAAAATCATCAGAACGCCAAGCTAAATCAGTTGAGATTCAACAAAAGTTTACGGCTTTTGAAGAAAAGATATCTGCTTTGGAAGCCAAAAATGTTGAACTACTGAAAAGTCTCCAAGCAGATAAAGTCAAATCAAATCTAGAGAATGCTTTTACTCAATAGCTGTCTGACTTTTCAAAGAAAACTTTACAAGAGAAAAAGGATCTTGAGCTAAGATGCATTAAACTCTCAAAGCAAGTGTCTGAATTTGAAAAGATTTTAATTACAGAAAGAGACACATTTGCTAAAGAGAGAAAAGTTCTTGAAGACAAAACCATTGAACTTCCCAAACAGATTTCTGTTTTACAAGATTTACTTGAAAAGGAGAGAAAATCTTTTGAGCTTGAAAAGAAAAATGCTGAAAAGAGAAATGTTGGGATTTTCAAAGATATTTCTGAACAAAACAAGAACTTAGAAAAAGATTTTGAACAAGAACGCCAAATCTTTGAATCTGAAATATCTAAGCTCACATCCAAGATCTCTGTTCTATCTTCAGACATTTTAAAAGAACAGATGTCTAGAACTGATTTGAAGAAGAAGTTTGACACACTTTCTTATGAAAGAAACATTTTATACAAAAGGATAAAGGACTTGGAAGCTGCAAATGTTGAATTGTCAGATAAAGTTTCTGCTGATGTGATTAATCAATCACCTCTTGACAATTCAACGGAATCAGTCTGTTCTTTCAAAACTGCTTCTAGTTCCATTTATGAGAAAAATGTTTTCAAAAAGAAAAGTGTTAAACCAAACATTGTTAAATCAAATCAGATTTGTCCATCTAATCTATTTTATGATAAATATGTTGATAGTCCAGGGAGCTTCTATGTCAAACCTCTTGGAAAGAATTCTAAGAAAGGGCAGATGGTTTGGAGAGTTAAAGGTTCTTCTGATGAGAAGAAGAATGACAAAGCATCTGCATCTACATCCAAAGCCAAAAAGAACAGTGCTCATAGAGGTAAATCGTTTGGTAATTCTGATATGTTTTATTCTACTAATCATTTGATCAGAATTGCTCAGAAGAAGATTTGTTGTTCTTACTGTGGATCAAATGACTTTGTAAGCAATAATTTTGTTAATTATTGGTATGGTTCTTATTATGTTACCCCCACAAGAACTGCAACTAATACTTCAGGACCCAAATACCAGTGGGTACCAAAAGCTAAATCTGTGTTGCAGGCACCCAAGGTTTAAAGGAGAGAAAGAACATAGATTTCTGAGTAAATCAGCTCAGAACTCGGACTTCAAAGTCAAGACAAAGGCTTTTGAACAAAACAGTTCAAAACCCGCACCTCAATGTCAAGAGTGTGGCTTCTGATTACATCAGATCAGAACCCATGCTTCATTGGTAAAATTGACCGTTACTATTCTCACCGGAGAATAAGTAATCATGGTTTTTGAATACTTATGTTCAAAACCCATTGTTAGAGCACAGTCTCATTGGATTCAAGATCATCCAATCTGAAGATCGCAATCTGAAGCTAAAGCCGGAAAGTCGACTCTTAAATATTAGTCTAATGTTGTTTGTAATAAATTGTCAAAGTTGTTTATTGTATTTTATCTATATTCTAAATATCTTGTAAATAGATATTTAGATATTAGTTTAAGTTATTATATTAGTTAGATATTTAGTTTTAGTTTAATATTAGTTTATCTTGCAAGTTGTTGCAAGTTGGTATGTTAGTGTGTAAGAGAAGCAAGTATCAGATCTACATCTCACACACAAGAACACACACAAAAAGGTGTAAAACACAGAGAGCTTCCAAAGAGAGAAATCGATCAATCTGTATTCCGCGTTTTATTAATCAAACAGGTTGGTAATCGTTTATGTGTTATTGTTGATAAGAACTTGATAGTAAGTTAGACCGACAATTGGTATCAGAGCCTGAAAATAGATTCAAATCAAGTTTTTATAAACTCGACTTTGTGTTCTTCATTTCAAAATCATTTTCGAGTTTTAGTGTGTTTTTGGGATTGAAATCGATCAGGTTGTGATCGTATAGGGTGCTAGATCGAGTTGGTGTTGTTTGATTTCAGTATATAACTTCAATCGATTCAAATTTTGGGATTTTATTGCAAAATAGTTCACGTCTGGAAACTCACTGTTCCATCGATCTCCTTTTCAAAAAGTGATTTTTATCGAGATCGAGTGATTGCAATCTGTTCTAAAACTGTTAGTGGTCATTTTGTTAGAGTTTAGAACTGCTAATCGAAGTACAAACAGGTTTTTAGATCGATTTTTCGAAGTACAGGGACGAACTCGCGCAAAGTTCAAACTCACGCCAGTTCATAGTCAGTTTTGCGCCATCAACTATTAGCGCAAACTTGACTTTTGCGCCATCAACACCTCGCGCAAAGTTCCATTCGCGCGACCAACGTCTCGCGCAAACCTCAGTTCACGCCAACGACTTTTCGCGCAAAGCTCAAGAAAACGCAAGTTAACTTTTGCGCCAGTGTCTTATCGTGCAAAGTATTACTTTGCGCCACTCAAACCTCGCGCAAGTTATAATTTGCGCCACTAACGTCTAGCGCAAAACACCTTCCAGTCCATCTAAAGTTTGCGCTACCCTCTCTTCGCGCAAAGTTCTGCTTCGCGCCACCTACATCTAACGCAAAACTCTTTTGTGCCAGCTACCTTTAGCGCAAAGAGTGCCTTTTGCGCCAATACCAGACTTAGTATTTTTCAAAGCAGAATGACTTCAAGAGAAGCTCTAGCAATAGGAACTGACTCAAAACCACCAGTACTCTTCATGGGGGAGTATGAACAGTGGAAAGATCGGTTCATGGAATTTATTGAAAGACATGAGTTGGGTGAATTCATCAGGAAATCGATAGAAGAAGGGGTTATGGCACCAGTTTTGGAGACACGAATGGAAGGAACCGTGGAAACAAAGTTTGAACTTAAGTATCATGAACTAGAAGGTGATAACCTAAAAAGAGCAAAAGGTGATAGATTAGCAAAGTCTTATATTCTTCAAGGAATTCCAAATGAAATATACGTGAAGATAGACAGCTATAAGGCCTCAGGCAAACAGATGTGGGATCAGCTAGAGAAGATGATGTTAGGCTCAAAGGTTGGGAACCAGCTGAAGATATCCAACTGCCTAAACAACTATTAAGAATTCAAAGGCAGAGTTGCAAAGTCACTAGCAGAAACATACGACAGGTTTGTGACCTTGCTGAATGAACTAAGCAAGAACAAGGTCAACAAATCGCAAATAGAGTTGAATGTCAAGTTTCTCAGCATCCTCCATCCTGAATGAAAGAGGTTTGCCAGACAGATGAAGCAAATCAAAGATTTGAACGAGATTCCACTTCATGAGGTGTATGAAACCCTCAAACAGAATGAAGAAGAGGTGGATGAAATACTCGATGAAAAGAGGCAGACTGGGAAGACAATTGATGATACAGTTGCTCTTGTTGTGAAAAAGAAGAAAAAGAAGATGATTGTGTCTGAACCAGAAGAGATTGAAGCTGAAGCGAACTCTGACTCGGACGACTGTGAACAACTAAAGCAAGCAATGCTAATGTTGACTAAGGCTTTTCAGAAGAAATTCTACAAAAAGCCAAGCTCAAACAGTCAGATATATTCTTCTGGTCCTAGCAATTATGTTCACAAAGAGAGGATTGAAGGAAAAGGGTTTGAAGGAAAGAGAGTAGAGGAAAGGAAGCCGGAAGAAAGAAAGTATAAAGCTGAAGCATCTAGTCAGACAGAACCTCCAAAGTGCTACAACTGTGGTAGACTTGGACATTTTGCAAGAGACTGCCTACAACCCAAAGTCAGAAACTCAGACTACTACAAAAACAAAATGCTTCTAGCCAAGCAACAAGAGGCTGGAAAGGCATTGATGGCAGAAGATGAATACTGGCTAGATCATTCAGACCAGGAAGATGACGATGAAGAGAATGACGAGAAAGCAAACATGTGTTTCATGAGCAAGATGGAAATAGATGATGAAGCAGATTCCGATGATGAGGACAACGAAGAGGTATGTGATTTAACTGAATCTGATTTCTTAAATCAAATGCATGCCATGATGACAAAACTTCAAGTATTAGAGTCGAAGCTTATGCAAGAAAAGGGTGTCATTCTTGAACAAAACGAATCAATACAGAAACTTAGCAATGTTGTTGCTGAGAAGAAAGTATTGGTTGAGACCTTACACAAAAACATTGACACCAGCGCCAAAGAACGGACCATAATTCTTCAAGAAGTTACTGAAACAAAGACTAAATTGAGAAAGAGTGAGTTTGATTTCATCGAGCTTACGAAATTGCATTCTCAACTTCCAAAGAAAACATTTCTTTACTTGCTAAATTAAAAAGTTTGGAAGAGAAGTTATACAAATTGGGTCAAACTAAACAAACCATTCATCTGAACAAACCCAAAGAGGAAATAGAGAAATGGGGACTGGGGTATGAGAATCCTCACTACCTTAAAAAGGGTAAATCTGAAGTGCCTGCACTTTATGATTTAACATTTTTGAAACTAGCTCGAAGAATCCCTAAGCTTAAAGTTTTCTGGACTGGATTGTCAAAAGAGGATGAAGCCAAGGAAACGGAAAAACGAAAGAACTCAACTAAAGTTCAACTTCCATTTCGTTATGCGAAGTTGAATAATAGTTATAATGATGATCCTATATATCAAAAGAAAACTCTTTCAAATGACTTCTTTCAGAGTTATTCTGTCAAAGAAATGGAGGCGAAGCCTATTCAAGGTAAACTATATGTCCCTCCTCTCGTTTTGGAAAGTAAAATTTCTGAACTTGAGAATTCTTTAACAGATGAAAGACTTTTGATTAATATTGAACAAAATGTTTTTTCAACTGTGTTTAAAAATGTTGTTCTTTCTAAGGCTTCAAAATCTAATGATAGTTTTGGTCTAACTGATGGAGGGTTTGATTTTCTAAACTCTGACGGTGGTTTGGATGGTTGTTTTGATCAATTTGATTTTAATGCGAAACTTCCTAACCATTCATCTTTTGTTGTAAATTCATTGGGAAAAACCAGTACGTCTGTAAAAAGTGCAAAATCAACGAAAGTTGATAAATCAGTCTCTGTGAACACTAAGTATGCTAAAGGTAAGAATAAATCTCAGCATTCACATAAACCGGTCACTACTGGTAACCCAAAGAAGAAGCATTCAGTCTTTGCTCACAAGTCTAACTCACAAGTTTCAACTGTTTCAGATCTAAGCAAGAAAAGGCTAGAAGTTAAATCTCAATGGAAACCAAAACAGGAGACTGACAAGACTGATAAATCTTTTTGTACTGTTGATTGTAATAAGACTTCGCCTATTAAAGATGTTTTAATTGCTGATGTTGCTATTTTGAAACCAAAACTTGTCGTTTATCGCAAGAAATACTCTATGAAGCAATTATTCCAGTTATCTTTATCTGCTAGAAAGTCTTCATATTATGATAAACATGTTTATGCTTCTTGTCAAGATTCTGATGTTTGGTATGGAACTTATCATGTGCACTCTAATCATTCTAATGCTTCCAATGAATTTCAAATGAAAAGTGGACCCAATTTCAAATGGGTACCAAAATCTTATGCTAACACAGTTAGACCCAAATTTCAATGGGTACCAAAAGCTAAATCTATGTTGCAGGAACTCAAAGTTTAAGGGGGAGCATAGAACATAGGCTTTTGAACAAATCAGTTCAAGACCCGCACTTCAATGCTCAAAAGTCTTTACTTCAAATTTTGTTTTGTGAATATCTAAATCTCTTGTTTCGTAATTTCTCTTGTGCAGATCCGTTATATGTGGTACTTGGATAGCGGATGTTCCAAGCATATGACTGGACAAAAAGGTATGTTGACTAACTTTACAGAGAAGTATTGCGGAACAGTTAGATTCGGCAACGATCAGTTTTCACCAATACTAGGTTATGGTGATATGGTACATGACAAAGTCACGATCAAGAAGGTGAGCTATGTTGAAGGCTTAGGACACAACTTGTTCAGTATAGGCCAGTTCTGTGACAAAGGCTTAGAGGTCAATTTCAAAGCCAAGAGGTGTTCAGTTCGCACTGAAGAAGGTGAGGAACTCTTGGTCGGCACGAGAACGTCCAACCTCTACACAATCAATTTGTCAAACGTCCAGACTGACAAGCAGGTTTGTCTACTATCGAAAGCCTCGATGCAACAAAGCTGGCTATGGCATCGACGGCTCTCTCACCTCAACTTTTGGTACATCAACAAACTGGTCAGTGGGAAGTTAGTGAAAGGACTTCCAGAGCCGAAGTATGAAAAAGAACACTTATGTGCAGCGTGTGAAAAGGGAAAGATGAAGAGGGTTCAACATAAACCAAAGCCTGAACCGAGTACAAGCGCTCCGTTAGATTTGTTGCATATGGATCTCTGTGGTCCGATGCGAACGCAAAGTCTAGGCGGAAAGAAGTACATACTAGTTATCGTGGATGATTACTCGCGATACACTTGGGTCAAGTTTCTATGTTCAAAAGATGAGACACCTGATGTTCTCATTACATTTCTAAAGACGACCCAGGTGAATCTGCAGAAACCAGTCAAGCTTCTACGAACTGACAACGGCACAGAGTTCAAGAACAAAAAGGTTGAAGAATATCTCGAATCTGTCGGGATTTCACATCAATACTCTGTTGCACGAACGCCTCAACAGAATGGAGTTGTCGAAAGAAGAAATCGTACGCTAGTCGAGGCTGCTCGTACTATGCTAAGTCAATCTGACTTACCTCTATTTCTGTGGGCTAAAGTTGTATCGACTGAGTGCTACACTCACAATCGCTCCATGATACACCGTAGATTCAAGAAGACTCTTTATGCGTTAATCAACAACCGAACACCTACAATCAAATATTTCCATATATTTGGGTGTAAGTGTTTCGTTCTAAACGATAGAGAGAGTCTGAACAAGTTCAGCGTTAAGGCGAACGAAGGCATCTTCATTGGTTATTCATCTACATCAACTGCATACCGTGTATATCTGAAGAAGTCAAAGACGGTTATTGAAAGCGTCAACGTTACGTTTGATGAAGACATGGCTTCCGAACAACACAGTTCAGAACCCGTTATAACCGGAGTACTAGCTTCTGGGTAAATCAGTCCAGAACCTACGTCTCAAAAGAACAAATCAGATGAAGCATCAATGTCTACTAATAATTTATCTGATTTAGACTTATTATTTGAACTGTTTTATGATGAATTTCTTGGATCTAATGTTAAGAAATCTGTTGTGGTTGACAGGATGGAAGACTCAACGACTACTCATCCAACCAGTTCAGATATCTCTATTGAAATTCCAGTTCAAATTTCGACTCCAACAGTTGAAGTTGTGTCAAATAATGAAGAGACGGAAGTTGCTGCATCAGTAGGATGTTCTGTACGGACTGATCTGCAGCCTCTCCAAGTTGTACCTACTGAGACTTCTGCTCCTACAACATCAACTGCAACCATTATTCCTCCTGAACTACCAGAAGAAGGTACTAGTGGATTCATAGATGATAATATTGATATATACTCATATAATCCACTACCTCATGAACATAAATGGACCAAAGAGCACCCGATAAGCCAGATCATTGGTGATCCATCAAAACCGGTGCAAACTAGGTCAGCGTCAATGAATATGTGTATGCATGAATCCTTTCTGAGCAAGATCGAGCCTACTCGCGTATCAGAGGCTCTTGCCGATTCAGACTGGGTAACTGCAATGCAAGAAGAGCTGAATCAGTTCGACGCACTAAAAGTCTGGAGACTCATACCCAAACCTCAAGGTAAGACCATTATAGGTACGAAATAGGTTTTCAAGATCAAGAAAGATGAAGATGGTACCGTTATCAGAAACAAAGCAAGACTTGTAGCCAAAGGATACAGACAAGAGGAAGAAATAGACTACGATGAGACTTATGCTCCTGTGGCGCGTTTAGAGGCAATTCGAATGTTTCTAGCCTTCGCAGCCTACAAGAACTTCACGGTCTATCAAATGGACGTGAAAACCGCCTTTCTGAATGGCATTCTAAAGGAAGAAGTCTACGTCTCGCAGCCAGAAGGCTTTGTCAATCAAGAGAAACCGAATCATGTCTACATTCTTGACAAAGCACTCTATGGTCTGAAACAAGCTCCTCGCGCCTGGTATGATGTCCTATCTCAATTTTTAGTCAAGTCTGGTTTTACAAAAGGAACGGTAGATACCACTTTGTTTATTAAAAGGGAAAAAGCCGATATCATTCTTATTCAAATCTATGTGGATGATATTATTTTTGGCTCTACAAATCCTAAGTACTGTAAGAATTTTTCAAACCTTATGGTGTCAAGATTTTAGATGAATATGATGGGAGAGATGAATTTATTTCTCGGATTACAAGTCAAACAATTTTCATCGGGGATTTTTATCAATCAATCAAAATACATTCTTGAAATTCTTCGGAAGTTCAAAATGGAAAATTCAAAACCGATCGGTACCCCAATGGCACCAGGTACTAAGATTGGCACCGATCCTTCTGGAAAGGCTGTTGATGTTAGGACTTACAGAGGAATGATAGGTTCTTTGATGTATCTTACTTCTAGTAGGCCAGATATAATGTTTTCAACATGCTTATGTGCAAGATATCAGGCCAATCCTAAATAATCCCATGTGTCTGCAGTTAAGCGTATTTTTAGGTATCTGAAGGGGACTGCAGATCTTGGTCTGTGGTATCCTAAAGATACTAGCTTTGAACTAACAGCATATATAGATGTAGATCATGCTGGTTGTATGTTAGACAGGAAGAGCACGTCAGGTCATATACAGTTCATCGGTGATAAACTCGTAAGTTGGGCATCGAAGAAGCAACTTTGTGTTTCAACTTCAACGGCCGAAGCAGAATATGTAGCTGCTGCTAGTTGCTGTTCTCAGGTCTTATGGATGAGAACACAACTGCGTCACTATGGTTTTCACTTCAACCATATCCCGATATACTGTGACTCGAAGAGCGCAATCGCGATAACAGCTAATCTTGTTCAGCATACAAAGACCAAACACATCGATGTCAGGTATCACTTCATAAAATATCATGTTGAAAAAGGAACAATTGAACTTTACTTTGTAAAAACTGATTATCAGCTTGCAAATTTGTTTACCAAACCATTAGACGAAAAGAGATTCAATTTTCTTGTCTCTAAGCTTGGTATGCTAAATCTTAATACCTAATCGGTAGTTACCTATTAAAGTTTCCTATTGTAAATTTTTCTTCATTTCTTCATTTCCGCAAGATATCTGCACGTCAATATTATGTTCATAATCAAAGGGGGAGTATGTGAAGACATTCATTGTTATTTTGAGGGGGAGCTCATAAAATTCCTGCATTTACCTTTTATGCCAAATTTTTGTAATGCATGATTTTAGGGGGAGCTCGTCAAATCAAAGGAGTTAGGATATGACTTCTGATTATTTCTGATCAGAACTCGTACTTTCATAGTTTTACTGCTTTTTGTCTTTTCAATATAAGTGAATAAATTTTGCTTTGACTTAGACATAAGACTTTTGCAGATTTTTTTTAGAGATGCTTACAAGATCATATGTTTATGACTTTAAGCTTAGCTTCTTGAGATATAAGATCACACTTTAAGGTATAATCTTTTATCTTAATCTCATATATGTTTAAAAGAAGGACAACTTTCAATCATTGAAAACATGTTCTTAAATGTTCAAACCACTTCCCGATTTTTCATCAGATTTTATATTTTGGGAGTGTACTTTAAATGTTTTACATGAGCTTACATTATAATCTAAACCAGTTTGAGAAACATATTCTTTATAGGACATACGGGATCAATGTGCTAGGACTTACAAGAAACTTCTATGGAATCACCTTAACTAGTGATTTCTACCCACGAAGTTAATCCATAGTGATTGAGTGTGAGAAATCAAAAGAAATGATTGTGGTTAGAGTGAGCTAAATGTTTAAAAGAAAGAGGGTGTGAGAACAGAGTTAAAAGAATATCAGAACTCTGCACCAACTACTTTCTGAGTCGGGCAGCCACAATTCTAATGTTTCATAATTCTTTGGTGAACATTATTGAAACAGGCAACTAGCCCATGCCAACTCTTGATCAAACCTCACAAGCTACTCATTTTCTTCTTAACAAGAAAATGTTTCATTTTCAAAAGGGGACGCAGCACATTTACTATCTGATTTTCATTTGAAAAATTTGGATATTGAAAAGAAGGAAGTCTGCCCCACCTTCGCACTTCAATCATACACATTGAGTCTGTGTTTAACTTACTGTTGTCTCAGTGGTTTACACAATTTTGAGCCTATAAGCAATCATCCGTGCTAAATTCTTTCTATCACATGCACGAACACACAAGGAATTTGTTTCTTTGTCATAACGTTCATAGAAATTACCTTTGTGGTGTTTCGATGATTGAATGGAAGCCCTGGGGGAGTGAACATCATAAAAGCTCCTTTCCAACGTGTATTCATTACACACAGTGACTTAGTGTTACTGACAGGCATTTTACCTGATTCATTTGTTGATACAGGTGTTACACGACTAATTTGTCTGGATTTGCAAAGATCTAGATGACTATCTTATGAATTGACGAATCAGAGGCTCCAAATGATAGACATTTCTTGACATATAGTTTTGATGAACTTCTTACTCTTTTCATAAAAAAGGGGGAGAAGAGCCAACACAAGAAATGTGGAACAACACAAAATTAGAGCAAGTATTATGAAGACATGTTGAATTGCAAGAAATTTTCTTTGAAGATACTTTGCTACAACAATCTGAGCTACAACTAGAGATAATTTCTTCCCAACATCTGAAAGAGATTTTATCTACATCAAAAGGGGAAGATTATTACATTCTGAAGACTAAAAAGGAGATTGCATCTTCTGAGCTAAAAAAGAAGAAGATTGAGTTGCACAGATCTATTGGATAAATCTTTTTAAATAATGATCTTGATCCAAAGGGGGAGATTGTTAGAGCACAGTCTCATTGGATTCAAGATCATCCAATCTGAAGATCGCAATCTGAAGCTAAAGCCGGAAAGTCGACTCTTAAATATTAGTCTAATGTCGTTTGTAATAAATTGTCAAAGTTGTTTATTGTATTTTATCTATATTCTAAATATCTTGTAAATAGATATTTAGATATTAGTTTAAGTTATTATATTAGTTTGATATTTAGTTTTAGTTTAATATTAGTTAATCTTGCAAGTTGTTGCAAGTTGGTATGTTAGTGTGTAAGAGAAGCAAGTATCAGATCTACATCTCACACACAAGAACACACACAAAAAGGTGTAAAACACAGAGAGCTTCCAAAGAGAGAAATCGATCAATCTGTATTCCGCGTTTTATTAATCAAACAGGTTGGTAATCGTTTATGTGTTATTGTTGATAAGAACTTGATAGTAAGTTGGACCGACAACCCGTACTCAAATGTTTTTCTTCTGAAGGATGCTAATCAGATAAAATCTTTTCTAGAAGTTTTTGATTTGAGGGGGAGTTAGTGAGGTTAATTGCTATATCTTTTAGGGGGAGGAGATATAAATTTTTTAAACTATCATTGTGATATTTTTCTGAAAATTTGATTTTTTACAGGTATCGAGGGGGAGGATATCTGAGTTTTTGTTATGGATACTTACAAGAATATATTCATTCCAGGGGGAGTTAAGGATTTTGATCTAAAGGTATATATTTCTAATCCTTATACTCTATCACTTGTTGAAAGATGAACAACTTTCACTTGTGAAAAATGGTTTCTTAAATGTTCAAACCACTTCTAATTCTTAAAAGATTTCATGAATTTGGAAGTGTGACTTTAAATGTTTTTCATTATGGAGCTTTAATGTTCAACTGATCGTGTGTTTCCAAAGATTAATACTTGTGTATTATTTTGTCTATATACTGTCAAGTATTCATACACACCGGTTCAGTACTTCATATTGACTTTGTTATTACCATGTATCAAAAGTTTAATCTTTCTATGGTAATACTCCCGGTTGTATTCAATGTTGTTTGAATCAAACATCATTTCTATACTGAAATGTGCTTTCATTGATACAATGTTTATATATTGTTCATATAAACATCTTACGTCTTTGATTTCCCAAAATATTATTCTTCATGAATTTTGATCTGATCTTAATCATTGTCAGATTCTCAAAACATTTCTATTCTTTCATGATTATTCATTCATACAAAGTTTTGAGAAATCTTAAATGCTTAAAATGCTCAAATTTCATTCTTATCTTTAATAAGCATACATATACTGACAAATGATTTCTTGCACTTAAATGTCAAGAAGATCATTGAGACAATACATGCTTTTAGGACAAATACATGGGATTCAGTGTGAGAGCTTAACAGAACTTCCATGGATTCACGATAACCAGTGTTTCCTACCCCGGAAGTAATCCTTTGAGTGATTGAGGGGAGAGGGGTCAAAAGATTGGGTGTTGGTGTGTGAAGAGGTAAAATGGAAATGAAAGATTGGTTAGAAGTTAGATTTAATGTTTAAAAGAAAGAAGGTGAGAGAACAGAGTAAAGAATATCAAACTCTGCACCAAACTTCTTTCTGAGTCGGGCAGCCGCATAAACTGTTGTTTCACAATTCTTCGTGAACGACATTGAAAAAGGCACCTAGCCCATGCCATCTCTTGCATACAACCCCACCAGTTACTCATTCTTTTCTTAAAAAGAGAATGTTTCACATTTTCTGGGGAAGCAGCTCATACACTATTGGTTCTTCACTTGGAAGATACTGATATTGAAAAAGAAGGAAAGTTGCCCCACCTTCGACCCTTTTTCATACACATTGAGTCTATGTATAACCTTTGTTGTCTCATTGGTTTACATAATTTTGAGCCTAAAACAGCAATCATTGTGCTTAATTCTTTCATAACACAAGCACGAGCACACAGAAAATGCGTTTTTCGGTCAGAATATTCATAGAAAATACCTTGTGTTTTTCAATGATTGAATGGAAGTCCTAGGGAGTCAACATCAAACCAGCTCCTTAATTTGTACATTCGTTGTACACAGTAACTTTGTGTTACTGACAGGCATTCCTAACTGTTTCATTTGTTCATTCAGGATTACAACTTATAATTTGTCTGAATTTGAAAAGATTCGGATAAATTCATTCATGAATTGACGGCTCATTATCAGATTAGTTGGGGAGAATGTTCATATTTTACCAAAAGAGATCATGAAGACTGTTCTACATTGATCAAATTGGGGACGAAGTTTCAAAGACTGAGATGACTTTGAAATAAGTTTTGATGATTTTGATTCTCACAATTCATCAAAAAGGGGGAGAAATTTACAAAGGTTTCAATTTCAAAGTCATGAAGAGATGTTGAAATATGTTTCAAGAAAGTTTGTTTTTCAAAAGACGATCCAAAGATCAGAGAGATGAGAATACAAGATAAAAAAAATTCCTCAAAGTTGTCTTAAAGATTCAAAGATGTTTCAAAAGTTTCACGAATTCAAATTCGTGTTCAAGACTTGTTGACTTTCCAAAGATACTAAATGTGAAAGACTTTTCAAGATTCTTCAAAGCATCAGAGACTAAAGACTGTCAGAGCTACAAGTTTTAAAGTTGTCAGAGTCAAAGTTTGAAGAATCAAAGCGCTGAAGATGATTGTCAAATTTTTATTAAATCTTGAATACAAAGGGGGAGATTGTTAGTGTGTTTTATTGTATCCAAGATTTAATGTAGAAAAGTCAAATAGTCAAGTCTTGTAAAGTCAACAAGTTGTATAAGTTTGTAAGTGTTTGTAGAAATAGGGATATGAGAGTTTTAGTCCTTGATATAAATACCTGTAGTATTATGTGGGAAGTTAAGCTTGTAACATTTTGATATTGTCAGATATATGAATACAAAGCTTTCTCTCTCTACTCTCTCTCTCAAGATCAAGATCTAAATTGTCATATCTTGTTGAATTGTGCTTGATTGTTGGGAAAATACTCTTTCGAAATTAATGAAAATTTCAGTGAAATACTTAAATCCATCAGTACTGTAAAAGATCCCACAAAATAGTAATTGGGACATGTATGTTATGAGTCCTGATTATCCTTTTATTTTGACTTCAGTAATTTTCTTCATAGTTACTTTCTCATCATCAAATAGGGGGAGATTGTTGATCCAACTCTCTCAGTGATTTGATAATGACCTTCTGTTATACTTAGTGAAAATTACGTTTAACCTCTGTATGTATAAGTGTTTCACTATCAGCGATCAAATACTGAGTATGTTCAGTATCGTTGATGATTTCTTATGTAAACAGTTAGACGTAATCCCTGAAGACAAGTTTCGCGACAAAAGATGTTCACTACTGAATCAAAGACAAAGCTGCTGAACAAAGGACAAGTCTACTCATGACCTGATGCGGCTATCAGCGAAAACAAGACAAGTCTACTCATATGCGAAGAAGTATGAGGAAAAGCTTCAGCGATAGCTGAACTTCTTTCTATCTCTGAGAAGGAAGAGATATCCAGCGATCAATGATCACATTGCTTATACCTCAAGTCTCTTTTGTCTTATCTATGCACACATACTACGAGTGTCAGAAAAGACATACCTCTGCAACATTTTGTACAACAACTCTGATATCTACACTGTTCATCATACGGTCAAAAGCATGTCTCCAAAAGTCAGACTCATGCAACCAACCAGAGAAGGACACGTGTAAAGTACCCTGCCATGCATTTAATGCATAGGGTATAAATAGAAATATCATGACTCTATCTAAGTGTTGCCCGAAGCCTTCAGCCTTCAATCTTTCTAACATATAGAAACCCTTGCTTTCTATATATTCTTTTAATCTCTATTATCTAATTCTTGTGCAACCATCTTAGTGTTTCTTAAGTTTGTTTAGATTAGGTTCTTACTTAATCTTATTCCGCAACAAACTTGTAAATTGTATTTTGATTTATCAATAAACAATTTATTCAACTTTAAATTCAACCCCCCCTTCTAAAAACTTGTTAAGCACCTTCAGGACCAACATATATAAATATCAGTGTTTTAAAAGATGTAATGTGGCAACGCTATTGTGGTAAATACGTCTTCCATATCCCATTAACCTTCATGACGTTTGTTTAAGACGTGACACATTTTTTGACATTTTGACTTTTTTTTTTCAAAGTATGTTTAAGGCTTTTTGTAATATCTATATATGTTATTCTTTTTTTTCTTTTCATTATATGAATTTAAGTTGTTAATAGATAGATAGATAGATAGATAGATAGATAGATAGATAGATAGATAGATAGATAGATAGATAGATAGATAGATAGATAGATAGATAGATAGATAGATAGATAGATAGACAGATAGACAGATAGACAGATAGACAGATAGACAGATAGACAGATAGACAGATAGACAGATAGACAGATAGACAGATAGACAGATAGACAGATAGACAGATAGACAGATAGACAGATAGACAGATAGACAGATAGACAGATAGACAGAGGTTCATTTGAGAAATGGTAAATGTATGAGAAATAGAGAAGTAATCTTAGCCATTAATCTGGTCAACATTTGTGGCTTTCACCGCGAAGCACCAGATAATTCCTTGCATGGTCTATAGAAGATAGAGGGGTAGTTTCGTAGAATACGCGGGATGAGTTCATATATGAACCTATATGATTCACATATGAACTATACGTTCATATGTGAATCAGTTAATTAGTTCATATATGAATCACAAAAGTTCATATATGAATCTGTTAGTTAGTTCAACTGATTCATATATGAACTTACAGTTAATTAGTTCATATGTGAATCAGTTAATTAGTTCATATGTGAATCACAAAGGTTCATATATGAATCAGTTAAAAGAGTTCAGATGTGAATTACACTGATTCACATATGAACATATAGTTCATATGTGAATTATACAGGTTCATATATGAACACAACCCGTGTATTTTGTAAAAATTACGAAAGTTTCCTTCTATTTTTGGAATAGCCGCAACTTTTGGCCAGTCAAATCCGATCTTGACCGTATGAATGGCTAGGATTACTTCTCTATTTCTCATATATTTATCATTTCTCAAATGAACCTAAGGCTATATATATATATATATATATATATATAGGGAGAGATTCATTTGAGAAATGCTAAATATATGAGAAATAGAGAAGTATTCTTAGCCTTTCATTCGATCAAGATCGTCTTTGACTGGTCAACAATTACGGTTTTGACTGGTCAAAAGTTGCGGCTATTCCAAAAATAGAAGGACAATTTCGTAATTTTTACAAATACACGGGACGAGTTCATATATGAACCTGTATGATTCACATATGAACTATATGTTCATATGTGAACCAGTTTAATTCACATGTGAACTCTTTTAGCTAATTCATATATGAACCAATTAACTGTAGGTTTATATGTGAATCAGTTGAACTAATTAATAGATTCATATATTACTCTTTCTGATTCACATATGAACTAATTAACTGATTAATATATGAACGTATAGTTCATATATGAATCACAAAGGTTCATATATGAATTAGTTAAAAGAGTTCATATGTGAATTACACTAGTTCATATATGAACATATAATTCATATGTGAATCATACATGTTCATATAAGAACGCGTCCCGCGTATTTTATGAAACTACCACTCTATCTTCTACGGGCCACACAAGGAATTAGTCGGTGCTTCATGGTCAAAGCCGCAAATGTTGACCAAATAAAGTGCTAGGATCATTTCTTTATTTCTCATATTTTTAGTATTTCTCAAATGAACCTAATCATATATATATATATATATATATATATATATATATATATATATATATATATATATAGGGGTTAAATCATGTGAGAACCAAAAAAAAGTTGAGAACCGTGAGAACCGATCTAAGCCGTAATTTGGTTTTGATCCTATGGTTTTAATTAAAAGTTGTTTCACTATATGAAAATGGCATAATCGTCATTTTGTAATAAAGATTCACCAGATGAAATACATATTATTTCACCTCATGAAATAAAAAAAAGAATTTTCATAAATATGTTATTTCACCTCATGAAATCCAAACAAAATATTCATATATATGTTATTTCACCTCATGAAATCAAAAACAATTTTCATCTATAATCTTTTTCACCCCATGAAGTCAAACAAAATTTCCCAAATCAACAAAGTTGATTTTGATTATACAGACGTTGGATCATTTATGTCGACTTTCATTGTGGAATGGGAGAATCCCATGGAACACCGAGATCAAAATAGATCAATGTTGGTTAAGAAAATCATAACAATGTTGCAAACAACATGTAAGCATTTCAAAGAACTCACAAACACAAATAATCTAAATCATAACCAGAAGCTATCATGAATCAAAACCCATGATTACCCAGATCATGACTGTGAATTAGGATCCAACTCAAAAACTAAAGAAAAACAGAAAATTTTATGGATGGAACATTCTAACAAACAGGTGGTGAACATACATGATTAATGATATAGTTATTGATCATGAGACTCTGAAACAAAATAAAGAAATGATGATGGTTTCTTTATTGATCCCCTGATCAAAATAATCAAAATTAACAACAAAAAAACCCCATCAATGAACCTGCTCTTAAATTCCCAAAATGTTCCACAACATGAGACTTCTTTGTTGAAATTACAAAACTCTAATTCCTAATTAAAAAATCTGAAATTCGAAATCATAAATAAGTATATCAAGAGGGATCAGATCCGCCTCTATTCAGACATAATCGGCGGCGACAACAGCCATGACTGCGAAATCAGTTGCCGGAGAAATGAATTTTGCGTTCATCGGATTCCATGAGTTCGCCGAATTCACGGTGAAGGACGTACTAACGAGCGAGAGCGGACTCAATTCGGTGGTTTTAGCGTGCAATAGCGAGATGGTTTTGCTTCCTATGAACGAACCTGTGTACGAAACAAAGAGGAAGATCCAGATTCAGACGTATCTGGAACACAACGAAGGCGCCGGAGTTCAGCATTTGTCCCTAACCAGTGAGGACATATTTCGGACCTTGAGAGAGATGAGGAAGCGCAGCGGAGTCGGTGGTTTTTGAGTTCATGCCGTCGTCGGCGCCTACCTGTTATGGGAATCTGAAGAAGAGAGCCGACAATGTATTGAGCGGTGAACCATTTAAGGAGTGTGAAGAAATTGGGGATATTGGTTTTAAGTTCATGTCGTCACCGCCATGTCTGATAATTTAAGCTCCCAATGGTAGGGTTATGTGGGTTTGGAATGGGAGTAGAGGGTTTCTAGAAGGTGGGTTTTTACAAAAAGCCTAATATGCCCTCCCCTTTTTAATTTAGATGTGAAACTAGACACAAATTCCCTAAATATTACAAAAATGCCATTATATTTAATAACCATTGATTAAAACTTTTTAATGATTGAGATTAGTCCCCACAGTTCTTAACCTTTTTACGGTTCTCATTTGATTACCGTCCTATATATATATATATATATATATATATATATATATATATATATATATATATATATATATATATATATTTGACTTGGGATAAAATGAGAAAATTTTCCCCGATGATCGAGAAGCGTGAGAAGATATGAATGCACCCTTATATTGTCTGAATGTTACGTGATATTTTGTGAAGATTGTGAAGACGATGAGACCTGAATGTGCACCTTCACAGATCTGTGAACGAGGTCACATTCACGTGCATTCACACAATATATAAGTACTTTCACGTATATTATGTGAATGTTACATGTCTCATAAAAAATGACATTTCTCATATGAACACACACACACACACAAATGGAGGATCATGCACGAAACAAATTAATTTACAAGAAGGCGAGAGCGAGACGGAATATGAGTTACATACCTTATTTAATAATGAATTAAATAAAACATTATTAAATTAAATTAAAAATGGTATGATTTTCATTTTTTGTATAGCATGATATGTAACTGTAGGAATAATCCCTAATATATTGAGATTGGATTTGTTTTCCAAACTGACTTGAATTATAGGCTTTTATCACGATAATTTGTTCGAAAATCATATTAATCATATATGATAATTGTAGATATTTTTGTTAATCATATGTGATTATGTGTATTTAGCTTTACAAATCTTGATGCAAATATTATCACATGTGATAATACGTCACTTATACTCGGGTGGCGTTTGTTTTTTAAGAGGTGCGGAAGTCTGAAGTCTGATTTCACTTCTGATTAATAAGAGGTGGTGCTGAAGTCTGAAATCTGAATAATAAGACTGTTTGTTTTTGTAAACTGGTAAATGTCTGAATCTGATAATTATCTATTTTACCCTCAGAATATTATTATCATGTTGAGTTTATATTATTTATACAATTCCATCTGTTTGTTTATCATCATTACAAAATTTACATCTAATATGAACAAAGTTTCATAACAATTAAAATTAATCTTGATTTATATTCAAATCCTATTAAGGTTGCATCATTGTTCATGTACATCTACTCAATCACATATGGAACCATCCAAATCTAGTTAATCATATGATACAAAAACACTACTCGATCACACCCAACAGCCCCTAGATAAACCATAAATATCAAAAATCTCCAGGCATGGAAATGGGGCGGGGACCTCAATCCCCATCCCCGCCCCCAATCCTTCATCTTCATCCCCGTCCACATCCCCGTCCCCGTCGTGGAATATGATCACATCCCCATCCCCATCCCCAACGGGGATCCCCAATGGGGAAACAGGGATTTTCTTTTTCCGTTTATGTAAGCTATTTAAATCAAATATATGAGACACCGCACATGTTTAAATATCACATATTTTCAATAAACCTAAAATCGAAAGAAATTTAATTTAGTATAAAAATCACAACATCATATAATAATTAATAACTTAAAACCAAAAGAAATTCAACCGAATTCGGGAAAAAAAAAAACTTAACTTCAAACGTACCAAAAGATATCGAGTAAGATTCAAAACCATATCAAGTAATTGTATTTTGATTGACATCCAAAATACATACTAACATCTAAAAAATAACAATTTTATATTATAAACCTAGTTAGGAAATAAGAAATTATGAATTACCGATTTAGTTTAAATAAATAATATATCAAATATTAATTAAAATATAAAACGGGGAAGGGGGGGGGGGAGTGCGATACCCGTCCCCGTCCCCATCCCCGGTTTGAGACAAACGGGGATCCCCGTCCCCATCCCCATCCCCGGTTTAGCGAGGAATCCCCATCCCCGATCGGGGGTGGGTGGACCGGGTTCCCCGACGGGTTGGGGCCAATTTCCATGCCTAAAAATCTCTGCTTCCAACTAATACAGATCAGCCCCAAATGGTAAATTTGATATTCACAAAGCTATTAGAAACCAAAAGCAAAAGTCCCTGGGCAGGATCCTTATAGGGGCACTTTGAGGTCCAGTGATCACCTTCCTTCCACAAGTTCTACTCCTACATACCATCAGAACAACTCCTCCTTTTGAGAGGCAGAGAGCAGGAGGCGTTAGACATAAGTGAAAAAAAGTGATTAGGTTTTCACTTTTTCGGTCAGATCAAAATAAGTGATAAGTGGGACTGGATTAATAAAAAACAAACGGTCTTAATTGGTCTATTTTTGACCGAAAAAGTGATAAGTGGCAAATAAGTTCTGATTTTTAAAAAACAAATAGCCCCTCACACATATATTATCAATGGGTTAATACGTAACATATAGTCACACACATATTATCATATGAGATACATAAAAAAGTTTTACAGAATGAATCATATGTGATACGTAACAAATTATATGTGATTCGTAACAAATTATATGTTAAACGTAACTAATCACATGTGATTCAGAATGTCGATCCAGAAAATAGAAAAAAATATTATACAAAAAATAATGGATTGATTGTAGATATCACATGTGATATTGACGAAAATTGTGAAAAAAAAATATTTTCAAAAGTGTGTCTAAAAATAGTGAAAAAAATCATATAAAACTTGATAAAAATTTATGAATTAATTAAAATTACAAAATAAATAAATCTAAACGATATAACGAGATTTTTGAGGGAATAAAAGAGTGTTTTTTGTACGATTTTACCTTCAATAGAATATTTGGTTCAATTCAAAATGATAATGATCCTAATTTCTAAAATTATTTTTCATTTTTATTTATGGTATTTTTCAATGGATCATGTGGTTTGGATTGCTTCTCACATTCTCGTAAATTGATCGCCTTCTCGTTTGTATCTACCCATATCCGGTGAGAAGTCGAGGTTAATGTGAGAAACATGAAAAGTGATTATCAACCGTTGGATGAGAATGAATGCACATTAGGATGAGATACATCGAGATAAGATGCACTGAGATGCATCAGATCAATTCCCTTCTAAGGAACAATTGAGCATGAGATTAAAAGTGATAACGGTTCAGATGTTGGAAATAATCTTGCTATGATGAACAAATCACAGGTAATAGTATGAATACACTTGCTAATTTTATTGATACTTGCAATTTTTTGTTCATACAATTTACAATACATTGACCCTATTTATAAACACTGAAAAGGTGCCATCGAACCATCGCAATGGTTCGGTAAAGGTTGTGTTGTTTCATGAAGCATCATACCTCTTCATGAATGGTCACACCCTTTCACTAAGCATCATATCTCTTTATGAATGGTCACACCCTTTCACTAAAATAACTACCTATAAATATATATATATATATATATATACTGACTTGATTATATTTAACCCACAAGTTTAGGTTAACTATCAACACTCCCCCTTAAACTAAACTTTGGTTTTAAGGTAGGTCTTTAACTTGCTTTTATCTTGCTCTTCACAGCAGCGTTGGTCCTTCGTCATCATTAATGAGATAAGACTCTTCTTGCTTGTCTTTATTGTGTTTCCACTTCGAACATTCCCTCGCAAAGTGACCGAAGTCACCACATTCATAACATTTGAAAGTGCTCTTGTCTTTAGTTCCTTGAATCGTACTTCTTCCACGTGTATTTGGACTGTTCTTCCATTTCATGCTTTCCTTGGCTTCGTTGTTGAAATTTTTTCCTCGCCCTTTACCATGGCTTTGGTTGTTTGAACTTGTCAGAAGTTTGTCTTCATCATTTTCCTCTAGCATGTCTTGACTTTTGATTCGTTCTTCAAAGGCTGTTAATCTTCCAACGGCTTCTTCAAACGACATTTTGTCCAAATCTTGATATTGTTCAATAGTTGCCACGATCGGTAAAAACTTCTTTGGGACCGAATTGAGTAGTTTCCTCACAATTATCTTGCTTTCGAGTGTAGTTCCAAGATTTGTAAATATTGCCCTCATGTTGCTCAATTTGCTTGCAAAACTACTGACAGTTTCATTTTCTTTCATCTTTAAAGACTCTAGTTCACTCCTCAAAGTTTGCGAGCGTGCTTTTTGAACTAAGTCTACTCCAATGAAACGAACTTTGATTGAGTCCCAAACTTCCTTTGTAGTCGAGCATTGTGCTATCTGCATTAGGTTATCTTCGGACAAAGTTTGAAAGATCATTGCCTTTGATGTATGTGCTTTCTTCTCATCCACCGCATTTTTAACATCAATTGTTTCCTACAGACCATGGGCCTTCAATATTGTTTCCATCAACAATGCCCACGTAGTGTAGTTTGTTTCAGTCAATTTTGGACATTGTAGTAAAACGTTTCCTTGCTCTCGAACTGATGTACTGCTTGATGTGTTATCATGTTTATCACCTTTTCCTGTCATGCTTGTTTGCTTGCTTTTAACTTGCTTATTTCTTACAAATCAGAACCGAGATGGTTTCTGGTTTTCTTGCTCTTGTGTTTGATTGAAAGATTAAAAAAAAAAACCCTTACTTACTACTGGCCAACTTGCTAACCAGTTTTTCTTACTAAACTTGCTCAATATTGATCAACTTGCTAATCAATATTGTGTTTCCAGACCCACTTGCTAATATGGCTCTTGCTGCACGTATCTGACCTACTTGCTAATCAGTTCGTGCCTCCTGACCTACTTGCTAATCAGGTTCTTACTTGTTTTGATCAAAATAATTGATCCTTTCTTGCTGATATTAAACCCAATGATTCTAATTTCTTGTTGGTTTGAATCAAGGGTTCTACTTGCTATTTGAACCTAAGAAAAGGCTCGAAACTTGCTATTTGAATCTTAAGGTTCGGAACTTGCTATGAACCTAAGGATTCGTTTTTTTTTTTTTTTTTAAATATGGCGGTGGTGGTTTGGTATCTGCTTTCCAATCGATCGCCCCTTGCACTTGTTCTTCCCTGGATCGATTAACGTGCTCTGATACCAAATGTTGGAAATAATCTTGCTATGATGAACAAATCACAGGTAATAGTATGAATACACTTGCTAATTTTATTGATACTTGCAATTTTTTGTTCATACAATTTACAATACATTGACCCTATTTATAAACACTGAAAAGGTGCCATCGAACCATCGCAATGGTTCGGTAAAGGTTGTGTTGTTTCATGAAGCATCATACCTCTTCATGAATGATCACATCCTTTCACTAAGCATCATACCTCTTCATGAATTGTCACACCCTTTCACTAAGCATCATACCTCTTTATGAATGGTCACACCCTTTCACTAAAATAACTACCTATAAATATATATATACTGACTTGATTATATTTAACCCACAAGTTTAGGTTAACTATCAACATCAGATCACTTCTCACGTTAACCTCAAATTCTCACACGATCATTCGCCTATATATATATATATATATATGGGGTTGGGTTCGGTAAGAACTCAAAATTTTATGGGAACCGTTGGAACTCATTGCAACCGTAGATCGAAATCTAATCCAAGGATGCTGATCACTCACGTTTTTTTGGAGGGGTGGTTCCATCTTTTTGGTTTTCTGCATCTGAGCTTATTGGGATCGATTATGTGAAATGTTAATATTCTATTGGTAATGTATGTTAATATCTGTTATTATGTTAACAATTTTTATGTTAAGCTGTGTTAACATATGCTAATATTTTCATGTTGACTTATGTTAATATTTGTTACCTTATGTAATATTTTCATTTGAGATATATTTAATGTATTATATATGTTAACGTACTCTAACTTACGTTAAGGTATGTTAACATCTGTTGACATATAACGTATGTGACAATGTTAACTTATGTGAGCCTTCGGTTTCCCTTACGACATAGCCGCTGAAGTTCAAGTTTATGACCAAAATGCCATCTTGTCGATTTGAGGCGTTGAATCTCCGGATCAACTTCATCCATAGGTAACTGGTGGGTTCCTAAGGTTCTTAGGAAAAAAAAATTCATATGTGAACCTATTACGCGCACACTTGCCACAAACAGCAATTGCTCCTATGGCTCGAGGCTTAACAAGGCTTGTTAACCATTCAAGCTTTAACTACTCCATCTCGAGCTTAATAATTATCGAGCTCGAGACGATCTCAGACACAATATAAAACGTGTTTTAATTTAACGAGTAGAGATCCATAACACCAATATTCAACTTGGCTCGTTCAGAAGCTTGATCAATTTTTTTTAAAGTCAAGTCGAGTTAAGCCATTCGATGATACAATGATGCACTTTTTCAAGGCAAACATTTTTGTATGCTTATAAATTATACCATCAAAATATAAAAAAGTATCGAGCTCAAGCCAATAACCGAGTTAACTGATCTCGAGTGTGTAAAACTTGAATTTTGGGTCAAATGCATAACTCAAATTTGACACACATCAAACTTGAGCTCAAACAATGAAAAAATATTCGAGTTCAAACTCGATCACTACCTTGAAAAGGTTATTCGAGCTCGATCCTGATATTATTTTATCGAGTCGAGCTCGAACAACCTAGTATTCGGCTTGGCTCGTTAATACCCTTTGGCTTGATCTCACCACCAAACCATGAAGTCATGCCTCACACCATTTAGAACCTTCATGAACATAGACCTCGACAAAGTAAAATGACAACTTGACAATTTTACCCTCGATAACTAGCTATTATATGATTGTTGATAGGGACAAAATGGTCCCAAAAAAAGGAGTCAAATTAGATCGATTTAAGAATCCAACCTTGGCCTTCTTGTTATAATCAATCCAAATGAAATAAGCTAAACGAACACATTAAATCTCCCAAAATTCATACGGGCAATCACGCCGCTTGTAGTAAGACGAATGTCGTACCAGTGATCAAGCCAAATCCAACCCAAACAGATGCTCAAGCTCAGAACCTGCAACCGTAACCTGGGGCCATTTAACAGAGCCAGAAGGCCGAAATGCATACAATTCATCCTCATGATTTAGTCACTTGGTCTTCCGTGATCGGGTAGGGACTATGCGGTTAAAAACAGGAGAATACGTGTGTCGGAGGATTATGGTGATCATCACGTAAGTATTAGCAGCAAAGAACAATAAACTTGCAGCCCAAAGTTGTAAGAAGACTTGCTTGCCTTTAAATTCAAGCATATAACCCCAAAATAGCCAATGGGTTTGAGCTCCCATCCAAAACAAAATGCAGAGAATACCTTCCCATTTGAGCTTCATTTTGCTCCATGGTAGTATCAGTGGCAATAGACAGAAGAACCACACAAAGTACTGGGCTGTTATCACCTGTCAAACGTGGCATATCTATGTCATCATAAACGAAATCAAAAAAACCCAATATATCCCACTCGAAAGTAGGTTTTGAGGAGGGTGGGATGCATGTAGACCTGTCCTCCACCCCAAAGGGTAGAGCAGTTTCCGTGAATACCCCAAAAAGATAAAAAGAACAAAGACTAGTAGATAGCAAACAAAATAAAGAGAAAAAGTAGTAATAAGAGGTGCAATGAAAAGGTAACGAAAAGCACACAACTCTATCTATCGTATGGCTTTGGTAACCTATGTGTCAGCTCTCTAACCGATATATCCTACCAGGAGGTAGGGTCTGAGAGGGGTAGGATGTAGCAAGACTTGATCTCTGTCTCAAGAGACTGTTTCTAAGAAGATCCGTATGGAAAATATTTACAAGATTTAAGTACTTGCACATACGGGTAATATCTGCTTTCATGCTTAAAAAGTGTGTTGTGACTAAGCAATGGTACTTTTGCAAACCAAAGCAAACTAAACAAACCCGGTATATCCCACTCGGAGGTAGGGTCTGGGAGGGGTAAAATATACGCAGCCGGCAGACCTAGGGGCGTAAACGAGCCGAGCCGAGCCAAGTCGAGTAGTAAGTTAGTCGAGCTCGGCTTAAAAAAATAATATCAGGCCCGAGCTCGACTCGAGCTCGATTAACTTTTTCAAAGTCGGGCTCAAGCTCGAATATTTTTCCAATGTTTGAGCTCTAGCTCGATGCTCGTTTATGAGCTCGAATTCGAGAGCGATTAACTCGTTTAAATTTACTCAAGCTCGATGATTTTTATATTTTGATTATATAATTTGTAAATGTATAAATATGTCTGACACGAAAAAGTGTATGCTCGAATGGCTCGAAAGCAGACCTTTCCTCTCCTTTCCTCTGTCTCAAGACAGAGGATGTTTTCTAGAAAGCCCCTATGGAAAATAATTACGGGGTTTATGTAGTTGCATATATATGGTACTTTTTATATAGTGGAACTTCCACATAGGAGCAGCTGCTTGTATTGCTTATGAAGTAAAAGTACTGCAGGAAGAAATAGGAAATGAACCTTGTTGAATGCTACGAATGCTACCGTCTGGACAAAGAAACAAAAAGGGAGATCTTGTGCAAAACGGAAAATGAGAACAAGCTGCACTGTTAACTGGGGCAGAAACGAGATGAGCTTTTCTGAGATTGAGAAATCACGTTCGTAATTGAGATATATGTGATAGAAGTAGATGGAAAAATTGTGTCTGGGATCTGTGCGAGTTAAGTGGTACAACAAAGCCTCGTGCAAGAACTCCCATTCGTATAGATAGAAGAATATTCCAGTGAAGAAAAAGAAAATGGTTGCTGATATCAGTCCAAACAAGATTCTCGTTCTTGTACACATGCTCGAAAAGAGAACCCGTAATTGGTGTAAATCAACGAATTTTGTGGTGCCCGTAATCACACGTGATTTGGCTTCTCTTGAACTCCAATCTACGATGGCGGGGTTTCTACCAGGATGGAAATGGCAAGGATCAAGAATTATGACAATAGGGAGAGCATAAATTATTGGGTAGATTCTCATATGAACAACAAGCCCATACCAAATGGCCCCTTGGCAAAGATTACCTATAAACCAAAACATAGCATTAGTTTATAATGAGACAGAAAATCGGACATTAAACTAAAAATAAGATATTTCAGGAGTAAATAGTCAGTCGCTCCCGCACAGATTTTCGTGAACAGCCACTCAGATCCTGGAAGGACTATTTGTCAAGGTTCTAAATGACGTGAAGCGTGGCATAGCAGCGAGGTCAAGCCTCAAGCCATTGGGGTCACATCGAGGCCAAAGCATTTTTCAAGGCGTGGCTTAAGTTGGCAAATCTCTGTGTGTATAAGGGGCAAAAGCGAACCACAAAAATGTTACGAACCATATGAACCCGTTTTCATGTTTTGTTTCACTTTCACATATGAAAAAGTACATGTGAAGCGCACGCTGTTGATGTATGAAACATTTAGGCTTGTTTCAAATGTGAAAAAAGAACATGCAAATACGTTTCATATATAACACACACACAACAAACAAAACATGTGAAACAACTTAAATCCTAGCTTAAAACAAAACTTATGGAATGGTTGCGATTGGTTCTTACGGGTTTGTATTTTCCTCTCTCTCTCTCTCTCTCTCTCTCTATATATATATATATATATATAGAGAGAGAGAGAGAGAGAGAGAGAGAGAGTGAGTGAGCACTAACAGAAAGTGTTATATCAAGAGCTCATAACAATGTAAAGTAAAAATAAGGCAAACTATAAAAGAGTCAAATAACGCCTTCAAAATAACGTGCGCCACAACCCGCCTCAAGGCGCACCTGGCGTTACACGGCTGCTACGGGGTTAACGTGGTGATGGAAATGCGTCTCGCGCCATGACACGCCTTTTAAAACCCTTAGGGTGCGTTTGGTTTGCGGGAATGGATTGGATTTCAAGTAAGGATTTGGATTTGGAGGGATTTGGATTTGGATTTGGATTTGGGGGGATTTGAAATCCCATCCCATTGCAAAGGATTTTCAAATCCATCAACTTAAGGATTTTAAAGAGGTCAAAGGATTTCAAATCCGGTCAACAAATTCCTTTCCTCCAAACCAAACAAAGGATTGGAATGGATTTGAAATCCAAATCCCTCTAAATCCATTCCAATCCCGCAAACCAAACGGACCCTTATATTTGTGTCATGTGAAAAAAAAATAGTTTTACAACATGCACATTGGCTGCTTGCTATTGAAAATGTATGTAACGACTGTTTACCATCTTTCTTCGCTAATAAATCAGCTAAAAACGTGTATGGGATGAACTTGTTTCCAAAGCATTATTAATACAAGAAGTAAATGGCAAAACATACATCAAGTTTTAAGCTAGATTTAGAGATTGTACCTCTCATGAGACAGATAATGATCCACAAAATGATGGCACAAACAATGGGCTCACAGTTGCCTCGTGTTCCGATGGTGAAGGTAAATGGATTGAAAAGCCATACAATTACAGAGTAAATGCATAGATTCTCAGGCACTCCACGAAGCTTCAGAATTGTACGGATAAAATACCCCACAAGTAAATCTGGATTTTAAAGATGATATCAAGCTTCACCGTTGCAAATGCATAGATGGAGAAAACAAAACAATGTCAAATGTGTTCATATAGAGTACAGCAAGTATTGTTAGCTTATTTTAAAAAGGCTCGCTCTTGAAATTGGATAGCCTCTATTTACAACAAATTTCAGGAGTTGAACCATCTTTATACATCAAAATCAACATCATTTACCCCTAATAATATAAACACCAAGTTTCTTTAATAAGAACTAACATAATCACAAATGCAAAAAGAATTCATTTTCAGATGTCCTCATGGCTCATTAAAATGCAGTGCTTCTGTTTCTTGGAGGTTCTCTCAATTCAGATTGGATTAATTGACTCTATGATTATATCACACTCACTATGTATCGAAAAAGATGTTTTACTTGGCACATGGTTTAAGGAAAAATAATTGACTACCGATCAAATCTCTAAAATGCCCTATAAAATGAACAACATACACAAAACTTGTGGACCAAAATCAAAGTTACAAATATTAAGAGTGAATTACACCGTTGGTCCATGTGTTTCGACTGGTTTTTGGCCCTAAAATGCATAAGATACACCAGTGATCCTTATTTCACATACCAAACAAGGCCCTAGAGTAGACATCAAATGAGGGGCATTTTCTCCATTTATTATAGTTAATACCATATCATATATACACACGACTTTATTTCGATATATATACACACACAGAGACGATTCCTTCGCCCCCAAAACCCCTACCCCAAGCTGGCCACCGCCACACCTCTCCCTCCGGAGAACACCACCATCACCACCTCCTTCTCCGATGACAACCACAACCGTCGACATTACCTCCCTCACCTTCATTGCTCTGGCTTGACCTCAACCACACACCTCCATTGCTCTGGGGTGACCTCCATTTCGGATTTTGGATCAGAATCATACCCTTTTTAGAACCATCATCATTGGAATTTCAAGACCAACAACCATGAAAAAGATCAAATTTTTATCAACAAAATTGAGTCAAAATCCCTTTCCTTCAAAAACCCAGTTAAAAAAGAAATAATTTTTTACGAAGAAAACAAAATGCAAACAAACAAAGGAAGAGGGGTGTGTTCTTTTCTCTATGTAGAAGGATCAAGAAAGAAAAGGGGGTTTTCTTCAAATTTGCATCATCTATGGAGGTTGTGATTATCTAAGATAAGAAGGAATTTGCTCTATATATAGGCATGGACAAAACCAATATAAAGAGACCCATTTGTAAAACTCAAAATCGAAAGGAAAAGAGAGCCAAAGCGGTGCAAGAGGGATTCACGGTTGCCAAATGTCGTGAATCTACTTCTGCTTCTGTTAGGATTTTCTTATCGAAGGGAGGAGGTGCAGAGTAAGAGGCAAAGAGGAGTGTTCAGGATGGTGAAACAGTGGTGAGAGAAAAGAGGACGCATGGGGAGAGGGAACCTAAGGGGTTGGGGTGGGGTTTATCGAAGGGGAGACACCGGCGAAGGGGTCCGGGAAAGGGAGAGGGGGTATCAGGTGTGCCTCCTTTCCTGAGCCCCTTCTCCGGCATCTCCCCTTCGACAAACCCCTCCCCTCCCCCTTATGTTCCTCCTCACCCTGCCTGCTTCCTCTTCACTACTGTTTCACCAGGCTTACCACCATTATGTCCCTCTTTCTTCGCACCTCCTCTCTCCGATAATAAAATGCCAACAAAAGTACAATCACAACATTTGGCAACCGTGAATCCGTCTTACACCGCTCTGTCCATCTTTCCCTTCAGATTTTGGGTTTTACAATTGGGTCTCTTTTTATGGGTTTTGTCCATGTTTATATAAAGAGAAAAGAGAGAGAATCCATTCTTCTCCGATAATCTCAAGCTCCATGGTGACGCAAATTTGAAGAAAAACCGCTTTTTTCTTGATCTTTCTATGTAAAGAAACGAACACACTGATTGCTTGGCAATCCGCAATTTGCATCCTTCACCAAGAATTTTTGAGATATAGAAGATTTGGTTCACTTTTGTTGATAAAAATTTGATCTTTTTTCATGTGTGCTGGTCAGAAATCACATTGATGATGATTAAAAAAAGGGTCTGATTCTAATCCAAAATCAGAAATGGAGGTCAAGCTGAAGCAATGGAGGTAGGTGGTTAAGGTCATGCCAGAACAATGGAGGTGGGTAGGGGAGGTAACGGCAGCGATTGTTGTTGTCGGAGAAGGAGGTAGTGATGGTGGTGTTCACCAGAGAAAGAGGGGAGGGGTGCGGCGGTTGGTATGGCAACTTGGGGTGGGAGGGTCAGGGACAATGGAATCATGATTCATGTATATATATATATACATATGTGTGTGTAGGGAGAGGTTCATTTGGGAAATGCTAAATGCATGAGAAATAGAGAAAGAATGGATCCTAGCCCTTTATCTGGTCAACATTTGCGGCTTTGACCATGAAGCACCGGATAATTCCTTGTGTGGTCTGTAGAAGATAGAGGGGTAGTTTCGTAAAATACGCGGGACGAGTTCATATGTGAACCTATGTGATTCATACATGAACTATACGTTCATATGTGAATCAGTTAAATAGTTCATATGAGAATCGGTTAATTAGTTCATATGTGAATCTGTTAATTAGTTCAATTGATTCACATATGAACCTACAGTTCATATATGAATCTGCTAAAAGAGTTCATATATGAATTGCACTGGTTCATATATGAATCGGTTAAAAGAGTTCATATGTGAATTGCAATGGTTCAGTTCATATGTGAATCATAAAGGTTCATATATGAACTCGTCCCGTGTATTTGTAAAAATTACACTATCCTTCTATTTTTGGAATAGCCGCAACTTTTGACCGGTCAAAACCGTAATTGTTGACCAATCAAAAAGTATTTGACCAGTCAAATCCGATCTTGACCATATGAAAGGCTAGCATTACTTCTTTATTTCTCATACATTTACCATTTCTCAAATGAACTATATTAATATATAATAAATGAAGAAAAGACAAAAAAAAAAAAATTCCCCTCATGTGAGAGGCATATAAATGACTTAACGGCCAGGTGACTAACGGTGTTAACTCGAGGGACTTGTTTGGTATATGAAACACTAAATAAGGACCAGTAGTGTAATTAATGAACTTTAGAGACCAAAATCAAAGCAGCCTTAGAAAACAGACCGATGGTATCACTCATCAAGTAATGATCACTAACGAGCAAAAAAAGTAAAATTGGATTAGAAACTTCCCATAAAAAAGTGTTAAATGTTTGATATGGAGAAAGGAACAAAAAGTAGTAGCTGGTGTGACGCACTAGTAGGTTTATCACTATTTATTGGAAAATTCAGAACTTGATCGAACTGACAGAATTCCATCGAAGCGATGAAATGTCCTTCCTCCTCACTCCTCTTATCTTGTAACATCAATCAAAATACTACATATAAGGTCAATAATGGTAATAAGTCAGTAGTCAAACACTTCCATGGGAATAGTCAATTCTGCATTTCAAATGGGCCAAATATCTGCTCTTTTTCCATGAAAACAGGCATTCTGAAACAAATTGTTTACCTGAAGCAGAGAAAAGGAACTTTCCCCATGACGGATGAATAAAGGAATTCGGTGCAAGAAGAAATGCGATCAAAGGAGAGTAGCGATATGTGGATCTTTTGTAAGGGGATTTTCCAGCAACTACTAAAGATGCAGCATCAGAGAAAACAAGGTAATCAACATCTGTATACCTAACCTCCATATGAGTATCTTGCCATTCTCCGTAGACGATTAAGAAGACACGTAGAAAGGCAGAAAAAATGATTAGGGAACGAAAATTCAAAAATTTCATTGCTCCAAGCTGCAAGAAAAGAACATATACAATTAACAATCATCTTGAATCTCAGCTATAATTCATTTTGTGAGAAAATGAAGGCATATCAGATGATTAATCCTTTAATTGGCTAAATGTGTTTTAAAAGATTCGTATTATATTGTGCCAATTGAAGCGAATTCGTTGTTAGTTTGAGAACTGAATAGGCTAACTGGCGGATTGATAATCCGAAATCCACAAACTCTATTCATTCAGACACCACCTGGTAATCTGTAATGCTAAATACCACTCCAACCTTCCAAACAAGAGATACAATTCAACTTCAAGCCAGTTACTTCCAGCTTAAAAATTATTGTGGATTCTTAACTTTCCATATAAGGAATTGATCACTACATTGAACTTTATGACAAAAGGCAGAAATTGAACATATTGATGATACATTAGTTATCAACTAACAAGTAACAACATTGGTCAACGCTGTACTTTAAATTACCAGGAAAAATGTCATGAAGTACAAAATTTTCCATTTGTAACGTGGTTTGCAACATAGTGATAATTAGGTTGAGCCTTCAATAATTTGAAGAAATTCTTGCATACACAATCACACTTTATCTAGACTTCATTTTGTAATTAATTTCTTTCCAGCCCAAGGCCAAGAGCGGGAAAGGAAACAAAAAAAATATTTCCAGTTTGCTACTGCTCTACTCACTTCTATATGTTGCTACTGCTCTACTCACTTCTATATGCAGGCATTGTATCAAACAAATGGTATGCACACCGTCCATAGTTTTATGCATCACAGAAATCACTAGTGATCCAACCACATAATATAAGAGCAAAATCATAAGCTAATATATAATGAACAAATTCAAGAAACATGAAGGAAGAATGATTTCATCAAATCACCTGGGTGTACACATTGGTGACGGATATGATCTGTTTAAAGATCCGTGTAACATTGCAACGTCAATTTCTTTGTCATAAACATCTGGAGAAGCATAACTCAAAATCATTCAAAGAAATTTGAAGAAGTTTGTGGCTATGGACTACAATCAGCTGAGTTTTGGAGAACATGAAACCCTTGAAATTGTAATTTTGAGAAATAAAAAATTTAGGCACGATTTGATATATCTTGAATGATTTGGTGCAGAACGATTAAGAGTATCTTTATGATTTAGTGCAGAATGAAAAATGGCTCATAGATTAGTGTTCTGAATCAACGGTCTCAATGACAGAAAATTACCATTTTAACCATCCACATGATTCAATATTGAATGAAATATGAATTTTTGATAAGTATCCTAAATTTTAAAATATCACCATGTAAATATAAATTATCATATCTCACCTTGCAAATATAAATTACAAAATGTAACATCAAATAAAATCAATCAAATCATATCATATGATATCATTCCAAGCAACATAACATTAATTGTTCAAGTTCTAGATTAAAAAAAAAACACAACAATCAAATTGAACATGATAGTTTCAGTACAATTCTTAATTTGATGCATTTAAGAATAACTGATTTGCTATCTGATCACATAATTTGGAATAGATTATGCTTTGATACAAATAGAAGATTTCCAATGGTTTTCTAGTGACTTATGCAAGGGCAACAATGAACATGTTTTAACAAGAGATTGACACAGTACACTTTTCTTTAATCATGACATTATTATGATTTAATAATTCAATTCAAAAATGCAGAAGACCAAGAAAAGGCATAGTAAAATAGTTCAACAACCTGGGAATTTGAGAATGTCTCAATCGGGGAATTTATTGTTGCTTCTATGCCTCAAGTTACAAATCTTTGAAGTTCTTCTCTATGTACCTACACTGTTGCCAAGCTTTTCGCAACTTAAATGACAGAAACAGGCAGCATTTGCATGAACACACATTTTGATAATGATTTCGGCAAGAAATATCCCTAACCAAGCTCATCCAGTCAGATTCAGTCATGCAAGCAAAATCTAGGATCCCTAACTACTTAATCTGTTAAGCAATAAATTAATTGCCAGCATCTTCATTCAAATTAATAAGATTCTTCATGATACACACACAAACACAAACCTAAATACCTTAAGAGTTGAGCTTTCATAAACATGAATGTCTTCCCTAAAATATATTGGTCCTTCAATAACCTATGGAGCAATTAACAGCAATTTCTAACTTGACTTTTCTCATTGACAACTTTTATCGAACACTTGGTGTTCATCAAATAACAAAGTCAATTGGCACAATATATCGAACAGAATAGTAGTGGAATCAAATAAATTTAAGCCAAGATGTTGAAGAATGGAACATACACAGTAGTGAAATTGAAGAAATCAAACACAGCAGTAGCCGAATCTGAAGTCTACAACAATCACGTGGGACTGTGGGAGAGGGAGGATTCAAACTTCAGTTCTTTAGTCACCTGACCTGAGGCAGGAATCGAGAGGTTTGTTCAGTCGATTGAGGCCATTATACAGAAGTTGGAATGATTCAGAGGCACTTAAATACGAAACAAGTTTCACAACTGATCTCTATTCTGTAAACATCATTCAGATGTAACACTGGGACTTATATATTTTAAAATATTACACATTGCCCCCCCATACTTTAAAAAGTAGTCGATAATGGCCGATATTGAAATCCAATAAAATTGTGTACAAAATTGCCGCGAAGTAAAGCATCGTGAAATTCAACCACCACATATCAAAATGGGTCACTGGATTTCACCTCCTCTGCCATTAACAGCAAGCTTGCCCCTTCTTCACCATTCTTCTTGTTCCATTCACAGTCTTGCTTTCCTTTCATCATCGATCTCACACAAATCAATTTGCTCGCCGCTACCAACAAGATCGTCGTTATCCTGCTACAAACACTCGAGCTATGGAACTGCGAAGAACACGAGATTATGGAGAGCCAGGGTTTGTTTCTTTCAGTTATTTCCGACCAAAAGTGATGGCTGTGAGAGTCTTAAGAAGGAGCTACTTGATACTATTGCCCCACTCGATCGTGGTGCCGATGCTAATCCTGAACAACGGGATCGCGTTGATCAGGTTTGGACTTTGTAATCCTGTTTGTTGAAGTCAATTGAATGGATTTGGCTATTGATTTCTCTGATCTTGTGTTAAGCATTTTGCTGCTGATGCTTTGAGTGGAATCCGAATTGTTGGATGGGGTTTTAAGATGGGGCAACTGCATGAATCATATTGTCTAAATTAAACCAAAGGGCCGGCCAGGGACTGAGGAGGGTGTGTGAGTTTATTTGTTGCATTTGGCGTATATTATTATATATAATGTACTTCAAAAAAAATGGTCTAAATTAAGTGCTGAAAAATAATAATCTTAAATGGCGGGTCACTTACCTTACTGAGGCATGGAAACCGAGGTTCTTACCCGGTAAGTGAGGGGGGAAGACTCCTGTCCAGTTAGCTTACAAATAATCCATTTTGATGGCTGAGAATGTTACCCGACAAGGTAAGATAGGGTCTCTTGCTATTAAGCATTTCCCTTAAGTGAAATTAAAGATAAATTGAACGTTTGTCTTCAAATGGGTCATAATAGAATCTGATCTGGTCATGATTGTATTGTGGTGTCTGGTGATGATGATGATGATTCTTGTGCATGGTGAGCTTTCAAATACCTGCCTTATTTTTTTCAACTTATTGGAAAAATCATATTTGGTTAGTAATAAGCTAGCTTTTAGCTTTTTCTGCCACTAGCTAGCTCATCAGCTAGTTTGCCAAACATAACCTAAAGGTTTTGAAGATCCAAGACTTGTTATAGGTAGCGCCTTTTATATGATTAAACGAACATCCTCCACCCCGAGTATCAATATACTACGTCTGACTGGACATATGGTAGTGTATAATTCTTATCAAATATCTAAAAAGCCCCTCAATAGTAACAAAAATAAAGAAATCTCGCATGCTATTAATGTTTTCTAATGGTTATTAATGGGCAAAGAGGTAATCTTGGGACTGAAACTTGGCAAGAAAAGAAATCTTGCAAAGTTGATACGCAGATTTAAGTTCTTCACAGTGTAGAAACAGGTATCCGTTAAGATGTTATGTGTCTATAACCTACTGTTCTTGTATGCAAGTGAACATAACAGGGGAAAAAGTTATTGGCTTTATGAAACTGATTAGATCTTCAAAATAAAATTTAGTTCATTTCTGATTTAGAGGCCCTATTTCCATGACTCGAGGGTAAATGGAAATGGGAACCACAAGATCAACACAAGAAATTAGGAAAATGAGCTAAACTCGTGGAAATTACTTTAGTCTCCTTGATGTTGCCTGAAGTTACTGCTGTTGTTCAGATTGCACGTAAACTTGAAGCTGTGAACAAGGTAAACCAGCCACTTAAATCTGACTTGCTAAATGGAAAATGGGAGCTTCTATACACAACATCTCAATCAATCCTGCAAACGAAGGTGACATGTTGGCTTCTCATCTCTCTTTTGCTACGCGATGTCAAAATTATCAATGGTGGTTAGATTGGCACATAGTTTGCAAATAAAGTTGCATGATTTTATGCCTTTTGAGTCGCACAAAACTGTAAATTCCTTTCAACTTGGCAAGTTTTCAAGCTAAATTTGCACATTAAATTGTTGTTGATGTTGCTTTCATTACAAGTATTCTTTTGTTATCATTCAAGTGTACTTTAGATTTTTAGACGGGTAGTTAAGTACTTTTCTTGACTAGTTATCCAAGACGGTGAATTCCTTTAACTTGCCTAGTTTTTAAGCTAAAATTACCAGCTTGTGCTGACTATTTGACTGGTAAAACAATGAATTCCTTTTAATTTGGAAAGGTTTTAGCCAAAATTACCTGTTTGTGCATCATTGTCATTGCAATTAACGTTGATATTGTTGTTTTTGTTCTACATTATTTCCCTGTCCTGTTATCACAAGTTTATTTTGGAATTTTAACTAGTGGTAGAATGCTTATTTCAACTACTCAGCCACTGTTATCGAGTCCATTTAACTTTGCAAGTTTTCAAGTTAAAATTACCTATTTAAGCATTATCATTGCTGTGAATCGTTGATGCTATTGCTTTTCTTCTACAAGATTTCCCTTCTAGTCATCATTGAAGGGTATTTTAGACTTTTGACTAGTAGTCGTATATTTTTTGGACTAGTCACCCAAAACTGTGAATTCTCTTTTAATATGGCAAGTTTTCAAGCTACAATTACCAATATATGTATCATCATCATTATGAATTGTTGATGTTGTTGCTTTTGTTCTGGATTACCATTTCGTTGGAGGGTATTTTAGAATTTGGATTAGTAGTCAAATACTTTTACCAATCACGGGACGAAATGACTGATACTTTATTTTATTATATATATTTTTTTGTTGTTTTTTGCAGAGACCTAAATTTTTACGAGCAAATGGAAATATTTACCAGGCAATCAATGTGGACACTCTTAGAGCACAGAATATGGAAACTTGGCCATTCTTTAACCAGGTTTTTCTCTTGATTTAGAATGCACACATCTGTATCTACTCCCTCTTTACCCAAAACTATAACAATGTTTAACTAGACAACCAGATCAATAGAAGAGTTTGAATATGGTCAGTTGTTGTGAATGCTCTTTAGCTGTAGTTGTTGAATTTTGATCATGCTATTTACTTGCTTTTCAGAAGAAATCCTTTAGAAACTAATAAATGAGCAAAAAGTTGATTATTGGCAACCCCAGCCGGCCCCACATGGAACCCGCCCCTAGGAACCACATGTGAGGAGGCATTTCAGAGTTGACTCAGCGGCCGAGGCTAGCAGAGGGGTTCAAGCCCTTCTCCCGCTTGATTCGAACTTGAACCTGTTGTTGTGTATTTGAGCAAAGTCGCTCTGTCCCTTTGCCAATTGAGCTACACGTCCAAGGGACCTTTAGAAGTTAATATTAAGACCCAATCTAAAGTTTTCATTTTGTTGGTTTTGTTTATATGGTGTGAGAAGAAGCAAGGATGTCAATGTGAGTCCCATTTACTTGATGCAAATGACCTTCAATGCTAAAGACAGTTTATTTGTGGTTGTAAGGTTGTTTTTAGAGGGTAGTTAGATGCCTCTCAATCCATAAACGCGCACAAATGCAACTATGATACCCTTGAGCAAGAGGGTCCCAAGAAGGAATGTATGTTACCCTTGGGGTAGTTCAACCGGCCAGGCCTTGGGTTAGCTCCCCATTGGTCACCTGTTCAAGTCCCCTGAAGCCACTGAAGGTTTGCCTGACCGTTAAATTAAGGGCCCTATGGGATTAGTCGAGGTGCGCACAAGCTGGCCCGGACACCAACAGTTATTCAAAGAAAAAAAAAACAGGCCCTCTAGGTCTCAAGTTCATACTTTTGACTTTTTTATGCCGTTTTGATGATTCATGATCGTGACACATATAGATTATGTTTCTGCAGGCTACTGCTAATCTAGTTCCTCTTAATGCGAAAAGGGTGGCAGTCAAGTTTGATGCTTTTAAAGTGCTTGGTCTGGTAGGCAATACTTTGTTACTACCATTAGAATCAATTTGTTTTGATCATTTATCGTTTTCATTTTGTGGGTCCTGAAGAAATAATGTTATGAGTGTGGATCATGTTTATTTGATGTGAAAAAACGAAGATACGGCCCATTAAGTAGAAAATGGAGGAAAGTTGCATAAATAAACAAATTTCTGAGTTAGTGACTTGTTAGTTGTTATTCTTGTTGTTGTTAATGGACTGTTTCTATTGATTTGAAGATACCTATAAGAGCTCGTGGAAGTGGTCGTGGTCAACTGGAAATAACGTACTTGGATGAAGAGTTAAGGTACGCACATAAAATTTTGTCGTGTCACATTTATGTTGTATTCAAGCTACATTTTGCCAACCAAACAGATAGATTCTAATTCCTTTTGACAGATTTCATTCTAATGTCTACCAACCAAATACATGGTCAAACCTGATTAAATTTTCATTGCAATTCCTTTGACATAATCTAATTTCATTATGTGTACCAAACACCACGTTAGTGTTTTCTTAGGACAAGAAACAACAGACTTGTGATTCACTTGAATTTTTGGTCCAAAATCGTGCATTCTTGTATAATCAAGTGTTATCCGGGCATTTTCACAAGAACGATAGTGTGTTTGTAAGGCAAAGTCAAGTATGATGTTTTAAAAAGTCAAACTCTCTTGTTCAATATGTTATATCATTATATGTATGCTAGCAACCGGTTTCGAAGACCCCTCTGACCCAAATCATTTTTACACCAAGGCTTCTTAGGTTTGCAGGAGTTGGAAAAACCCAAACCCCACCTCCGGATGGGAGATACTGGGCTCGTTTGGTTTGGTAGGAGTTGGAAAAAAGAAGCCTTTGTACACAACTTTTTTTTTTAACGTTTTTACACAAAGATTGCTTTGGTGACTTGATCTTGTGTTTGCAGGATATCAAGAGGCAATGAAGGAAATTTGTTCATATTGAGAATGGTGGATCCAACATATAGAGTCCCTCTTTAGTCTCTCTCCCTACAAGAGCCGCTGGATCTTCGAACGGGAGTTTCCTTGCATCATTGTTTTGCTGGCACTTTTTTATCACTTAAGACAGATGTAAGGCCTGTGTACATTTTACCCTTCCAGATCCTACATTCGAATGGGATATAGTGGTTTTGTATTCCTTTGTTGGCTAATGCCAAGATTTAGTACAGTTTGACCATATCTAAAAGGTCAAATATGTAATTTGACTTTGACCATGGAAGGTCAGATGTGGAGTCAAGTTATACATTGGACACAAAGGCATGCTTAAAATAGAGGTCTACGGTGATCTTGTAACTGATATTTATTAGGGTTTTAAAAGGCTGACGTGGCACGAGACACATCTCGACATCATGTTAACCCCCATAGTGGCGGTTGTGTAAGACAAGATGCACGACATGGTGTCTTAAGGCACATTATGAGCTTTTGATATAACACTTGTTGTAAATTCTTTATATATAAGATATCAATATTTCATATTTCTTCTTTTCATATGAATTTATATTTTTCGATATCATTGAGTAATAATACAAAGCATATATTCATGTGTGTGTTAGGTGTGAGAATTGAACGAAAGTCAATCGAAGAGACAAGTGACTTCCCCTTTTTTCGCTAAGGAAAATTGACAGAGTAAAGAGTTGTTTAACATAAACATATTACTAACGAAGTTGTATATCTTTCAACAAAACTATCTCCGCGCCATTGGCTTTTCACTTGCATCACACGGGAACTCGATAAGAGGGATCAATCATCCTTAAGATGAACAAGTTTCCCTTATCGCCTCTTGAGACCCTATAAAGCAGGGTAAAAATTGTTTGTACCGATGAGATGAAACCGAGTAACCATTGAAACCAAAATCAAGTTTCAAAATTTAATAAGTTTGTATTAATGATGAAATTTCACCTCAATTCCGCATCCAAGTATGTTATTTCAAGTGAACCTCGAGCTGAATCTGGTGCTTTCACTGGTATCTTCACAAAATAAATGAGAAGTTGTCTTACGAGATTTATCGATTTATCTTAAGAGCAAAGTGAGCCAATCAAGAAAAATGTTACCAATCCTCCAATCTTGAAATAATCAAATTTCACCGCCACTTTTTTGGCGTTCAATGGCGTTAGGTCTGCAGTTACCTAGAGACGTATGACAACAACCAAAATTTGTTAGCATAATGAAGAATCAAATACTACCATACTATATTTCAAAAGGATGACACCTAAGCCATATGAATTTCATCTACAATATATATATATATATGTACCTGATTGAAGGTTGGAAATGATTCCATATTTTGAGCTCTAAGTGTGTCCGCATTAATGGCTTGGTAGTTTACACGTGACCTAAGGAACTTGGGTCTCTGTTGAGAGAGAAGCATACAATACAGTCTGAGTAAGTCGTTGAGAAATCTGAGAAAATATCAAGAACCACAAAATGTAACCTTGGTTTGTAAAATCGATTGTGAAGTGGTGTATAAGAGCTCCCATTTTCCGTCTAGTAACGGAGACTTGAGGGGCTCCTTGGTCGGGTTGGCTGCTTCAAGTTTTCGAACTATCTAAAACAAACAATTTAATTAGGTCCAAGCTAGAACAAAATATATATATATATATATATATATGGAAACTTTGATTGAAAAGCGTGATGATGATGTGACTTTTATATATTATGAAAGTAAGTAAAAAATGAATTAAGAAAGATCGCAGACCTGATCAATTGATTGTTGATCTTGTGGGGAAGCTTCAGCACCACGATCAAGAGGAGCAATGGCTTCAAGAAGGTCTTGCTTGATGGATTGGGCGTTTTTGGACTTGTTCAAGAAAGCTGGGAAGAAAGAAACGTTTGTCCTCCATTTGGAGTGATGATGATGATGATGATGATGATGGAGGTGGTGGGTGGTGGTGGTGGTGGTGGTGGTGGTGGTGGGTTTGGCCGGAAAAATTGTGGTGGAGAGAGAGGAATGGGAGTGGAAGAGTTTAGGGAGGTGGTGGTGTGGAGTGGTGACGGCAGTTGTTGATAAGGCCATGGTGATGGAGGGAGGAATTGATGGTCGTGCTTTTTATGTATTGGTTTGCCTTTGTCGGCCAATGCTTCTGATTGATCGATTGGCTGAGAGAGTCGTTAGTAATTGGGGAATAATTGTTGGTCCACTTTTTCCCACGTATTTTTCTAAAATACAAAAAATAACTTTTAATTTTCTAATTTGCTCGGACATATTTTGTCTTTTAAAATTACATCTGTCAAAAACTTATACCACATGTTAATTTAACACGAAATTAATGGGTTTGGATAATACATTTCAACCTGTTTAAGTAACGGATTGGCATGACACGACACGACACGAAAATTAAACAGGTAAAGTCAAAGTCAAAAATTTTAACTCGAAAATGACTCGAATAACCCGTTTATAGATATATATATATATATAGTGTTTGGTTCATTTGAGAAATGGTAAATATATGAGAAATAGAGAAGTAATCCTAGCCATTCATATGGTCAAGATCGGATTTGACTAGTCAAATATGGCGGCTTTTACAGGTCAAAAGTTGCCGCTATCCCAAAAATAGAAGGACAATTTCGTAAATTTTACAAAACACACGGGTTGTGTTCATATATGAACATGTATAATTCACATATGAACTATATGTTCATATATGAACTAGTGTCATTCACAACTGAACTCTTTTTACTGATTCATGTATGAACCTTTGTGATTCATATATGAATCACAAAGATTCATATATGAATTTGTATGAATCACAAAGATTCATATATGAATCAGTTGAACTAATTAACAGATTCATATATGAATCTTTGTGATTCATACAGATTCATATATGAACTCATCCCGTGTATTTTACGAAATTACCCCTCTACCTTCTATAGACCACACAAGGAATTATCCGGTGCTTCGCGGTCAAAGCCGCAAATGTTGACCAGATGAATAGCTAAGATTACTTCTTTATTTCTCATATATTTACCATTTCTATATATATATATATATATATATATATATATATATATATATATATATATATGTAGACTTGAGATCACGTGAGACCAACATGTTTTCGTGAGACCAAGAATTTACACTTGAACCTTCACAGCAAACGCTGTGAAGGTTCGGATTTTTTTTACCTTCACAGTGTTTTGCTGTGAAGTTTCAAATGTAAATACTTGGTCTCACCGGTCTCACGAAAACAGGTTGGTCTCACGTGAACCCAACCCTATATATATATATATATATATATATATATATATATATATATATATATATATATAGACGGAGGTTCAGGAGAAAACCTCAAAAAAACGAAAAACTGAAGAACACTCTAGTAGTCCTTCATCTGGATGGTATGCACTTGTGCATACAGGTAAATTATGTTGTTTTTTGGTTTTTATGCACAAGTGCATTATGGACTTGTGCATATGCACAAATGCATGTTACAAATTACCTGTATGCACAAGTGCATACCGTCCAAATGAAGGGCTACCAGGGTGTTCCTCAGTTTTTCGTTTTTTTGAGGTTTTCCCCTGAACCGGACCCTATATATATATATATATATATATATATATATATATATATATATATATATATATATATATATATATATATATATATATATAGGGGGCCTTTCATGGGAGACCCTAGTATTTTGTGGTAACCATGAGATCCAATCTCATCCATCTATTTAATTAATCAAGGGTCTAAAATAACTAATATAAATAATACTTAAAAAAAGAATTTTATGCCACTAAATTAGGAAAAAGGGGTAAATTTGTCAAAAAAATGTTATAATTAAGTGTGATCTAATTTTGGGCGCTCCGATAATTATGGCAAGGAATCAATTGCGATAATCTCAAAATATTAAAATTGTATACATATTTTCTTGATGATATAATAAACCGTGTTACACTGTGGTCTTACAATTTTAAAAGGAAACGGGTTTTGTTACAGCAAATGGGATGTGATACACTATGATCATCTTGTAAAAATCTGACCTCCTTGATGATACAATTTTAAAAGAACATTGTGTTACATTGTGATTAACATTGTGTTACACTGTGATTATTATTGTGATGCATTCAAAGAACATTATGTTACACTGTGATTAAAATTGTGTTACACTGTGATTAACATACAAATGTGATACCCATTATGATAAGACGGTAATACCAAATGTGGTACCACTATGATAATTGATACCAACTGTGTTACATTGTGATTACCATACAAAATCATAATCAAAGGTAACTGTGAGAACCGACTATTTTGTGGTTTCCATTATTTTCTTGTATATGGTTTCATGTATGTATATATAGGGCAATGTTCTAAAAAACTCGTCGTACAGCCGCCATGGCGCGCCATGGCACCAAGGCTTGTGTGTCACGCCACGTTAAGCCCATGGCACGCCATGGTCTAATGCGTAGTTATCGTAATGAGATATTTGATTTTTCTTTACGTTTTTAATATATAACCTAATTTAACTTGCTTATTACTATTAACTCATTGAGTAATACTACAAAACATATGTTTTTATATACAATATTATATATGAAATAGATTATTGACGCCATAAGTCACGCCTTGAAAACGCCGTGACTCCTAAGGCTTGAGGTTTGGCCTCACCGCCACGCCTCGCCTCACGCCATTTAGAACCTTGATATAGGGTGATACCTTGTGATTGGTTGAATAATTTTGGGTTGACTATTCTTGCTAAGGCAAACCAACAACAATGAAGATGAATATTTGAAGGTGCACAACCTGAAGATGATACACAGGTGTTGACTATTTGGAATATACTGTGATATCAAAATGTATCACAGTGTGATACATTTTGATAATACTCACATAATAGTTCGGCAAACACAAGCAGCGATCTCCTTTTTCTAACAACGTCCTTCTTCTCCAACAACTTCTTCTTTATCCATCAATTTTTCAGACCTGCAAAGAGAAATTGGAAACGTGAATGTTGAATAGGTTTGATTTTGATAAATCAATTGGTTGAGTATTATTAGAAAACGCAATCTTGATTGATTTTGATTGATATAAATCTGTAAAATAAAATAATTATTTATTAAACAAAAATTATTCAAATTACCAATATACCCTCAACAATTCATATATAAAAAATAGTAAATAAATTAAAATGATTGGATGAGATTGGATCTCATAGTTACCACGATCTAATAGGGTCTCATTTGATTAGGCCCCTATATATATATATAGGGGAGCGATCAATTGGAAACCAGTATTACATTGGAAACTTTGGAAACCGAAATCAACCAATAAGTGAATTTCTTTTTTTTATTTTTATTTTTAATTGAAAAGGTTATTTTTGTCTTTTACATTATTTCATAATATATATGGTAACTGTTATTATTATTATATTAATAATTATTTAATTTTAATTTAGCTTATATATGGTAATAATAATCATTGATTAATTTAAAAATGAGATATTTAATTTAGGTAAATTATTTAATTTTAATTTAGCTTGTATATGGTAATAATGAAACAATAATGCTAACACGATTAACCTGATGAATCTATTTTCATTATGAAACAATAATGCTAACACGATGAACCTGGTGAATCTATTTTCATATACGGATATGCAACTGAACATGTAATGAAACAAAAATGGGAAGTTAACAAAAATGGCACAAATTCATCATGTTTCATTATGAAACAATAATGCTAATACGATGAACCTGATGAATCTATTTTCATATTGAAACAATAATGCTAACCCGATGAACCTGATGAATCTATTTTCATATACGGATATGCAACTGAACAGGTAATGAAACAAAAATGGGAAGTTAACAAAAATGACACAAATTCATCATGTTTCATTATGAAACAATAATGCTAACACGATGAACCTGATGGATCTATTTTCATTATGAAATAATAATGCTAACACGATGAATCTGATGAAATTTGTAATCCAATGAAATCTGTAATCCAATGAAATCTATAATCCACAAATTCATTCTGTTTCATCACAATATTAGATTGCATGGGAAATTTTATAATAAAATGAAATTAAAAAAAAATATGTTCTTACATTTTAAAAGAAAATAATTTTTTTGATGAAAAGACAAATGCTCCTCGTTTTATAGTAAAAAAAAAATAACCAAATTTAGATTGCATGGGTAATTTTATTTTGGTTTCAAATAATCTAAATAAAATAAACATTTCTTGCCATATTTGAGACACAAAATCAAAAGACATATTTACCCTTTTCATCTATTATTTTTATTTATTATTAATAAATTAATTAATTTACTACCATATATAATTCAAATGAATCTTAACCATTGATTATGAAGATCAATGGCTGAAATTTGGTTTTCAAAGTTTCCAATTGATACCACCCATATATATATATATATATATATATATATATATATATATATATATATATATATATATATTATAAGTTTTCTTTTTAATGCTTTAAATTTTTAATGTTTTAGATTTCGTTAGAACTTATAAATTTGAACTATAAAATTTGAATTTTTAATCCTTTCATTTGAATTTTGGATTTATATTTTTTTGTGAATTTTCGATTTTTAAATTTTAGTTTTATAAATGTTAAACGGGTTAGGCCGGTCGGGTTAGGGTTGGGATTTTCTAACTCGTTTATTAAATGGGTCGGATTAGGATTAGACACTCTCTCAACCCGTTTAACTTTGAACCCGACACAACACGTTTGTCAGGTCTATTTAAAATAGATAAACTAAAAAAAATTCAAGTTTAAATAATTTTCAAAATCTTAATACGTAAATAGAGAAATTAGTTTTTTTTAATAATTCTTAAATTATTATTAATTTACATAGCTTTTTTTAAAAAAAGTATTAGAATAATAAATTTATAAAATATTTTAATGGGAAATTAATTAAAATACCCTAACTACAAATTTCCTTTACAGATATACCCACCTCTCTTTCATTTTACCCAAATACCCAAAAACCCCCGTGAAAGAGGCCTGATCGCGGACTTGCCGCACCACGGAATCTGCGATCAACCTGTGAAGTGTTTGAGCCATCGATTCCGCGAACCCAAGCCGCGATTGCGGACTTGCCGCACCATGTGTCAGCCTGGAGTGTAACCCTAATTATAAATACGCCGAACCACAAAATAATTAAACAGGTAAAGTCAGAGTCAAAAATTTCAACTCGAAAATGACTCGAATAACCTGTATATATATATACATATATATATTATAAGTTTTCTTTTTAATGCTTTGAATTTTTAATGTTTTAGATTTCGTTGGAACTTATAAATTTGAACTGTAAAATTTGAATTTCTAATCCTTTCATTTGAATTTTGGATTTATATTTTTTTGTGAATTTTCGATTTTTAAATTTTAGTTTTATAAATGTTAAACGGGTTAGGCCGGTCGGGTTAGGGTTGGGATTTTCTAACTCGTTTATTAAACGGGTCGGATTAGAGTTAGACACTCTCAACCCGTTTAACTTTGAACCCGACACGACACGTTTGTCAGGTTTATTTAAAATAGATAAACGAAAAAAATTCAAGTTTAAATAATTTTCAAAATCTTAATACGTAAATAGAGAAATTAGTTTTTTTTAATAATTCTTAAATTATTATTAATTTACATAGTTTTTTTAAAAAAAGTATTAGAATAATAAATTTATAGAATATTTTAATGGGAAATTAATTAAAATACCCTAGCTACAAATTTCCTTTACAGATATACCCCCCTCACTTTCATTTTACCCAAATACCCAAAAATCTTGTGAAGGAGGCCTGATCGCGGACTTGCCGCACTACGTAATCCGCGATCAACCTGTGAAGTGTTTGAGCCATCGATTCTGCGAACCCAGACCGCGATCGCAGACTTGTCGCACCACGTGTCAGCCTGGAGTGTAACCCTAATTATAAATGCGCCGAACCACCCCCATCCACCTTCTCGATTGTGGGCTATAAACTCCCCCCCCCCCTCTAGACCTCAAACCCCACAATTTCTCAAACTCTATCTACTCTCTCAAAGATATCGTGTAACCTACTCGCTCAGATCTCGATTCGGTTCGTGAGTGCTTTTAGAAGTCGGACATGGTTCGTCAAGTTAGTAAGGTAAGTTTTCATAACCCCTTTGTAGTTTTATATTTTTTAACATATATGTTGTTATACATGTGTTTATTTTAGATTATGTGTTTGTTTGGAAAATATTTTATGAGTATAGCGTTTATTTCGAGTATTGTGTTAATCTTAGGGTGCGTTTGGTTTGCGGGAATGGAATGGAATGGATTGGATTTCAAGTAAGGATTTGGATTTGGAGGGATTTGAGTTTGGGGGGATTTGAAATCCCATCCCATTGCAAAGGATTTTCAAATCCATCAACTTAAGGATTTTAAAGAGGTCAAAGGATTTCAAATCCAGTCAACAAATTCCTTTCCTCCAAACCAAACAAAGGATTGGAATGGATTTGAAATCCAAATCCCTCCAAATCCATTCCAATCCCGCAAACCAAACGGACCCTTAGAGTATTGCGTTTATTTCGAAAATATTTTAGAGTATTGCGTTAATTTTAAAGTATTGCGTTAATTTTAGGGTATTGCGTTAATTTCGAAAATATTTTAGAGTATTGCGTTAATTTTAGAGTATTGTGTTTATGTCGAAAATATTTTAGAGTATTGTGTTAATTTTAGAGTATTGCGTTTATGTTGAAAATATTTTAGAGTATGTGTTTATTTTAGAGTATTGTGTTTGTGTCGAAAATATTTTAGATTATGTGTTTATTTTAGAGTGTTGCGTTTATTTCGAAAATATTTTAGGGTATGTGTTTATTTTAGAGTATTGTGTTTATTTTGAAAATATTTTAGAGTATATGTTTATTTTAGTGTATTGCATTTATTTTGAAAATATTTGAGACTATTGTGTTTAGGGTTGTGTTTATTTCGAGTTTTGTGTTAATTTTAGAGTATTGCGTGTATTTCCAATTGTCAAATATTCAACTGTAAAGATAGTTTAGTAAAAATAAATAGTCCCCCGTCCCAAAATAAGTGTCTACATTACTATTTTTGTTTGTCCCAAAATAAATGTCCATTTTTAAAAGTAAATTTACACTTTTCCATTATACCCTTAATTATGTGATGGAGAAAATTTCTCTCTCTATAATTAAGGGTAAAATTGTACTTTGGTTTATCAAAAAGTGTAATAATTACACACTCCTAAAACTGTGTGCCTTTTTCATTATGGACATTTATTTTGGGACGGAGGGAGTAATAGAGTAAACTACACTATGGGTCTATGTGGTTTGCTCAGAATCTGGATATGGTCCCTATTTTAAAATAATTACACCAGGGATCCCTTTGGTTTGCATTTTGTTTCACCCCGAGTCCCTACCGCTATCTCTGTTCAAAAACCTTCCGTTAGTTAAGGGGCAAGAAAGTCATTTCACCTATTTTTGACCACTTTTCTCTCTCCCTTTGACCAACAACTCTTCTATATATATAGGGGTCATTCAAAGGAGAACTTGGTTGTTTGTGCTAACCGTGAGATCCAATCTCAACCATAAATCAATGAATAAATTAGAAAATTATTAATTTTGGTAATATTAACTTATGATTTTAATTAAAGGGCAATTTAGGTATTTTAAAAATAACCTCTCTCCTCCTTCCTCTCTTCTCTCTCCGTCGAACTTTTTCCTGACGGACTTTATTCCGGCAAAAACATGATGCACACTGTGATACCCTTAATAAAATAATGAAAAGATATAGTGTGATACACTTGGTAAAGCAAAACACTACCTGCTACTATGTGATATACTTCGTAAAACAAAAAAAAAAAATACATTGTGATACCCAATAACTTTTAACAGTAAGACATTAAAATGACTATGATACATACTGTGATACCTAATAACTTTGACCAGTAAGGCATTAAATGACTATGAACAGTAAAAAAAACTTTTAAATTGTAACACACAATCTCACTATGGTACCTGTTGTGATGTAATTGTGGTACCATGTTGAGACCAGATCTAATCTGGGTTTTTAAACTACACATAACACTGTGATACCCATCAATGTTTGAAGAAAAAAACAATCAACAATGAATCAAACCGTGATACCAAAAAAACTTTTAAACTGTAAGACACAATCTCACTGTGATACCAGGTTGAGATACGATCTAATATGAGTTTTAAACTACACATAACACTGTGATACCAAAAAAAAACTTTTAAACTGTAAGAAACATTCTCACTTGATACCAATTGTGATACCATTGTGATCCCATGTTGAGACAAGATCTAATTTGAGTTTTAAATCCGTCGAGATTTGAAGAACATAAAAAAAAATAGCCCGCACCCTTTTCGGAGGACTTGGTTATGGAACCCTTCTTGTACACACTTTCCAGCAAACCCAAATCTTCCTGGTCATTGTTGAACTGTACTAATGGCTCGAATACAACTTCAGGTTGTGGTATTTTGACCATTCTCGTAGCAACAAGGGTGGTGTTTGTTGGAAGTCGACCAATTGACCGCTTAGCCACTTCCAACCGTGGATCCTTCCTCATTGCTCCTTTCTGTCCTGGATGTTTTCTTCAGTGGGTTCATGGCGATGGAGTCAAAACCTCACGGTAGTGGCCATTGGCCATGGTTGTTCGACTTTTCTGTCATCGATGTTGTGGTGGCCGGAGTTGAGGGAGAAGGGGGAGAAGAAAAGGTACCAGAGAAAAAGAAGTATCATCATGTCTACAAACTTTTGAGGCGGCGGGCATGAGAAAGTGACTAAAAAACTTTGTTTAGGGTTAACAAAAAGTGGGTGAGATATAGAGATAAACGAGTGGATTGATCTATATGAGAGAGAGAGAGAAAAATGCAAACAAAAAAATATTAAAGTAAATTAAATATTCAACACAAATTACTATTTTACCTTTTAACTTTATTTTAAGAAGTAACATTAATTATCTTAAATGATTGACTCACATTGGATCTCACGGTTATCATAAACTAATAAGTTCTCATTTTATTAGGCCCCTATATATATATACACACATATATACCATTCACCATCTTCATCCTCTAGATAGAAAATCCAACCTCTCACCTCCCTTTTTTACTGCCACCCTTCCCTCACCCCCCTCCTCTCTCTCTCTCTCTCTCTCTATATATATATATATATATATATATATATATATATATATATAGTGTTTGGTTCATTTGAGAAATGGTAAATACATGAGAAATAGAGAAGTAATCCTAGCCATTTATATGGTCAAGATCGGATTTGACTAGTCAAATATTGCGGCTTTGACCGGTCAAAAGTTGCGGCTATCCCAAAAATAGAAGGACAATTTCGTAAATTTTACAAAACACACGGGCTGTGTTCATATATGAACATGTATAATTCACATATGAACTATATGTTCATATATGAACCAGTGCAATTCACAACTGAACTCTTTTAACTGATTCATATATGAACCTTTGTGATTCATATATGAACCTTTGTGATTCATATATGAATTAGTTGAACTAACTAACAGATTCATATATGAACCTTTGTGATTCATATATGAATCTGTATGAATCACAAAGATTCATATATGAACCTTTGTGAATCACAAAGATTCATATATGAATCTGTATGAATCACAAAGATTTATATATGAATCAGTTGAACTAATTAACAGATTCATATATGAATCTTTGTGATTCATACAGATTCATATATGAACTCATCCCGTGTATTTTACGAAATTACCCCTCTACCTTCTATAGACCACACAAGGAATTATCCGGTGATTCGCGGTCAAAGCCGCAAATGTTGACCAGATGAATGGCTAAGTGTTAGATCACAGATTTATTGGATTCAAGATCATCAATATTGAAGACGGAAATCTGAAGTCAAAGCTGGAAAAGTAAAACTCTGATTAAATAGTCTAGATTATTTTGTAATAAATATCAAAGAATGTTTTTCCTTGTATTTTGGGCCTTTATGGCTTTTTCCTAAAATAGGTGTGTGGGCCTATTAGGCTCTAGGGTTGTAGGGTGCAAGGGAGTGCCTAATTAGATTAATCAGCCGCCACTTTTCTTGTGTGGAAAATAGATATACTATTCTAGAGAGAGAGAGAGCTCATAGAGAGAAAAACTTCAAAAGAAAACTTGTGTAATCGTTTGGATTGAATATCAAAAAAGGTTTGATTAAATCTCTTGTTGTTTATTGTTATTGTGTGATAAGAAACTGATTTTTCAGGGACAATCAATTGGTATCAGAGCTAAACCAGATTAAAATCAAGTTTTTCCTGAAAACTTTGGTTCGACACTGGTCTTCACTTCCAGAACTGATTTTCGATTTTTATGTGTTTTTCGGGTTAGAAATCATTTGGTTATGATCGAAATCAGTTTTAGATCGAGTTTGTATTGATTTTGTTGAGTATTGCACTGTAATCGATCATCAATTTGGTGATTTTTGGTGTTTTTGGTTTTTCACGAGTCGACACTGGTTCTTCAATCAAATCTCACTTAGAGTGTTTTTTTTATTGAAATTACTTGTTTGTAATCGATTCTAGATGTTTAGGAGGTCAAATTGTCAAAGTTTTGGGTTGTAAATCGAAGATTAGATAGGTTTTTGGGATTATCAGGTCGTTTTTCGAAGTTGAAGTGAAGAACACGAGTTTTGCGCCAGTTCATACGTCTTTGCGCCAGTTCATAACGACTTATGCGCCAACTCACCATAACGCAAAGTTCATTTTTGCGCCAACAGTTCCTCGCGCAAAACAACGTTTGTGCCACCAGCTATTCGCGCAAAGATTATCTCCAGATTCTCGCCAACAGTTCTTTGCGCAAAACTCCATCTCTCACGACCTTCTTCTCACGCAAAACGCGGTTTGCGCCATCCGTTACTCGTGCAAAGTTCCTCTTGCGCCACCTTCTTCTCGATCAAAACTTCTCAAGAGTCACTTAGTGCGGTCTCTTTTGCGCCAGTCTCCTTTAGCGCAAACTTGATTTTTGCGCCAGTCTCCTTTAGCGTAAACTTGATTTTTACGCCAGTCTCTATTAGCGCAAAACCTTCTTTTGCGCCACTGTCCTTAGCGCTTTCTGAGTTTTGCGCCAATTTCACACTTTTCCATACTTAGACAAATTTTTGCAAACTGTAATATGGCCTCTAAATGTCAAAAAAAATTCTCTAGGGGCGCTGCCCCCATACCCCCGCAAGGGCGTTGCCCTTTAACCCCACCCGCTAACCGGGTAGCGGGACCCTCGTGCTAAGTCTGCGGAGGGGGACTAAGTTCTGTTCGTGATCAAAATTTTCTGAATTTCATTCTAAGATTTTCAATATTGTTTGATTTTATCTGGACTAACGATCATTTTAAGTTTCTTATTGCATATCTTTATCAAAACATGATGACTTCCAGAGAAGCTCTCGCCATCGGAACCGATGTAAAGCCACCTGTTCTCTTCAAAGGAGAGTACGAACAATGGAAGGACAGATTCTTGGACTTCATTGATAGAAATGACTTGGGAGACTATATTCAATTATCCCTAAAGGAAGGAATTATAACACCTCCTACCAAGGTTCTAACTGTAGCTGGATAGAACGGAGAAGAAGAACAGAGAGAGTATCCATTACCTCTTGATGAATACTCTGACGAGCAGAAAAGAAGACACAAGGGAGACAAATTGGCAAAGTCGTTCATTCTTCAAGGCATACCAAACGAGATATATGTCAATATTGACAGCTACAATGCAACTGGAAAACAAATGTGGGATCAGCTGGAGAAAATGATGCTAGGATCAAAAATTGGGAACCAACTCAAAATATCCAATTGTCTCAATAACTAAGAAGAGTTCAAGGCTAAGAAGGGTGAATCACTGGAGGCTACTTATGACCGATTTGTAACTTTGTTAAATGAACTCAGCAAGAACAAAGTGAATAAGTCACAAGTTGAGCTTAATGTCAAGTTCCTTAGTATTTTGCAGCCTGAGTGGAAGAGATTTGCTAGGCAAATGAAGCAAATGAAGGACTTGAATGACATTCCACTCCATGAAGTCTATGAAACTCTTAGACAGAATGAAGAAGAGGTTGATGAGATTTTGGATGAGAAGAGAAAGGCTGAGAAGGTAGTTGTAGATCCAGTTGCTTTGGTTGTGAAACAAAAGAGTGTAAGCTCTAAGAAGAAGATGAAGATGATAGTTTCTGAGTCGGATGAGGATGAAAGAGAGATTAAATCTGATTCTGATGACTGTGACAACCTGAAGCAGGCTATGCTTTTGCTAACAAAGGCTTTTCAAAAGAAATTTTACAAAAAGCCTAGCTCAAACAGTCATAGGTATTCATCTGGCTCAAGTAACTACAACCACAAAGAGAAAATTGAAGGAAAAAGGATTGAAGAAAGGAGACCAGAAGAGAAGAAATACAGAGTTGAAGAGACCAAACCGGCAGAACCTCCAAAGTGCTACAACTGTGGCAAATTTGGTCATTTTGCTAAAAACTGCAGCAAGCCCAAAGTCAGAAACTCTGAGTATTACAAGAATAAACTGCTGTTGGCCAAGCAACAAGAGGCAGGTAAAGCATTGATGGCCGAGGATGAGTTCTGGCTTGATCATTCCGAAAGTGAGGAAGAAGAGAAGGATGAGACAGCACACTTGTGCTTGATGGGTCATATGGAAGCTGAAGCTGATTCAGATGAAGAAGATAACGATGAGGTGTGTGATTTAACCGAATCAGATTTCCTGAAGAAAATGCATGCCATGATGACTAAACTCCAAGAATTAAAGTCTAAACTTAAGCGTGAAAAAGGTGTCATTAATGATAAAAAATCAATCTATACATAAACTTAGCAACGATCTTGCTGAGAAAAATGTACTGATTGAAACTTTGCACAAAAGCATTGACACCAACGCGAAAGAGAAGACCATAATTCATAAAGAGTTATTTGAAACTGTTTCAAAATATAGAGAGTGTGAGTTTAAGTCTAAAGAGCTTTCTAAAATGTACTCTTCGACTTCAAAAGAAAACAAATCTTTAACTGAAAAGGTGAATGCTTTGGAAGGAAAATTACATACTTTGGGTCAAACTGAACAAACCATTCATCCAAACAAAACTAAAGAGAAACCTGACTGTTGGGGACTTGGTTACAAGAACCCACTCCATCTTAAAAAGGGTATATCTGAAGTGCCTTCTCTTTATGATTTTGGATTTATGAAACTGGCACCTCAATACCCTGAACTCAAAGTTTTCTGGACTAGTCTGTCTGAAGAGGACAAAGCTAAGGAATATGCTAAAAGAAAGAACACAACTAAAATTCAACTCCCGTTTCGTTATGAGAAGTTGAATAACAGTTATAGTTCCGACAAATCAAAATCTCTTTCAAATGATTACTTTGAGAGCTATTCTGTAAAAGAAATGGAGGCTAAACCCATTGAAGATAAACTTTACGTTCCTCATCTCATTTTGGAAACAAAAATTTCTGAACTCGAGAATACTCTCAAAGAAGAAAGGATCTTGATGGACTTAGAACAAACTGTATTTTCTACTGTGTTCAAAAATACTGAGTTTTCTAAATTATCCAAGGCTTTAAAATCTGATGATAGGTCTGGGTCACTTGATAATGAGTTTGATTTTCTAAACTCTGATGGTGGTTTAGATGACTGTGTTGGTGATTTTGACTTTAATGCTAAACTTCCTAATCATTCCTCCTTTGTTGTTAATTCCTTTGGATTACCAAGTGTGTGTGAAAAAGGTGAAACTTCAACGAAAGTTGATAAATTAGTTTCTGTGAAATCCAAAGTTGCTAAAGGTAAGAAGAAGAAATCCGGAAATTCACAGAAACAGATCACCACTGGTAAGTCAAAGAAGAAGCATTTGGTTGATTCTCACCTTTCTAACTCTAAAGTTTCAAATGTTTCAGATTTGAGAAAGAAAAAGCTTGAAGTTAAGTCGGAATGGCTACCGAAACAGAAGATAGACGAGAATGCTAAATCATTTTCTAGTTTTGATTGTAAGAGAAAGATTGCTAGTAAGGATGATTTGATTGTGGATGTTGCTAATTTTAAACCAAAACTTGTTGATTCTCGCAAGAAATATTCCATACGACAGTTATTCCAGTTATCTCCGTCTGCTAGAAAGTTTTCAAATTATGATAGATATGATTATGCTTCTCGTAAATATTCTGATGTTTGGTTTGGAAATTATCATGCATATTCTTATCGTTCCAATTCTTCATATAATTTTCAAAAGAAAAACGGACCCAAATTTCAATGGGTACCAAAATCATGTGCTAACACAGTTGGACCCAAATACAAATGGGTACCAAAGAAAAAGGTTGAATCTGTGTTACAGGAATGTCAGGTAAATGTTGAGTGAAAGAATCGATGGCTCTTGAATACTACAGTTCAAGACCCGCACTTCAATGCTCAAAAGTCTTTACTCAGTTTTTATATGGATATCTAAACCTCGTGTTTCTTAATTTCTCTTGTGCAGACCCGTCATATGTGGTACTTGGATAGCGGATGTTCCAAGCATATGACCGGGCAGAAAAGTCTGTTGACTAACTTTACAGAGAAATACTGCGGCACAGTTCGATTTGGTAATGATCAGTTTTCACCCATTCTGGGTTATGGTGATGTGGTACACGAAAATGTCACGATTAAGAAGGTGAGCTATGTTGAAGGCTTAGGACACAACCTTTTTAGTATTGGGCAGTTCTGCGACAAAGACTTAGAGGTGAATTTCAAGTCCAAGAAGTGTTCGGTACGCACTGAGGACGGGAAAGAACTCTTGGTCGGCACTCGTAAGTCAAACCTCTACACCATTAACTTGTCAAAGGTCCAGACTGACAATCAAGTGTGTCTACTCTCAAAAGCCTTGATGCAACAAAGCTGGCTATGGCATCGACGGCTCTCTCACCTCAACTTTCGGTACATCAATAAACTGGTCAGTAAAAAGCTAGTGAAAGGACTTCCTGAGCTCAAGTATGAAAAGGAACACTTGTGTGCAACGTGTGAAAAAGGGAAGATGAAGAGAGCTCCACACAAACCGAAGCCTGAACCGAGTACCAACTCTCCTTTAGAGTTGTTGCATATGGATCTCTGTGGTCCTATGCGAACGCAAAGCTTAGGCGGAAAGAAATACGTTTTAGTTATTATTGACGATTACTCGCGATACACTTGGGTCAAATTTCTACGGTCAAAAGATGAGACACCCGAACTCATTACATTTCTAAAGACGATCCAGGTGAATCTGTAGAAACCAGTCAAGCTTCTTCGAACTGACAACGACACAGAGTTTAAGAACAAGACAGTTGAAGAGTATCTCGAATCGGTTGGGATAACACATCAATACTCTGCTGCACGTACGCCTGAACAGAATGGAGTAGTCGAAAGGCAAAACCGTACGCTAGTCGAGGCCGCTCGTACTATGCTCAGTCAATCCGACCTACCTCTATTTCTGTGGGTTGAAGCTGTGTCGACTGTGTGTTACACTCAAAATCGGTCCATGATACACCGCAGATTTCAAAAGACTCCGTATGTGTTGATCAACAACCGAACACCAACCATTAAATATTTTCATGTTTTTGGTTGTAAGTGTTTTGTGCTTAATGACAGAGAGAGTCTGAACAAGTTCAGTGCTAAGGCGGATGAGGGCATCTTTATCGGCTATTCTTCGACATCTGCTGCATACCGTGTATACCTGAAGAAGTCAAAGAATGTGGTTGAGAGTGTAAATGTTACATTCGATGAAGAGATGGCTTCTGAACACTTCAGTTCAGAACCCGTGATAACAGGAGTATTAGCTTCTGGACAAACCCGTCCAGAACCTGTGTCTCAAGCAAACAAATCAGATGAAGCATCATCGTCTTCTAATCATTTATCTGATTTAGATATTTTATTTGAACTGTTTTATGATGAATATCTTGGATCTAATGTGAATAAACCTGTTGTGATTGACAGGATTGAAGATTCAACGATTGATCATCCAACCACTTCAGATGTTTCTACTGAACCAAATTCCCCGATTCAGCAAGATATTTCAGTTCAAATGCCTACTCCAATAGTTGAAGTTGTATCTACTAATGATGAGTCAGTAGGATGTGATGTATGAACAAATCAACAGACTGGACAAGTTGTACCTACTGAAGCTTCTGCACCAATTACTTCAACTGAATCTCTCCCTCATGATGTTCAAACTGAAGAACCTGAAAGTGGATTTTTAGATGAAAACCATGATCAATCTTCATCTACTCCACTCCCTCATGAACATCGCTGGACCAAAGAGCACCCTATTCACCAAGTAATTGGAGATCTTAACAAGCTGGTGCAAACTAGGTCAGCAACTTTGAATCAATGTATGCATGACTCATTCCTCAGCAAAATAGAGCCTACTCGAGTATCAGAAGCTCTTGCTGATTCGGATTGGGTGTCTGCCATGCAAGAAGAGTTAAACTAGTTTGAAGCCCTGAAGGTTTGGAGGCTAGTTCCAAAACCAGAAGAAAAGACCATGATTGGAACTAAATGGGTATTCAAAAACAAGAAGGACGAAGATGGTATTGTTATAAGGAACAAAGCCAGACTTGTTGCCAAGGGATATAGGCAAGAGGAAGGCATAGATTATGACGAGACGTATGCTCCAGTAACGCGTATAGAGGCAATCCGCATGTTTCTAGCTTACGCAGCTCACAAGAACTTCACTGTCTACCAGATGGACGTGAAGACTGCCTTTCTGAATGGCATTCTTAAGGAGGAAGTCTACGTCTCTCATCCATAAGGGTTTGTAAATACAGATAAGCCTAATCACGTCTACATCTTGGATAAAGCCTTGTATGGTCTGAAACAAGCACCTCGCGCCTGGTATGATGTTCTATCTCAATTCTTGGTCAAGTCAGGTTTTTCAAAAGGTAAAGTCGATACAACTTTATTTATTAAAAAGGAGAAAGCTGATATCATCCTTATTCAGATATATGTAGATGATATTATATTTGGTTCTACAAATCCCAAAAACTGTAAGAACTTTTCAAATCTCATGGTGTCACGATTTCAAATGAGTATGATGGGAGAGATGAATTTCTTTCTCGGATTACAAATAAAACAGTTTTCAACAGGAATTTTCATTAATCAATCTAAGTACATTTTTGATATTCTTTGGAGATTCAAAATGGAAAATTGTAAACCGATTGGAACCCCAATGGCACCAGGTACTAAGATTAGCACTGATTCTTCAGGAAAAAGTGTTGATGTTAGGACTTATAGAGGTATGATAGGGTCTTTAATGTATCTTACTTCAAGTAGACCAGATATAATGTTTTCAACATGCTTGTGTGCAAGATATCAGGCTGACCCTAAAGAATCCTATTTAGCTGTTGTCAAACGGATCTTTAGATATCTGAAGGGGACTGCAGATCTTGGTCTGTGGTATCCTAAGGATACATGTTTGAACTAACTGCTTATTCAGACACAGATCATGCAGGGTGCATGTTGGACAGGAAGAGCACTTCATGTCACATTCAATTTCTTGGAGACAAGCTCGTTAGCTGGGCGTCAAAGAAACAATTATGTGTTTCCACATCGACTGCTGAAGCAGAGTATGTAGCTGCTGCTCTCAGGTCTTGTGGATGCGAACACAGCTTCGAGACTTTGGATTCAAGTTTGATAAAATACCGATCTATTGTGACTCGAAGAGCGCTATCGCCATATCAGCTAATCCTGTGCACCACACTAAAACAAAGCACATTGATGTTAGGTATCACTTTATAAAAGATAATGTAGAAAAAGGTACAATAGAACTTTACTTTGTAAAAACTGATTACCAACTTGTTGATTTGTTTACCAAACCTTTAGATGAAAAGAGATTCAATTTTCTTGTATCTAAGCTTGGGATGCTAAATCTCAAGGTCTAATCAGTAATTACCTATTAAAGTCTCTTTTATTGTAATTTTTCGTCATTTCTTTATCATTATTTCTGAAAGATATCTGCACTTTAATTGTTTGTTCATGATCTCAGGGGGAGTGTGAGAAGTACTTCATAAATGATCATTGTTATCTTGAGGGGGAGCATATCTAATTTCTGCATTTACTTATCTGTCAAATTTTAGTGATGCATGATTTTAGGGGGAGCTTTACAAGTCAAAGGAGTATGGCTAGGATTTCTGATTACTTCAGATCAGAACTCGTACTTTAATTGTTTTACTGCTTTATGTCATTTTAATTTATGTGAATAAAGTTGCTTTGACTATGACCTTAAGACTTTTGCAGTTTGAGATATGCTTACAAGATCATATCTTTATGACTTTAAGCTTGACTTCATGAGATGTAAGACTACACGCAAAAGGTATAATTCCTTATCTTCATCTCATATATGGTTGAAAGAAGGACAACTTTCAATCATAAGAAAACAATGTTCTTAAATGTTCAAACCACTTCCCGATTCTCAAACAGATTACATGAATTGGAAGTGTGACTTTAAATGTTTTCTAAGCTACATTCATTTGACCTGTATTTGCGCTTTAACTGATAAAGTTAAATCATCTGAGCAACACATGCTTTATAGGAAAACATGGGATTTCTTTGTGCTAGGACTTAAATGAAACTTCTATGGATTCACGTTAACCAGTGTTTCTTACCCAAGAAGTTAATCCTTTAGTGATTAAGTGTGAAGAGTCCAAAAGAAATGAGTGTGGGTTGTGTGTTGAGGTAAAATGAAAAGAGAGTTTGGTTAGATGTAAGCTTAATGATAAAAAGAAAGAGGGTGTGCGCACAGAGTAAAAGAATATCAGACTCTGCACCAACTACTTTCTGAGTCGGCCAGCCACATTACTAATGTTTCACAATCCTTTGGTGAACATTATTGAAACAGGCAACTAGCCCATGCCAACTCTTGACAAAAACCCCACCAGCCACTCATTTTCTTCTTAAAAGGAAAATGTTTCACATTTTCAAAGGGGACGCAACACATATACTATCTGGTTTTCATTTGGAAAATCTGGATATTGAAAAGAAGGAAGTCTGCCCCACCTTCACACTTCACTAATTCACATTGAGTCTGTGTTTAACTAACTGTTTTCTCAGTGGTTTACACATTTTGAGCCTTATAAGCAATCATCGCGTGCATAATTCTTTCTATCACATGCACGAACACACAAGGAATTTATTTCTTTGTCATAACGTTCATAGAAATTGCCTTTGTGATGTTTCGATGATTGAATGGAAGCCCTGGGGGAGTGAACTTCATAAAAGCTCCTTTCCAATGTGTATTCATTACACACAGTGACTTCGTGTTACTGACAGACATTTTTTAACTGATTCATTTTTTGATTCAGGTGTTACTTTCCTATTTTGTCTAGATTTGAAAAGATCTGGATGAATACATTTTTCGAATTGACAGTGAATCAGAGGCTCGTGGAAGATCAGCATGGTCAAAGACATTTCTTGTTCTGAAGAAGTTTTGATGATTTCGATGCTCAATTCATCAAAAAGGGGGAGAGCTAATCAAGAAATAGGGGAGAACTCATGATTAAAGAAATGTCCAAGTCAGAAAGTTCAAAGTTTTTGAAAATTTTTCTTTGAAGATACTTTGCTAAAGCATTATGCGTTAAATCGGGAGATAATTTCTTTCCATCATATGAAAGAGATTTTATCTACATCTTTTGGGGAGATTGCTATTTTTTTTTAAGACAAAGAGGGAGATTGTTTTCTGAGCTTAAAGAGAAGACTGAATTGCTAAATCTTTTTTTTTGTAATGATCTTGATCCAAAGGGGGAGATTGTTAATCACAGATTTATTGGATTCAAGATCATCAATATTGAAGACGGAAATCTGAAGTCAAAGCTGGAAAAGTCAACTCTCATTAAATAGTCTAGGTTATTTTGTAATAAATGTCAAAGAATATTTTTCCTTGTATTTTAGGCCTTTATGGCTTTTTCCTAAAATAGGTGTGTGGGCCTATTGGGCTCTAGGGTTGTAGGGTGCAAGGGAGTGCCTAATTAGATTAATCAGCCGCCACTTTTCTTGTGTGGAAAATAGATATACTGTTCTAGAGAGAGAGAGAGCTCATAGAGAGAAAAACTTCAAGAGAAAACTTGTGTAATCGTTTGGATTGAATATCAAAACAGGTTTGATTAAATCTCTTGTTGTTTATTGTTATTGTGTGATAAGAAACTGATTTTTCAGGGACAATCACTAAGATTACTTCTCTATTTCTCATATATTTACCATTTTTCAAATGAACCTCTCCCTATATATATATATATATATGTGTGTGTGTGTAATAGATGTGCATCACGAGTTCACCACCATGAGTCCATGCCACCATCTCTTTTCTATGGCTTACCTCACTTGCACACACACACACACACACACACATATATTTATATACATATACCCAAATCATACACATACATAATAGATGAAAAAAAAACAGAACAACTACAATTCCTTATATATCCCAAAAAACCCACCTGCAACTTATATATATATATATATATACATATATACAAAACACACAAGAAATACACACACAATATCGGCTTCACCCATACATCACACACAGGAAATACACACACAAAATACTTATAGAAAACGCATATAAAAAACACACACAAACATACACACAGAACACAGACAACCACCGCCTCTCTCTCCCATACCTGCAACAATGGTGGAAGTAACGCCATTCTTTACTTCTCGATGGTGGGTCTTGATAGGAGGTCACAACGGAAAATGTCGCACATCATTTTATAGCTAATATATATATATATATATATATATATATATATATGAATATACACACACATGATCGACGGTCAACCCAACGGAGTTCCCAACCACCCATCCCTCTTCTTTCTTCTCTCATCTCTCGATCTTGACCACCCCCGTCCGGTGACCCATCGATCATCTTCGTCAAAGCAAACATGCCTTTTTTTTCCTTGAACACCCCCCTTCCGGTGACCCAATCGATCATCTTCATCGAAGAGATATGTGTATATATATGTAGTGTGTGTGTCTCTGATCTGTGTATAATTAATTTATCTGCGTGTGATCTGTGTTTTTTTCATACGAAGTTGCAGGTGGTGTCTTTGGGGGAGAAGGTGTAGCGGGTTTTGTTTTTGCCTCTACTGTGTATGGTATGTGAGTGATTTATATTATACACATATATATATATATATATATATATATATATATATATATGTGTGTATCATATGTGTTTGATATTGCAAGTGGTTTTTTTTGAAAAGATATTATAGGTGGGTGGAGGTCATGGAGGAGATGCACTCTATTAATATATATATATATATATATATATATATGTGTGTGTGTGTGTGTGTGTGTGTGTGTATGTGTGTGGTAGGGAAGAAAGAGAAGGAGAAATATGGTAAAAAAGGAAACAACCCATGGACATGTGGCAAGCACATGTTGACCTTCTAAAAAGATTTTTTAATTAAAAGATAAAAAAACTATATTGCCCTTTAGTTAACGGATGATTTTTAACACCGTTAGCGGTAGGGACTTGGGATGAAACGAAATGCAAACCACAGGGATCCCTGGTGTAATTATTTCAAAATAGGGACCATATCCAGATTTTGAGTAAACCACAGGGACCATAGTGTAATTTACTCTAAATAATAATTACATAAAAAGATAGTTCAACTTAGGTCCCTGAACTTTGCTAAATTATAACTTAGGTCCCTTTACTTTGCTAAATTAAAACTTAGGTCCTTTAACTTTGCTAAATTACAACTTAGGCCCCTGAAATTTGCTAAATTACAACTTAGGCCCCTAAACTTTGCTAAACTACAACTTAGACCCTTGAACTTTGCTAAATACTATTAAGATATTTATTTTGTTCAAATTGGCTTCACATGCCAAGCTTAAATTCATTTTGGCCTTTTGCCAAAAGCTCTATAATTAACAATGTTATCTTCAAATTAAATAAATCACAACATATCGATTTGGATTTTGTCAAACGGGTGTAAATAGCTCTAAGGTTTGTAGGGACTTAAGCAATCCTTGTGATTCCCCTACTATTGGAAGTCCGATAGATTGAGTGAATTCTTTTAGAAAATTAAAATAGACGAAAAATTATCAACAAAATGTAAGCATACAAGGAAAAACCCAATAAGGTTATATTCAACTTAATTAAATCGCAACATATCGATTTGGATTTTGTCAAACGGGTGTAAATAGCCCTAAGGTTTGTAGGGACTTAAGTAATCCTTGTGATTCCCCTACTACCTGGAAGTCCAATAGATTGAGTGATAATGAAATTTCATACATAAAATAATAACTATAACCATAATCCATTGTCTTAACAAACATAAACTATATATTATTCCTTAGTTACAAGTTAGGTGTTTTGACAACATCTCTGCATTACTATGTCGGATGATTTTTATTACACAGACTTGACGCTCAAATGTCGCCTTGGCTTCGCGCCAGAGATTAGAAAAGCTTTTGCAGAGTGTCCACTTGAACGGACACAGAATTTACTCGAACTATTTAGATGGACACCTTTCGGTCCATGGATGGTCCTTACCAATACTGGTGTCGGCCCCATGCTAGTCCACATGTTTCTGCAGATGGAGGTCGAGGTCGACAATCCATATTCGGAGGAGCTGTATTTTGACGTGTGTGGGCATGCCATGCGCTTTAGGCGTATTGAGTTCTGTCTTTTAACAGGACTCATTTTCGGACCAACACCCTCCCTTCCTCCCTTACCGGAAGAGTCCTTCGTCAATAAGGTTTGGCCCCGCCATTCACCAGGGAATTTAAAGCTTAGAATCGTCGTTAAGACGATGAACAATGACCTGCATGCGCTATCCGACGAGAATGTTGTCTGTGTTTGTTTAGTGGTGATGGTGGAGATGTTGTTTATGGGTCGTGAGTTGAGTCAGCTTGTTACCGACGAAGTGCTTATGGTCGTTGAGGACTTAGATGCATTTATCAGCTATCTATGGGGTAGCCACATCTGGGGACATACATACAAACAAATGCAATGTGCCATGGCCAGACGCGCCGACAAGCACCATAAGATGATGATGTGTGGGTTTACATACGCTTTCAAGGTTAGATAAGTAGTATAACATAAATAATAATTCGTCTATGTTTGGCTTTATTTTTTACGTACTTGTTTTTGTTGTGTAATTCCAGATATGGATCTTAGAGATGTTTCCCATCTGCCATTAGAATTTTACCCTATGCGCCGACAGGTTCATTAGGGGAACCCATTAGGACCGGGGTGTTGGACTGAATAAGAGTAGCTGCCTTGCTATCTTCAACTCAACTACAAACGTAAGTTCTCTTGCTATCTTTCTAATTCGAATAATTAAACAATATTGACTAAGTTAGTCATGCATATTAAATGTTATATGTTTTACAATATATTTAGACGATGTTTGGGCCTCTCAGGCGCCTTGTGCCTATGGATGCCGAGGGGCAGACGAGTTGGTTTCGAGACAGTGTCGCCTTTTTTGAAAGAGAGGTAGCTAGGCGACCGACGAAGAGATACCGACGGTCCTCTCCTTCCACATCTGGTTCTAGTTCCTCAGCGGATGAAGATAAGGAAGATGACGAAGATGGTGCGAGTGACCATTCTTTCGAGGCTAGCGATCGGTATGAGGTGCCCCTCGCTCCTCCCATCATGGTATGCCACCTCCCGACCCATATCAAGCGAGGTGGGACTACCTGGAGTCGCTGCACAAGTACGTACACGAGGATCAGGAGAGACGCATAAAAGCTCTCGAGGACATCACCGCACAGTTTCACACTATTCAGATTAGTGTTTAACTTAATTTGTCGCCCACGGTCTTTTAGTTTGTGTATTGATATTACGTTTCATACTTGTATTAGGTGTCGAGTATGATGCCGACCTACATCATGTCTGGGTTCGGACACGCGCAGGATGCACCAGGAGGATTCGCCACTACATCGACCCCATCATTCCCACATAGTGTAAGTCACGACGAGTACTCATTATAGTTCTATTTTTGTTATTAAGTTTGAAAATCTTATAATGATCTTGAAAATCTTATAATGATCTTGAAAATCTTATAATGATCAATGTCACCCAGTTTGGGATGTCGGAGGCAGAGTGTTACAGGACCCCAAATGACGACCACCTACGATATATCGACGCCGTTGTACGTCGCACCGCCATCCTACACGCTGCCCGGGAGGTCGTACGTGACACCGCCAGCGTACGTCGAGCAGGATGCAAATTCGGACTTCCTTTCTAATATCGTGGAGGGGCTTTTTCCATCTGCCGTCTGGTCTTCGATGGGGTCGGGGATTGACACCATCCAGGCACAGTTGAGCACTCTGATGGGACCGTGTGGTACTGAAATCATTGGAGACCACTTCAGTAAGTTGGATGTTGACGAAGATCACCCGATGGAGGTGGCAACACAAGCAACGGAGGTGGCAGCACCTCCGAGGGAGAAACGAACGATTATTTGGGGGAAAGTGTGGCATTCCCCATATATACAACAACCGTCTACCACAACGGTCCCTTCGAAAAAGACAAAGGCAAGTGTGAAGGCAAAGGGAAAGGAAAAATGAAAGACTAAGATGACTTCATCGGCGCTCTTGAATCACGTTCCGACGTCTGATATCATTGACCGATGTTGCAATCGTCAACTTCCCCCCTTGTTATATCCATTATATGCCAATCTTCCCTTGGAATACAGGTTTTTCGGAATACTGCAGACGCTAGAGGCCAATACGGAACTGGAGGATCTGGTTAGTATTGAAGTTTAACATTTAAATATAGTCATATAATCAAATATATTTCAAATTACAGGTCTAACAATCTATGTTTAGTGTATAGCACGTCGACTGTTGGGTCAAAATGATCCAAGAGTCCCGCCCTAAACCCGCAAGGTGGGGGTGATGATAAGTAATTTTTTTGAACTCCTTACCAGAAAGGGGCAAGGTGCGTCATCCGTGTACAAGTTGTGCAATGCTGAGGAAAATAGTGAGGATCCGCATTGGAAGGACCTCGATCGGGTAAGGAAATCAATCTACATCTATTTTATTTAACTTGTTTGATACCAACTATTTGTCTGTTATTGTAATATTTCAGGAGTACATCCCCATGTGCATTCCACCCCATCATTGGGTGTTCGGGTTTCTGGAGCTTAATTATATGGTGATAGTTATATATGACAATTTTCGTGTAGGTCTATACGACCTAAAATTGAAACAGCTCCTTGGCATCTTCACAAAACAGTTGTCGAAGATATTTAAGAAGATCAACGACAGTCGTCGTCGTTACAATGCTAGCAACACATTCAGATATATATTCGCAGAAAATGCACCACAACAATCAGGGGCCTTTGCGGATTGCGGTGTGTGGGTATGTAGTAAGCTATCCACGTTGATTGAAGAGCGGCTCCCAGCATGTACACCAGATGTGGCCGCAGATAAGGCCATGAGGTGGCGGTCCGCGGTACCATCTGGCGGATGTCTTATAATCGTTGGCAGTATCCGAGTATATTACTAGGTTGTTTTTTCTTTATTATTATGTAGTCCGTAACATTAATCTTTTTTGTTAAAGTATTCTACTTGAAATGTTAAGTTTGTTTTCTATTTTGTAGTCCACATCGAACGTCGTTTGAATGAGAAATTAATTGTTAAAGTAGTGTACTTGAAGTAAATATTAAAAGGCCCATATGAATAGTTTAACCAAAAGAAAAGCATGATGGGACAAGACTACTCATTTTCCACACTTTCATACTTTTCAATGCGAACCGACATCCAAACTAAGTTGGTATGAGTTGTTATTTTTAATATGAATCACTTTCAGACGAATCTTGCAGTAATTATCAGACTACTTTTCAGACAACTTAAAGACCTTTTCAAACTCAAAATTATTTATTCATGAGCAAACTACAACGTGAAACATCAACATAGAAACTCTAGGTACAAAACAACAACATACAAATTGGAAATTACAAAACAACAACATAGAAACAGCAAAGTACGAAACCAACACCCCTAGCACCACCTAAGGATAAAGTAACTTACATTGATCAATTCAGGTTTGCTTATCAGTTACCTTCGCTTGTAGAACTGCGAAGTCTTGTACAATATTGTGGACTTCTAAGTTTTCTCGACGAATACAGAACTCCTTATCTTTTATTTCCCTCTTCAATCTTTTTATCGCCTTTTCTTCCTCTTCGATCCTTTTCAGGTGTCCATACTTTTTAGACATCATTTGTTTCCACTCTTCAATGAGTTTTTCGATCTTCGCTTCATTTTTTTCTATCGATTTTTTCAGTCTCGACGACATTGTTTGTGAAGACGGTGGGTTTAAAAATGATGCATTTCCAGCCATGTGTGAAGAAGATGAAAGACGAGACTATTATGATATCAAAATGTTGTATGGATGTTGTGACTTTTACAGTTGATATTAACACGGGTATTTATAGCCACAAGGAGCAATTGGCTCAACAGAAACCTTCAGCTTTCCAAGCGAATCTTGCAGGCCTTGCAGGAGAATCTGACAGCCTTTTTCAGGCGAATCTTGCAGGCGTTTGCAGGGGAATCTAGCAACTTTTTTCAGGAGAACCTGACAGCCTTTTTCAGGTGAATCTTGCATGCCTTTCCAGGGGAATCTGGCAGCTTTTTTCAAGAGAATCTTGCAGACCTTTTTCAGGCGAATCTTACAGGCATTTTTAGGGGAATCTGGCAGCCTTTTTCAGGCGAATCTTGCAGGCCTTTGCAGGGGAATCTGGCAGCCTTTGCAGGCGAATCTTACAGGCCTTTGCAGACAAATCTGGCAACCTTTTTCAGGCGAATCTTGCAGAACTTTACAGACGAATATGGCAGGAACTTTTCAGACGAATCTTTTGACCATATCCACATCCACGATCACAAACCTACCTTTTCACGACTATAAGTATATGGTCTGATGAAGTAGTAATTCAGAACTTGCTATCTATCATTTCTACCATCTACACAGTTTACAAACATTCTCTACCTTTTCGTAACACTATTGCTGGAGGTTCACGCTCTAAGGGGAAAAGGTTAGCGAATGGGGCTGGCACTTCACGCTCCGCCGACAACCAACCATTGAATGATGTAGCTTTCCGAAGTGACTGGAAGGTACCAGAAACAACGGAGGAGTGGGCACAATGTGTTACACCCTCAAATCCGGAAATAGCAACTAAATTAAAATTTTCTAAATACACCGATAAAGGAATCATCTACAACCACAATTTAAGATTTAACCTCAATACAACCATTCATTCTATACAAAAGTCTATGATAAGAGCGGGTGCTACTAAAACCCCATAATAGTCACTATCTACAAATTGCGGAAGACTTTACCAACTACTTACACTCGCACAAGGCTAAGGCTCAACTTCTCGTGGAACGGCTAGAATTCAAACTCCCAACTGAAACCTGATGCACATGCCGACAAAATAAAAAGGTTAGGCTAACGCCTAGTGAGTTCAAGAGTTTATATAATGATTATGAAGGAAAACGTAAAAGGGAAGAATTGTAACTTATAATCATGATCCTTTAAAATGCTTTATTTTAAAATAATGGAACAAACCATTTACCAAAGGTGTGCAATTTATAGATGGACGCCTCAATGCCAGGATATTCGTTCATGAAATAATGAAATTCAACACTTACTCAAAATGAGAATAATGGTAATGCTTGAATAATGAAATTCGAATAAGCTTTATAAATCAACCGACCAAAATATGCATAAACTCAAGTTTATATGAATATAGCATAAGAGAGAGAGAACTCGACTCAAAACGTGGATGTAAATTTACTCCCAATTTATGATAATGTAAATAATACTTCATATCCCAAAACACCCCAAAACACGGGTAGGGATTAATATTCAACCCATAAAACATGAAATGGACTCATGTATGCGAAGTGTCACCGAAAACAAATATATAAAAGACTCAGCCCAAAGACAACACCTTTCGGTGACGGGGGAAACCCGATTCCGCATATTATGACGTGCACAGAGTAAGCCATACATTACGTTAAATTGGTATAAGTATCGGGCTCAACATTTTCAGAATACACCCATAAATACTAGCACGGAGGACTTACACCATACCAGGAGGCCTAGCCGCGCCTCAATGGGGAACTAATCGTTCCACCATTGGACAAAGTAATAAAAATATCGAGCTCAACATCTTTCAGCATACACCCATTGATACGAGCACAAATGTCTTACACTCCCTATCCGATGCCGAACGTGCCTCGATGTGGAAAACTAGTCGTCCCAACACCAGATAAAATACAAAAGCGCTCATAGATCCATAGCAAACGGGGATGAAACATTGCATGACTCAAAACGAATGAACTAACGTATTCAGAACATGTAATTCCCAAATAAGATGCAATAAACGCAAATCATAACCAAGCGCTCTACAATGAGCTTATCAAAACCGGACAAGTGTCCTCATAACCCAACAAAACCCAAATGATCCACAAGCTCAACACACCCAAAGACCCAATGCTGAAACTCATAAAATGAAATCAAACGTAAACGACCCGAAATAATGCAACCCATGCTTCAACACACACGAATAACTCCAACGATTTAGATCGGGACAACACATTTTCCAAGTGAGTCTATACCTTTTATCCTTTCAAATCATCCCATGACACCCAATAAAATGCATTATACTAAAAAATATCCTCTATGAAATAAATCATTTAAATACCCAAAACATATGATTTATTTATCAAAATGTCCAAAATCTCAAATGTGGGTGTTTTATAAGTTTATAAAATTGAATACTTCCAAGTAACCAAAACTTATCAGATGATTAGCAGTTAAACAATTTTCATACAAAACATGTAAACACTTTAAAATAGACATTTTGGTATGTACACCGTTTTCACAAATCAACTTGAACTCACCGTGCTAGATTTAGGCTAAATCTAGATTTCACCCAACTTGAGCTCCTTTGAAGGGCACTTGAATCCTCAAGCCGAAGACTTCCAAAACCTAGATCCATACAAATCCAAACCATAAATACCCATACATAACCATTTAGAAACATTCCCCAATCCTTAGTTACTAAAATCCCCAACACGGTCAAAACCCTATTTTGTCTAGATTTGCAAAGATCTGGATGAATATCTTATGAATTGACGGATCAGGGGCTCTAACCGAAAGATAGACATTTCTTACAAATAGTTTTGATGAAGTCGTTGCACTTAACATCAAAAAGGGGGAGAATGACTACACAAGAAATGGCGAAGATCACATGTTTCGTAATGATCTTGATCCAAAGGGGGAGATTGTTAAGACACAGTCTCATTGGATTCAAGATCATCCAATCTGAAGATCGCAATCTGAAGCTAAAGCCGAAACGTCGACTCTCGATATTAAAGTCTATGTCGTTTGTAATAAATGTCAATGTAATTGTTTATTATTGTACTAGTTAAATTAATATCTAGTTTGTTAGATATTAGTTTAACTTAGTTAGTTTTTAGTTTAGTTAGTTATATTAACTTAGTTAGAAATAATATCTATTTGTTAGATATTATGTAAGTTTATTAGTTTAATATGTTGCAAGTTGTTAGGAAGTGTGTAAGACACACTAGATTAGATCTTTTGTGATATCTCTCAATCTCTCTAACAATATCAGATAAGAATTCACATATACAAACACACACTTAAAGGTGTAAAAGAGAGAATACACAGAGAACACAAATAGCTTGAATCTGATCAACCTTGTAACCATTTGTTATAATCAATACAGGTTGGTAATCTTATTGTGTTGTTAATCTAAGAACTTGATATAGTATTGTTGGACCCACAATTGGTATCAGAGCCTGATTAAGATCAAAATCAAGTTCTTTGCAAAAACGTCTCTGTGTTCTATTTGAAAAAAAAATTGATTTCGAGTGTTAGAGTGTTTTAGGTGTTAAAATCGATCAGGTTGTGATCGATTAGCATGATAGATCGAGTTGTTGTTGTTTGATTTCACTTTTAAGCTTTAATCGAGTTCCATTTTGTGAATTAAGTGAGAAAACAGTCGAGTGGAAAAAGGTACTGTACGATCAAATTTTTCTTCAAAAAGTGTGTTTTATTGAGATCGAGTGTTCACATTTAGTTCTAGAAGTGTTTCTAGACATAAGGGTAGAATTTGGTATTGCTAATCGTTTCAGGAACAAGTTTTTAAGACAATTCTCGAAGTACAGACGAACAAACGCAAAGCAGGACGAACAAACGCAAAGTCCATCTTTGCGCGTCCAACATCAAACGCAAAGTCCATCTTTGCGCGTCCAACATCAAACGCAAAGCATACTTCTCGGATCAATCAACATACGCAAACCTCGACCTCACTTCTTGCAACAAGTAGGAAACGCAAACCTCAGTTCGCGTATTAAATCTCTTCACGAAAAGCCAAGTCAACTTTGCGCTTCCCACGTGAAACGCAAACCTCAACTTTGCGCTTCCCACGTGAAACGCAAACCTCAAATTTGCGCTTCCCACGTGACACGCAAACCTCAATTTGCGCACGCAGACCTAGAAACACAAACCTCTTTGCTCCAATCCAGACTTAGAATTTTTCTTCAAAATGACATCCAGAGAAGCCCTTGCAATAGGAACTGACACCAAGCCACCAGTTCTCTTTAAAGGAGAATACGAACAGTGGAAGGATCAGTTTCTGAACTTTATTGACAGACATGAGCTGGGTGAATTCATCAGGAAATCTATAGAAGAAGGGGTTATGAAACCAGCCACGACGACTCGCTTGGTTGGAAATTTGCCGACTGAAGTTGAACTTAAGTTTCATGAGCTAGGAGATGATAACCTCAGAAGAGCCAAAGGCGACAGATTAGCTAAGTCATACATTTTACAAGGAATTCCAAACGAAATATATGTAAAGATTGACAGCTACAAGGCCTCCGACAAAGAAATGTGGGATCAGTTTGAAAAGATGATGCTGGGTTCGAAGGTTGGGAATCAGCTGAAAATCTCCATCTGTCTAAATAATTATGAAGAATTTAGAGGCAGGGTGGGAGAAACTTTAGAAGAAACCTATGACAGGTTTGTGACTTTGCTGAACGAACTTAGCAAGAACAAAGTCCACAAATCTCAAATTGAGCTGAACGTTAAATTCCTGAGTATTCTTCAACCGGAATGGAAAAGATTTGCTAGGAAAATGAAGCAGATCAAAGATTTGAATGAGATTCCACTTCACGAGGTGTATGAAACCCTCCGACAAAATGAAGAAGAGGTGGATGAAATTCTAGAAGAAAAGAGACAGAAAGAAAAGACAGTTGAAGACACAGTCGCTCTTGTAGTAAGGAAAAAGAAGAACAAGACGATTGTGTATGAATCAGACGAAGATGAAGGTTATGCAAACTCTGACATGGAGGAAAATGAACAACTGAAGCAAGCAATGATTCTGCTATCAAATGCTTTTCAGAAAAAGTTCTACACAAATCCAAGTTCAAACAGTCAGAGATATTCTTCTGGTCCGAACAACTACATCCACAAGGAAAGGGTTGAAGGAAGCAGATATGAAGGAAAGAGATTTGAAGGGAAAAGAACAGAGGAAAGGAAGCCTGAAGAGAGAAGATATCAGTCTGAAGGGAAGAGATTAAAGGAGAGGAAACCAGAAGAAAGAAAGTTCAAAACTGAAGGATCCAGTCAGACAGAACCACCAACGTGCTATAATTGTGGCAAAACATGTCACTATGCCAGAGACTGCCGAAGGCCAAAAGTCAGAAACTCCGATTATTAAAAGAACAAGATGCTTCTTGCAAAGCAACAGGAGGCCGGCAAAGCACTGATGGCTGAGGATGAATACTGGCTTGATCACTCAGATGATGAAGAAAAAGATGAAGCCGTCAACATGTGTTTGATGGGACAGATAGAATCAGATGCTGACGCTGATTCAGATAATGAAGACGAGGAGGTATGTAATTTATCAGACTCAGATTTCATGAATAAAATGCATGCAATGAGTCTAAAACAAAAAGAGTTAGAATCTAATCTTGAGCAAGAAAATGGTGTCATCACTGACAAAAACCAATTGATACAGAAACTTAGCAATGAAATTGTTGAGAAGAAAGTATTAGTTGAGGTTTTACATAAAGATAATGACACCAACGCTAAGGAAAAGACAATAATTCTAAAAGAGAATTCTGAACTCAAGTCTCAACTGCTAAAAAGTGGGATTGATTTATATGAGCTTAAAGAATTGCATTCTTCATGTATCAAAGAAAACTTTTCTTTACTTGGAAAATTAAAAGGTTTGGAAGAGAAGTTATATAAAATGGGTCAAACTGAACAGACTATTCATCTAAATAAACCCAAAGAGGAAATAGAGAGATGGGGAATCGATTATAAGAATCCTCACTGTCTACAAAAAGGGATGTCTGAAGTGCCAGGACTTTATGATCATCTTTCTATGCAATTAGCTCGCAGAATTCCTGAGTTTAAAACTTTCTGCACTAAACTATCTGAAAAGGATGAAGCCAACGAAACTAAAAAACGTTTGAAATCATCTAAAGTTCATCTTCCATTTTATTATGCGAAATTGAATAATAGTTATGATGAAAAACCAATATATCAAAAGAAGAAAACTCTTTCAAGTGATTTCTTTCAAAGTTATACTGAAAAAGAAATGGAGGCGAAGCCTATTCTAGGTAAACTATATGTCCCTCCTCTCGTTTTAGAAAGTAAAATTTATGAACTCGAGAATTCTTTATCAGATGAAAGACTTTTGATGAATATTGAGCAAAAAGTTTTTTCAACTGTGTTTTCAAATTCTGTTATTTCTAAGGCTTCAAACTCTAAGGATATGTTCGGTTCATCAAATAAAGGATTTGATTTTTTGAACTCTAACGGTGGTTTAGATGATTATTTTGAACAATTTGATTTTGATGCAAAACTTCCTAACCATTCATCTTTTGTTAAGAAATCTTTGAACAAAACCAGTATGCCTGTAAATAGTGCAAAATCAACGAAAGTTGATAACTCAGTCTCTGTGAAAGCTAAAAATGCTAAAGGTAAGAAAATATCTCAGCATTCATAGAAACCGAACACTACTGGTAATCCGAACAAGAAGCAATCGCTTGTTGCTCAAAGGTCTAACTCACCAGTTTCACATGTTTCAGATCTGAGCAAGCAAAGGCCAGAAGTAAATTCTCAATGGCAACCCAAACGGAAGCTTGACAAGACCGTTTTATCGTTTAGTAGTGTTAATTGTAGTAAGACTTCGCTTAGTAAAGATGTCTTAATTGCTGATGTTGCTCTTTTGAACTCAAAACTTCCTGTTTCTCGTAAACAATATACAATGAAGCAATTATTTCAGTTATCTTTATATGCTAGAAAGTCTTCTATTTATGATAAACATGTCTCTACTTCTTGTCAAGATTCTGGAGATTGGTTTGGCAATTTTCATGTGCATTCATCTCATACTAACTCTTCAAATGCATTTCAAAAGAAAAGAGGACCCAATTTGAAATGGGTACCAAAATCTTGTGCTAACACAGAAGGACCCAAATTCCAGTGGGTACCTAAGGCTAAATCTGTGTTGCAGGCACACAAAGCTTAAAGAGAAAACGACTTCTGATTATGTACAGATCAAGACTCGTTCTTCAATGTCAAAATAGGTTTTTGGATAATGCAGTTCAAAACCCGAACATCAAAGTCAAAATAGGCTTTTGAGCAAATCAGTTCAAGACCCGCACTTCGATAATCAAAGTGAATATTCCAATGTTGTCGTATGAAGATCTAAATTTGTAATTTCTCTTATGCAGACTAGTCATACATGGTTCTTGGACAACGGATGTTCCAAGCACATGACAGGGCAAAAAGAGATACTGTCCAATTTTAAAGACAAATATTGCGGAACAGTCAAATTCGGCAACGACCAGTTTTCGTCAAACATGGGATATGGTGATGTACAACATGAGAATGTCACGATCAAGAAGGTGAGCTATGTAGAAGGCTTACGACATAACTTGTTCAGCATAGGCCAGTTCTGTGACAAAGACTTAGAGGTCAACTTCAAATCCAAGAGATGTTCAGTTCGCAATGAAGAAGGCGAAGAACTCTTGGTCGGTACTCGAGAATCAGACCTCTACACAATCAATTTATCAAATGTCCAGACTGACAAGAAAGTTTGTCTACTAACGAAAGCCTCGATGCAACAAAGTTGGTTATGGCATCGAAGGCTCTCTCACCTCAACTTTAGGTACATCAACAATCTGGTCAGTGGAAAGCTTGTCAAAGGACTTCCAGAACTCAAATATGAAAGAGAACATCTTTGTGCAGCTTGTGAAAAGGGCAAGATGAAGAGGGCACCTCATAAACCAAAGCCTGAACCAAGTACAAGCGCTCCGTTAGAGTTATTGCATATGGACTTATGCGGTCCGATGCAAACTCAGAGTCTAGGCGGAAAGAAGTACATACTCGTGATCGTGGACGATTACTCACGATACACATGGGTCAAGTTTCTACGTTCAAAGGATGAGACACCAGATGTTCTCATCACATTCCTAAAGACGACCCAGGTGAATCTGCAGAAACTGGTCAAATTTCTAAGAACAGACAACGGCACAGAGTTCAAGAACCAAAACGTTGAAGAATATCTCGAATCTGTCGGGATTTCACATCAATACTCTACTGCTCGTACGCCTCAACAAAATGGACTGGTCGAAAGAAGAAATCGAACTCTAGTCGAGGCTGCTCGTACTATGCTAAGTCAATCAGACTTACCTCTATTTTTGTGGGCAGAAGCTGTATCGGCCGCTTGCTACACACAGAATCGCTCCATGGTACATCGAAGATTCAAGAAGACTCCTTATGCGTTAATTAACAACCGAACACCGACAATCAAATACTTTCATATATTTGGGTGTAAGTGTTTCGTTCTAAACGATAGGTAGAGTCTAAATAAGTTCAGTGCTAAGGCGGATGAAGGAATCTTCATTGGTTATTCCTCGACATCAACTGCATTCCGCGTTTATCTAAAGAAGTCAAAGACGGTGATTGAAAGCATCAACGTCTCATTTGATGAAGAAATGGATTCTGAACAACAACGTTCAGAACCCGTTATAACAGGAATACTAGCTTCTGGGCAACTCAGTCCAGGACCTACGTCTCAACAGAATAAATCAGATGAAGCATCAACTTCTACTAACCATTTATCTGATTTAGATTTATTATTTGAATTGTTCTATGATGAATTTCTTGGATCTAATGTAAAGAAATCTGTTGTGGTTGACAGGATGGAAGACTTCACGACTACTCATTCAACCATTTCAGATGTTCCTATTGAATCAAACGCCCCGATTCAACAAGAGATTACAATTCAAATGCCTACTCCAACAGTTGAAGAAGTGACAAATGATAAAGAGAAAAAAGTAGCTGAAACAGTAGGAGATACTATTCAGATCAATCTACAGCCGAAACAAGCTGTACCTGCTGAGCCTTCTGAACCTATCACTTCAACTGCAATCATCAATCCTCCTGAACAATCAGAAGAAGGTACAAGTGGATTTGTAGATGATACAACCGACATACAATCATCAAATCCACTGCCTCATGAACATTAATGGACAAAAGAGCACCCGCTAAGCCAAATCATTGGCGATCCATCAAAACCGGTGCAAACTATGTCAGCATCAATGAACATGTGCATGCATGACTCCTTTCTGAGCAAGTTCGAGCCAACAAGAGTATCAGAAGCACTTGCTGATCCAGAATAGGTGATCTCAATGCAAGAAGAGCTGAATCAATTTGATGCACTTCAAGTCTGGAGACTCGTACCAAAGCCTAAAGGTAAAACAATTATAGGTACGAAATAGGTTTTCAAGATAAAGAAAGACGAAGATGGTACCGTTATCCGAAACAAGGCACGACTAGTAGCCAAAGGATACAGACAAGAGGAAGGAATCGACTATGACGAAACATATGCTCCTGTGGCGCGATTAGAGGCAATCAGAATGTTTCTAGCCTACGCAGCCCACAAGAACTTCACGGTCTTTCAAATGGATGTGAAGACAACATTCCTGAATGGAATTCTGAAGGAGGAAGTCTACGTCTCTCAGCCAGAGGGTTTTGTCAATCAAGAGAAGCCGAATCACGTTTATATTCTCGACAAAGCACTCTACGGTCTGAAACAAGCACCTCGAGCCTGGTATGATGTCCTTTCCAATTTTCTAGTCAAGTCTGGGTTTTCAAAAGGTACGGTGGATACCACTTTGTTTATCAAAAAGGAAAAAGGCGATATCATTTTAATTCAAATCTATGTAGATGATATTATCTTTGGTTCTACAAATACTAAGTACTGTAAGAATTTCGCAAACCTTATAGTGTCTAGATTTCAGATGAATTTGATGGGAGAGATGAATTTCTTTCTCGGTTTACAAGTAAAACAATTTTCATCAGGTATTTTTATCAATCAATCAAAATATATTAGGGATATTCTTTGGAAGTTCCAAATGGAAAATTCAAAACCGATTGGTACCCCAATGGCACCAGGTACTAAGATTGGCACCGATCCTTTGGGAAAGGCTGTTGATGTTAGGACTTATTGAAAAAGGACATAGACGTCAGGTATCATTTTATTAAAGATCATGTTGAAAAAGGAACAATTAAACTTTTCTTTGTAAAAACTGATTATCAACTTGCCGATTTGTTCACCAAACCCTTAGACGAAAATAGGTTCAACTTTCTTGTCTCTAAGCTTGGTATGCTAAATCTTAAAATCTAATCAGTAGTTACATATAAAAGTTTTCTAAATTGTATAATTTTTCATCATTTCTTCATTCTTAACTCTGATTGATATCTGCACTTCTATATAATGTTCATAATCCAAGGGGGAGAATGAGAAGAAATTGACAAGTGGTCAATATTACTTCGAGGGGGAGCTCATAAAATTTTGCATGTACCTTTTAATGCCAATTTTTTTTTGTACTGCAAGAATTTAAGGGGAGCTCTTCAAGACAAAGGGGAGTACAGATATGACTTTTGATTATTTCTGATTAGAACTCGTACTTTAAAAAGTTTTACTGTTTTTTGTCTTTTCAATTTAAGTGAATAAATTTTACTTTGACTTTGACTTAAGACTTTTGCAGAATTTTTGAGAGATGCTTACAAGTTCATATGTTTATGACTTTAAGCTTAGATTCATGAGATGTAAGATCGCACGTAAAGGTACAATCCTTTATCTTAATCTCATATATGGTTGAAAGAAGGACAACTTTCAATCATCGGAAAACATCGTTCTTAAAAGTTCAAACCACTTCCCGATTTTTTCAACAGATTTTATATTATGGAAGTGTGATTTTAAATGTTTTCAAAATCAACTTTGTGCTTTAAATGAAATAGTTAAACCATTCTGAACTTCATATGCATCATAAGAAAACAAGGAATCATTGTGCTAGGAATTAACAAAACTTCTATGGAATCACCTTAACCAGTGATTTCTACCCAAGAAGTTAATCCTTAGTAATTGAGTGTGCAAAGAGAAAAGAAATGAGTGTGATTAGAGAAAGCAAAATGTTTAAAAGAAAGAGCGTGTGAGAACAGAGTTAAAAAGGATATCACAACTCTGCACCAACTTTTTCTGAGTCGGGTAGCCACATTACTAGTGTTTCACAATTCTTTGGTGAACATTATTGAAACAGGCAACTAACCTATGCCAACTCTTGATCAAACCTCACTATCTACTCATTTTCTTCTCAACAAGAAAGTGTTTCACATTTTCAAAGGGGACGCAACACATATGCTATCTGATTTTCATTTGGAAAATCTGGATATTGAAAAGAAGGAAGTCTGCCCCACCTTCGCACTTCAATCATGAACATTGAGTCTGTGTTTAACTTACTGTTGTCTCAGTGGTTTACACAAATTTTGAGCCTAATAAGCAATCATCAAGTGCTTAATTCTTTCTACCACAAGCACGAACACACAAGGAATTTGTTTCTTTGTCATAACGTTTATAGAAATAACCTTTGTGGTGTTTCGATGATTAAATGGAAGCCCTGGGGGAGTCAACATCAAACAACTCCTTTCCAATGTGTATTCGTTACACACAGTGACTTAGTGTTACTGACAGGCATGTTAACTGATTCATTAGTTGATTCAGGTGTTACACGACTATTTTGTCTAGATTTGCAAAGATCTGGATGAATATCTTATGAATTGACGGATCAGGGGCTCTAACCGAAAGATAGACATTTCTTACAAATAGTTTTGATGAAGTCGTTGCACTTAACATCAAAAAGGGGGAGAATGACTACACAAGAAATGGCGAAGATCACATGTTTCGTAATGATCTTGATCCAAAGGGGGAGATTGTTAAGACACAGTCTCATTGGATTCAAGATCATCCAATCTGAAGATCGCAATCTGAAGCTAAAGCCGAAACGTCGACTCTCGATATTAAAGTCTATGTCGTTTGTAATAAATGTCAATGTAATTGTTTATTATTGTACTAGTTAAATTAATATCTAGTTTGTTAGATATTAGTTTAACTTAGTTAGTTTTTAGTTTAGTTAGTTATATTAACTTAGTTAGAAATAATATCTATTTGTTAGATATTATGTAAGTTTATTAGTTTAATATGTTGCAAGTTGTTAGGAAGTGTGTAAGACACACTAGATTAGATCTTTTGTGATATCTCTCAATCTCTCTAACAATATCAGATAAGAATTCACATATACAAACACACACTTAAAGGTGTAAAAGAGAGAATACACAGAGAACACAAATAGCTTGAATCTGATCAACCTTGTAACCATTTGTTATAATCAATACAGGTTGGTAATCTTATTGTGTTGTTAATCTAAGAACTTGATATAGTATTGTTGGACCCACAATTGGTATCAGAGCCTGATTAAGATCAAAATCAAGTTCTTTGCAAAAACGTCTCTGTGTTCTATTTGAAAAAAAAATTGATTTCGAGTGTTAGAGTGTTTTAGGTGTTAAAATCGATCAGGTTGTGATCGATTAGCATGATAGATCGAGTTGTTGTTGTTTGATTTCACTTTTAAGCTTTAATCGAGTTCCATTTTGTGAATTAAGTGAGAAAACAGTCGAGTGGAAAAAGGTACTGTACGATCAAATTTTTCTTCAAAAAGTGTGTTTTATTGAGATCGAGTGCTCACATTTAGTTCTAGAAGTGTTTCTAGACCCAAATGACATTAAAACACTGATATTACAATATCCGAAAAATAACGTTAGACGCGGAACGTGGGCGAAAAGATTTTTAACAACAATATACAATTCTGTGCAACAAAACAATCTTATGCATGTTTAAACTCATGGGTTAAAATTTGATGAGTAATAAATGTTTTATTGAGGCTTTATAATATAGCTCACTTTATGTTTGAGAACATGAGAAACAATTCATGCAAACTCATTTTAGAAATACATTTCGTGCATAGATTTGGTCGGCACACAAACACTCCTCCATTTCCCGACATACTTTTGTCACCCGGATGCATCAAACACCTTAGAGCCACAAATCCACAAATTTGGTTAACTTATAATTTCTCCTCGAAATAAAGTTGGTCTACGAACTTATAGTTCTATTCCAACCAATGATTCTGACTCAAGATAAACAACTTAATGTATTCATCGCACTTAACTATCACTTCAACGTGACATTACTAGAGACATCAACCTTTCCTTAGATTACTCGCTTGGAAACCTTCTCACTACCCCAACGGTCATCATACTAAGGTAGTTCAAGTATACCCATGTGATATGTAGGTTCACCATAACACTGGTCGGGTGCCATTATGAACATACCATACATGATCATCCTTGCGACCCTTGACAAATTTCCCGTTTCTAGCGACTCGATCAACTCCAAGATATCTTATCTTAAGGTGCCTAATGTGCAACTTCGCTTTCAATCACTTATAAGAACGCTAGTTTGAGTTTAGGCATCCAAAAATCAATACCTAAATCTCTCAAACTTAAGCTCTGATACCAACTTGTTACACCCTCAAATCCGGAAATAGCAACTAAATTAAAATTTTCTAAATACACCGATAAAGGAATCATCTACAACCACAATTTAAGATTTAACCTCAATACAACCATTCATTCTATACAAAAGTCTATGATAAGAGCGGGTGCTACTAAAACCCCACAATAGTCAATATCTCCAAATTGCGGAAGACTTCACCAACTACTTACACTCGCACATGGCTAAGGCTCAACTTCTCGTGGAACGGCTAGAATTCAAACTCCCAACTGGAACCTGATGCACATGCCGACAAAATAAAAAGGTTAGGCTAACGCCTAGTGAGTTCAAAAGTTTATATCATGATTATGAAGGAAAACGTAAAAGGGAAGAATTGTAACTTATAATCATGATCCTTTAAAATGCTTTATTTTAAAATAATGGAACAAACCATTTACCAAAGGTGTGCAATTTATAGATGGACGCCTCAACGCCAGGATATTCTTTCATGAAATAATGAAATTCAACACTTACTCAAAATGAGAATAATGGTAATGCTTGAATAATGAAATTTGAATAAGCTTTATAAATCAACCGACCAAAATATGCATAAACTCAAGTTTATATGAATATAGCATAAGGGAGAGAGAACTCGACTCAAAACGTGGATGTAAATTTACTCCCAATTTATGATAATGTAAATAATACTTCATATCCCAAAACACCCCAAAACACGGGTAGGGATTAATATTCCACCCGTAAAACATGAAATGGACTCATGTATGCGAAGTGTCACCAAAAACAAATATATAAAAGACTCAGCCCAAAGACAACACCTTTCGGTGACGGGGGAAACCCGATTCCGCATATTATGACGTGCACAGAGTAAGCCATACATTACGTTAAATTGGTATAAGTATCGGGCTCAACATCTTTCAGAATACACTCATAGATACTAGCACGGAGGACTTACACCATACCAGGAGGCCTAGCCGCACCTCAATGGGGAAAACTAATCGTTCCACCATCGGACAAAGTAATAAAAGTATCGAGCTTAGCATCTTTCAGCATACACCCATTGATACGAGTACGAAGGTCTTACACTCCCTATCCGATGTCGAACGTGCCTCGATGTGGAAAACTAGTCGTCCCAACACCGGATAAAATACAAAAGCGCTCATGGATCCATAGCAAACGGGGCTGACACATTACATGACTCAAAACGAATGAACTAACGCATTCAAAACATGTAATTCCCAAATAAGATGCAATAAACGCAAATCATAACCAAGCGCTCTACAATGAGCTTATCAAAACCGGACAAGTGTCCTCATAACCCAACAAAACCCAAATGATCCACAAGCTCAACACACCCAAAGACCCAATGCTGAAACTCATAAAATGAAATCAAACGTAAACGACCCAAAATAATGCAACCCATGCTTCAACATACACGAATAACTCTAACGATTTAGATCGGGACAACACATTTTCCGAGTGAGTCTATACCTTTTATCCTTTCAAATCATCCCATGACACCCAATAAAATGCATTATACTAAAAAATATCCTCTATGAAATAAATCATTTAAATACCCAAAACATATGATTTATTTATCAAAATGTCCAAAATCTCAAATGTGGGTGTTTTATAAGTTTATAAAATTGAATACTTCCAAGTAACCAAAACTTATCAGATGATTATCAGTTAAACAATTTTCATACAAAACATGTAAACACTTTAAAATAGACATTTTGGCATGTACACCGTTTTTACAAATCAACTTGAACTCACCGTGCTAGATTTAGGCTAAATCTAGATTTCACCCAACTTGAGCTCCTTTGAAGGGCACTTGAATCCTCAAGCCGAAGACTTCCAAAACCTAGATCCATACAAATCCAAACCATAAATACCCATACATAACCATTTAGAAACATTCCCCAATCCTTAGTTACTAAAATCCCCAACAAGGTCAAAACCCTAGTTTCTCCAAAAACCATAATATCCGAGATTTGAGAAACCAAATACTAGGGAAACATCAATGAAGCATTTATAACATTATTTCAAGAAGACTTACCATTCTAGATGATGAAACTTTCCGAGGACACCCAATCCAACTTTTCAACCCGAGCTCCCAAACGAAGAACTTGAGGAGGAAGATGAAGGTGGAGGTTTTGTGGTTCAAGATCCCACTAGTTAGATGGTGAAGAATCATATGGTTAAAGGGAAAAACCCTCAAAAATGGGCTAGGGTTCGGTTCTTGGGAGGGGGAGATCTAGAGGGAGAGAACTTAGGTGAAATGGGTGAGTTAGAAATGAGAAAGGGCCAAAATCCGAATTTTTAACCCACAGACCTCGACGACGACCTTGCCACGCGATAGTGACATTGTCACTATCGCGAGAGCACTCTCGCGGAGATTGTGCCACGCGATAGTGATACATGTCACTATCGCGAGTCACTCTCGCGCCACCTGTACCGAAGCCCAAAAATGTCCAAAATTCGAGATTTTCGCATGGGTCAATTTAAGGTTTGAAAGTACAACTTATTTCACCCCAAAAGATAGACGGGAGGTGAAGAGATGACTGGAGATGAACAGAAACTTACTAAGTGAAAATCTGGGTGTTACATAATGTGGAAGAACTGCGATCGATTATCCAATCACGGATGAGGAGAGAGAACAATATAACGATGCATGGGAGGCATACTACATTGATCATGGCTTCAATGAACCACCAAGGTATCATTCTACCCTGCCGGAGGGTCTTCCAATGTCTCAAAAAATGCTTGCCAGGTTGAGAAAATTCTGTGATGAGGCGAATGCGGAGATCGAAAAGATAAAAGGGATGTGGCTATACAACAGGGAAATTCAGCAAGACAAAGAGGAGTGCCTAGAGAAGAAGAAACAAGATCTGGCACAAAGGAAGTGCGAGCTTAGGGATTTGCAACGAGAGATTGAGGAAATAGAAGATGAAGTAAGAGAAATCAAAGAAAGCTAAACCGTCATGGAGGAGATGATCAGGGAAAAGTCTGACTGGATCATCAAAATCCAGGAAATCTACCCGTAGTAGATTTCTCCAAGGGTGGTTGTTGGTCTTCTTTAGATGCAATGTATCCATTTCTATGTTTTCAATAAAATGATGCTTTAATGTTTACTTTATCGTACACACAAGAACACTTAACAAGTACGATAAAGTATATAAAATCAACACTGAACATAAAAACAGGAGCACTTGGCATACAAGATTTAGTCGTTAAAATCAAGGGAAGTCAATGTTCAGGTCAATGCTATCATGTCTTCGAGTTCCATGTGGTTCTAGCTCCAATGGGCCCTGCGAGCGACTTCTTTGGCTACTTGAACCTCTAATCCTTGGCACGCTTGAAGGGGCAGGAGTTGGACATTCTCCACGAGTATGTCCTACTGCTCCACACATACCACATTTTCTCTGTATCAGACCTTCACCATGAGATGGACATCGATCGTTCTTTCTTGGTCTCCCGACACTTCTCTTAGTTATTAACGGTGGATAGATTGGCGGAAGGGGGACGTGTGGAGACACCCATGATTCAGGGGTCCAGCCTGATTGATTACCTCCCAATGTGTTGACCGGTAAGTTTCGGACGTGTAGTAACTTATATCCAAATCGCTGCAATCTCTACAACCCATACACCTTGCAGCAGCGATGGCATGACCGCACGGTAACCCATAATATTGCCATTGCAGACATGAACAAACATGGTTGATCATATCAACAGTCGTGTCAAAACGATTATCCCGAACCTGGTACTTCTCATACCCAATTCCGCTTACCCTCCATGTCACAGACTTTCTCGCCCTTTTGAGAATTATCTTCTCCGCCTCTGGTGTGAGAAGATTACGCATTTCATCTACAAATATGTGTTAATTGTGTTATGATTTATAAAGAACACAAAAAAGCAACTAACATATAAGTTCAAATTTTCATATTTTATCAACCTCCCTTTTGCTGTCGAAGTAGGTACCACTCTTGTTGAAAGGTTCGGAAGTACTCCATAAGTTGTACAATCGATAATCTACGATCAAAACGGGAGAGTGCATTCACCGACTTTGCACTATTAAAGGTCATAATGTTATACCATTGTGCAGGAAAATGGGCCCTTGACCACCTTTCCTTACCAGCATCGTACATTACTTATGCTCCACGATCTACACTAACTCGTAGTGCATTCATGTACCGGTCAAACTCCCCAACCGTATACGCTTTGCATGCTTTCCAGTAGGTTGCGTGGTTTGTTGTAATACGTTTGTCTACGCTTTTCACGTTCATCTCCAAATGTCGATAACATAGGGCGTGAGGGGTCGTTGGGTACACGACAGAAATTGCGGCACTTATGGAAGGAGCCCTGTCGAACATAAACACCAACCCTATTGGGTCTCCGATACATTCTCTCAACATGGACAGAAACCAACCCCACTCCTCCCCGGTCTCGAACTTGCCTACTTCGAAAGTTATGGGCATAATGTTGTTAATTCCGTCCATGGCAACCGCCAAGAACATCATACCCAGGTAACGACCCTTTAAATGGGCAACGTCTATTACAAGGGCACGACGCAGATTTGTTCAAAATGTGCGGATATGCAAAAACGTAGGTGGTTTCCCTTTGTAAATGTTATAATTTATAATATGTAATCATACAATGTATTAATATACGTATCGTACATCTAAGGGCAGAGAAACACAACTCAAAACGTCCGTTTGAATCTGTCCTTATTCTAGTGCGTGTACCTGGATTCTGCAGCTCCAAATTATATAAATACGTAGGGAGTCGTTCATACGACTCCTCAAGAGTGCCTCTCACCATTAATAGTGCATGCATCGCGCACGCCAACCTTGGTGGTAACCAATTGTGATCCCGTACTGTAGGTTTATATCATTGACAATGTCCTTTGGCCGAAATGCCCTACTAGCATCAAGAAATTTGCCTTTCAGTATATGGCCCAAAGTTCTTTGGTTGGCTTGTCGGTGGTTGGGATTCAGTTGCATCCTCGAACAAGTGTGTATGTCGTGCAACTTTCTAAATGCAAACAACCCTCCTTTAGGGCCCACGGACTTCGCCGTCATACGCCAATTACAATTTTTTCTCTCACATACAACCTCGAATCTAAGTTTGTTGGATTTCTTCTTTCTAAACCCGAAACCCTCTTCCATGAACTTAATTCCGAGCTGTATGGTCATTTCATGCTTCGTATCAAATACCTGACCTTCATGTATCCTTGAACTGCGATTATAAGGTGCGGGTTGGTAGGTTGGTATATAGGTCTCCGGGTTGGAAGGGAAGGAGGCATATCAAAATAATCATTTAACTCACCAAATGATTTAGTACTAGGGGTATACGTTTCTACTTCTTCGTCCTCATCATTATCGGTATCTGATCTGTCCATATCAAATATACCCATTATGAAAACATGGTTTCGTCATCAGCAACTCCAACGGACCGTCTTTCTTGGTGTTCTTCTTCTTCTTCTTCTTCTTCTTCTTCTTCTAGTTGCATCTCCGAAACAAAATCGAGATAACAGTTGTTAAGACCATATGTATGATCCGAATAAAATGTTGGGTCGTAGGACGCCTGAAATTGAGAATCAGGCTCCAGTTGATTACCACCTACATGGGTTTCGTCATCACCTTCGTCATCACCTTCGTCGCATATCGATGAATCGACATACACAAAAAGTACTGAAGGTCTTTCTGACTGGGCTGCAAATTGAATAAAACTAGAGACATCTCCATCGTCGGTTAACTCCAAGATTGAGCCATCATTCTTGTACACTAACTTGCAAACAACAGAACCTTCGATTCCACATTTTTGCATGACGTAAGCAAGAAATTTCTTATGTGCAATGTTTACTGGCAATTTTACACCATCGCAATAGAAATATAGCTTAGCTTTTTCAACAGTTGAACTCATTTTTTCAGTAGTATCTTAGAAAGAAAAAATTAAAATGATGAAGAAAGAAATCAAGAAAGAACAATGGAATGGATGTGATGAACGATTATGGATTACATTTTACTTCTCTTTATAGATGAAAGTTGGATGGAGAAGATGAATTGCAACCACAAATTCAATGAAAATTGTACAATAATGTGACAATCAGACAAAATTGTGGAAAAAAACAGTAAAACCATGCAAAAAAGTGAAAAACTCATAAAACATGAAATCATAGGCCAAAATCGTGAACCCTAATAAAAATCGCGGAATCATGCTAATCAGGGACCAAAATCGCGGACTCACGAACTGAGGACCAAACCCTAAAGAATTGTACCCCTCGATCATGGACTCTACCCCTCGATCGCGGACTCTGCGGACACAAATCGCGGACTCCAGGTGTAACACCCGTATTTTTCGGTAAGTAAAGGTTACCCGGACTTTTCTGTATCTTGTTAACGGTGGGATTTACGTTGGGAAAACATTATTTGAAGTCCCTAAGAGTGTCGAGGGTCTCGGTGTTGAAAAAGTCGGGTTTCGGAGCTTGGTACGGGATCGGCTACAATGCCCGGCGACTATGACAGTGTCATAGTCGCACCAGGCAAAGTCGCAACATGAAACAGAGTGGAGGCTGGAGCTGGTGACAATGACCAACGATATTTCCATGGGCAATGTCGCATGGCAATGTCGCACTAGAGGTGCAGCAGGCTGTCAAATACGGGTTTTTGGCTCATTCTTCATTTCTCACTTCTCATTTTCACTCCCAACCCTCTCTAAACTCTCTCAAGAACACCTACCTTCATCTATGGTGATTTTGGATCATCTTTGGCTCAAATCCATTGGTATTGTGGGGGTAAACCATCATCATGTGGTAGATTGAAAGCCTTGACCAAGAACTCTCCATCTCCATCTTCATCTTCAACCTCAAGCTTCATTTTAGGGTTTTCTAGGTTTTCACCAAAACCTAAGTGGTAAGTTTATCCTCTCCATTTCTAAACCTTATTTTAAGATATAAATGCTTCATTGGTGATATCCTAGTGTTTTATTACCCCAATTTTGGTTTTGGCTAAATTAGGGTTTTGGCTAAATGGAGGTTTTGATGTAAAGTGTTTGGGGATCGATTCTAAATGGTTTAATATGTTTATTAATGGGTGGAAACTTGTTAATCAAGGTTTTTGGGAAGTTTTGGCTTGAGGATTCAAGTTTCTTCAAGGAAGCTCAAAGCGGGGTAAAATCTAGATTTAGCCTAAATCTAGCAAGGTGAGTTCCCGTTGATTTTTGAAAACGATGTACATGCCAAAATGTTCATTTTAAAGTGTTTTGTGTTTTACATGAAATTGTTAACCGCTGATCATCTGATAAGTTTTGGTTATTTGGAAGTGTTTAACTTTATAAACTTATAAACTACCCATTTTTGGTGATTTTTGGGATTTTTGATGAATGTATCATAATGGAGACGTTTTGATAACCATTTCCACAAATGGAGGGTATTTGGTAAAAATGCATTTTTGTGGCTATTGGAAATAAGTGTATTTTGTGTTGTGAAATGTTTTGAAAGTACCAATGTATGAGTCATTGGAGATTGGTCATTCCCAACCCTGTTTACCGTTCGGTCATTGTAAATCTCGGTGGTTTTTGGGAAAGATGTATTTCAAGTAAATTGTTGAGTAAATCTTTAATAAGGATGTCTTAACTATCTATCGTACGCTTGTTAATCCTTTGGAGTGATTGTACTTTTAATGTATGTTGTGAAAAGTGCCGACATTGTGCTTTGGGACGTTTTGTTGATCCAAACTCTCTCAGTGATTTGATAACGACCCTCTGTTATACTTAGTGAAAATTACGTTATTATATGTATTAGTGTTTCATCATCAGCGATCAGACTGAGTCTGTTCAGTTATCGCTGATGACCTTTCTGTAAACATTTAATATGTATTAGTGTTTCACTTTCAGCGATCAAACTGAGTCTGTTCAGTTGTCACTGATAGTTTCCTATGTAACACAGTTAACGTAATCCCTGAAGACAAGTCTCGCGTCAACATAGTTCATAGCTGAATCGAAGACGAAGCCACTGAACAATAGATAAGTCTACTAGTGACCTGATGCGGATATCAGCGAAGACCAGACAAATCTACTTACGCGAAGAAGCCTGAGGAAAAGCTTCAGCGATAGCTGAACTTCTTTATCTCTGGAAGAAGAGATACTCAGCGATCAACGATCACAAAGCTTATGCCTCAAGTTTTCTTTTGTCTTACCTTGCACAACCAGTACGATGTGTCAGAACGGACAAGTCTCTGCCACAAATCGTACACCAACTCTGTCAACTACACTGTTCATAAAGTGGCCAAAAGCATGTCTCCAAAAGTGAGACTACCAAAGCCAATCTATGAATGCCACGTGTAAAGTACCCTGCCATGCATTTAATGCATAGGGTATAAATAGGAAGCTCACTCCTTCATCTGAAGGTGTGCTCAATCCTTGAACTCCAAAATAGAAACCCTTGTTTTCTATCTCTCTAAAAATCCCCCATTCTCTGAATTTCTTGTGCAACCATCTTAGTGTTTCTTAAGTTTGTTTAGATTGAGTCTGTCTTAATCTTATTCCGCAACAAACTTGTAAATTGTATTTTGATTTATCAATAAACAATTTATTAAACTTTAATTTCTGTGTTTGTATTCAACCCCCCCCCTTCTACAAACTTGTTAAGCACCTTCGGGACCAACAAGTGGTATCAGAGCAGTTTGTTTAATCTAATAAACAAGATCTTGCTGTATACTCTTCCTTGCTATTCTAAAATGGCACTAAACACAAACACAAACTACTATGATAATGGTTCACTTTCTAAACCTCCTCGATTTAGCAGAGATAACTTTTCTCTATGGAAAAATCGAATGATGCTATTTCTTGAAGGTGCGGATCCTACTATACCTGAATATATAGAAAACGGACCCTATGAACCTGTTAGAATTATAGCTGCGGTTCCCGCTACTGCCACCACTGAAGCTGTCCCTGAACGATATGTCGTTAAGGAAATAAGACAGTGGAGTGATGAAGATAAAAAGAAGGTAGGCATAGATGCAAGAGCAAAGACCATTATATCAATGGCTCTGCCTGATGAAGTTTTCCATTCCATCATGCATCTAAAAACTTCTAAAGAAATGTGGGAAACCATATGTGTTCAATATGAGGGCACCACTGAAATCCAAGAGACCCGAAAGATTAACTTGGTAAGACAGTATGAAAGTTTTATCGCTGGTAAGAATGAATCTCTTTCTGACATTCATCAGCGGTTTAACTGCCTGATCATTGACCTAAGAACTGTTGGAAGGACCTATTCTAATTCTGAGGTCCTAACAAAATTCTTGGAAAGTCTTCCTGAAAGCTGGGACAGTTATTCAATATGTCTTAAGCTGACAAAGGACTTACATACTCTCTCTCTAAGCACTCTGTATGGAATATTGCTCAACTATGAGCAATCTAATCTCCTGAAGAAGAATCTTGTAAAAGATTCTAAAGACTCCAAAAGCACTGCTGTTGCTTTAGTCTCATCAGAGATAATTCCATCTCAGCGATCTACTCTCACCATCACTGAGTTAGATTCTGAATCTGAGGATTTATCAGACCCTGATCTTTCAGAGTTTAATGAGTCTTTAGCACTCTTGACAAACTCTTTTAAGAGATTTGCAAGAAAGAGTAACTTCCGAAGAAGTAAACCTCTCTCTCTTACTGAAAAGCCAAAATCAACTCCGGTTGATAAGGCTACAGCCACTTGCTATAACTGCGAAAAAATTGGACATTTTGCTAGTGAGTGCAGGTCTAAAAAGGTCTTCAAACCTTCTACCTCAAGAAGATCCAGTGATGACAAATACCATAAGCTGAAAAACAAATATCAAAAGCTGAAAAGCTATCAGCAAAAAGGTAAAGGTCTCATCGCTGAAGAACATGACTGGGCTGAATCAGAAGAATCATCTTCTGATGAAGAAGAAGTCACTAATCTTTGCCTCATGGCTGAGATTAAAGAAGAAGTAGAAGAACCATCTGAACCTTCTATGAGCTACATATCATCTCAGGTATCCATCTCTACAAATCCCTCTCTGCCTGAAGCTGAGAGAAGTCGCGCTGTTGATGTGCTGACGATTGACCTTTATAATGCTTTAAACGACAAAACTCAAGCTGAAAATAAAAATGTTTATTTAACACAAGAGCTAGAGAAATGTCATGAAAAGATCAGTGAACTAAATCTTTTAGAAGAAAAGCTAAAAGATCAAGTCATTATAAATGAAATCATCAGCATTGAACGCGAACAAGCCATCGCTGCTCTAAAAGCAGAAAAGGCTCATGTTGAAAAATGGTGCAAATCATCAACAAAGATCTCTGAGATAATAAATGCTCAAACTCCTGAAAGTGATAAAACTGGTCTTGGTTTTTGGTCACCACAGGATGATCCTAAAGAAGAAAGTTCCTCGCTTAAGTTTGGAACTTTTGTCACATCTTTCTTTGACACTTCTTATAATCAATTCTATCCCTGTTCTTCTTCTAATCCCATCCCTGAGGAGATATCTGCAAGATCTAAGCCTGCAGATAAAGGAAAGTCTATTCTCCCTCCTCAGAAGGCTTCCAAGAAAACCAAACTGAAAGTTCCTTCCAAACCTTCAGTGGATAAACCTTTTAGCTCAGTGACAGAAATCTTTGATATCTGTCCTCCAAAGCTGAAGGTTGATCTAAAGCCCGTGAAATCTGAAGAAATAAAAATTCCTCCCAGATCTCGTGCTAAAGGTATTCTTGGAGCTGGACCTGCTCATCTTAAGTTTTCAAAACCTTCTGGCTATAAATCCACCATCAGATATAGAAAATGTTATCACTGTGGATTCACTGACCATATTGCGAGCAAGTGTCCAAATACCACCGAAGCTGATAAAACAGCCAAAGTGAAGAAAAATACCACTAAGGTTAAGAAATTAACCAAAGTGAAGATTACCACTGAAGCTGAATCTTCATCAGCGGTGAAGACTGCTGAATCTTCCTTATCCACTAACTCTGAAGGACCCATTGAAAAGTGGGTACCAAACAAAGCTTAATCTTCCTTATGTATGCAGGGATCAAAGGGCATCTGGTATCTCGATAGCGGATGTTCTCGTCATATGACTGGACAAAGAGACCTGCTCACTGAATACAAGGAAGAGAAAGGTCCCTCTGTGACCTTTGGTGGAAATGGAAAAGGATTTACCCGAGGGTTTGGTGTCCTCAGCAATGGGACAACTACCTTTCGAAGAGTCGCTTATGTAGATGGACTGAAGCACAATCTTCTAAGCATCAGTCAGCTATGTGACAAAGACTACGAAGTTCGCTTTTCTAAGAAAGCATGTTCAGTGGTAGATGAAAAAGGAAAACTTGCTCTCAGTGGTTATAGAAGAGAAAATGTCTATGTAATAGATATGGACTCTACTATCACTGATAACTTATGTTTTCTCTCTAAGGCCTCTTCTGATGTCAACTGGCTATGGCATAAAAGGCTCTCTCATCTAAACTTCAAAACCCTGAATTCTCTCTCATCTAAGGAACTGGTTTCTGGTCTTCCTCAGCACTCATATGCTAAAGAATCTCTCTGCTCAGCATGTGAAAAAGGAAAACAAACAAGAGCTAGTTTCAAGTCGAAACAAGTTTCCTCAGTAACAAGTCCTCTTCAGCTCTTGCATATGGATCTATTTGGCCCTGTCAATATCCAATCAATAGCTGGAAAGAAATATACGCTTGTCATTGTAGATGAATATTCTCGCTACACCTGGGTTATTTTTCTTCGCTGCAAGAATGATACTCCAGAAGAACTAATATCTTTTGTCAAAAAGATGGAAGTGCTGAATAATCTTACTGTTCGATCAATAAGGAGTGATCATGGAACTGAATTCAAAAATAGTTCCCTGAACAATTTCTTTGAGAACAAGGGAATCTCTCACAACTTCTCTTCAGTAAGAACACCTCAGCAAAATGGAGTCGCTGAAAGAAGAAACAGAACGATCATAGAAGCTGCTAGATCAATGCTCAGCGATTCTCACCTCCCTACTCAATTTTGGGCAGAAGCTGTAAACACTGCATGTTTTACTCAAAACAGATCGCTGATAATAAAGCGATTTGGGAAGACAGCTTATGAACTCTTTCTTGGAAGGAAGCCTTCTATCAGTTTTCTTCATATCTTTGGTTGTCAGTGCTTTATCTTAAACAACAAAGATCAACTTGGAAAGTTCGACCCAAAAGCTGATGATGGAATATTTTTAGGATATTCCTCCATCTCAAAAGCCTACAGAGTTTTCAACAAAAGAAGACAAACCGTAGAAGAAACCATTCATGTCACGTTTGATGAAACGCGCTCAGCGAACTCTAAACCAATCGCTGACAATGAAGAACTGAATACTTGGATGATCTCTCACTATAGAGAAACTGAACCTTTCTTCTCAAACCAACAGCACACTGAAACTCCAGCTGCTGATGAAGAACCAAGTATCATACCTCCCACCGCTGAATCCAACTCATGGATTTCAGCTGAACCTCTAAACACACTTCTACCATCAAATCCATCTACGTCTGAAAACCCTTCTGAAAGCATTGGTGTATCTAATGTTCAACAATTACTAGCTGATGAACCTCAAGCATCTTCATCAGCGGCTGCTCCTATTGTTGATCCTATCGCTGAAATAAGCAATCTTGCTCCTGCTCAGCGATGGACCAGAGATCACCCCATAGATCAAATTCTTGGTAATCCAGATGCAGGTATTCAGACACGACGAAGCTCAGGTAATATCTGTCTCTTTGTAAACTTTCTCTCCTTAATTGAACCAAAGAAGACTGATGATGCCCTCAGAGATCCAAACTGGGTCAGCGCTATGCAAGAAGAGCTGACTGAATTCTCTCGAAACAAAGTTTGGAATCTCGTTCCTAGACCATCTGATAAAACTGTAATAGGCACCAAATGGGTGTTTAGAAACAAGTTAGATGAACATGGAATTGTAACCCGCAACAAGGCTCGACTTGTTGCTCAGGGATACAGACAAGAGGAAGGCATAGACTATGATGAAACCTTTGCCCCTGTGGCCAGGCTCGAAGCAATTCGACTATTCTTAGCTTATGCAGTCTATAAAGACTTCATCGTTTATCAAATGGACGTAAAATCAGCTTTTCTGAATGGAAAACTGAATGAAGAAGTTTATGTAGAACAACCACCAGGGTTCTATGACCCTAAGCATCCAAATTATGTTTATAAATTGGATAAGGCTCTCTATGGTTTAAAACAAGCCCCTCGTGCTTGGTATGACACTCTCTCATCTTTTCTTATCTCTGAAAATTTTGAACGTGGCAAGATTGATAATACGTTATTTTTCAGGAAGATAAAAGGTCATATAATTCTTGTACAAATATATGTCGATGACATAATATTTGGTTCTACTAACCCATCTCTATGTACTCGCTTCGCTGAAAGAATGAAGAAAGAATATAAAATGAGTATGATGGGTGAGCTGACATATTTTCTTGGTCTTCAGATTAAACAATCTGACAAAGGTACTTTTATCTGCCAAGGTAAGTATGTTAAAGACATGCTGAAGAAGTTTGATTTAACACAAACTTCAGCGATGAAAACTCCTATGGCACCACCACTGACACTTAACAAGGATCCATCTGGAAAACCTGTTAATGTCACTACCTATAGAGGAATGATAGGCTCATTGTTGTATCTTACAGCAAGCCGACCTGACATCATGTACTCTACTTGTTTATGTGCACGCTATCAATCTGAACCCAAGGAATCCCATCTGATCGCTGTAAAGCGAATTTTCAGATATCTGAAAGGAACTCCTAACCTCGGTCTTTGGTATCCCAAAGACTCAGGGTTCGATCTAACTGGTTATTCTGATAGTGATTTTGCAGGCTGTAAACTTGACAGAAAAAGTACCACTGGTGGATGTCAACTCTTGGGAGGAAAGCTAGTAAGCTGGACAAGCAAGAAGCAAAATTCTGTGTCCACTTCCACAGCTGAAGCTGAATATGTAGCCGCTGGAAGCTGTTGTTCACAAATCCTATGGATGAGAAATCAACTATTAGATTATGACCTTCAGCTGTCAAAGATTCCTATCTATTGCGACAGCACTAGTGCTATCGCTATAGCAAATAATCCAGTGCTACATTCAAAGACAAAACACATAGAGATCAGATATCACTTTATCAGAGATCATGTGATGAATGGTGATATTGAACTTCACTTTATCCCTACTGACTTTCAGCTTGCTGATATTTTCACCAAACCTCTTGATGAGACAAGGTTCAACTTTCTCATCAGTGAGCTTGGAATGCTGAACCTCGAAGAATAATTCTTCAGCGTTCATGTATTGTGTCAGTAATCAAAAGTTCCCCTCATCATTCTCTCTGATAAACATTCTGACTCTCAGGTATGTTCTCTCTCCCTCAAAGATGTTTTTCTTCAAAATATAAACTTTAATCACTGAACTTTCTTCAAATGATTAAAAGCTTTTTTTTTGAAAAATACATTAATCACTGATATTTCCAATCAGTGATCTTTTAAAAAGAAAATCTATCCCTATCTTTACAATCAGGGATACTTTTAAAAAGGAAAATCTATCACTGACTTTTCTTCAGTGATCATTTGAACGGACAAATGAACAGTCTCTCTCCTCTATGACGTCATTTGAACCGACAATCCACGACATGCCTTTTCTGACACGTTCGTCCGTTGCCCTCCTATCCAATCAACTTCGTGGAACGTGTCAATGTCATGATGATTTCTTTTCCCGCTTCATTCTCTCTCTTATCTCTCTTCTCTCTCTTCGTATAAAAGGAATTCTTCTCTCCTTTATACGGTTTACGCTTTCAAAACTTTCAAAGCAAGAAACATTCTCTCAAGAACACTCAAGCAAGTAAACCCAGAATATTGAATCTGCAACTCTTTTTCTTCAAGATACACAGGTTTATTTCATGTTTATATGCTTTGTTCATATGTTTTTTTTATTCTTTTAAAATCCTACTCGCTTTCTATGGATTTTATAAAACGTTTTTTAAAACTAAAGATCATTCTTTCTGATTTTATGTTTTTAAATAAAAACCTTATGGTTTTAAAGTGTTCTTCCTTCTTTCTACCCAGAACACTATTTTTTCTCTTAAAAATAACTTGATAATTTTCCAGTTTCCCTTCATCTATGGAAACTGGTAATCATATTATTTTTAATCTAAATCATTTCTTCTATTATGCCTCTTTCCATAACAGAAATGACACAGTCTTCAATCGTTGCTTCCAAGCATGTACGATTCGCTCTCACTGAAGTTGAGATTACTAAATGTAATCATTTGGCCAGACTCGACTTCAAAGCTGACAAATACCCACATCTGGTGGAAGCTGCTGAATTCCTCAAGCAGTCATGCATAGCTTACGCGATCACTGTGGATCCTAAGCCCTCCAAGACTCTACTTCAGCAGTTCTGGTTCACTGCTGATGCTACTGAACTTACAAACAGGAAAGGCGAACGAGTCCCTGCTATCTCGTTCAGCACGGAATTAGGGCCAGGGAGCATGACCGCTCTTAGCCTCAGGAAATCTTTACGATTCCCTGACAAACCAAAGAGTGGATTCGACGCACTCCCCACTGATGATGAGCTGATATTCTTCCTGGACGCAATGGGCTATTGTTGGGAAAACAAACCAAGATCGTCTATTCCTAACAAGAAGCTCACCAAGATTCTTAAAGCTCAGATGCCATCACAACTGAACTTTATCTTCTCGCACATAATTCAGTGCATGAGTGGGAAGAGTGGTTCGCTGGATCAAGCCAGCAAAACACAACTGCAAATGGCATACTCCGTTATCGCTGGTCAAAACTTTGACTACGCCACAGCCATCTTTGAAGATCTGAGGTCGAGATTAGAGAAGCCTGAACGAGATCCCAAGATCTCGTACGTACGTTTCATATGTACGTACATCAAGTTCCTCTATCCCAACACCTATCCCACCAAAGATGATGGCACCTTTGCCAGGGTTGGTCAACGATCACTGGAGGTCAAGCCACTCGCAGACGAGGTAAGTATCTCTCTCCTTCGCTCTCGTCTCTCTCTCCATTCTTCTTCATTTTCAGCGACCACGCAGACGGTTCCTTCGTCTGCTATCCCTGTCGCTACCACTGCTTCTAAAAGACCATCAGCTAGTCCAATTGGTCCTTCCAAAAAGGCCAAAAAGACTAAGGAAAGTACACCTTCTAGTACTATACCTGAGGGAGCTTCTCAACAAGCTACCTTAGATGCTTTTGTGGGTCTTTCCTCCACAACTTCAGCAGTCACTCATACTGCCGTGTCAGCGATCTCACTCGCTGTCACATCATCAGTAACCCCACCTACTATCTCATTCCCTGAGATTAACCCCATCCCTACTTCTATCCCCAAAACTCTTCCCTTCTCTCCTCATTTGGTCTCTGAACCTGCCACCTCTTCTTTCCCTATAGGACCTGAGCATCAAACTTTTGAGGAATCTATGCAGTTCTACAAAATGTTTGATACGTCAGGTACACCTATAATCCTAAACACTTCTCTCCCCCCCTCTCCAAATAAGCCCATATCTGAACTAACATTATTTTCAGGTCCTAGCTTGGCGACTGTTGACACGCATGTCAACAGTCTAGGAGAAAAGGTGGATGCTCTCACCAACACCATCAATGAAACCACCAACGCCGTCAATCAGGCTGGTGAGGAGCTGAAGAAGTTGACCGCCACTTGCTCATCCAAAGCTGAGAACTCTCAACTTTCAGCTCTTGAAGAACAAGTCGTCCAACTCAGAGAGTCCTCTCGACTCTTTCAAGGACGATTTGAGTCTCTTACAGCTGACGTTCAGGGTCTCTCTTCCAAGGTTTACCTCTGTACGTCCCTTCTTCAGCAAGTTCTCCAGAAAGTGAATGAACCAGCTCCAGCGCTGCCTCCCTCCTTCACTGAAGATGATCGTACCAACCTCAACATCGCTGTGGAATTCATTCATGATGCCACATGCGACATACCTGCGGTTGAAGACCGAGTTAAGCGTCTGGAGGCTGACGTTCAAGTGCTCAAAGCTTCAACAGCTACTCCAGCAGCTGAACAATCCCCTACCGCTGATAATGACAAAGTGGGGGAGAAAGCTGAAGAAACTTCTATCGCTGCTGCTGGGGATGCTGAGACTCCAAAGGAACCTCCCTCTCAATCTGAGGGGGAGAAGGCAAAAGAATCCTCATCAATTCACTCCATTCTCTTTGAAGAGGATGAGGAAGAAGACGATGAAGAGGAAGATGATCTAGATCTTGATGATCAAGAAAAGGATCAGCCCTCCGATGACGACGACGACGATGAAGACCAATCTATGTGGTTCTCTAAGCCGAACGTCGTATCAGGGACAACTTCGCAAGAGGTTGTCAAAACAGGGGTGAGAGGTGATACATCTTCAAGTGTTCCTTCGCAAAGCAAAGACAAGCAACCAATCGCTGAAGAATGCTTGAGGACTGGATCACAATCTGAGGGGGAGCATCCTTCTCAGGTATGTCTTTCAATTGTACCACTTTTCTACTCTTTCCAAACCCCTATGTCTTTCTAGCCTTTATCTCTCTCGTTCTAAAAATACACTTATCCCTTCTTTCCTTCTTTTTCTAACCAGACAGTTCTCACCCCTGCTTAAGGGTTCTGAACTACAAATAATACCAGCGACTATCGCTGAAGAAATAATCCCAATCTCTATCGCTGAGATTGATGATGAAGAAGAAGAAGATTCCCTGGTCCATCCAGGAAGGCCCTCTCGACCATCTCATTGATCAGAGGAAGTGCTGAAGAAAAGAGTTGAAATGATCGCTCAACTAGAAAGTCAACGGCTGAAAATCCCTCTTCAAATATCCACAGAGCTCGACTTCCTTACTGAAGCTGAAAGAGAAGAATCTGCCAAAGCTGAGAAGCTGATCGCTGAATGCAAACGAGATGCCCAACTCGCTTTAAAGATTCAATCTTCTCAAGTCAAGGACAAAAAGCTGAAAAGCAAACCTGTGGAAGTTCAAGCTGCACTACTGAAAGAAATTGAAGAGGAACGCTTCAAAGAACAAGAGATCAACGATAAGTCTATCGAATGGTGCAAACAAAAGATGGATTATCGTTCTGATCTTCTTCCAATATCAGCCGTGACTATCTCTGGTCGCAAGAAGAAAGATCAACTCTCAGTGACCATGGAGATTACCAGAGAGGATGGAACCCAAAAAGCAATGTACGTATCAAAACTTGAAAGCTTCGGATTTACGGAATGGTTAGAGTTCTGGGATGCGCTGAAGAAATCCAAATCTACATACAGAGGCTACGTTGAAGGACTCCTTGAAGCCCTCATAAATAGAGTCGTTTCTGTACTAAAGCTGCCATCTCCTCTTCCTCCCAAATCTTTGAAACTCAAGAGAAAAATTGGGTCCTCCTCCTCTGAAGATGTCGCCATCATCAGGAATGAAACTTCTATCAAATTTTCAAGAGATGCACTGTTTGGTCCTCCTCCTGATCTTTCAGTTCTGGACTTATCTCTGCCTCCTGGTGGTCCCTTCCAAGCTGGTCAAGTAATCGACAAGCCTTATGGAATATTCTTCAGAGATGATGATGAGGAACTCAGATTTCAAAGAATCTCTGAGATTCCTATCTGTCCTCTGAATCATCTCAAGGATCTCTTATGCTTATGGTGTGACTTCTTCCCTGCTGCTGAAAAAATTAAAGAAATTATCAGTCAAGAATCTTTGGAACGAAGACAGAAAGGAGAAGAAATACCTGAGTATATGATCAATCCTCCCAAATCTTCTTATAGCTGATAGATTAGTTTTCTTATCTGTAATCTGTTAGTTATACTTACAGTAGTTAGTTAGTCACTTGTACTTATGATTTTCATATCTTGTAATTCTATCCCTGAATTAAATGAAAATTGCAGTGATGTACTTAACCCTATCAGTACTGTAAAAGATCCCTCAAAATAGTAATTGGGACATGCATTCTATGAGTCCTTTTTATTCCTATATTTTGAATCATAAAGTAATTTTCTTTTGTTACTTTGTCATTATCAAATAGGGGGAGATTGTTGATCCAAACTCTCTCAGTGATTTGATAACGACCCTCTGTTATACTTAGTGAAAATTACGTTATTATATGTATTAGTGTTTCATCATCAGCGATCAGACTGAGTCTGTTCAGTTATCGCTGATGACCTTTCTGTAAACATTTAATATGTATTAGTGTTTCACTTTCAGCGATCAAACTGAGTCTGTTCAGTTGTCACTGATAGTTTCCTATGTAACACAGTTAACGTAATCCCTGAAGACAAGTCTCGCGTCAACATAGTTCATAGCTGAATCGAAGACGAAGCCACTGAACAATAGATAAGTCTACTAGTGACCTGATGCGGATATCAGCGAAGACCAGACAAATCTACTTACGCGAAGAAGCCTGAGGAAAAGCTTCAGCGATAGCTGAACTTCTTTATCTCTGGAAGAAGAGATACTCAGCGATCAACGATCACAAAGCTTATGCCTCAAGTTTTCTTTTGTCTTACCTTGCACAACCAGTACGATGTGTCAGAACGGACAAGTCTCTGCCACAAATCGTACACCAACTCTGTCAACTACACTGTTCATAAAGTGGCCAAAAGCATGTCTCCAAAAGTGAGACTACCAAAGCCAATCTATGAATGCCACGTGTAAAGTACCCTGCCATGCATTTAATGCATAGGGTATAAATAGGAAGCTCACTCCTTCATCTGAAGGTGTGCTCAATCCTTGAACTCCAAAATAGAAACCCTTGTTTTCTATCTCTCTAAAAATCCCCCATTCTCTGAATTTCTTGTGCAACCATCTTAGTGTTTCTTAAGTTTGTTTAGATTGAGTCTGTCTTAATCTTATTCCGCAACAAACTTGTAAATTGTATTTTGATTTATCAATAAACAATTTATTAAACTTTAATTTCTGTGTTTGTATTCAACCCCCCCCCCCCTTCTACAAACTTGTTAAGCACCTTCGGGACCAACACGTTTGATAGAGAGCCAATGGGGTTATAAACTTGTTTAGAGAATTACTTTATTAAAATCTAAATGGTGTTTGAGTGTATTCATGCATTTTTTGAACATGTGTTTGCATAAACGTGGTCGATTGCATTTTAATGCATATTGTGGATTTTAGCATATGGTTATTTGACTGGTTGAGCTTAAGGCTATGTTTTCGGCTTTGTCGGGTCTTGGGGACTTTTGTCCGGTTTTAATAACTTAAAGTGGAGCTTTAGGTATGAGTTGCATTTATTGCACTTTATGGAGAATACATGTTTTGAGTGCGTGTGTCATTCATTGGGAGTCATGTATTTCAGACTGTAATACATTTGGATCCATAGGCATGTAAGTCAGTCATAATTTAGTGGTGAGGACTCTTGGGATTCTTACTTTGGGAAATGACATCGTGTTGGCATTATTGTCGTCCCGGTTGTTTGGCGAAGATGAACCTTTATGGGTTGTACTTTGAGACCATGGATCTTGTGATTGGGTGTCTAATTCTTGTGCACGAGGGTTAGACATCGGGATTTATTAAGTAAGGAGATGAGACTCCTATCTTGAATGCTAGGGAGTAGGTACTAGGGGTTGAATGAGTACCCTGAGGATGAAACTCCACTAGAGACCGAACAGGCAATAAGATCGTGTATCCTTGAGGTGTCGCTCGACGGAGCAGGCAATGGGGGATATGGTGTTTTGGGACTTGAAATAAAGTCCGACTGGAGGTGTAGCTCGGCAGAGTAGGCAATACAGTTACGATCTGAGGTGTAGTTCGACAACGTGGCTAGGTGGCTTAACTTTGTGTTCCGCCACATACCACGGAATCGGGTCCCCCTTCACCGGAAGGTGTTATTTGGGTATTAAATGGTAATATTTTATTATCCATGTTTTAGGTGACGTTTTGTATATTCGGTTTTTATTCGTGATTTATGGGTCGAGCATTATGCCCTCCCGTGTTTGGGTATTTCGAGAAATAAAGTCTTATCCGCAATTTTATAAAATGAGGAGTTTAATTACTATTCACGTTTTGGGTGAATTTAGGGTTGAAGTTGTTTTACGACATAATGTTCATGTTGGATTGCTTTTTTTAAAAGGTGTGTGTTATTGGAAAATGAGTCGTTTAATATTTATAGTAAATCATTTTGAAAGATAATGATCTAAACTGCATTCTTACCATTAACAAATATATTTGTTTCATGTTGAAAACTCTTAAACTCACTTAGGAGTTAGCCTAACCTTTTTATTTGTCGGCATGTGCAACAGGTTCCGGTGGGGGAAATGGTTCTAGCGTTTCTGCGAAGTGACGAGTGCTAGATGTATGTGCAAGAGTGAGTGTCTTGGTGAAGTCTTCCGCATTAGTGTTGAGAAGAGCAACTTGTATTTGGGTTTAGTAACACCCGACCTTGAGTTAGCCTCCATGTAAGATTTCATTTGTTACGTTGATGGAAAATTCTAGAATCGTATTTTAAGTATGGACTGGTCGCATTAAGTTCTATCCATTCCTTGAGGCATATTTATAAAATTTTAAATTAGTTGCTCTTTCCAAATTGAGGGTGTTACGTGTTGGTATCAAAGCTTAAGTTTGAGAGAATTAGGTATTGATTTGGGATGCCTAGACTCAAACTAGCGTTCTTTTAAGTGATTGAAAGTGAAATTGCGCCATTAGGTACCTTAAGATATGATATTTTAGGGTTGATAGAGTCACTAGAAACAGGAAACTTGTCGAGGATAACAAGGATGATCATGTATGGTAGGTTCATAATGGCACCTGGCTAGTGTTATGATGAACCTACATACTACATGTGTACACTTGAACTGCCTTGTTATGATGACCGTTGGGGTAGTGAGAAAGTTTCTAAGCGAGTAACCGATAGAAGAATTGATGTTTGTAGCATTGTCATTTGGAGTGATGGTTAAGCACGATGAAATACACTAAGTAGACCGTTGTGGGTCGGAGCTGTTGGTCGAATTAAGACCATAGGCTTATTGAGTTAGATTTATTTCAAGAAGGAATTGTAAGTTGATCAAATTAGTGTGGTTATTGCTTTAAGATGTTTGAGCATCCGGATGACGATAGTGTGACTAGGAAATTGAGAAGTGTGGTTCTATGATGTTGAGTGCCGACCAAAATTCATGCACGAAATTTATTTCTGAAATAAGTTGCACTAATTACTTCTCATGTTTCCTGAATCATAAAGAAAAATATATTATGAGGTTTGGGAAAATGTTTAGCACGCACCAGATTTTAAACCGTGAGTTTAAACATGTATGAATTTGTTTTACTGCACGTGGTAGCAAATTTTTATCGAAAATCTCTTCATCCCCGTTTCGTGTCTAACACTATTTTCGGATATTGTAATATCCGTGTTTTAATGTTATTTGGGTTATTGGGCAAGTAACTATGAAATTTTAACCTTGGCATTGAATCTCCTCCACGTATGTTAAGGTTTAAAGGAAAGGTTATTCCCATGTTCTTGAGTCGGAGTTTTCTTGGGAATTTTAGTTTGTACGAGTTTTGTTGAATCTTATGGAGTATTGTTTTGCGACGTTTTTTCGACGTGTGAGTAAACTTTGAAATGCGTGAATTTTAAATTTTGTTGCGTGTAAATTTGCAATTTATTAAGCGTCGTGTCCAATGCAAACTTTGTTGAAAAGTGTCACTTTACTTTTCATTGCGGTAAAAAGGGGAAACTCTTAGAAGTTTAACATTTTAAAAATATTGTCGTCTTATGCTTTTATGTTGGTAAGTGAAAATGTTGGCACCGTTTGATTTTAGCGTTAATGAGTTTTATGAAAATTCAGTTGAGTTTTATGGCATTTTATTTTACGACCGTTTTGTGTCGTGCAGTAGAATTTTGAGAGGTGTATACTTGCATTATTGTGTGCGTTAACTTATGGGTCTTTGTTTGATATTTTTGGCTCGTACGAGTCTTGCACCGGTATTTTTGTAACCGTAAGAGGCGTCTTGAGAGTGTTGTTAGTATATGTAACAATCGTCAATTCTCTGTTTTTATTTTAGAAAATAAGTGGTGTAAAAGTAGAAAATCAAAAAGTTGAGGGACCTTATTGAAAATGCAGTCATAAAAGGGCCAAAAACCCTAATCCTTTCCTCATTTGGAATATCACTGTGGGTGTGTGCGGCGTCAGAAAAGAAAAGAAGAAGGGAAAGAGAGGTTGATCGAGTTCTTGGGGAGAAACATGTGCTTTGGGAATTCAAGGTGTCAACTAGTGGGAATCATTCTTCAAGAGGTATGTCTTAAATCTTCTTAGAGCTAGGAATCCATTTCTACGTTTTCTGGTTGGGTAAGAGTTCTGGAAGTTTTATAATATCCTCTCCCGGAATCGACTTTGGGTCTAGTTAGATTGAGAAAAATAGTGAAATGGAATTGTAGGTCTGATTGTTGAGTGAAATCTTTGTGTTCTAGTCAAGTTGGGGAAATATCGATGATTCCTAAGGCCACTGTGTATCGTCGTCTAGAATCTGGGTGTGTTTCCCACCCTCGATTCAAACTTTTCCCCATCGACCGGGGCCGCCCGATGTGCAGTCGTCCGGGGTACGGTCGCCCGGGGTTTGCATTCTTTAGTAATTTTCAATTACCCTTTTTACTGGTCTGTCTGTGAACACAGAAATTCTTAGAGAAGTGGCAGGAATCATAATTGTCTTATTAATGTGAAATGTAGGAGTTCGATCTATCCGAGGATAGTTGTTCGTGTTTGACAATTTCCATCCAAACCGGTGAGTTCCCTTGTTAAAAGATTTCTAAATCGAAAGTGGTGTTCACTTCTAAACGTTTTATTGATTATATATATATATACGTTATGTTGAAGCTTTGATCATTAAATTATTGCCGATCTTATGTTTACACGGATACGTATCACCTTTATGACGAAATTGTATTATAACTGTTGGATTGTGGGTCATGGCTATATTTTAACCATCGAGGATGGTTGGTCCGTATGCTTGGAATCTGTTTCCTATGTATACGGACGACGACATCTACAAGGGGGCCGTATGGGGATCTACTGGGGGACCCGGGAACGCAGGCATGGGAATGTTTGAACTTTTGTTTCAAGTAATATTTAATGGATGTATTTATTCAATTATTTTTCTAATCGTATCAAAAGTAAATCGTTTTTCTTTCTTGTTAAAAAGCCGAGGATTGGGAATTCACTAGACCTTTCGGTCTAACCCTCCCTCTCTTTCTTTTAAAAACCCTTTTCAAGTAAGGGGTCTGTTGGTGGTTTTTCAAAGGGAAAAGAAAAGTGTTAAGAGCTAGCTAGTTGGAGAGCGGAGCCTTAGTCGCGGTGTAGATGCAAATTATAGTTTCTCGGTTGTGTTAGAACTGTTTTCGTTTGGACTTCATTAAATATTTTATTTCCGTAAACTTGTAATGGGACCCGTTTTGGGAGTTCACTCTTATATATGATTATTGTTATTTTGAAATTTTGGGTTGTTACATTTGGTATCAGAGCCATAGTTTAAGCGATTTAGGTGGCCTTTTGGACCTAAACTTAAACTGTAGGTGGGACAACCGAGAAATAGGACATCGTAGGGTTACCATTATAGGGATGTATGTAATGAGAGATAGGGACTAACATGTAAGGTGAATTTGGGATTACATATGTCCAATGTAATTGCAAATCTACAGGTACATGTGCGTGTCTACAATCTTGTGCATATGGGTCTGTTAAATTAAGTCTATCTATGTGTTATTTCAGCGGTCGTCATGTCTGAGCGAGCTTTGAGAAGTAGGGCAGTACCGGCGGGGGAGAATCTTTCGGTAAATGGGGTTCGTGTTGAGATACCGAGGGGTCCCACTGGACAGCCAACAACTCGAGGAAGGGGTCGTGGTCGTGGGCGTGGGCCGGTGAGGACCACCAATAAAAACTATGACTCAATTCGAGGGAACTACTGCTGGTAATCGGGGAAAAGCCAATAGTCGGACCACTCGCATGGCGAGAAGTGTTGAGATTCCGGTGGATAGGGAGACCTCGCATCAAGAAAGCTCAGCAACTGTGAGAGGGAGGGGAACTGCAAGGGCTCATGGTCGGGGCCAAAACCAGGCCTTTGTGACTCACGAAACTTTTGCCGCGGAAATGGGGAAGCTTCAAGAGACCCTGCAAGCATTATTGGCTCATCAGGAGAAGACAACCTCGGGAAGCAGAGACAAGAGCGAGGGCAGGGAAGTTACAGAGCTGTCAAGCCCGCCGGTGACTGAAGTGGGGGATCATTCTCCATCGGTGACCTTGACGACAAACAAAATGCCTGCAAAAGGGTGTAGTTATAATGAGTTTGCTGCATGCAAACCTCCTATCTACAAAGGCAAGTGTGACCCAGTTCTGGTAATGAAGTGGATCAAGGAGATGGAACTGTTGTTCACTACCAGTAAATGTGTCGAGGAAGACAAAGTGACCTATGCTCTATCCATGTTGAGATCCGAAGCAGCATTATGGTGGGATGCAGAAACGGGTGGTCAGGGAGCATCAGTTGCGGAGAGTATGACTTGGGGTACCTTTGTGGGGAAATTCAAAACTCAATTCTACCCTCTGGCGGCAGTGAAAAAGTTGCAGGAAGAATTTTTGAGTTTGGAGCAAAAGGATCTGTCGGTCAGAGAGTACACCGCTAAATTTATCGAGAAATCCCGATTTGCTGGAGCTTATCTACCAGATGAGGAAAGTCGAGTGGAACGCTACATCTTCAGGTTGAAGAGCAGTCTGCGAGAGTTGGTTTCAGTTAGAGAGCCAACTACTTTTTAAGCGGCCGTTAACGCGGCCGAGATGACAGAAAGGGAAAAGAACAGGCAAGTGACGGTGAGAGTTAGGGACAAGAGGAAATGGGATGGACCGACATCAGATCCGAGAAAGGGAAAGAGCTTCAGGCCAGAGCCGAGAGGAGGTCGTGGGTTAGGGGATAATCCTTGCAGAAAGTGTCACCGGGTACATCAGGGATAGTGTGGTTCAGGGGAAAGGTCTTGTTTCCAGTGTGGGATGCCGGAGCACATGTCTAGGGATTGCCCGGACAAGAGGACTTGCTATCAGTGTGGGTCGCCAGATCACCTTCGGTCGGATTGCCCGCAGGTCAAGTGGAATGGATCAGTTCAAACCGGGGATCGTGGGGGAGGAAGAAAGGAAGAGAGGAAGTGGGAGCCGACTCGTTCGAAAGAGAGGGCCTTTAATATGACAACAATGGAGGCGGAGGAGGTTCCTAATGTAGTCGCACGTACGTTCTTGGTGAACTCTACTTGTTCTAGAGTATTGTTTGACTCGGGGGCAACTTGCTCTTTTATATCTCCTGTGTTTGCTCATTGTTTGGGGTTAAAGCCTAAACGTTTAGAGCGGGCGTTCGAGGTAGAAACTGCTGATGCGAATCAGGTATCGATTAGAGAGGTGTTTGAGGGGTGTGTGATTGACATCGAAGGGAGTTTAGTGCCAGTAGTGTTATACCCTATGGCGATGAGAGAGTTTGATGTGGTTCTTGGGATGGATTGGTTGGCTAGAAACGATGCTAGTATTGTCTGTAATAAGAAAATGATCCGTATGGTGTTGCCTAACGATCAAGAATAAGTATCCAATTCCAAGGACAGATGACTTATTCGATTAGCTTCAAGGAGCAAGTTTCTTCTCCAAGATCGACTTAAGGTCGGGATATCATCAACTCAAGGTGAAGGAAGAAGATATACCGAAAATGGCTTTCCGTACTACATACGGACATTTTGAATTTCTCGTAATGTCGTTCGGTTTGACCAACGCTCCTGTAGCTTTCATGGATATGATGAACAGGGTGTGTCAACCCTACTTAGACAAGTTCGTGATCGTGTTCATCGACGACATCTTAGTGTACTCGAAGACTGAGAGGAAACACGAGGAGCATTTGCGAACAGTATTGGAATTGCTAAGACGAGAGAGGCTTTATGCGAAATTCTCGAAGTGCTAATTCTGGTTGCGAGAAGTGCAGTTTCTTAGGCATGTAGTGTCCCAAGAAGGAATCAAGGTGGATCCGACAAAAGTGGAAGCAATTCGTGATTGGGAAGAGCCGAAGAACCCGTCGGAGAGCCGAAGAACCCGTCGGAGGTCCGAAGTTTCTTAGGGTTGGTCGGGTATTACCAGAAGTTTATCAAAGATTTCTCCCGAATCGCCACTCCATTGATTGCGTTGACGAAGAAGAGTGTAAAGTTTGCATGGACGGAAGCTCAGAGGGAGGCTTTTCAAAAACTTAAGGATATGTTGAGTAGCGCTCCAATCTTAGCCTTGCCGGATGGCATGGAGGACTTCGTAGTATATAGTGATCCGTCTAGGATGTGTTTGGGTTGTGTTCTTATGCAGCGGGAGAAGGTGATTGCTTACGCATCACGCCAATTGAAGGATCACGAATCGCGATACCCTACTAACGACTTAGAGTTGGCCGTTGTGGCCTTTGCCCTAAAAATCTGGAGACACTACCTTTATGGAACACAAAAGCCTATGCCATTTGTTTGACCAGAAGGAACTGAATATGCGTCAACGAAGATGGATGGAGTTGCCAACCGATTATGATTGTAAGATCGAATATCACCCCCAAAAAGGCCAACGTGGTAGCCGATGCTTTAAGTCGGAAGGAAAGAAGTAAAAATCTAATGATGGTAGCTTCGGAAGCTGAGGTGACTCCAACTTTATTGGAGGAGATTAAGAAGTTCCAAGTGGAAGCCCTGAGACCTGAGAATCTTAAAGCTGAGAGAGTAGTAGGTCTTACAAGTTCGTTCGTGGAGGACAATCGAGGACTGAAATGCTTCAGCGGGAGGATCTGGGTTCCGAGAATTAGGGATCTGAGGATGGTCATATTGGCGGAAGCTCATAAGTCGAAGTATTCGATTCACCCGGGAACGAACAAGATGTACGGAGATCTGAGGCGAGACTATTGGTGGCCGGGATTGAAGAAAGACATAACTCATTACGTGGAAAGATGCTTGACGTGTCTGCAAGTAAAGATGGAGCAACATCGACCGTACAGGAAACTCCAACCGTTAGATATTTCTGTCTGGAAATGGGAACAAATCACGATGGACTTTGTAACTAAATTTCTTAGAACTCCGAAGGGTTATGACGCAATTTGGGTCATCGTGGATCGGCTTACCAAATCGGCGCATTTCTTGCCTATCAAGGAGACCTACACTATGGAAAGGCTTGCGAAGTTGTATATCGATGAGATTGTTGTCCGTCATGGTGTACCTTTGTCGATTGTGTCTAACCGGGATAGTCGGTTCTCATCAGCATTTTGGAAAAGCTTCCAGTGGGAAATGGGGTCAAAAATCAAGATGAGTACAACATATCACCCACAAACTGACGGTCAGAGCGAGCGAACTATTCAGACCCTGGAGGATATGCTGAGGGCGTGCGTTTTGGATTTCCAAGGCTCTTTGGAAAATCATCTGCCATTAATTGAGTTTGCCTACAATAATAGCTATCATGCGAGCATCAAAGCTTCCCCATATGAGATGTTATATGGTAGAAAATGTCGCACTCCCTTGTGTTGGAATGAGGTCGGAGAAAAACAGCTGGCTGGACCAGAGTTAGTGCAGTTGACTGCGGATAAAATCGTTCAAGTGAGGGAAAGATTGAAGGTGGCGCGAGATCGTCAGAAGAGCTATGCGGATAAGCGACGAAAGGATATTGAATTCTCAGTGGGTGATAAAGTGATGTTGAAAATATCACCATGGAAAGGAATGGTCCTCTTTGGAAAGAAGGAGAAGTTAAGTTCACGATATATTGGTCCTTTCGAAATCATTGAGCGAGTTGGGGAAGTGGCGTACAAGTTGGAATTACCCGAAGAGTTGAAGGGTATTCACAACACTTTTCACGTCTCAAATCTGAGAAAGTGTCTAGCAGAAGTTGATATGGCGGTGACTTTGCAAGATGTGCCGGTGGACGAGAAATTAAACTTCATCGAACAACCGGAAGCTATTGTGGATCGTAAGGTTAAGCAACTGAGGACAAAAGATATCAATTTAGTAAAAGTTCAATGGAAGTTTCACAAGGGGCGAGAAGCAACGTGGGAACTAGAAACGGATATGATGTCCAAATACCCATACCTTTTTGACAAGGAAATTCCGAGAACGAGATCCCTTTAAAGGGGGGAGTGTTGTAACAATCGTTAATTCTATGTTTTTTTATTTTAGAAAATAAGTGGTAAAAAGGTGGAAAATCAGAAAGTTGAGGGACCTTATTGAAAATGTAGTCATAAAAGGGCCTAAAACCCTAATCCTTTCCTCATTTGGAATATCACTATGGGTGTGTGCGACATCAGAAAAGAAAAGAAGAAGGGAAAGGGAGGTTGATCGATTTCTTGGGGAGAAACCTGTGCTTTGGGAAAAGAAGATGGGGATCCTCGAGTAGTTGAAACCATAGTCTTTCAGCTGGGTGCGCATCCAGATAATTTGCGAGCAGCAACTGGCAGCTGCTACATACTCCGTCTCGGCGGTGGAGGTGGACACGCAATTTTGCTTCTTCGAAGCCCAGCTGACGAGACGATCTCCCAGGAACTGGACATGGCCGGATGTGCTTTTCCGGTCCAGCATGTTTCCAGCATGGTCAGCGTCCGAGTAGGCTGTCAATTCAAAACCTGTCTCTTTTGGGTACCACAAACCAAGATCAGCAGTACCTTTTAAATATCGGATAATTCGCTTAACCGCAGCTAAGTGAGACTTTTTAGGTTTCGACTGAAATCTTGCACATAAAAATGTAGAGAACATAATGTCAGGCCGGCTAGCCGTCAAGTACATCAGAGAGCCTATCATACCTCTATAAGTTATAGCATTCACATCCTTTCCATCAGGATCGGAGTGTAGCTTTAAGCTAGTAGACATGGGGGTTTTCATAGGTGAAGAGTTTTCCATCTGGTATTTTCGAAGAATATCCGAGATGTACTTAGATTGATTAATGAAAATTCCTGTTGCTAATTGTTTTACTTGAAGACCCAGGAAAAAATTCATTTGCCCCATCATGCTCATTTGAAAATGTTTACTCATTAAGGCGGAAAAGTTCTGACAGTACTTGGGTTTTGTGGAGCCAAAAATTATGTCATCAACATAAATCTGTACAAGAATGATATCTTTCTTTTCTCTTTTAATAAACAAAGTAGTGTCAATTTTACCTTTAGAGAAACCCGATTTAATCAAGAAGGATGAGAGAGCGTCATACCAGGCTTGTGGCGCTTGCTTAAGACCGTATAATGCCTTGTCAAGAAAATAAACGTGATTCGGAGATTCAAAACTCACGAAGCCTTCCAGTTGCGAGACATACACTTCCTCTTTGAGAACGCCGTTCAAGAAAGCAGATTTCACATCCATTTGAAAGACGACGAAATTCTTGTGGGCGGCGTAGGCGAGGAACATGCGAATTGCTTCAATGCGGGCAACCGGGGCAACCGTCTCCTCATAATCTATCCCTTCTTGCTGGCGATATCCTTTAGCCACTAGACGAGATTTGTTCCGGACAATTATTCCATTTTTGTCCTTCTTGTTCTTAAAAATCCATTTTGTCCCAATCACCGTCTTGTTCTTTGGCCGGGGAACAAGGTGCCACACTTTGAGGCTCTCAAATTGGTTGAGTTCCTCTTGCATAGCGATCACCCAGTCTGGATCATTCAACGATTCGGAGACGGTAGAGGGTTCGATACGGCTGAGGAACGAAGAAAACAAACAGTCGTTTGCAGTAGTAGATCGAGTTTAAACAGGCGTCTTGGGATCACCAATGATCTGATGTAGGGGGTGAGCTCGAGTCCACTTGGTGGTGTGTGGAAGAGGTTGATATGTCTGTTGAGAAGTATCGGGGTCCACATAACCACCGGGGGTTAAATCCTGAACTGCCTCGAGGGATGACGGCCTGTGAGGTGGAAGCTCCTTAGTGGGAGACGAGCAAGGAGTAGAAGACGACTCAGCTGGAGATGAAACAATAGAAGGATCCGGGATTGCCGAAGAGGTAACTTCGGAAGCACCTTCAACAGGAGTCGGTTGAGGAGGTAATACCGAAGGCTGCACTTCATCAGGAATCTGAGCGAGAGGAGGAGGATCACTTGAGCTCGGGGATGCTTGATCATTGGAAGTAGATGATGGAGCACCAGGCGAGGATGGGCCACCTGAGTCGGTTGGACCAGTGACTTGTGTCACGTCTGGTGCTTGAGCAGTATTCCTGTCACAAGACATACCATTAGTCTTAACATTAAATAAGTCATCATAGAAATACTCAAAAAGTAAATCCAAATCAAAAAGATGTGCTCTTGACGTAGACGCATGAAGTGGATCTACTGGAGATTGTGTAGCTCCTGAACGAATTTGTCCAGCAGCTAACACACCAGTCAAAGCGGGTTCTGAACTGATGTGTTCAAAAGCCATATCAGCGGCCTCGTCAAAAGTCACGTTCACACTCTCAACGACGGTCTTCGTTCGTTTGATGTAGACACGGTAAGCTTTGGCTTGCTGGGAATATCCAATGAACACTCCTTCGTCCGCTTTGGGGCTGAATTTGCCGAGATCATCCCTGTCATTCAATACGAAGCATGTGTACCCGAATGCATGAAATTAGTTGATATTGGGGATGCGCTTGTTGATGATTTCGTACGGTGTCTTGTTGAACCGCTTGTTAATGATAGTGCGGTTTTGAGTGTAACAAGAAGTAGCAACTGCTTCGGCCCATAAAAATAGCGGTAGCTTGGACTGAGATAACATCGTGCGAGCTGCTTCGACAAGAGTTCGGTTCCGGCGCTCTACTACCCCGTTTTGCTGAGGAGTACGAGCAGCTGAGAAGGTATGCGTTATGCCCACTGAAGTCAAGTAACCGGAGAGCACTTGATTCTTGAATTCTGTGCCGTTATCCGTCCTTATGGTCTGGACTAATAGGTTGAGACTGACTTAAATATTCTTCAGGAGAGAGATGATCAATTTGGGAGTTTCATCCTTTGAACGGAGGAATCTAACCCACGTGTAGCGAGAAAAGTCGTCAACCATCACCAGGACATACTTCTTGTGATTAATGCTTTGAATGTGCATCGGTCCACATAAATCCATGTGAATGAGTTTAAGGGACCGTGAAGTACTAGGAGTGACTTTAGGCTTGTGAGAAGCCTTCTTCATCTTGCCTATTTCGCAGGCAGCACATAAATGATATTTTTCGAACTTAAGATCAGGCATTCCCTTTATGTGTCCACCGAGCACCAACTTGTTGATAGTCTTGAAGTTCAGATGCGAGAGTCGACGATGCCATAACCAGCTTTGTTCGGCCGACGCTTTAGACATCAAACACACTTCCTTGTCTGCTTTCAGGGACGAGAGGTCAATCGTATAAAGGTTTGTACGACGCGTTCCGACTAATATTTATTTACCATCTTCAGTCCGAACGCTGCACCTTTTTGCTTTTAAGGTGACCTCTAGATCCTTGTCGCAGAATTGACCGATGTTGAAGAGATTGTGACCAAGTCCTTCGACGTAGGACACTTTCTTGATCGTGATATTATCCTTGACGATATCTCCGTAACCCCTGATGGGAGAGTAGTGATCGTTCCCAAACCTGACATTACCACAAAACTTCTCGGTGAAGTTTGTGAGTAGATCCTTTCTTCCGGTCATGTGCTTGGAGCAACCTGAATCTAAATACCACACATGACCGTCCTGCAAAACAAGTTATTTCTTTTTAGGTACCCATTCGTAAATGGGTCCTTTGGGGTTAGAGATAACACCCGATTTGGATGCCCGTTTAGACTTGGGTCTGTTTCTACGACGGGTAAGATCAAACTGAGAATGATAATTAGCAACATGATACGAGCCAAACCAATCAGATGGATAACGACGATCAACAAAATTATTCGATCCACAATAAGAGCAACAAATACAATCATGAGACAGTTGAAGTAAATGCGAATAGAATAAACTTTTAAAGGTAAAGTTCCATTACATTCAACTAAACGTATAGAATTAAAAACATCATGATTGTTATTGTTTTTCCTAGGCTTTAAAACTGGATCAACTAATTCTGATGTCGCCGAGCTGTCCTTGGACTTCTTAGCTACCCAAGCATATTTAACTTCTTTTCTCCGATCAAAAGTATCTGAAATACTGTTAAACCCATAGTCAGAATATGTGAAACTTGAAGATTGTTGTCTTTTGGAGCGACCGGTCTTTTTCTTCTTTTGTGAACGCTTATTAGATTTAGATTTTGACGAATCGTTCACAGAAGGTTTTTGAGGGGCGGATGTGGAACATTCACCCTTATGAAATTGTACCGGAGGCTCACAAGAGGAGTTTAGAAAATCAACGTGACTTGGTAGAGACGGATTAAAATCAAATTGGGTCAAATCACTGTCTAAACACACCTCGGAATTCAAGAATGCTGAAAATTCCATTTCCTCATCAGAAAGGACCTTATCACTTGAAGAATTTAGGACATCGGAAGAATTTGTTTGAAGTGGATCATAGGCGGAAGCATTTTTAAAAACAGAACACTGATCCGTTTCGAAAAGTTGAGGCTCTTTTCCTTTATTTGAAGGATTTGGTGACGAATCACCCAAAAATGCTTTACAGGAAGATGTGTCGGAGGCAGGATAAGAATTTTCAGACAGATGAGATATCTCTCTTTGGAGAATTGAAGGCTTAGTTTGAGGCTCAGCCTTGTGAAGTTGCTCTTTCAGGCGATCTGCTGCCAAAACAGCCAGTTGTGAATTTAACTTCTTTATTTTTGTCTGAAAGTATTCTTTCTCCTTGTCGGACACAGATTCCTATTTATTGGAATGGAGGCACTCAATTTGGGATAAAAGTTCTTGTTTTTCCTTTTGAAATCTGTCCCTTTCTTGTTCAAACGACTCTTCTAGCTGAACATTTTTCTTTTCTAAAATCAAAGGTGGAACATAAACTTTATGGTCTAGTTGTTCCTCCTCAGTTTTAACAGTTTTAGCTTGAAGTTCAGCTTGAGTATAACTTCTAAAATAGTCATTTGATAAGAAACAAGGTTTTTCTTCATTGTAAGAGGCATTTAAAGAATCATAAACAAAAGGAAGTTTCATTTTAGTAGAGGTCTCCCTTCTCAACTTATCCTCTTCCCAGTCCTCATCCTCAATTGGTTTGGTCCAATTGATTTTGTATTCTGGATAGGTCTTGTCTAATCCAAGAAATTCGGACGCATACATCGTAGGAACTTTGGATAGGGCCTTTTTCAGATAATATGGGTTATCGTAACCGATTCCCGTATTCGCATACTTGGGTTCTTTTGGTGCAATTAGATTTAACGTTTGTTGTGATTGCCCAAGTCTATAAAGCTTCTTTTCCATCTCCTTTAACTGATTAGATAATCTTTGTTTTTCATTTTTATAAGCCACGTTTTGAGACACAATATCGATTTTCTCATTCTCGGACATGTGTAGCTCATTGGTCAGATCATCTACTTTGGTTTTTAGCTCTCTTGAATCTTTTGAACAACTCTCACACTCTTCTTTTAAATTAGAAATTGTGCACAAGTTGCTTGAAATTTCTAAACTTTGATTTTCAATATATTCAGACTGTGTAGCAACTCGTTTTTCTAGAGATGAGATGAGTTGTTCTTTTTCTTTTATGAGTAGCTTGAAGGAGTCTAGTTTATTCATAACAAGTTGCATCTGATCAATTAAAGCTTCTTGGTAAGGAGCACATACCTGACATGGAGAATTACGATCTTCATCATCACTGTCAGACGGTGATGAATGCTTGCCCATGAAACACAAGTGTGCTTCGGCATCTTCAAGTTCTTCATCAGATACTTGTAGCCAGTAGTCATCTTCAGCCATGAGAGCCTTACCAGCTTCCTTTTTTTTGGCTAGTAGCAGCTTGGCTCTATAATAATCAGCGTTGCGCACAACAGGCTTGCGACAATCCTTGGCAAAATGACCCAATCGACCACAATTGTAGCATTTGATCGGCTCCTCTTTTGGCTTTTCTTCATGTCGCTTGTCAGGCTTCTTCCCATCTTCTACACGTCTCTTACCTTCAAACTTCTCTTGATGATCACGGCGAGTGGAGAATCTTTGCTTGTTAGACGACTTGTTAAAAAACTTTCTCTTTTGAAAAGCTTGAGTCAGGTACACCATAGCTTCTTTCATCTTAGTGTATTCTGGATCCGAATCACTGTCAGGATCTTCGGGTTCAGAATCACTTTGCACTGGCCTTTTTTCAGACGAACGGCTGACAGACTTACCTCTTTTCTCAAACACGAGTGCTAACGGATCAACTACCGGCTTTTCTTCAGCTTTCTGATTCCCCATTAGTTCCATAACTTCTTCTTCATCCTGGAGCAGCATTTCATAAAGCTCGTGCAGATAAAGCTTCTCCAGGGTTTGAGTATGACGAATATGAGAGACGAACGACTTCCATTCAGGTTGGAGGTTGTTCATGAACTTGATGTTGTTCTCGGTATTCGTCTTTGTGATCTTATTCTTCTGGAGATCATTCAGAAGCAAGTTGAACCTTTCATAGGTTTCTGTCAGTGTCTCGCCTTTTCTTGCTTTGAAGCCATCATATCTGGTGATGCAGTTTGTCACCTTCAGCTGATTGTTGATGTGGCTCCTCATCATCATTTTCTCAATCTGGTCCCACATTTTCTTTGCAGCCTCTTTATAACTGTCGATGTAGGCATATATGTCATTTGGTAGACTTTGGAGAAGATATGACTTTGCTTGCTTCTCAGCCTCATACATAGCCTTTTCTGGATTTGTAAGGTCACCGATAGTTTTCGGAACTGTACGCTCCGGTCGACCTTCGGCTGGGTCTCCAGGTATGATCTTCGTTGGCCATTCTTGTGGCCCCTCTGTCAGACACTTGTATATTGCTTCATAGTTCGATTTCGCTTCAATGAAGTTCATGAAACGATCGTTCCACTGAGGATATTCTCCCCGGTAGAGCACCGGGGGCTTCTGATCCGAACCAATAGCTAAAGCATCTCTTGAATTCATCTTAAATCTCTTAACTTAAAAAACACTGTAACGATCGTGAGACAAGCAGGATGATCCAAACACAATAATAAACAAAAAAATAAATAAGCAGAATAGGACAAGGGTCCGGTCGAACTAAGTATCGGTCAAGCAAAAGACCGATATAGACAACGTATCGGTCGATTAAAGGACCGGTATTGACAACGTACCGGTCGAACCAAAGGACCGGTATAGACAACGTACCGGTCGAACCAAAGGACCGGTATAAACAACGTACCGGTCAAGCAAAGGACCGGTATAGACAGACTATCGGTCGAATCCAAATGACCGATAAACACAATGTACCGGTTAAAGGACAATTCTTATATCGGTCAAACAGAAGGACCGGTAAAGCAGGGTACCGGTCGAACACAATGACCGGGAATTACAACTTCCCGGTCGAAAAACCTATCGATAGAACCTGATAAATAACAACTTAAGAAATATACCGATAAAATCAAAAACCGATAAACAGATAAGCCCGATAAAATCAAATAAAGACCGATAAAAACGAACAGATAAATCGACCGAAGAACACGATGAATCTGGAATTCGATCGAGATCAAACCCAGAAATTTAAATCGATTAATCAACAAATAATCAGCTCGAATAGCAGTAAATAGCGCCGATAATCAGATTTCAACACAACCAATCGACCGATAATTAGATTTCAACACAACCAATCGACCGATAAAACTTAAATCCACAGATATGTAGTAAACACATAAGACCGGATCTGAGTTGCAAAAAAAAATTCGATCGATAACCTTTTTCACAGTAACCTTAAACCCAACACAGAACGAATTTCAATAGGACCGATAAAACAAATCAACCCAGATTGACAAAAATCTAATCTATCGACAGAAGCAGATAATCACTTAAAACAGATAAAAGCAATTAACACAGATTATTGAATATAGGGTTTTAGACAAACCTTTTTCTGGATCAAACCTTTAGTCTCTTTGCTCTGATACCAATTGTAGATCCCAGTACAGTGCAATCAGCAGCAAGTTATATCAAAGATGAACAGAATATGAATCACAGCAACTAGTCATATGATTGATATGAAATCAAAGGGTTACAGGTTTACAGAAAGAATTTCTGATCAGAGAGAGTAAACCTATAAACTAGTTGTTTTTCAAATAATGAGACTAAACTTTAAATCAAAGTAAAATAGCCTTTATATATCCAGGCTTTACAAAGATGGGCTTATGGGCTTTTAGGCCCAACAAGCTAATAAAACTTTCAACTAATAACCATTTACACCCTGAACTTCTATTTAACATTAAATTCACCCTAACACTAAAGCTCTCCTTAGCTAAATATTCAAATTGTTGGGGATGTCCAAATGCTAAGACAAACTCCCTTTTTATAGTAGGAGAGGAGAGAACAATTGAAAGAGACTTGACGTGAGAAAGGGACCTCACACTAGTTGTCTTCTTCCTCATTGTCTTAATTTGTGAAAGAGACTTAAGAGAGGAAAATGACCTCTCAATGGTGTCCTCTTCCTTTATTTTGTTTTGATCTTCTTTGTCTTCTTTTTCCTCTCATTCCATGAAATCCCAGAGTTGACCATTATTCATGCTTTCTTCTCATTTCATCGATTTGGGAATGAAAATATGCAGAATATAAATATAGGTGCAGTTGCTCGCCACAGTGGTGACACTGTGGCCACAATGTCGTACCAACTCAAAAAACAACACATATACTAACCAAAACACAAACTTTTATCCCCCGACAACTCCAAATGAGAATAAATAAATAAAAAGGGAAAACACACACAAAAAGGGAATAAAAAGATACATCGACGATGTGTAAATAACACTCAAAATAAGAGTTATCACACCCCCAAACTTAACTTGTTACTTGTCCCCAAGTAACTGAAAAGACAAAAAAAAAAACATGACTCAAACATACAGTAAGACTAAGTATCACATATAGGATCATTGACATTTTTTTTTTCGTCCTCATTGTTTTTTTATCTCAAATCCTTTTGATCAAAATACCATAGATTTCTTAATATTTCCACTCTTTCTTTTTGTTGCGATAATTTCCATAGGCTAAGCTATAATTCACCCATCTTATGATAATTGACTTTGTGAACTTAGATCCATAGGGCTTTCAAGGTTTAGTGTTTATGGCTTCTCACTCTCCTTACCCTTCTCATTTTCCCCCATACTTGGCTTTTAGTGCTACACATAAGAAGAGGAAAAAAATCTTTTGTGAATTTGATGTGTATTTTCTATTTTTTTTATCCCATGTGTCAAACTCAATTATTTCTATGACTCCAACCCAATTTCATAATTTTCTTTTCTCATTGTGGGCGGACAATAATGGCATAGTTGGCACATTTTTTTCCTTCAAATTTTTCAAAGACAACTCTTAATTTTGTAACACGTGTTCTCTCCCCCAAACTTAAGATACACAATGTCCTCATTGTGGAGGGATCATTAAAACAACAAGGCTTGGGTAAGGTAACAAAAGAAGAGTGTATCGGCTAAGTGTTTACAAAGATGGCCTATGTCATTTCTAAAGTTCCAAAGTTTAATCAATATGGATACTGAGGAATTGGTTGTTTAGTTCTAGAAATCTTCTAGTAGTGGAAAGATCATTCAAACTATGAGACTAAGAATCTAAGGACAAAAGACGATATGACTTCTTTTTTCTTTTTTTGATCCGAAAAAAAGTTTGATACAAGTCAGAAAAAAATACAGATTCAAAATAAAAACAAAAAGATAACAGACCCAAATATCACACACAAAAAAATGTTAAATAAAAGACACAAAATTGGAGTTGAGAGTGAAAAAAAAAGTTTGTATCAAGATTATGTAGGATGTGATTCACCACCCCACGTATGCATTTTCAGAAAGTAGGATGGTTTCAAGATAACCGCCACCTCTACCATACGAAAGGCTCTTCCAACAACTTCATCACCCAAAGAACACGGTCTAGTCAAATCTCCTAAGCTTTTGATGACAAAAATTATTCCCACGATCCGATGTGTGACTACCGTAGGAGCACTATGGCCAAAAAGAGAAGGTTGCACAATATGATCAAAAATCATTACATTTGGAATTTTAGCATCTTGAATCACCTCTTCACTATTTGGGGGGGGGGGGGGGGGGTAAAGAAGGCTTGCTCATGTGCTTGGATTTTGCCTCAAAAATCTCTAACTCTTTTTTGACATCACTCTAATCCTTACCATCATATATTAATTTTTCGTTATCACTTGGTAAGGGGCCTTGACTTTGATTTTTTCAACTCGTCGACAAGTTGTCCCATCTTAGTAGTCAAGGCATCAAAAGAGGATGAAAATTTTCCCAAAAAAGTTGTAAGACTTTCAATTAAGCTTGGGGAAATAGTAAAAAAAAAACAGATTTCTCAGGTTGTTCAAAGATATTGTCCGATGGGTAGTTAGGAACAAAGGACGAGAATCCATAGTAAGGATTTGTCCCTTGAAAATCACATGAATAATCAGCATGCTCCTCCCATGATTGGTCTAATGTATTCAAATACGTGTCACTCCAATCTTGGTAGGGAGGTGTAAGTGAAGTCTAGGTGCCATCATCTTGAATATTTGTACAAAAATTAGGATGTTGTTCCCCACAATAATCGAAAGTATTATAATAAGGGGAATCCCAACTAAAACCTTCCATTATCGTGAAAATTTGTTGTAGTCGTGGCATACAACATGGAAACATGCCAAAAAAAAAAATCGCAACTTGGGCTCAAGTAGAATTCAATATCTTAGGATCTTGTCAATCCCCGACAATAACGCCAAAAACTTGATAGCAAAAATATACACATGTAAAATGTAGAACAATAATGGTGCAAGTATACACCACGTATTGCGTTCGCTTTACAAGTAATATAATGGTAAAGACCAAATATCGTATCCACGGGGATTGGACTACTTAGAATCTGAGATATCTACGAACTTCCAGTGCAAAGTTTAGAGTTTTATAAAATTGATTGATTGATTTTTAGCGAAATATTAAAGATTTAAATTAAAAAGTATTAAAAAGCGGGTACGGGTGTAAGTTTTCCCCGAGAGTATATTAATATCTTAAATGGTTAACAAAACCGATCACAATGTGACCCTACACAATTTCCTCCTCGCGAATCTACGTCGTATAGGTTGCGGTTACGGTTTTATTATAAAGTACCTAGAAGTGCTAACTTTCGGTTTAGAAATCTCACTAAGTAGAACTCGAAGATCTTAGCTCCGCCAGTATGGAGAGATGTGCATATCTCTATGACACACCAACTTGACCGGCAATACAACATGGAAAAATGCAAAAAAAAAAAAAAAAACTCGCAACTCGGGCTCAAGTAGAAATCAATATCTTAGGATCTTGTCAATCCCTGGCAATAGCGCCAAAAACTTGATAGCAAAAATATACACATGTAAAATGTGGCACAATAATGTTGCAAGTATACACCACGTATTGCGTTCGCTTTACAAGTAATATAATGGTAAAAGACAAAATATCGTATCCACGGGGATTGGACTACTTAGAATATGAGATTTCTACGAACTTCCGGTGCAAAATTTAGAGTTTTATAAAATTGATTGATTGATTTTTAGCGAAATATTAAAGATTTAAATTAACAAGTATTAAAAAGCGGGTACAGGTGTAAGTTTTCTCCGAGAGTATATTAATATCTTAAATGGTTAACAAAACCGATCACAATGTGACCCTACACGATTTCCTCCTCGCGAAACTACGTCGTATAGGTTGCGGTTACGGTTTTATTATAAAGTACCTAGAAGTGCTAACTTTCGGTTTAGAAATCTCACTAAGTAGAACTCGAAGATCTTAGCTCCGCCAGTATGGAGAGATGTGCATATCTCCATGACACACCAAGTTGACCGGCAATACAACATGGAAAAATGCAAAAACAAAAAAAAAAAAAAAAAAACTCGCAACTCGGGCTCAAGTAGAAATCAATATCTTAGGATCTTGCCAATCCCCGACAATAGCGCCAAAAACTTGATAGCAAAAATATACACATGTAAAATGTGGCACAATAATGGTGCAAGTATATACCACGTATTGCGTTCTCTTTACAAGTAATATAATGGTAAAGACCAAATATCGTATCCACGGGGATTGGACTACTTAGAATATGAGATTTCTACGAACTTTCGGTGCAAAGTTTAGAGTTTTATAAAATTGATTGATTGATTTTTAGCGAAATATTAAAGATTTTAATTAACAAGTATTAAAAAGCGGGTACGGGTGTAAGTTTTCCCCGAGAGTATATTAATATCTTAAATGGTTAACAAAACCGATCACAATGTGACCCTACACGATTTCCTCCTCGCGAAGCTACGTCGTATAGGTTGCGGTTACGGTTTTATTATAAAGTACCCACAAGTGCTAACTTTTGGTTTAGCAATCTCACTAAGTAGATCTCGAAGATCTTAGCCCCGCCAGTATGGAGCGATTCGCATATCTCTATGACACACCAACTCGACCGGCATCTGGACCTTAGTTCGATTATGCAAAAATCCATGTCTCTATACAATTATTGAAGATTTTCTCAAATCTCCTTGCATCACCTATGTTGTATTCAGATCCGCCCCTCTCGAGGTCAAATATCTAATATTAACACACACAAGTGATCGACTTATCCGTGTTGAGATGAAGCTTCAACTTGGATGACCAAACCGAGAAGTTAGCCAAATGCGGTAACACCCAAATGTTACATTTTAACCTCTCGGGTTTTGTAACACCCACAAATTTTGGTTAGGCAAGTTTATTCCACGAACCAATTATGTTATGAATTATAAGATTTGTATCTCATATGATTACTTGTATTTTTTTTTAGTGTCAGAAGTGTTTCAGGTGAAAGAGTCAATTTTTAGAGCCCCCAGTACGGGTAAAGCGACTGTGCCCGGCGATTGTGATATTGTCATTGTCGCCGAGGGAACTGTTGTGGAGAGCCTTGTGCCTACGGTTCACATTCGGCGAGAATGTCCCACGACTGTGACATGGTCACTATCGTGGGGGCTAGGCCACGGTACATACCCGACGATTGTGACCGCGATTATGACAATGTCATTCTCGCATGGTCATTGTCGCCCGTGGGTACCAATGGCTTAAATTCTCAATTTTTCTAGGGTTGTTGCCATAACTCACCATCTACTTTACCATTACTCTCTCTCAAGTTGGTAACCCACATCCATACCATCCAAGGTTGCATTGAAGGCTCCATCTACCTCACTCTTTCTAGTTGTTTGCATCATTAGAGTTTGCATGCTACAAGTCAAGGGTTCACTTTCTCACCATCAACTTCATGGAAATCCCCAAAGTTTTCTAGGTTTTTATCAAAACCTAATTTGTGAGTTCATCTTCACTTCTAAAACTTTATACATGTCAAAATATGTTTTATTAACCTTTTATACATCTCCCTACTAACTTATCTTGATTTCCTAAAGTTTGACCTAAAACTTGATTTTGGGAGATTTTTGGTGACAAGATCAAGAGGCAAAGAGAGAAGCTGGAGTAGTGAAAGAGGGGTCTTGGTGAAAAGATCAAGAGGCAAAGAGAGAATCTGTAGAGAAAGGTTGAAAAGCTTGAGAAGAGATTGAACAAGAAAATCAAGAACCTGGAGGATAAGCTTGATGAACCTACTCCTTTGGAGTAGGAAAGGTCCACTCTTGTCGTGTGTTTATTTATGTTTGTTTTCTTTTCTTATTTGTTGTATTTTAGGAGTATGGGCATGTCTTTCTTTTTAATCATGGAATTGCATTGCACATAGATCAACTGTCATGAGAGTCAAAGACTGTTTTGATCCAACTATCACTTTGTATCTATAGCTAGAGTAATTTAGAGTTGATGATAGTTTTGGTACTGTCTTGATCATGTTAGAGTTAACCCTTAGACTTCTAACACGCACTTGGTACACAATTAATGCACTTTGAGAGATGATGTAGGCCATCACTTCTCCAAACAGATTGGGCAAAAGCCCAAATACACTTTCCCTTGTCCCCATGCTTCTGTGATAGAATATGTCCAACAATGAGGACATTGTTAGTTTTAAGTTTAGGGGAGGGAAGAATATTTAATGGCAACATACAAAAATCAGAGGTGTTGTAGCACTGTAAAACAGGCTACATGCATGCAAAAAGAGCAAAGCTCAACTTTTTTTGCCTTAGATATAGGAATATGCACAAAGCAGAGGTGTTGTAGCACTGTAAAACAAGCTATATGCATGCAAGAAGAGCAAAGTTCACATTAGATATAGAAGTTCACTGCATTAGGCCATTAAAACAAAATGTGGCAACAATAGAAAAATTGAAAAAAAGCTGTAAAACAGGTTGTAGCAAACATGCAAAAGGCATGTGTTTGTGAGAAAAGAGCCAAAAGATAAAAAAAAAAAACCACTAAAAGCCTTACTAATCTCAGAGTCAGAAAGTGTGTTGCCAAGACAGGGAGGATAAAGGTTAGCATGTGACATGATCATAGGAAGTCTAGAATATGTCTCATTTTGAATTATGAAGAGCTATGGACAACATGAACATAAGTAGTTGTCAATGCAATCAATCATCCTCATGTATGATCTATGCAATTTCTGCGAAAATTTCAAAATTTGAGTCTTTTTGTTGTCGTTGCTTGGGGACAAACAACAATTTAAGCTTGGGGTGTGATGTGTGTACAATTTGTATTGTTGTAGCATCACATTTCCAACTGTTTTATTTGTTTTTATTGTTCAAAGCCCAAATCTTGAGTCTTTTAGTTGTTATTTTGCTTCTTGTTGGATTAATATAGTTCATTGGGCTTGATGGCCCAATTTTATGCTTTCTGGGACTGGGCCTGATTTTGGTGTTCCGCCTGTGTTTTGCAGAATAACTATGCTGCAGCAGATTTAAAGGTTGAAGAATGAAGGAAAAATGTCTGCTGCAACATATGTGCTGAGCGCTAAGTGCTGATGGATTTTTGAAGAAATATTTTGACAATGAAATTTCTTTTGAAGATCACTTGCTTTCCATGTTTCATCAAGCTAGAAATAGAAGATTTCTGGAAACCATCATGTTACTTTGGCTCCAAGATTTGTAGCATTAGGCTTGTACTTAGTCAAATGCAAGTACACTTTTATTATTATCTTATGGTTATTAACCCCTTTTGTAAGCCTCTTCCTCTACTATTTAAAGGAAACATTGCTAGGGTTTTAAGACACCTTACCTTACTTTACTTTTAATCATCTTTACACTTACTTTCACCTGTTCTTGCATATTGTAATCGGTGGTTAACCGAAATTCTCTTAGTTCTTATTAAAATTAATTGCAAATTGTTCAAGTGTTTTGTTACTTACAAACTTCCAAGTTCTTAGTTGCTTAAGCACCATTTTTCCTACATATTCTCTTACTCAAGCTTTTAATCAAGTTAAATTGAGCACATATTAAAGTTGTTAGAATCTCTTGTTGTTTTTGTTTGCTAATTGCTTGTTTGGTTACTTAAATCTCTCTAGTTCTTAGTTGCTTTGGCACCAAGTTTCCCAATACTTCTCCTATTTAAGCTTTTAATCAATTTAAATTGAATATGGATGTGGAGTTATTGAACTTTTTTGTGTCTTTAGCTACTAATCTCTAGTTTGATTTCTCAAAATATATTCTTAGTGACTTTCTTTTCATCTTGTGCTTTTGTTGGATTAATTTCTACGAACTACTTTTGTCAAGTATTATTTTCTTTGAGTATTTTATTAACCAAGAGCGCTCACTTCTAGGCTATGTGCAAGACACTACCGATGGATAAGTTGGCGAAGCTTTATATCGACGAAGTGGTTTCACGGCATGGAGTGCCTTTGTCCATTGTATCGGATCACGATAGTTGGTTCACATCAAACTTTTGGGACAACCTACAGAAAGAATTGGGCACTATAGTAAAATTGAGTATGGCCTACCATCCCCAAACCGATGGCCAAAGTGAAAGAACGATTCAGACGCTTGAAGACATGTTCAGTGTTATCCCAGTTTAATCTAGTTGGTAAATAATCAATCAAGTAATCAAGCAACACAATAATAATCAAGAGCTATATAAATCAGAGTAACATACCAATCCCTTGAATAAACAATGAAACCCTTGAGTGTTCTTGATACCCTTTGAATACAGAGAAAATACGGCTAACTATTTAGAAAATTATCAGAGATAACCTAAAACTAAACTAAACATAACTTTAAATACCTAGGCCTTATGGGCTTCCTAATGCTTAATGGGCTTGGGCCCAATAGCTAATAACTATTAAACTATTACAATTTAAACCCTCTAATTAACTTTAGCACAATTGCAGTTTAAACCCTGAACTTTAACTTTAATCTTGAATACAATTATTTGATCCAACAATCTCCCCCTTTGGATTCAAGATTAAAATTTTTTTTGCAATTGTCTTCGGATCTTCACTTGTATTGTTGATTGCTTCAAAACTTGATATCTTTAAAATCTTTAAAATCTTTGAAACTTTGATATCTTTGAAAATCTTCAGCAGTCTTCAGATTATATTCTCCTTCTTTGATAATTCTCCATTTTTGTATCTTCTCCCCCTTTTTGATGAGTGGTGAGAATCATCATCATCAAAACTTTGCAAAACAATCTCCCCCTTTTCAAGATAATCTCCCCCATTGTGTATGATCACGTAAGCACAGTCTTCATCATGTAATTAGCCCTGTATGGAAATAAGAGCAGTCTTCCCATATGGAAAGAGTGATTATTTCAATCTTTTCAGATTAAAATAGAAAGTAGTAACCATTTGAATCTTTTCAAATTCAAACAGTTTAATAGATGTAACCCTGAATCAACAAATGACTCAGTTAGAATGCCTGTCAATGACACAAAGTCACTGAGTAACACAAAGTTACTATATAAGGAGCTGGTTTGATGTAGACTCCCCAGGTCTTCCATTCAATCATCGAATAACACATGGTTATCTATGAACGTTCTGACAGAAAACAAATTTCTGTGTGCATGTGCATGTGTATGTAAGAATTAAGCATAGATGATTGCTTTTCAATATAGGCTCAAAGTACGTAAACTTGTTGAGACAACAACAAATTATACAAAGACTCAATGTGCATGAGAAAAGGGTTCGAAGGTGGGGCAACTTTCCTTCTTTTTCAATATTAGTATCTTCCAAATGAAGAACCAATAGCGTATGTGTTGCGTCCCCAGAAAATATGAAACATTCTCTTTTTGAGAAAAGAATGAGTAGCTGGTGAGGTTGTATGCAAGAGATGGCATGGGCTAGTTGCCTTTTTCAATGATGGTCACCAAAGAATGTGAACCAATCAGATTATGTGGCTGCCCGGCTCAGAAAGAAGTTTGGTGCAGAGTTTAATATTCTTTTACTCTGTTCTCTCACCCTCTTTCTTTTAATGCTCACGTCTAACCAATCTCTCTTTTTCATTTTACCTCTTCACACACCATCACTCAAATCTTTTTACCCTTCTCCCCTCAATCACTCAGGGAATACTTCCTGGGTAGGAAACACTGGTTATCGTGAATCCATGGAAGTTCTGTTAAGTTCTCACACTGAATCCCATGTATTTTCCTAAAAGAACATAGTGTTCAACAAGCTTTTTGTACATGTAAGCACAAATACCACTTGTTACATGAAGAATATAATATTCGGAGATGTCAAAACAGAAGATGTTTGACGATGCAATTCTCCCCCTCAAACTAAAAGAGTTTGACAATTTAAGCTCTTAAGGAGTTTTTCAATTAAGCTTATAGACGATTTGTCATGAAGAATAATATTTTGGAGAATCAAAAACGAATGTTGTTTATATGAACAATATATAAACATATTTTCAATGAAAGCACATGAAATGACGTTTGATTCAATCAACAGTGAATATAAAGAACGTGAGTATTACCATAGAAAGATTTAACTTTTGATACATGGTAATAACAAAGTCAAAATAGAATGTTCTGAACCGTTATGTGTATGAATACTTGACAAAGTATATTGACAAGATAAAACGCAAGTATTTATCTTTAAGAACACACGGTCAGATAAGCATTTAAGTATTCAAAAATCTGTTAATATCACAGATATTCTCTCCCTTAACTTAATTTTTTTTTTTTTAAGATTAAGAAAAAAAACAGAAAAATAAGGCACTGAAGTGTGGGTTCTAATCCGATGTGATTAGAAGCCATAGTCACTTGACCAAACCTGCATAAATAAAGAAAAATAATGGTAATCATTTAGGAAAATGATTCCTCCTTCGTTAATAACAGTTGGAAAATAACACACAAGATCAAAACTTGGAATACTCCCCCTAGAATCATGATGAAGGTTTAAGACATGTTCAACATACCAAGTTTGCTGATTAGAAATTGAAAACGCTTTTCTTCCAACGGCTTGGTGAAAAGGTCAGCTAACTGGAAGTCAGTTTGAACAAAGTGCATTTCAATATTACCTTTTTCAACATGATCCTTAATGAAGTGATAGCGTACATCGATATGCTTGGTCTTCAAATGTTGTACCGGATTAGCAGTTATAGATATTGCGCTCTTGGAATCACAATAAATAGGAACACACTTGTAGTTGTATCCAAAGTCCCTTAACTGTGTCGTCATCCAGAGGACTTGAGAACAGCAGCTAGCAGCAGCTACATACTCAGCCTCGGCAGTGGATGTTGAAACACAATTTTGTTTCTTTGAGGTCCAACTTACAAGTTTGTCACCTATGCTTTTCCAGTCTAGCTTACATCCTGCATGATCAGCATCTGTAAAGGCAGTTAGTTCAAAACGAGAATCCTTTGGATACCAAAGGCCTAGATTGGGAGAGCCTTTGAGATATCTAAGGATTCGCTTAACAGCAGTTAAGTGCGACTCTTTAGGATTAGACTGATATCTCGCACAAAAGCATGTGGAAAACATTATATCCGGGCGACTAGCAGTCAGATAAAGTAGAAAACCAATCATACTACGATACACCTTTTGATCAACAGGTTTCCCGGAAGGATCCGCGTCTAAGAGTGTACTAGTAGCCATTGGTGTTTTCATGACTGAACTATCTGACATATTGAACTTTTTCAAAATATCGTTTATATATTTAGCTTGATTAATAAATATGCCTTCGGGTAATTGCTTTACTTGAAGACCAAGAAAGAAATTCAATTCACCCATCATCGACATTTCAAACTTTGTTTCCATTATCTTTGAAAAGTTCTTGCAAAATTTCGGATTTGTCGACCCAAATATTATGTCGTCAACATAAATCTGAATAAGAATCAAGTCCTCACCTTGCCTTTTAAGAAATAAGGTAGTATCTACTGTACCTTTCTTGAAACCAGGAGCAAGTAGAAATTTAGTGAGAGTTTCATACCAGGCTCGCGGTGCTTGTTTAAGACCATAAAGCGCTTTGTCTAAAACATAGACATGATCAGGGTGATGAGGATCAACGAAACCTTCAGGTTGAGCCACGTAAACCTCCTCATGCAAAACGCCGTTTAGAAAAGCCGACTTTACGTCCATTTGATAGACAGTAAAGTTTTTGTGCGCTGCATAGGCTAGAAAGATTCTGATGGCTTCGATCCTTGCAACCGGGGCGAATGTTTCGTCATAGTCGATGCCCTCTTGTTGACAATACCATTTTGCGACCAAACGAGCTTTGTTTCTCACAACTACTCCGACTTCGTCTTTCTTATTTCTGAAAACCCACTTTGTTCCAATAACGGATTTACCTTTAGGTAGTGGGATCAAGCGCCATACCTTGTTCCTTTCAAATTGTAGAAGCTCGTCTTGCATAGCAGAAATCCAGAATGGATCACGTAGAGCTTCAGCCGCTTTCTTTGGCTCTAAGGAACTGAGGAAGCTTGAAAACATGCAGAAGTTAGCTGTTGCTGACCTTGTCGTGACACCAGATTGTACGTCACCTATCACATTGGTCAGGGGATGATCCTTAGTCCAACGATGTATGCTTGGTAGAGCTTCAACTGTTTGTTGCGTATTTGACGCATCGTTGTCATCTTGTACGGCAGGTTGCTCCATAGATGTACTCGGGACATCTTGTACTGGTGTTTCTGATACTGAAGCTTCTGGACTAACAGTTGAAGTGCTCGGGACTTCGTTTCCAGAAGAACTATCTATAGAGACAGATTCAGCATTAGTAGAGTCAGAAACTAACTTTGTACTCGTACCTGATGGAGATGAAATGTCAGTGACTTCTTCGGAAGGTCCAGACATGTCTTCAGAATTAGTAGGGACCTCCGAGCTTGTACCACTTGTTATTGATGTGGATATGCCTCTTTCAAAATCTGCACATATATCATCAAAGGCATCAATAAGCAATAAATCTAACTCAGATGAAGTAGAGTTAGAGTTAGAAGAAGTGAATCCTTTAGGTGATGGTTCTATTCTTGATTGAATAGAAGCTTTGTCGTTAAGACCGAGTTCTGAACTGTTGTGTCCAGAAGTCCTCGTAGAATTCTCATCAAAGGAGACATTCATGCTCTCAACAACCGTCTTGGTTCGAATAATGTAAATTCGATAAGCTTTGGATGTCAGAGAGTATCCAACGAGATATCCTTCATCCGCTTTCTTATCAAACTTTGATAATCCTTGACGCTCTTTTAGAATGTAACACCTGCAACCAAATACACGAAGGAACTTGATGTTAGGTGTACGATTGTTGATCAACTCATATGCTGTCTTATTAAAGCGCTTGACCACAATGGTACGGTTCTGTGTAAAACATGTTGTGGCGACTGCCTCAGCCCAAAGGTACATGGGTAGATCTGAGTAAGCAAGCATAGTCCGAGCTGCTTCAACTAGAGTGCGGTTCTTCCGTTCAACAATGCCATTTTGCTGTGGAGTGTAGGCGGCGGAGAAATTATGTGAAATACCCACGGAAGTAAGATAACTCTTCAGGGTGTCATTCTTGAACTCCGTGCCATTATCACTATGAATGGTTCTGATTGGCAGTTGAAGTCGTACTTGAATGCGCTTGATGAAAGCGATAATCAACTCTGGCGCATCTGACTTGTTGCAAAGAAACTCGAGCCATGTATACCTTGAATAGTCATCTATCATTACCAACACATATTTCTTTCCGTTGATAGATGCTGTGCGCATTGGGCCACAAAGGTCCATATGAAGAAGTTCCAGTGCAGATGAGGTCGATGATTCAACTTTGGACTTGAAGGAGCTTCGCTTCATTTTGCCCAACTCACATGCAGAACACAATGAGTCTTTTTCGAACCTCATTTCTGGTAGACCTTTGACCAGACCTTGTCTTTGTAGCTTCGCTATAGATCAGAAATTCTGATGAGACAAACGTCGATGCCACATCCACGATTGTGCTTTAGAAGCTTTGGCTAGTAGGCATACTGGACGTGTGGCAGACAGTGTAGGAAAATCTACATAGTATAGATTTCCATGGCGCTCAGCTTTGAAGACTTCGTAACCATCGGGATCCTCTAGATAGCAATGAGTGGTTGTGAAGCGTACTTGATATTTCATGTCACAGAAGTGACTGGTACTAAACAGGTTGTGATCAAGTCCTTCAACATATAACACTCTTTGAATCTTCACAACACCGTTATCGAGCATTCCATATCCTCTGACGTGGCCTTCGGCTTCAGAATTTGCAAATCTAACTACTCCGGCAGGCTCCTCCACATAGTTATTCAAGAGGTGCTTGAATCCTGTCATGTGGCGTGAACATCCGGAATCTATTACCCACAATCGACAGGCCTGCAAAAGAGACAATTAGTTTTGCTTAGGCACCCATATCAGGATGGGTCCTTCGCGGTTAGCATCAAGCAACTCAGGAATATCATCTGGTTTGACTTTCACTCTCCATTCATAACGCGGTTTTGGAACCCATTTCCAAACCATCTTAACATTCAATTCCTGAAAGTGCTTTTTAGAAGTAGGATTGGCAACCTTAGCTCGATACACTTTGGGTTGTGTAGAAGAATCAGAATTAGACTTAGAGTTTACCTTAGCTTTGCTTTTATTCTCTTTGGACTTAGGAGGGGAGTAGTATTTGAATGAATTATCCCAACAGTGTTTGCAATAAAGATTCTTTCGAGCAAAATTCATAAACTTAGATTTATCGGAACAAATCTTACATTCATGTTTATCAAAAGAAGTACTATTCAAAATAACACTGTCTGTAGGACAACTACTAGAATTCAAACTATTCTTTTTATTCAAACTAAGATCTTTATTCTTCTTACTCTTCCCAACTCCATTTCCTCTTATATCTGAAACAGAAACAAGAACCTTGTTAGTCTCTA